>BJKM01000231.1:0-600000 GCA_015082035.1 Chaenogobius annularis
TGTTGCTGTGGTAACACATTTCTCTCCGTCCTTGTTTTTCTTTCCTAACCTGAATTCTTCCAGTCCAACTGCAGATTGAAGACCTGACTCGTAAACTGCGTACAGGAGACCTGGGAATCCCTGTTAACCCTGAGGACAGGTCGGAAAAAGATTAAACCACAAACAGTAACACTTTCTCTATCCTCTTGACTTTTTGGAAAAGCAGTTTACAGTTTATTTTTACATTTTTATTGCTATGTTAGAGTTATATCTTAGCCGTAGGAATTGTTGTTTATTTAAAAACAAGTAGAATATAGAAACTTTTAGAATAGGATTGTAGATTTAAATTTAAGCCAGGAATTTACTCTCCTGTTTATACCAGACGCTTAGAGACTTTGAGTCCTGGAGACTTGACAGAAAAGCAATCTGTGTTGATATTTCTCACAATCAAATTGTGACCAAATTGTGTTTTTATTCTACTCTGTGTCTTTATGACCCTGCGGCTGCTATAAGCAGGAGATGTAGTTTGATCACAGCACATATAATATAGTGTTGGTCAGAGACACGCATTACATGTCAGGCTACTGCACTCATTCTTTATATAAAAATGTCCCATTTATCTTGACAAAGTAGCTTAGTGATTTTAGGTTCCTTAAGAAGATCACAACAAACTGAAAAATGTTTATTCTGTATCTAGAATGATCTATTGACATGAACCAGTATGTTTCTGCCTTCTCAAATCTACACCTAAACCCCAATATGAGATTTAATTGTGCCCCTGTCTACTGACCATGTTTGGACTCCACTTTTAAGGGTCTACTGTATACTCATTTTTTAGGCCTTAGACTGTCACGGTCTACAAAATATAGTCCTGTGGTTCTGATGATGATTTCTCATATGCAGTTATAGCTTTAGCTTTTGAGCGTTTTCCATTCCATGTATTGAAAATGTTCTATTTTAAGGACTTTGAGCTAGGACAATTTACTTATGTAGCTTCTGACTCTACTCCCCAGTAGACACAGCCATCACTTACCATAATGAATTCTTACAACTATAATGTGTTACCTTGGCGATAAAGATATGTTTTTGGTGGGGTCCCATCTTGTGGCTTCAAGCACTCTCGTCCAGGAGAAAGGGGCTCTTCAGTTGTCAATTGGGTTTGTTGGACTTCAGAAGAAATCTGCCTGGAAATCCATGGCCAGCTCATAACCTAGTCACTGAAAGGATCTGTTCCAGCAGGAAATGGGTCGTTGAAGAGTGTTTTGAAGTTGACCCTGTTAGCTAGCGTCCCTGTCGTATGCACACTGTTCAGTTTCTCATCATAATCAGATATTTTCACAGCAACCATTAGACTGATTGCAGCTGCAGCATTGGTAGTCACTGCCAGTCTAAATGTGACCTTAACTACTGGGGGTTTTCAGGTTGCCTCCGCTGGAAGAGAAACCGCAAAGAACTTTTTTCTTAATATTTGCAAACGTGTGAGCTCTCTAATGAGAGAGCTTAAGAAAAGGTGGATCTAATCATAATTCCTTTTCTCTAACCCAAATTAGCCCTCGTCAACCTAACCCTTTTTCACGTACAGAGCCTCTGTAATGCAACAACACAGGTTTTCAGCATCCAAGGAGAGGTCCGGACCTCTACCGCCACATCAGCATCAAGAAACGCTCAAAGCCGGCATTTCTGCTTAGGGTGCAAATTTTGGTTCATTTCTTTTAATATCTCCAACTTTTCCTCTCCTGCAGGCCAGTAATCCTGTATGCAGGTTTAGTATTGGCCATGTTTTTTGTTGATGCCCTTCAGATTACAGACTAAATTTCAATTACTACCCCTTTTACATTTGATGTAGCGAAAAGGGCTCTAGCCCTTAACAAGTCAGTGCTCAACTCCAATAGTGACTACTTGTTCTTGCACTGACCCTATAGTAACCGTCTGTCTAACAGACATCAAGATGACTGTACAGATGAAGAAATATTTTCAATAATTGAGGCCTAGCTAGTTAGCTAGTAGGAGTTTTTGGTGTGATGTTACTGTTCCACTTCTCTCTGATGTTGATAAAGCATGTCTTGTGTTTTGTATGCGCTACTCAGGTCGCCCTCTCCTGAGCCTATCTACAACAGCGAGGGCAAGAGGCTAAACACTCGAGAATATCGCACCCGCAAGAAGATTGAAGAGGAGCGCCACTCCCTCATCACCGAGATGCTGGCACTGAATCCTGAATTCAAACCACCTGCTGATTATAAGTATGCTCTAACTCTGAAATTAGGAACTGTGACTTGTGGCATAATTACATAAACCAATATCTGATACTTACTACATTTGTCCAATGTTTTTGTGTTTTGCCTTTCAGGCCTCCTGCCACCAGAGTCAGTGACAAAGTTATGATACCTCAAGATGAATACCCTGAAATCAACTTTGTAGGGCTGCTTATTGGCCCACGGTGAGTTAACCCATTGATCTTGCGTTGTCTGAAAGAAAATAGATTTCCTCTGAGCTTCCATAGCTCAGTTTCGCTACAGGAAGTTCAGCGCAACTGTAAACGGCAGCAGAGCAGTGCAAGTGTCTTTGCAGAAAAAATACAAATCGGATTAAATTTGACCACCCTATACGTACGGTCTCCCGTGTGAAAATGGAGTCCGGACTGAGACAATATCACTGGAGAACTCTCTGGAAAAAGTAAGAGAGGCTGCCCACTGTCCAGTGCAGTTACAGGGACCAGAGTTTTAGCATGCACTCCTCGTTGGCATGCGTTTGTGCTGCACAGACAATAGGAAAGCACAGGACCAACTGATTTCATAGCAGCCGGCAACGTAAAATGAAATGAAAATCACATATTTTACTATACACCAGTTTACCCTCAGGGCTGCATTTAACATACAGATAGACTAACACTTATTAGTTTGTTTCATCTCATTCATGAACTTTATTCTACTGCACTTTAAAAACAGTTTACCCGTTGAGTGCAGTACACAATAATAAAAACACAGCAGTGAAATGATCTTTTAATAAGTTATTTAGACCGTTTCTATTTACAGTCTATGTTGTAATTAAAATAGAAAAAATTGTTGTGACAATTTTCTGTAGTTTTGCAAACTCTTGGTAGACTGTGGAAATCAAATAGAAAGTCGATGGAAAAATTGGCCATTTATTTTTTGGCAAAATCACCCAGTCCTATTCCATAATGAAGAAGAATAGGATTTTTTTTTTTTTTTTTAAACCATATTTTATTTTTTATTTTTTTATTTTTACAGCGGTAACACACTGAAAAACATCGAGAAGGAGTGTTGTGCCAAGATTATGATCCGCGGGAAAGGTTCTGTAAAAGAGGGAAAGGTTGGCAGAAAAGACGGGCAGATGCTGCCTGGGGAAGATGAGCCTCTTCATGCTCTGGTAACTGCCAACACAATGGAGAATGTCAAGAAGGCAGTAGAGAGCAGGTGAATATTTCCGAACGTATTATGTGTGCATATCATGTCCATACAGTCCCTTAAAATTATCAGAGTGCTTTTTGATTTGACAGATTCGCAACATTCTCAAACAAGGCATTGAAACTCCAGAAGATCAGAATGATCTGCGGAAGATGCAGCTGAGAGAGCTAGCCAGACTCAATGGTACATTGAGGGAAGATGACAACAGGTTAGTCCTATTCACTTGTGAGGTCAAAAATCTTATGTGTCAATTAAATGGCATGACATTTTTCTCTTCAGGATTCTTCGTCCATGGCAGAATGCAGAGCCCCGTAGTATCACAAATACTACCTTATGTACCAAATGTGGTGGAGCGGGCCACATCTCATCTGACTGTAAATACTCCAGGTACTGTGAATATAATTAGCAGTAATATGAGTTTAGTGTACTCGAATTAAGATGTAATGCTTCTGTTCTTTCCAGCACTTTTGCTGCTCACAGGGCTGCTGGAGGAGAGCCACCCCAGTCTGCCCAGGACAAAGCTCGCATGGATAAAGAATATCTGTCCCTAATGGCTGAGCTGGGTGAAGCACCTGTCCCTTCATCTGGAGGAGGACACAGCAGTCCTTCAGGGGGAGGGCCTCGGCCTGGAGGACCTAATAACAATCAGGCTCCTCCTGTAAATCTTTTTGTATTTTTGTGCAGTATGTTCCTCGTCTTGTATGAATGCGCCATTAACATTTGTGTGCTCTTGCAGAACCGGCCTCCATGGATGAACTCTGGACCAGGAGAGAACAGAAACTACCATGGCATGCCTGGGGGACCTGGTGGACCACACAGCTTTCCTCCTCCAATGTCTAACATGGGGGGCCCTCCTATGCCTCCAAACCCCAATGGAATGCCTCCCCCATGGATGCAACCTCCTCCCCCCCCAATGGGCCATGGTCCAGGACCTCATGGGCACCCTATGGGTAAGAGAGTCCTTTTTATATTCTGTGTTCGTAATAACATTAAGATGCCCAGTGTTAAATCCACGTGACCTTTTTTAGGTTTACTTCCTCCACCAATGGGAATGATGCCACCTCCACCTCCTCCCCCTGGCAATCAGCCGCCTCCTCCCCCGTCTGGACCCCTTCCACCATGGCAGCAGCAAGCTCCGCCCCCACCTCCCACTAGCAGCATGGCTACCAGCACACCAATGCCCTGGCAACAGAGTGAGTGCACAAAAGCTGTGCTATACCTCTATAGCAAGCAGTTTATGTAATGTCAGAGTGTAGGCACACTATATAGTTGGCCAAGTGAAATTATGTGACGGAAGACTAGTTATTTCTAGTGGATTAACCTTTGTTTGGGCCTCTACAGATACCACCACAACGTCCAGTCCTGGCACAGGCAGTCTGCCGCCATGGCAACAACCCCAGCAACCTACAGCCTCTGGAGCCCAGCCTCCACCCCCCATGGGAAGCACCTCTATGGTCCCTCCTCCTCCTGGAGTCCAGCCTCCACTGCCTCCAGGTGCACCACCTCCTCCCCCTCCACCACCTCCAGGTTCTTCTGGCATGATGTATGTCCCTCCGCCACCGCCTCCACCCATGGACCCTAACTTTGTCACAATGATGGGGATGGGTGTACCAGGGATGCCTCCATTTGGCATGCC
Source organism: Chaenogobius annularis (assembly GCA_015082035.1). Lineage (NCBI taxonomy): Eukaryota > Metazoa > Chordata > Actinopteri > Gobiiformes > Gobiidae > Chaenogobius > Chaenogobius annularis. The sequence goes on from BJKM01000231.1 coordinate 5,041, forward strand.
CCCTGCACCACCTCCTCCCCCACCCCAGACTTAAGTCTGCCACTGTGGAGTCGTCCAACTGCACCATGTTGTTCAGCAGTTCCTCAATTAACTGTGATTGAAGAGCTTTGTATCTGCTCACACCATCATTAACAGTGCTTTATTTTTATTCAACCTTAATATTGTGAATACGTGACATATATGATGTAGTTACAAATCCAACTGGCCTTGACTACATGTTCTGTAAATCTAAACGTGCTAAACTTTTACAATGTAATTATCCATATTGATTGGATTCACTTGTAATCAAAAAGAACATGCATGATGAACACCTGTCACGACTCTGTAGTCCCCTCATTGTTGGCTTTAATTTGACTCAAATTAATATTTTTGTAAAAGGAGATGTGAATTGTACTTAAGTTCTGGTCAGTCAAAACCCTTTTGTAGTAATGTCTTGTTTTTCCAAAGCTTGTCATGGTTTTTTATGTTAATTTTGTTTTTTGTTTGACTGTTGCAGCAGGTGTGTCAGCAGTACTTGGTCATGTGTTAGCCAAGGCTCCAGCGCTACAAAGAATTAAGTTAAAACTTTTTTTTGTAGTTCCCTCTGTATTTGAGAAGCTGTGTGCAGTGTCTATGTAGCTTCTCCAAGGACTGAGAAATGTTTTAATGTTACTACAATTGAGCTTTGTTATGAGGCTGTAAATTAGTAGCTGTTGATCTTGCTTGGTTAATATTAAAATCATTCATTTCAATTTCAATTTGAGCATATTTTTGCGATTGCAAAGGTGTTTTATCTGGACCAAAGGGGGCGCACTTCCGATTTCAACCACTGACTAAAGGTTTCAACTCCACTTGGTCAATGTGTCCATTGCGTCATAGTCTCTAGGCTATTGAGGGGTGGATGCAACTGCCTTACCATGAAATGAAATATTTGAAGGTTGACCCATTGCGGATCTCTTCATTTGATTTATGAATCTTGTTGCTTTTAATGGCGGCTGGCAGCCAACTCCAAAGGTGCTTTTACCACCATCTACTAGACCGAGTGTGGAAAGGAGATCAACCTGGCCAATCTGTTATAAGTAACAAGCCTTACATGATCCTTGTGAATGGATTGTAAGAAAATTCAGTAGATTGAATTCCTGTTTTTATTTTGAAACCATAAAACTAATTTAGTTTCTCGCTTTCATATAATGTACAGCGAAGCAGCACATGCTCAACAGTTTGTTTTTTTAAGTGATTACATAAACCGGAAGGATGTTTGCCTATCCTACTCAGCGAGTCCGGTGTGGCCTATTCTCATGCGAGCAAAGGCTCTCTCTTCCCCTGCGTTTCTGCCCATGTATCTGATAAACGTCGAGTATCACAACGAGTATCCAATAGTTCTGCCAAAGTTTATACACACGACTCTTAATAATGGGCTTGATTTCAGGTTTACTTATTTCAACTGTCACATCAGTTGATGGCAGTTTAAGGGATTTTTTTGCCAGCAAATCAGCCTTTTCATTACCATCCACCCCAGCATGGGCAGGGACCCAAATGAAGGAGACCTTCACATTCTTCCTGAACAGATAGGGTATCAAATAGAAGATGCCATATAGAATATGCTGTCTACAATCAGATTTTCCAGATTGAATGCTTTGCAGTGCAGTCAGAAGCCATCACAATGTTGTGACCCTAACGTAGATTGAGCCCATTCCATCGCTAATCGTATCGCTGAGTTCTGTGGTGAAAACAGAAAGATGGTCCGTTAACCTCTTCTTAACAGCTATCTCAAGATCAGGTAGAGATGTTGTTGTGTTACTTTTAGTGGCGGTTGGAGCCAACTGCAAAGGTGCATTTACCGCCACCTACTGTAGTTGTACGACTTTATTCTTTAGACTTTAGCTTTCTCGTCTCTCTCTTCGCTCTTCTTTCTTTCTCCTTTTTTTTTAACGTTTTATAACGTAAAACACATACTTTGAACACTGGCGGTAAATGCACCTTTTCAGCCAACCACCATTAAAAGCAACAACAACAATCTTTAGACTTTATTCTTTTCCACTGTGCCAGAGTGCCGCGCTTTCCAGAGAGAAAGAGAGCTTGCCTCTCTTGAGTGCCATCACTTCCGAGAAGGAGCGAGCGCCTAACTCAGCGCCTCACTCAGCGCCTCACTCAGCGCCTCACTCAGCGCCTCACCCAGCGCCTCACTCAGCGCCTCACCCAGCGCCTCACTCAGCGCCTCACCCAGCGCCTCACCCAGCTCATAACTCAGCGCCTCACCCAGCGCCTCACCCAGCGCCTCACTCAGGAGCCGAAAGGTGCATTTACCGCCACCTACTGTAGTTGTCCATCTTCAAAATATGTTCCATGGTTTCTTCTTCTTTGGTGATGTTTTATGGCGGTTGGTGTCCATAGTGTTACATTACCGCCATGTTTTAGACTTTATTCTTTAGACTTCTTCATTCTTAAGACTTTATGATTTGGACTTCATTCTTTAGACTTTCTTTTACTTTTTTGGTGGTGTTTTATGGTGGTTGGTGTCCATAGTGTTACATTACCGACATTCATTAGACTTTATTTAAATTGTATTCCTTCTGTAGACTTTACTCCCCAGTTTTCGACTGCCCTAAACTGATGACGCGTCAAAGTGTGTGTTCGATACTCTTAAACACTGTTCAAAATGTGTGTTCGATACTCTTTGAAAACTGTTCAAAATGTGTGTTCGATACTCTGAACACAGTGTTGACACTGTTGGTGCGTGTTACACTACAATCCCTTTTAGTATTGTTTTGCGTTGATCTCATGTCCACACTCAAACCAGTAGGTGGCGGTAAATGCACCTTTTCAGTTGGCTGCCAACCGCAATTAAACTAACACGTCATCATCAACAACAACAACAGTGTTGGTGCACTCTATTGCGCCATCTGGTGATCAGAAAAAGGTAGGCCTACTGCTTCTTATGCAGACACAAACGCAACACTGGAGTTCTTTTAAAAAAACACTGGATCAGAAAGCGTTCTGATGATCAACGAATAAGAGAGAGCTTAGTAGAATGTAACTCAATCTTAGTCATTAAAGCAAATAACAGCCTATTGTACAATAAAGTAGGCTGTAATATAAGTGACTCAAAATGAATGTAAAAATGAAAGTAAATTATAAGTGGTTATTCTTGTGAAAGATCACAATCATCCTTCAAAGAGGAACCGACAAATCTTTATTACCTCTGAACCACAAAACAGACAGTGTCAGCCTTGAGCCTCGCGCTGCAGCTTCACACCCGCAGTGACAGAGCCGCCTCCTGAGCTCTGGCTCCAGCTCTATAGAGAGTTGGCACAGGGAGGAGGCGAGTCCAATCCCTTGCAATTGTCTGTCAAAGGTGTTCACAGAGTGGCTGTGGCCTCAGCGAACTCGCTCTGAATTTGCGTGAAGTTGACTTCAGTTGAACTGCGCTGCTCTGGATCCATCTCGTCACTTCCTCTAACCTCCTGCAGTGGAAATGTATGTGAGGATAGAGCGTGGATCTATTATTATAATAGAGCTGCTCTCTCAAGCCGCTCACGTGGCTGCTGGTGTGAGTGATACTCGAGGAGGGTGAAACTATGGAAGTACAATCAAATCTGAATGGTATCATATATATCATATGTATAAACTGATCCCGCTCATCCGCCTCTCGCGGAACTGAGGAGAGTGCAGAAATAAAAGCTTTTTATTCAAAATAAAAGTGCATTTGTAAAATAGATGATCTGCTATTAATCACGTTTTAGCTGGCAGACATATCAAAAACTCTTGATATTTTTTAACAGCAGCCATAAAATCGCACAGACATAGTTTGAATGTTGTTTTTTAGTTTGGAGCGGAAGAGGGAAGTCAGAGCTGTTCCAGCTTGACCGGAGCTACGTGACTTAAGAGAGGCAGTGACAGCCCATCCCACACCGGCCGTGTGCACTCAAGAGCCAGTGCAAAGAGGCAGTCCCGGCTCCAGCTCCAGGTGAAGTTACACTAGTTTGTTTCTGTTTGTTCTGGACCATCATGGCCAAGCCACTCACCGACCACGACAAGAGGAAGCAGATATCTGTCCGCGGCCTGGCGGGAGTAGAAAATGTGTCTGACCTGAAAACTAATTTCAACCGACACCTCCATTTTACTCTGGTGAAGGATCGAAATGTCGCCACCAAAAGAGACTACTACTTTGCCTTGGCCAACACGGTGCGGGATCACCTGGTGGGCCGCTGGATCCGGACGCAGCAGCATTACTACGAGAAAGACCCCAAAGTAAGCGCTGCCGATGCCGCAGTCCAGGACATGACACACACATGCACGCGCGCGCACAGCTGAGCAGGGCCCCCGGGGGACAGAGGATGTGGACATTACTGCAGTCTCATAACTCATGTACGCACACACGCACACACGTGAGTGCGTGTGCCACGGCCGCACTGTCTCGCTGGCGCGTGCAACATCCTTTTATAGTCACATAGTCATATATAGTCATATTGTTGCTGCGCTCGTGCGCTGCTCGCACGGTGTGAACGGGAGGGATTCCGGTCCAGTCTCTAGTTCTGACAGGCTGCTCTTACGTAACCGTACATCCGCATCTCTAACCTTGATCTATCACTCTGAATGGCGCAGCGCCATGGCTGCACACCATGTGTACGCTCCCCTCAAACCTGTCGTTCTCATCACCCGGACCAAGACTCAACTGGTTGTTAAAATGCTCATTATGTAACGGCCACAGTACGTGCCGTGCATCCTCACTGAGCCGCTGCTGGCAGGATAAATCACAAAATGGCTCCATGGTTAAGCCACATTAAGCTACTTTCCCTGGCTGGATCTAACAACAGTAATCCTTAATGAAAATAATCATGTATGTTTACCTTGATGCGTACGTAAGAAGAAAAGACCAGTTGGACATTTCTGATGGTTGCCAGGCAGACTTCACTTCCCACTTCAGCTTTACTGACTGTATCTCTGGAGTCTGAGTCTGCCCAAGTGATGGTTTAGGCCTGCTCATATGTTGTTAACACAAGCTATATTTTGTGGTGAAAAGTTTAATCTGTGTGGCTCATTAGACCTTTTTAGTTTAGGACAGCTAAACCAATCTGACCTGCAGTTCTCTTAATTTTCCTCTTTACTGTATTGTCGGTCAGAGTGGTTGCATTAAGGAATAGTTTTATTCTAGCTTCTTTCCCTACACTGTCCTTTATAGTGGCAGCGTCAGCAGCATCAGAGGACACGTGCAAGCCTCACTCTATGGCATCACTGTGCTATTTTCATAATGCCAAGCTATTAGGACTTTCAATGGTTTGTTTAATCCTAAAGATTAAATGTAGTGCATTGCAACAAAGAAAGTTCTGCTCGTTCATGTAGATGCAACGGCCTGCAGCACACATCTAAATCGTACCTTTATCGTATTGATTGGTGAATTGCACCATGGCCAGAGTGCGTTGGAAAAATATGCATTTTTATTGATTTCAGGCTCGCTACATTCTATTATGATGGGCATTCCGTAAACATCATACAATTTTTAAAAGTCAATGTAGCATAAGGAACATAATAAACATACAGTATAACGTTGTAGACTATAATTTTGGGAATACAGTAGACTTAAAACCGTTAGTATGATGGCCCCTTATGACTGCTGTGGTGTTGACCTTTTCAGCTGTTGTGCTTTCCAAATATACATTACAGACCATCCAGTGGAGAACGCGTTGTCCTATTTTAAAAATCCCCCCGAGAATCAATGGAATGTTTTTATTAACCATTCCAAGGTATCTATTGAGTAGTTGTATGAAATGAAACGTGAGTAAATGAATAATAGAAAGAACATGTACAATTTGGACAACGTGATGGAAGTTTTAATGACTGCGACTAACAAAATCTTCTTGCAGCGCGTCTACTACATCTCCCTGGAGTTTTACATGGGCCGTACTCTGCAGAACACAATGGTCAACCTGGCCTTGGAGAACGCATGTGATGAAGCCACCTACCAGGTAAAGCAAAGGATCATGGGTAGCAGTACAATCACTTTCACTTTTTAGACGATTTTATTATTTCAGTTCAAATTAAGTATACCAAGACAATCAAGCATTTTTTACATTTCACAACCAAAGACATCAATAATGGTTGCTAGGACGTCCCAGGTTCTGTTAAAAAAAACATATATTGTACAGTGTTCCTTCAGTGTATAAGCTTTTTTTAAAGGATGTTCATTATAGATTTTCGGTCTTGACGAAGCAAAACAAATTGAAAAATGAAATGTTCTCATTCAAAACACGTCATCAAAATACAGTTCACAAAAAGGTCAATCAAAGAGAACATACAATACACATAAAAAACTATGATTACAAGTCTTTTAAACGGTAGCAGTACAATTATAAATAGTTCTGTTAAAACTAAAATCTCTTTACAGCTCGGGCTCGATATGGAGGAACTGCAGGACATTGAAGAAGATGCTGGTCTCGGCAATGGTGGACTTGGTCGTCTAGCAGGTACACAATCTGAATAATAATACTACCATGCTTCTCTAAATAACCATTTTACCGTCTTTTTTTCCCCCCTCAGCTTGTTTCCTGGACTCCATGGCCACTTTGGGTCTGGCGGCATATGGTTACGGCATTCGTTATGAGTTTGGAATTTTCAACCAGAAAATAGTTAACGGCTGGCAGGTGCGTTAGGTTTGTTTGTCAGTGTTGTTGTGTTGTTCTCTGGTCTGTTCATTCTTTTCAGTGGCTAGGGCTAGTCCAAACGAGCTCCACTTCCACAAACATAATTTAAAGTAGTCTATTTCTCCCATGAATAATTGAAAACAAGGAGGATGCGAAGAGGAGGGAACAAACTAAAAAATGTTATGCGGTAATGGCGTTTAGCATCACCATATCATCCCAAATATGTTTAATTATCACCACATTATTTTTGAAGGCCAACACAACCGAAAATGGCTCAGGCTACTTGTAACATGATCTCGCACAGTTTTTTTTTTGGCACCGTTTTTGGCTGCAAAACGATAGACTTCCCGGTTGAGCTATTTTCACATCAACGGGTGCATGAAATGATTTTGCGGTTCCATGGACAAACTGCTTGTCCCGCTTTACATGATAGCTTTTGAATCTATAATACTCTGTGTGTGGCCAGAGCATTGAAATCCTATGCTTTACCTCACACGTGGATTGTTGCCGGAGTAACGGTCTTCCTTCTCGGCTGTGTGTGCAGCTGGAGGAGGCTGATGATTGGCTGCGCTATGGGAACCCCTGGGAGAAGGCTCGCCCCGAGTACATGCGGCCGGTCCACTTCTACGGCCGAGTGGAGCACACAAATGAAGGAGTCAAATGGGTCGACACGCAGGTAGGGCCGGCATGGTGTTCCAGAAGTCATGCCTGCTAAGTTTGAGAAGGTTTGGTCTCCGTCGTTGATCATTTTATTAAGTGATTGCTTCGTTTTCATTTCTTAGGTGGTTTTGGCGTTACCGTACGACACTCCAGTACCAGGCTACAGAAATAACATAGTCAACACCATGAGGCTGTGGTCGGCTAAAGCTCCTTGCGATTTCAACCTTAAGGACTGTAAGTGTTTTTGTTCAGTCATCAATACATAACCAGCAAGTTGCCTGTGACCTGCCCCCGACTTTATAAAGTATAAATGCTTTGTAACAAGTGTATTTCTTTCGTTCCACAGTTAATGTTGGCGGTTACATCCAGGCCGTACTGGACAGGAACCTGGCTGAGAATATCTCCAGGGTCCTCTACCCCAATGACAACGTGAGCCTGTTTTACCCGTCCAATACTACAATGTCAACAGCAAAATTTTGCATTTAGTTTACAGTGTATACATGCGTGTTTATTTTGGCTGTCCCAACTCATGGGGGTCTCGCATAACCTAATGAGCATTATAATGAAGGTTATAATGTTATAAAGCAATTCAAATGTTTCTGAATTGATTTTGCATTGCAGTTCTTTGAAGGGAAGGAGCTGCGTCTCAAGCAGGAGTACTTTGTTGTAGCTGCCACGCTTCAGGACATCATCCGCAGATTCAAGGCGTCCAAGTTTGGCTCGACAGAGATTGTGCGCATGGACCTGTCAACTCTGCCAGACAAGGTACGAGTACAGGACTAGAACTGTAGGCCTTTTCTTAATGCTGTTGTGTTACTGAGCTGCCTGATTACCGTAATAAAGGCATATTGGGGAACATAATATCTTTAGCAATGTTTTTTTTTTAAAAGATGTTGGCCCAGATTTGAATAGTAAAAAATAAAACTGATTATTTTTGTGCAGTTTTACATTTTAAAAAGGCTTTGTTTAAAAACCCTGAAGCGGGTTAAAATCTCCCAACTGCCATTATAATGAAAAGGGCTGGACCTGTAATTAATAGTGTTGACATCATCACTTAACAACCTCACGGGAGATGTACGGTGGGCTTATTTTTATGAGAGTCCCTGTGTCAAGTTCCTAAAGGATAAAAAAAAAGAGTTCAGGAAATAATGGTGAAAATATGTTCTTGTGTGATGGTTTGAAACACTGCCTCAGTTATTTTCTGAGACTTTCACAAGACTGGTATTATTTTGAAAGGAAACGCATGCACATGACCTAAACCAGAATATATACCTCGGTCTAAAGTGCATTTTTCAACAGAGATGTTCAACATTTCAGGGGCAGATAACAGTGATATCGCTGAAACTCAAAAAAGGGTATCGCATTATATAACATAAGGACCTTTTCCAACAGTCAGTCATGTCTGATGGTAAATTGTAGGGTTAGGCCCATTTCCAATATAAGAACACAATTGGGTGATTGGAAGGTTAAATTAACTGGAAAAGTCTGTTCCTACACATGCTACATACATTTACACTTTAATACTGGCGTTTTTATTGAGTCGGTGAGTGCATTTTGGGGCAGCGGTGAGGGGAAAACTGTTCTGACTTGACCAATATTGGCTTTGTACATGAATGCTATTTGTGTAATTCTTTATCTTGGCTTTCTGCTTTTGTGTTGGTCAGGTTGCAATCCAGCTCAACGACACCCACCCTGCTCTGGCCATCCCTGAGCTGATGAGGCTCCTAATTGACCAGGAGAACCTCACTTGGGAAAAGGTGTGACTGACTGAGAAAACCCAATAAAATCCTTAGCTAGAACCCAGATTGAGTTGTTGTTTTTTTTTTGTGTAATGCTGCTTGTCTCGACAGAGCTGGGACATTGTGGTTCGTACCTGTGCCTACACCAACCACACGGTGCTGCCTGAGGCCCTGGAGCGATGGCCCGTCGACCTGTTCCAAAACCTGCTCCCTCGTCACCTCGAAATCATCTATGAGATCAACAGAAGGCACCTGGAGGCAAGAGACTACGCGCTCTGCACCCATTTCCGACTAGAGAGCCTTTTGTGTTCCTTAATGCGCCTCAAACATATTCAAATCATACTCGTCTTGTGTTTTGACAGCGTATTGGTAAACTATTCCCCGGAGACTTGGACCGCCTCCGTAGAATGTCTCTGGTTGAGGAAGGAGCCGTCAAGAAAATCAACATGGCTCACCTGTGCATTGTTGGCTCCCACGCTGTGAATGGAGTGGCCCGCATCCACTCGGAGATCATCAAAAAAACAGTGTAAGGACAATGGCGTGCCTCAGTTTGGTACAGGTTACTCCAGGTTCTAATTTTTGGCCTCTCGTTTAGGTTCAAAGATTTCTATGAGGTGGACCCCGACAAGTTCCAGAACAAGACCAATGGCATCACGCCCCGACGCTGGCTGGTCATGTGCAACCCTGGTCTGGCAGAAGTCATTGCTGAGGTAAGCGCGAGCAAAAAAGTAAAGACAAGCAGAAAATTACATAATATTGCGATGTTTTTTGTTTTTTTTTCCCTAGAGGATTGGTGAGGACTACATCCGGGAACTGGATCAACTGAAGCAGCTTTTGAAATTTGTGAATGATGATGCTTTCATTGGGGATGTAATGAAAATCAAACAAGTAGGTTTTGTAAATGATTGAAACATTTTTGTCACACGTATTATCCTTTTATTTATAATGACAATACAAAAAAACAATTGCAGGAGAACAAGCTGAAGTTTGCTGCTCATCTCGAAGAACATTACAAAGTCAAGATCAACCCCGAGTCCATGTTTGACGTTCAAGTGAAGAGGATCCACGAGTACAAGCGACAGCTGCTCAACTGCCTGCACATCATCACGTTTTATAACCGTAACGACAAGTCTTTCAGCTACAGAACTGTAATATTTGTCATCTACTTTGACATGAGGTTAAAAGGCTGTTCGTTTGTCTAGGCATCAAGAAGGAGCCTCAGAAAAAGTGGACGCCCAGAACTGTCATGATTGGAGGAAAGGTAAACGCTTAAATACTACACTAGGGAAACGCACTACACAACTTTTATGTACTTCTTATTACATAAAGAATATTACATTGCCATACAAGGAACTAATTATCAAGGACACAGAACCTAAAATGATGAGGTCTATATAATGGGATGGGTATACATGGACTGAAAATAGACCACCTTTCTGGTCCTTTTCTATCATCTGTATCTCATGATGTATAATCCATACATTCCATAAAGTGCCATTTATTTCACAGACCCAGTGAAATAAATGAGCTCTGCCAGTACTGCCATGAATCCCATCGTCACGGTATCAAATCCACGTCATTTTAATTCAAATGTCTATACCTTTTTTTTAAATTTTATTTATTTATTTTTAATACTCAATATTGTCTCAACCCTAATGAGGAACAAAACAAATTGAAGCGTACCCAGCCTGAGATGAGCCGCGTCCACCGTCAGTGAAATGATCCTGGTTTTAGAGATTACAAAAACTGTGAAATATGTGACCTGTTCAAAGGACTTTACTGTGAAATTAAAACCCAATGAAACAAAATTGGCACGATGAAATTGGAAATACTTTTGCTCAACCCATTTTATTGTTTTCACAACGTTGCAGCATTTCGGTGCTTTCTTCGTATAATTGAAATGAATTTACCCAATATTTATTTATTGACCCTCACTTGTATAACTGCTCATTATGTTTAAAACAGCCCGTTTATAAAATGGTATGTGATATTTCACACGCTCCCTGTGTATTTGACACTCCAGGCTGCTCCAGGATACCACACTGCCAAGATGATCATCAAACTCATCACTTCCATTGGAGATATCGTGAACAATGACCCCATTGTAGGAGACCGGCTAAAGGTCATCTTTCTGGAGAACTACCGCGTCAGTCTGGCTGAAAAAAGTAAGTTTTTATAAAGGTAGCATTGTCTGACTATTTGTTTACTGCCATTATCCAAATGTACTAAAGGGGAAAAAAGTTCAATAAAACTCAAACAAATTGGCTTTTTTTTTTTTTTTTTTAAGAATTTTATTTTTTTTTTTTTTTTAAGACCTTGCCATAGAAATTGTTGTGGCGCTACATTTCCAACAGGAAACATTTGCTAATTTGCTTCAGTCTTACCATCTTGTCTTGTTTTATGTAGTCATCCCTGCATCAGATCTGTCGGAGCAGATCTCCACAGCCGGCACTGAGGCCTCTGGAACTGGAAACATGAAGTTCATGTTGAACGGAGCCCTCACCATCGGCACCATGGACGGGGCCAACGTGGAGATGGCGGAGGAAGCCGGAGAAGAAAATCTCTTCATCTTTGGAATGAGGGTCGATGATGTGGAGGAAATGGACAAGACGGGGTGAATACAAACGTTACTTTTTTTTACATGAACATATTGACTATCTTTGCATAATAATAGTCAAATCTGAAGGAAGCAATCAGTTTCAACAAGAGGAAAAACAATATTAAAGTCTCTACGTTTCGATTCAGATATGATGCCTTGTCCTATTACAACCGCATCCCTGAGCTGAAGCAGGCCATGGACCAAATCTCTGGGGGTTTCTTCAGTCCCAACAAGCCAGACCTCTTCAAAGATCTGGTCAACATGCTGATGCACCACGACAGGTGAGGTTTGGCAGCGAGAGAGCGGGGCGGGGTGGCGGCAATTGTTGCTAACGTTGTGATCTGTGTGGGATAACATGTGGTCCTATTTCTACAGGTTCAAGGTGTTTGCAGATTACGAGGACTACATCAAGTGCCAGGATAAAGTCAGTGCTCTCTACAAGGTCAGTGTGGTTATTGCACATTCTAGCCAATAAGAATCAGTTTTAAGCATAAACTAGAAGGAAATGCCACGACTGAACTGCTTCCTTTTATAACCAAAGTGTCTGTCGTCTTGATCGTGTTGGAACAGGTTTATTCAGATGCAAATGTTTTCAGTTACTTCAATAGTTGCTCTGACATTGTATTGTATAATCATAAGCAATGGTGGAAAGTAACAAACAGAATTACCTTTTGGATTGGATACTTTTTTACCTCACTTCATTTGAAAGCAGGTAAAGGTGTAAAGTATTTTTCTTTATAGTTTTAAGCAGATTTATGATGATATTTTGCCTGAAGGATTAACTTTGAGCAGACAAAAATATTAAGTTATTGATTCAGTCGCTTCTGTTGATTGAAAATCCCTACAAGTAATTTTCTAAATCTATATATGAAATACTTTTTACTATTACTATGCGGGTACTTTTACTTAAAGTCGATATACAGGAGCAAAACAAATACACAAATATCACATAAAATGATGTACTTAAGTAACAAAATCAAGTACTTAGTCCACCAAATAAATACAAAAAACACAAGATGACTGAGAAGAATAATTCACAAGCTTTTTATTTCTAAATTAACATGTGGATAAATGTGGTGTAATGTGTTTATTCGGCACTGTTGTATCCACTTTGAACAGAACCCCAAAGAGTGGACCAAGAAGGTGATCCGGAACATCGCTGGCTCTGGTAAATTCTCGAGCGACCGCACCATTGCACAGTACGCCCGAGAGATCTGGGGCATGGAGCCCAGTCTGGAGAAGATCGCTGCCCCCGACGACCCGCGCTAAACCGGGCCCCCAGTGTAGTCCACTTTGATCAAAACCACCACTGAGAATCTTGTAGCTGTTTTCACTGTACTGTAGATTATTATTTTCTCAGTTTGATGTAATATGAGCAGAGTTTGTCAAGGCTTCATCCACACCAAGGCACTTCATGTTACAAAAATAAAAGAATGATTGTTGTCCTAACATGAAAATAGCACTTTCCCAAGAAAATAATCAGCGAGTGGTTTTAAACATTTTAGCATTCAAAATGTAGAATACCAATGAATAAATTATATTGTATCGCTTTATATTTAGTTTTTAACAATGAAAATGCAATGGTATGGATGTAATCTTGGACTGTGTTCAGACTTGGTCTTGGTTTTGTCCTGTTCTAGTCCTGATCTAGTCCAGGTTTAGTTCTGGGGTCAGTCTCAAGTTTGATGCAATTGTGTGAACACACCCTTAGTTGTGTTGTTGCTTTTCTTCATTGCATTTTGTCACTTTACCTAACACCTTACATCCGCACTGGCCTTGGAGTTTAGCCTGGATTCAAACTTTGAACTTTGGTTCTGTATTTATTCACCTCAAACTACTGAAGTACCCCGACAGTTGGTACTCTAAACTCTGATACTGTTGAATCCCAGCTAAACCCGTGTCTTCCTGGCGTCAGAGCAGCACTGTGACCATCATTTCTTCTGTCCGCCTCTTAATATCCTTAAAGTCCTTTCCATCGCTGAATGTAACCATAGTGTGCGTGTTTGTAGCATGTTCCTGTCAGTCTACTGTACCGCTCCCCAAGTGACCTGCGTTCGAGATTACAAACGCCCTCTCTAAATATGACTGAGAAGATTGTGTTTATTACTGTTAATCCTTGTTAATGTAGACGAGTACTGTACTGCGACGCCTGCTTGAGGGGCCCCACACCCTCAGTCTAACCATAGCACCTTCTGTCAGAGCATTTCATATTCAATAAAACACTCCATGAACAACTAAGCCAGACTTGTATGTGTAAACAGTGTGTGTTTTAAGCTAAACTTACTGAGAAACTGGCTATTTTACATTTTCCAGTTAAGATGCTTTAGTTGTATGTATGTGTATTTAATTTTATTATATTTTTTATTTGAAGCAAAATGGAACTTTTAAGCAGCAATAAAAAGGTACTTAAGGCCAGCAGAGTGCGCTATTACACCATTACGCTATTTAAAATTGACAACGTTCCAACAAAACGAAAGCGATTAAAAAAAGAAAATGACTTGTTTCTGTAAAAAGAAAAAAAAAAAGGCCAACGACAGCTCAGGTCATGAATGAACACAACACAACTAAACGCAGGCCTGTGCTTCAGTTCTGTGCATCCCAAAGGAAGTATCGGCAACAACATGAATGCTTGTGCTAATTAAAAAGAACTAAAGATTTATTCTGACAATTTGGCCGTAATGAGAATGGAGTCGGAATGTGGATCCGCAGAATAGTTTTGAACACCAGCTGGCTCCTTATAAAAGCTTTTGTTCTCAATTTAGAGCAAGGTAAGGTTGTGCTGTTGATGGCCTTTATTAAGTTTGAGAACTCAATAAGAATTTACACTTATGTAAATTTTATTAGCATTTCAGCATTTGTACTACTTTGGCCTATATATATTAATATATATATATATATATATATATATATATATATATATATATATTAATCTTTGGTCTACTGGTACATCAGTATTGTGAGTTTTCTTTGGCTCTTGACTTGGCCAAACTCTGCCTAGTCCCGCCCACCTCCAGATGATTGACAGGTGTCCATGGTGGCATGCCCCTCCTCTTGTACTAGAGGATGGGGGCTTCCCTGAACCTTGTCATTGTGGACCACCTTATGCCCCTGGTGACCGGGATGGAGTGCCCTCTGTACGGTAAGACCAGCACCCTTCAATTCAAATGACATCATTTTAACCTACATGTCTAATTATTGAATGAATATAAATGGTTGAATTTTAGACAAAACTATTGGCCTATACGAGTGACAGAATAGAGCAGGTGCATTCACAGTCAGGAAACCACAATCTTTTTCTGAATAATACAAAGGGTCTTTTTCTACAGTAACGCAGGAATAGTGTTAATAATATGAGTTATAGTTTTTAATTGATATATGTCATATTTGTCAGAAATTGTAAAAATAGCTATAATTCCACATGTCTATATCCAGAGCTGGACCCCTTGGACGTGCCACCCCTCACTCCCACCAGTAAAGAGGTCCTGAGCCAGGCCATGAGGGCCAGTTTTGCCGGCTTTACCCAGGAAAGACTCAAGCTGCAGCTCCCACAAGGTACCAAGCTCCCTTAACATAAACATTCATACAGCCGTATTTTGAGTCGTAGCTTGAGGTGGTGCTTTTGTACGTAGACCCCATGCTGTGGTCTGAGTGGGAGGTGAACCACTGGCTGGACTGGTGCCAGGCTGAGTTTGCCCTGCCGTGTGTGGGGGCAGAGCTGAGGGCGCTGCAGGGGCCGGAGCTGTGTACTCTGGACCGGGACTCTTTCCTCAGCCTCACTGTGGACTGCACCACCGGGGAGATCCTGTGGGAGCACCTGGACTCCATGAGGAAGGGTACAAGCCAAAACACCAATAGTGACACTACTTTTGTGTCTATTATAATCATCTTTATTGTTGACATATTTATCAAAAGGGATGAGGGATGTAGCTTACACAGCGCTGGAAAGTAACTAATCACAAATACTCATGTTATTGTAATTGAGCAGATTTTTTGTTTATTGTACTTTTTGGAGATTTTCAAAACCACATTTTCCTGTAACTGAGAATCATTCTAACCATGTAAATTGTAATTAGTTACATTTAAAATCAATAAAATCAGTTGACGTCGACACAATCACTTTAATTAATAAAGTTTTGTATAAATGATTGCTCTAAAATCATACTAAAACTGTACTGTAAATAAATAACTAGTATTGTTTTCTTTTTTACTTTTTACTTGAGTATAATTTTGGCAGCAGTACTTGTACTTGTAAAATTTTAACCATGTGACTGTTCTTTTACTTACTCTTTCCACCACTGAGCCTTCATTCTTTTATCTTTATAAACAATATATTTTATAAACTTAAGTGTCACTTTTCCCCCAGTGAATTTAAAGCTGCACTATGTAGCTTTCTCCACCAGAAAAGTTACATAGTACACCTTATATATTATAGACTACATTAAAGATAAAACAATTTGTGACTGCTTTGTTCTTTATTCCGGCTATGGTATTTATGCATTAAGGACATTTTAGAAAACATTTGTGATCTGACTTTGACATGAAATGGTCAAGTGTTAAGTTTGATTTTGGAAATTAAAAAATGAAATACATCATTTATTTTCCAGAAAATGAATACGAGAACTCTTCATATCACACCAGCGCTGTTATTTACTGCCAAACGTCAACCAACAAAGGTAATTTCATTCACTCACTCACTTGTCTTAACTGGAAACCCATGTACATATTTTTTGTATATTTTCCCTGTTGTTTTCAGAAAATTACTGTGACTATGAGCGACCACACAAACCGTACCAAGTCCAGTACTGTCCACTGGAGTTTTCTGAACTCCGCACCCTCGATCCTGCAAGTATCCCATCTCAAGACAATCAGCGAGTCAAGAGAGAGATGGCGTCTGCACAGCTTCAAAATGTGGTAGAAATAACAGGTGAAACATCACAAATTCACTCAGAAATCAATCATTTCGTTTGTTTTTAATTGTTCAACCTTTTGTATTAGACATGGACTCCGAAGCGGCTGCTCCGTGTGATGTGAGCGACATTATTGTAGGCCCTCTGTCCTGGTCCGGCCAACTGCACGACTCAGAAGAATGTGTTGAGGAGGAAACAGTATTTGAGCAAATGTTAAATGTTCTTCGACCTCACAAAAGCTTCAAAGAATATATCGGAAACAAGACAGACCTGGGTCGAGCGGTCATCCCTGCAGCTATTCTCGCAGGATACACAGGTCAGTAATGTGTAGATCTGTAAATTGTTAAACATGTACATAGTTTTTATTTTTTGAAGCTTTTTTTTAATAGGGAGCGGTCCGATCCAGCTGTGGCAGTTTCTTCTGGAGCTTCTGACCGACCGTACTTGTCAATCCTGTATCAGCTGGACTGGAGATGGATGGGAGTTCAAGCTGACAGACCCGGACGAGGTAGGACTATTTTTGACATGCTTAAAGGTTGTTATAAACATAATCCGTTGAGTGCCTTTAGATATATCAGGCTGTGGTATAATCAGCTTGCAATAAGAAACTAACAAGACTTTAAACCTTAAAGCAACAATATGTAACTTTCTGGGGATGGAAAGTCATCTACATAATTCTATGGAAATACAAAATTTAAACTGGCACATTCTCCATGCAGATACATATGTTTTATCCCATAATGTGGAATATTATTTTGTAGAGATACATTTTTAGTGTAATAAAATGTATATTCCTAGTACATTCCTAGTACATTCCTAGTACATTCCTAGTACATTCCTAGTGCATTCCTAGTACATTCTTAGCACATCCCTAGCACATCCCAAGTACATTCCTAGTACATTCCTAGTACATTCCTAGTGCATTCCTAGCACATCCCAAGTACATTCCTAGTACATTCCTAGTATATTCCTAGTACATTCCTAGTACATCCCAAGTACATTCCTAGTACATTACACATCCTAGTAATCCCTAGTATATTCCTACTACATCCCTAGCACATCCCTACTACATTCCTAGTACATCCCTAGCACATCCCTAGTACATCCCTAGTACATCCTAGCACATCCCTAGTACATCCCTAGTACATCCCTAGTACATCTCCTAGTACATCCCTAGCACATCCCTAGTACATCCCTAGTACATCCCTAGTACATCCCTAGCACATCCCTAGTACATCCCTAGTACATCCCTAGTACATCCCTAGTAACATCCCTATACATTCCTAGTATATTCCTAGTACATTCCTAGTACATCCCTAGCACATCCCTACTACATTCCTAGTACATCCCTAGCACATCCCTAGTACATCCCTAGTACATCCCAGTACATCCCCAGTACATTCCTAGTACATTCCAGTCATGCGTGTTCTTGCAGGTGGCGTGCTATGGGGTCGCAGGAAGAACAAGCCTAAGATGAACTATGAAAAGCTGAGTCGCGGTCTGCGCTACTATTATGACAAGAACATTATCCGCAAAACGGCGGGCAAACGCTACGTCTACAGGTTTGTGTGCAACCTGCAGGGGCTCCTGGGATACGAGCCCGGAGAGCTGCACGCCATGTTGGACATCAGCTCTAAGAGTCACTAAACACTTGTTTTAGTTTGAGTAGATTTTGTTGCTGTGTACAGATTTGTGTTGAGTTGTCACCATGCCAGTTTCATACACACAACAGGCTAATTATATTCCATGCCGGTTTGTCTGGCCCTCTTTACAGACGCACTTCACATGGATGAGCTCCCTTTCTGTGGCGATATAGTGCAATGAGCATTCAGGTGGTCTTGGAGATTCCCTGCCAGGAGGAGTTGCAGTGCGTTGTGGGTAATGGAACCCAATTGATCTGCTTTTTCCGCTTGACTTAAGGTGAATAAGGCCAGTGCAGGGGACGATAATATAGTGTGTTCCCAAAGAGACCATTTTCAACATATTGTCTATGTTTACATCTGATCACTGTCTGATTTCTGGAGCTATCAGATTATTGAAATGTCATGTGAACAGCTACATCCGATGTGAGTAATCTGATTTCTTACTGAGTGTTCACATCTGTGCAGTTTTGACAAGACAAATGTTTCAAGTTTCAAGGCAAAGACAAAAATGAAAGCGAAATAGTTAAGATTTCAGATTTGAAAGCTTTATTTAAAAATTACTGTACATCTAGTTTTCAACAACACTCTAAAATACTCAGACGCATTCAGACAGAAGGTCTTTGATAATGCATGGTAACTTTTTTCATCAAGGCCCACAAATTGATTGTGAAACATTCAAATAAGTTGCACTTATCTGATGTGTGTAGTGCCACCACACCTAAATTCAGTCTCGTTGCCCTGATACCAAGTCTGTTTCAGACCAAAACAATTGTAGAACATTTTAAACAATGCGTGGGTCAATTCACCAGGAAGCATGAGGGCCAAGAAAAATTGGTCTGAGGGCCGCATTTTGCCTCCAGGCCAAAGTTGGGACATGCCTGGCCTAGATAGAGCTTAATTATTCTATTCTAGTTGGACTTAAAAGCTAAAAACAGATTACATCCAGATTGTTTTTTTGGGTTTTTGGGTGATTGTCATCGTCCAAACAAATGACTGCGAAAACACAAGTAAAAGTAATACATATTAAGTATAATCTGCTGTATGTTCTTTCCTTTTAATTTATCTTTCTTGGTTGTCAGAGAAAATCTACCTCTACCTTCTACTATACAGTGATTCATTTTATTCATATATTTTTATTTCTGCTGGATGAATACCCTTCTGTTATCAATTTATTCATGTTTGTATCTCGTACAGATTCTACACTTGCTTGTTAATAGTGTCTGTAATTGAGTCAGTACTACATGTCACTGAAGTGCTTTAAATCTTCACTTGATACCGCCTCTCCTTGCAGTCATATCCACATTGTGCCCCCTTGCCGGCTTCTCCATTAGTGGTCCAGAGGGGTAAGTGGTGGAAATAATCCCCACTTTAAACCTGTAACACGTCCACTGACCATGTGAAATCTGATTCTTGTCTACCCACCACAATTTACGTAGTTAGCCATGAGTAAAGATTATGTAAATGAGTTGGTAAGTAGTGAAATAATTGGGTTTATTTTGTGTTTTTCCCCATAAACAGACCAATGTAAAAACACTTCTGTTAAAACTACTAATCTAGTCAGATGATTCTTTTGTTAAACTAACGGTCATAAGAATCCTCCACAGAGCTCAGCGTTTTTACAGTCTGTTTGGCAATTTCCATCTGGTTTTTGTACGCTTCCTCTTTCTTGTCCCGAATACTTTGGTTTCTTTTACATTACTTAACCTTTGGTGTGACAAATGAGCTGTTTTAAAGTGATTGTAAGCACTTTTCTTTCAAATATTTGTGAGATTTGTTCAATAAAGGCCTAGTCGTCAATAAAAGTGTTGTGTCAATACATTAAAATTGACTGATTTGCAACTGGTGGTCATCATTTAGCGACAAATTAACTCCAACAAACCTGTGAACAAAGAGGACAGAACACACTGTTGGATGTGATTACAAGCAGAAGCAAAAACAGCCGCAAGTTCAGTGAGCAATGAGCATGGCTGAAATGTGTCACTCCGAGAATAATCCACTGTGATAGGCCGGACCTTAATGGACATTTTCTTTTCACAACAAATGTGGTATAGACTTAAGAGCATTTAATTCCCGGAAAAGCAATTTAACAGGAAACTTTTTGATTAGTATGATTCTTCATTTAGCAGTCAGTTGCAAAGCTAGGTTGATATAAAAGATTAATAGTAGCAGTAAACAGGAAATCAATCAAAAAGAGCAGCAGATTTGATTTTTATTGGCAACAGATTCTCCACACAACATACGCACTGACTGAAAAAGTGGAATTAGTTCATTTGCCTAAATAACTAATGAATAAAGAGATGAGTACTTCATTAGGCAACTTTACATTGCCACATTTGTCATTGGGATTTCTGTTTTTCCCACTGTTCTGGTGTTAGGGTCTTCTGTTCAAATGCGTGGATCTCTTTGAGTTCCTCTGCAAGGCATGTGTTGACCATCCTGCAAAAATCATATTGTTAGAATTATTATAGGAATTAATTTTATTTCTCATTAAGTGTTAACGAATCACCGTTTACATGAAGTTCTGTGTACCTGTGTCTCTGTAAAAGTGGCTTTCCCTCAAACTGGGATGACACAACAAGGACTTTGAAGCTGGTAGCACATCTGTTAGGAGACGTGTCCTCTACATCCTGGAAACATAAAAGTCAAACATTAATGATACATTTACTTTATTTTGTTACTTAGAATTCTGAAACTACTAGAACTCCCAGAGCAGTAATTTTGACTGCTTCCAATCAAACCAATGGAATTCTGAGGGGAGTAAGTGCCACAGAATCTTGGTTGCTTGACAACAGAAAATGGTTACATTTAAAAATTACATTGAAATGAATAGAGCAGTCAAAATACTGGGAGTTAGAACTTATCAAATCTCCCTTTGAAGTATTTTTCATAGTCATAAATAAATATCTAAATAATTTCGGTTATTTTATATATATATATTATAATATATGATATATATATATTATTATATATATAAATATATATATAATAATATAATATAATATATATAATATATATATATATATATATATATATATATATATATATATATATATATATATATATATATATATATATATATATATATATATATATATTATATATATATATATATATATATATATATATATATATAATATTATATATATACACACACACACACACACACACACACACAGATACAGGAAAAGTCAAAAGTGAGTAACACCAATAATCTACCTAAGCAGAGAAAAACAAAATCTAGGAGCAGTCATTTAGTGTTAACACATTTCATCAAGCTCACTAAATAGGAAATGGATTGCTCATTGTTCGGGTACATTGAAACATGTTTTCTATTCATTAGGCTATAAGATTGTAAAAGGAACTTTGCTGTTATAAATAAAACGAAAGTAAAGAGCTCTAACACAGCTCAGTGACAAACGTACCACGTGCACTGCTGCAAGCTCCTTGGTCAGTTTCTCCCGAATGTGTTCCGCTGTTATCGCCATTTCAGCTAAAACTACACGGCCCAGTTGCTAATATTTGGAGGAAAAAATATTACAACAGCAAAATACGGATTTTATTCGGGCTGTCTCATGGAAAACGGACCCCGGAAGTGTTTGATAAGGGTTCGGCCAAAAGAAAAATGAATAAAACATTTTTTTAACAATGACAAGGCATACATATAGACAACTAATGTAATAGCAAAATATATAAACTAGTTGGTGATGAATATTCTTAAAGAAATAAAATGAAAAGGTCTTTTAAGCGCGAGGTAAAATATCCAATCACATAACTGCACTGAAATTGACCACCAATCACTTGCTGTAGAACTCATGAGAGGCGGGCATTATAATTTTGAAGGAGCAAATCACACCGGTAGATGGCCGTAAGAAAAGCCGAATCAAATGTTACGTTTTTTGCGAAAACAGAAACCCCAAGGAATAAAATTTACTTCAGATAATATGTGTGTAACTTTGGTTATTTATTGAACATAACTATTACAATAATTGCTGTTGTTCGTAAGATAACGTTTAAAAAAATAAAATTATGTTTCAGGCATAGTATAGGGCTACTATAATGTATTTGTTTACATCCTACTCGTCCCATTTGCTACCGATGCTTGAACAACAATGAATTTAACACAGAATCTCGCTCTGTAAAATGCTTTCTTTGCAATGAACGAATGTTAGATCGGGTGTTTTTGCTAAAAAATCTAGTTGGATGAAAGGGGAATACATTTCGTCATCAAAATCTGAAGTTATAATGTAAATCGTGTGCAGTCATGCTCTTCCTGAACAATGGTAGTTGAAGTCGAGAGCTTTTATGGTGTTTACATGCTATACTGCACTAACCCTAAATTCAAAGGTCGAATCTACATCGGCTATACGGTAAACCCAGAGAGAAGAATTGGGCAGCACAACGCGGGGAGACACCGAGGGGGCGCCAAGAGGACCAGCGGCAGAGGGCCATGGTAAGGAAGAGATAATTAAGCTAATGATTAACTGATCTTATATCAATAGTAACAGTTTTTATGAGGTATAACTAACGAGTGTTTTGTTTCTAGGGAAATGGTTCTTATCATTCATGGCTTTCCTTCTGATATTGCTGCCCTGAGAGTAAGTCTGAACAATATAATTAGCAGGTCTAAAAGAGACATAGTACGAAAAGAGTTATATGAGCTTAACACAGTTTCTTCATCATTACTTTACTCTGAGTTGTATTTCAATTCATGTATGTTTGAATAATCGTGTATTGTCCTACAATTAAGGCTTGTGTTCTGAAAATGTTTGTTTTATTTTCTTGTAGATTGTCCATAAGATTTGTTGATAGCATATCATTTGACATATTTTCACCAGTGAACATTTTTATTTTCACCTACCCCCCTCCACTGCTTTGTATTTATATGTGATAATGTAAAAAAAAAAAATCAGACTCTGGGTTATTCATGGGTTTCTTTGAGGACCATATGAAATGAATAAGAATAATATTATAATGGCAAAAGTCCTCTAAATGTTGCGTAAAATAGGAAACTGAATCTCATAAATACAGGTTGGGTTAAAAAAAAAAAGCCCTTTTGTAAATCTTCAAAACTGTAAATTAATGACATGTGTTTTTATAGTTTGAAATGAACTACTACAAAAAAACACAATGTGCCGTTTATGTGCTTCT
Source organism: Chaenogobius annularis (assembly GCA_015082035.1). Lineage (NCBI taxonomy): Eukaryota > Metazoa > Chordata > Actinopteri > Gobiiformes > Gobiidae > Chaenogobius > Chaenogobius annularis. The sequence goes on from BJKM01000231.1 coordinate 28,357, forward strand.
CAATATTGAAGTCAATGTTATTTTTAATTTAAATCATTATCTTTGTCCTTTTCTGCCAGTTTGAGTGGGCTTGGCAGCATCCCCACTCTTCTCGGCGGCTGACCCATGTGACCCGGCGCTCCAGGAAAGAGTCCAGTCTTTTGTTCCATTGGCGTGTCGTGTCGAACATGCTGCGGGTGTCACCGTGGAACCGCCTGCCCCTCACCGCTCGCTGGCTCAAACAGGAGTACAGAATGGACTTTGACCCTAGCCTACAGCCTCCTCTCCACATCCCTATTGCTTTTGGCTGTGTGCGGGCCAAGAAGAAACCTGCAGTGACTTCTGGAGAGGAGCAGGAGGAGGTGTCCTGGTGCTGTCTCTGCGGACGAATTGTTAGGGTAAACACCTTACTGCAGCTACATCTAGAGAGAATCATGTTGTGATACTATAACAATAATAATAATAATAATAATAATAATAATAATGATTATAATAAATACAATAATTATAATAATAATAAAGTCTGGTAATAAAGATAAACACATGCAGTCCCACGTGATGTCAATAATAATTCTGAAGAAAAGTTGATATTCTAAATCTACACCTAATGTATAGATGGTAAGGATACTTTACTTTTCCTTACATCAAAACATCTGTTATCCAAATAATGACCCAGTCTCCAACCGTAAATGCGAAATAAAGCTTATTATATATTTTATGGCCATTCCTTAGACGTCAGAGAAGCTGAGCTGTTTTCAACCATCGTGTACAATGAAATGCCACATGACCTGCCTGGCCAAATACTTCCTGAAGTCAGAGCCCACTCAGCTCCTGCCTGTGGAGGGGCAGTGTCCTGTGTGTCACATCACAGTGCTGTGGGGAAGCCTCATCCGACATAAACACGGCTGCTTCGGAGACCTGGAGGAGATCGCACTCCCTTCATCACAGGTATGGCCCCCTCAATACACATGCTAAATGGTATAGTAGAAAGCTCATTTGACCTTTGTTCTTTCACAGACTCACTGGGCAGATGAGCTGCAGATGTAACAAAGTATAAACCTAGGACCACTTCTGAATTGTAAAGAATTATGTAATTTTAAATGCTACTACTACTTTTTGATGTTAATATTGAATGAAATACTAAACATTTAAAAACTATATTTTTAAATAAAACCCTGCATTTCTTGCGAACTTTATTACAAAATAAATCCTGAAAATGACATGCAAACAATAAAAAATAAACTCAAATAAGTGACTAATGCAGTGGTTCTCAACCTGGGGGTTGGGACCCCATGGGGGTCACAAAATTATTTCAGGTGGTCCCCAGATGATTTGAGGGAAACATTTTAAATGTATTCAATGGCTTTAAACAAGACTTGAAACCCTTCAAATCCAGTGGTAAATTTATATTTTTATTTGTTGGCCTACCAAAGTAAATTATCTAGGTCTATATTCTCAAAATAAAACATTAGACATGAGGCTACTTTACCTACTTTTTATGTCGGAGGTCACGAACGCCAACAATTGTTATTTGTGGTTGAGAACCACTGAACTAATGCAATCCTAAACCACAAGTTTAATTTCCCCCAAAATAATTAAAAATAATACAAGCATACATACAGTATATAGTGCAAAACAATGTGCTGATGGTGTAATGATACGGTAGAGACTATTACCTGCTGTCAAAGTAAACACGCAGGGGGCTTGGATAGTGATTACTGGCTGAAAGCACAATTTTCATGTATTAGAGCAGTTTAATTGCATTTAGAAAATCCTGTATGAGTTGAACCTTAGATATTTGTACGTTGTATGTGTGTCTTCGTGTTCGTACCACTTTTGGAGTGGGAGTGCAGCAGTCGACTACTTTACTAGCATAAATTACGAGAGTGACAGAAATTGCAAAAAGAGACACCTGGTTGGTTGACAGTGAAGTTTGCATGGGTCACTCAAGAATTTCTTACATTTTTACAAACATACCACAGGAAGATGAAGATTTTTTGCTGTAAAAATCTGCAGTAAAAATCTGCAAAGAACATTAATTTAGTTCAAGCATGATGTAAAGGAGCACAGGAATCAAATGTATGGCTCATTGTATGACTGATTTTCACTAAAAGGCTGGAATAAAACTTACCCCAATTTGAAGTTGTTTTTGTTGTTGGGATATATAACTGATAGACTGCAGATTAAGTATTTCAGAATCAGAATTGGTTTTATTGCTATTGTTGGTGAACAATTCACAAACTAGAAACTTGATTCGGCACCAAGGTGCAACATAATATTATTATTAATATTAATGATAATAATAGTAAAAAAGTGTAGACTGTGCTAAATATGTTCAAACAAATTAAGGGCATGTTAAATAAAAAGTTATTCAAATATATGTACAATAACAAGATCAGAACACTAGTGGAAACTCGTGTTATTAAGGTGCTATGAAGTCTTCATGAGTCCAACGGAAGAGGGAAAGAAACTTGTGCCGGGGCCTCCTGCCTGAGGGAGTGGATCATATAGACTATGTCCGGGGCGAGAAGGGTCAGCTGTGATCCGACCTGCTCGTCCCAGAGCCCTGGAGACGTACAGGTCCTGCAGAGATGGAAGTCTGCAGCCGATCACCTTCTCCACCAGAAACGCACAATGCGCTGTAGTCTCTGGTTGTCCCTGGCTGTGGCTCCAGCGTACCACACGGTGATGGAGGAAGTACGCAGCCCTGTAGAGTTACTCACAAAAAGCAATGAAATAAAGTAAGGTGACGCTGTTTAGATCATTGCAATGTATGATGGCTACACGCTCATGTGGAAGATGATCATGCATATTTTGTGGGATCTGTACATTGCCGGGGACATAAAATGTTAAAATAAATCAACTGTGGAAAGAAAAATACAGGTTAAACACAGATTCACCCCCAGGATTTTGGGCTCTCCATCCAGAAACTTGAGCAGCCTCTGCTCGCTCCTCTGGAAGGACAGACACCAGAGGACTTTCTGACAATCTGACAGACAGGGTCCGCATCCACAACAGCCTCTGCAAAAATGAACACTACGCCATCACTTGGTGTTTCCTTACAGCAATCATGACTAATCCTGTTTCCAGTGGTCGTCGTGAATGCACACAATCTGGCCCACAAATAAGTATCTCCACAGTGCAATCTGTGCGTCACCAAACCTATGTGCTGTTTGCAGGGATTTGGCTGCTGAGGCCAAGTAGTAGACTGTATACTGCATGTGCTGAGGTCAAAGATACTTTAATAGACCTCAACAATGTGAAAAATAGCATGATATGAAGAACACACAAACGTTTCACCTTCAATATTGTCAGCTTAAAACTTTGTCTTAAAACTTTTTATGCTACTTAAAAGACGTACTTCAGACAGTATTCAGTTACTTGAGCTTTATTTACGAGCTGAACATACAGGAGGCGTTTTACTAAGGCACAGGAATCCCAAAGCACACAGCACTGTTCACCCATTTTTGTGCTTTTCCCACTTAACATAAAGACCCATAGAAGACCTTGTTTTGAACATATCATATGCTGGGTGACATTTTCCTATGCCCAGAATAAAAGAAGTACAGTTCATGTTCTGACATGTGTTGACGTATGGCTCATGACATCAGCTTATTCTAATTGTGTTGTAATTTACATGTTCATACAGTCAGAGCCAAGTACGGGAACAGAACAGCACTTAGACAGTCTTATAAGAAAACTCAGAAATGCTTGCAAAAATTGCTTAAATATGTTCACATACACTTACAATAGGAAGAAAGGTAATGATCAAACTCTTACTAAAGAAGAAGAATGTATACACTACGAAATACATTACTTAAGTAGGAGTAAAAAAAAAGCCTATCTGAAATGTTTTCCCCTACTTTTAAGTGACACTAGGTAGACACTCAGTACATTTTTACAAGAGTAAATGTAACTGGGTAAGCACTGCCCAATTCTGGGTACACCAGTGTCCCTTTGATCTACAAAATGGCATCAAGTCATGCAATTACAAAAATAGTGTACTTTCAGTTTATTTGGGATGTCAAAACTATGAGAGTCGGCACCATGGCTTTTTTCTTAATTGGCAGAAATGGCGACTGCATCTGAAAGGATATCAGAAGGGGGGAAACTTGTCTCGGCCTTAAGGTGCAACATAAAACACTGAGCAATAATAAAACAACATATATTCAATCCAAAGGGCATGCCTTAAGAAACAATTTGAAATTACTATAGTATGAAATAAAAATAGGCATTACTATGTACACATGATTACAGTTAGATTTACAGTTGTATCTTATAGGGCCCTAACTCCAAACATTGAATTGGAGACTGACCGTAAGTTTGTGGGTCTTAATACATTTGTGATGGCACAGTTAAACCTATGCTGGTGTGCCATTGAATCATTCACTGCAGTGACAGGTGCAACAAAGGCAGTCAGTCTGGCATTCTTAAGAACAAACACTTCCCTACTTTTGCTTAGTGTATGTATTCCCCAAAGAGAAAGTTTGCAGTTTATTACGGAAAAGAACATTATTTCAGAAACATCATTCACACAGTTTATTGAGAACTCTGAATAAGATAACAATTTAACATTCATTTTGTTACATATAGTCAAACACTGCATCTGTAAAGTTGGTGATCCTCTTCACTGTGGGGCTGGTGGAGGGGCTTGTATCGTTATCACCGGCTGAAAACAACACATATTGTGATGTAAACTAATATGTAATGAGTTGATACAAAAAATGTTTAGTTGTACAATGCTTTTTGGTGTGTGTGTGTGTGTGTGTGTGTGTGTGTGTGTTTGTGTTTATTTACCACTTTTGGAGCTGAAGAGCAGCAGTTGACCACCTTACAGGCATAGATCGCCAGAGTGACAGAGATGGATAACAGAGTCACCTGGATGACCACTAACTCAGTCAACAAATGATAACGGGAAATCTGTGAGTGATCAGACACAGCTAGTGATTTATTCTGACAATAGCTTTAATATGCAGGTGTGACTTTTCATTTTTGCAAATAGGTTTAGATTTTATTTTTGTTGTAAAATATCTAATGACAAAACACTTGCCTCAACTTGTCTGCAGTGCACTGCGTCATAAAATGTGGAGTTTTCATACTCGGCATGAAAGCAGTAACCCCCGTCCATTGCCATCAGGAGGATGAGGCAGAAGAACGACGCTACAGTGGCTATAATCTCCATTCCCACACAGGCCTTGAGCTGAAATCAAAGCAGAACACATTATTATTGTCAGTATAAACAAGTTAAGTTATTAAGCGTAAAACCACAGACCTGCGGTGTAAAACTGAGATAGTAGATATATATTCTGTGGTTCAAACCATCCTAAACCACATCTTAGAGCCCTAACACTATCCTTTAATGCCACTATTTGGAATATGAATGTCACTTTAATCTGTGCTGTGATCCAGTACCTTTGTGCTGCACGGCTACAGAGCAGCACAGTGTTTGTATGACTTTGTTGTACTGTTTCCATTCATATGTTAGCAGGGGTGGAAAGAATATCTCACATTAGTACACTGTACTTTTTTGAGTAGATTTTGAATTGTATATACTGGGACATGTAATTGAGTATAATTTTAGAATGTATATCACTAGTCCCAATTATCCCAAAGAGTGATTGTCTCATCTTTACTTCTTTCTACACTCTTTCTACAAACACACAAAACATCACTGCATCGCCTGCTCTGATTGGCCAGAGGATTGCTGTTTAAAACAACTTAATTCAGTTTATTTATTTTATTGATCTAATATCTAAATTATATCAATGCATTGCTAATCTGGACAGCTACTCAACTAATTACATAAAAAATAAATTGGAAAGAGAGGGTAATATTATATTATAATAATAATATATATATAAATGAAGAATGGGATAATATATGTACATCTCAGTGGGAAGTCTAGAGGGAATTCTGTTGGAAAAATGTGACACAATTCTGTATAACCCCATGTCAAACTGCCCATTATTCACAGGGTAATGCTAAATGTTGGAGAGACTGTGGCAGCCTGGAGGCAAACCACTATTACGTGTTTTGGGACTGTCCTGTGGCTCAAAAATATTGGACTGAAATCAACAAAGAGCTACAGAATATTTTTGGCATTGCCATTCCATTTGATTTCAGAACTATGTATTTGGGCCTTAAAACCCCTTCCATGGGCAGAGTACAGGGATATCGTTGGAGCATACTCCTGGCAGCGGGAAAGAAGGCCATTCCAAAAAGACTCAAACTGCACCGACACTCAAGGACTGGGCCGACATTACAACTGACATACGGAATATGGAGAGGATTACATTTGGACTTAACTTGAAATTTGACTGACTTTGGACCAATTGGGATGTTTATTTTGTAGTTTGTGTGCCTTAGTTTATTTTTTTGTCTTGCTTTGATTTTTTTTTGTCTCTTTTCTCTGTGGTCATGTTCTGTTTTTCTGTATGAGTGAAGTATTTTAACAGTTTGAAAAATAATTTTTAAAAGTATATATGATGATGGACCAAAACTTGTCAATGACCTCCCGATCCAATCACTCACATACTGTAGCACATTCACACATGGGCCAAGTGGATGTCTTGCCTTAGGACACAACAGCAGTATGCCGCAGTCACAATACTAACCTTTCGAACTTGATTTTGATACTATGGAAATGTACTTTATGCTAATTTTGATACCACCATTTTTAAAATAAAATATTTTGTCCTATTATGAAGATGATTTTTTTCAGTATCGATACATTTTCAAATGAGTATCTCGTTTTGGGTGTTCTTTCAGGATTGACAATCTGGGTAGAGTTTATTCTGAGGTCTTTTGACAATGTACTGGGGAGAGCAGGCGCTGTTTAACATACCGTGGGTAGGTGCAGGTTTTTGGATGCTATAGCCACACTTCCTGCAATGAAAATCTGCAAAGTGAAGACATAATTCAGAATTGAACTACTCAGAGGTGGGTAGGATAGCTAAAAAATCACTCAAATAAGAGTAACATTACTTTAAAATAATATTACTCAAGTAGAAGTTCAGAGTATAGTATACCCTAAAAATTACCCAAGTAAGATAAAATGGGGAAATTACTATCCAAATAAGAGTTTGACAGAATAGACCACAAAAATGAAAAACGATATAATATCTGAATCAGCGGTGCAATTAACGTACATTTTCAAATCCTTTCAACATAAACCAGAAAAAAAAAAAAAATGTTCTCAAGTAAAAATACTGTTACACTGTAAATTATATTACTCAAGTGGGAGAAAAGTATGGTGTTTTAAAGGTACAGAGATGTACAACTTTGTCACAAAGTTACACAAGTAAATAGAACAGTCAGTATAAATAGTCAATAGGTGATTAATTACCAAAATGGATGAAATTATGAAAAACCCAGCAATCCAGGTTCTTTCCTCGTTTTCCCTTGTAATAAATGAGAACATACAACTGCTCTGGAAGATGCTCAGGCATATTTGGGTGATCTGGATATTGGTAGAGACATCAAGGTATTAATATGAGAGACAGAAAAGTAGACAGCGTGACATATGGATTGATCACCCCCAGGGCTTTAGGCTCTCCCTCCAGAAATTTGAGCCTCCTCTGTGCATTCTTCTGGAAAGACACCAACACCAGAGGACTGTCCGACAAGCCAGGGTCTGCTTCTACAACTGCAGCCTCTAAAACACATTGTAATCTCACCATTTTGTTTATGTCATCAATTTTCCATGAAGCTCGACCTGGTAGATAAGTTATGGGGAAAAAAACTTCAGTACATAAATGTTTAACTTCAGTACACATATATACATTTGTTTATCATGCAAAGAGGGGTGCCAGAGTTTGATTTTTGGGTAAATGTAAGGAGCAAAACCGCAGACCCTATTGAGCATTGATTGTAACTTGACAATTGACCATCAAAGGTTGACAACAGATTTCCTGATTTGTTAAACAGTTTAGGCAGAACAAGGTAAAAGTCCATTTAAGTTTAAAGGAGATGTAATCAATAAACATCAGTGCAAAACAGGCAATGAGAACTACAAGATAGAGTTGGGGGAAACCTGAAAATAACTCATTCATGGAATCCAGACACAAAACTTAAAACATCCGTGTGCATGAAAAGAGCCTGTACATCTGGATTTGATCACTTCCACGAGTGGTCATGCGCAGTCTGCTCCAAAAACATTCTTCATACGACCTAGATAAAGTAGAGTTTACCTGTCATGGTGCTTGTGCGTCACTCAGCCGGTGTCTCAAAAGTTGGCGACTTCCAAGCCTAATGCCATCCAGTTGTGCAACACTTTCACAACTTTCTGATGCGTCTCCTTGTGTGCAACCCGAGTCCAGTCCCAGTCCCAGTCACAGTCAGGCCTCTCCTCTCACTTCCCCAACCCACCACTAACGTCTTATTAACCCTTACTGGCTTTCATTACACTCTTATTACATTTTAGTTCTGATTTAAAGGATCACAACGTAACTTTCCTGGTGGAGGGTGTACGGCATCTTCTTGTCTCCATGGATATTATGTCTTGTCCTGACCTAGAATGTTCCACAGAATGGCATTAGACTTCTCTGAGGAGAGGCAAGCATGCTCTCATACACTCATGTAATTGAATAAATACAAGCTAGATACTGCAAGTTTAATGCCATACTGTGGAACGTTCCAGGCAACACACTATAACATCTCCAAAACCTTTAAGATGGTGGCAAGAATTTTATCGAAAGAGCTAAATTAACAGTTATGTTTTATGTGAATACATTCTATAAAAATGCATTTATAATTGTAATGTTTTTTTAATACATTTGAGTAATGGTTTTACTGACAAAATATCAGCATGATCTATAGCTGACAAATACCGAACCATTTGTTGTGCAGCAGCAGCTTCTGTATTATCCTTTAACCATTCAAACCATAGCGTTTGAATGGAATATTTCATAAAACCAAACACCTTAAACATTGGGAAATCAGTTTATTGGCACAAAAGCGAAGATAATGCACGATTCAGCCCAACACAATCCAATATGAATATTGGATTGTGTTGGGCTGAATATGTTCTGGTGACATCTCCTGGACAAAAATGAAGCTGTATATCTCATGTTTTAATACTTCAGCTGCTAAACATCTTGGGAAATATAAATGCAATAACAAATAGTTTTCAGAGGTGTGTATTGTCAGACGTGTATTGCTAATATTGTAATGTGTTGTTTATACTCTGTAGCACTTTGGGTTCAAATGTGAAGTGCAAAATCTATTGTTATTATGTATTTTCTACGTTTTATGAAAAAGTCAGTATAATCATAAAAATGCTTCATTCTCTATTTTTATATGTACGCTGACATAAGCACAGTTTAAAGTCAGTTTGATAGAAACAAAATCAGTGCAATTCCTTTTAAACCTGAAATATATGAAAATATATTTCTTACATGTACCTTTGAAACCAATTCCCTTCTTTTGAAATTAAAATGTCTAGTTGATTCATTTAAATAAAAAAATAAAATAAAATGTCTAATTGATGAATTAATTGCTCTTGAAAAACAAGAGTAAGTTGAAGCACAATGTCAATATGAGAATGCACCAAAATAGTGCAAATTAAATAACATTTTGAATTCCTTTCCTTTTACATCCTCAAATGATTACAGTTAAAAGACATATCCCTAGGCATTTAGTTTTCATTGTTCCCTTGTAATAACACAGTACAAAATATCAAAAGGAAATCCCGGATGAAGCAAACCATAAAGAAACATTATGAGTTATTCCACCTCCCATTATCATATCTATCATACAGAGAGGGTTTGAAGTGCACTTTGCCCCGAGAGGTAACAGTCTCACAGGTCCTGGGTTTAGATGACCTCCGTTGACCCCCTCTTACAGGGACTGGTACCCGTCACTTCTCTTCTTCCGTGCCAAAAGGTAAGCCACAACCACAACCACGACCAACACCAGCAGCGTAATTCCCACAGCAATAGCCACGCGGTAGTTGTTTTGGTCAGCTGGGCAAGGGTCCGCTAGAAAACACACAAAACAGAAACCATGTTATAACGGTGTTTCCACATCATTAGCTTGATCCGATTTGTGTGTTTTTTTATTGATTACTGCCCACATCTCTGTACTTGCAATTATTCACAAACTTCAAACTGTGGGTCATAAATGTGGGGTTCAAAAATTGAGTCAATTTTCAACAATACAAACGTGTAAATAAAAATCTGTTGGTTGCTATGGTGACATTTCATTCTGAAAATGTCACCAGATCTTATCAGCCACTATCAGATCTGCATATTTTAACAGGAAGTCAATAGTCCCATTTCTGTTTTAAGTTGTTTCAGATCAATGTTGTGGTTTTCAATGAACAAAATGTCACAATAATTATCAACACATGTAGTTTATTACTGAACACCTGAAAAAAGCATATGTCACCTTTAATGCCATACTGTGGAACATTCCAGGGAAAATAATATATCCATGGAGAGAAGCAGGCAAGAAGAAGAATTCATAAATAAAAAGATAAATGAATAAACAGTAAAATGTGTAAAAAGAAACTACATTTATTTCCATCAATGTCTAATTTCACTTCCTCATAAAAAAGCATTGTCATCATAGCAGGAAATCCAGTCATGTGATGTCACGCGCAAAATCATACTTTTGCTCCCCTGACCTAGACCCAACGCTTTTGTTTAATGCTCATGCTCATCGGACTTGATCTTGTGAACTTACTTGGGCCAAAATCCATGCTGTTGCTGAAGTTGAAAGCCTGCATACGATCATGAGCAACGTCGAGGTAGAGGTTCTTTCCCATGTAAAGTGACTCCTTTCTGCATGAGTAGGACTTTCCGATTTTGGCCTCAAAGATGTGAATGGACTGGTTGACCACTTTGTAGGTTGTAGCCGCATTACCTGTGGTGAAAGCAAACAAAGGAATTGAACAGACCCATGCAAGAAAACCAAGTCATCAGTTATGGAGACAAACTAGTTCTACAGCATAGCATTTAGGAAGGCCTCTTACCGGCATCACATGGTGTAGGCTTTACGATAACAATGAAATACATAACTCACGCAAACATGAAAGTCGGAATGGAACCAACCAAGTTATTGACCCAATTATAAGACTTTTAATAACTTAAGCTCACAATGAAAATGAAAAAGTAGCTTACTTTTCCGGCTAAAGTCGTAGGTCAGATTGAAAGCCAACTTATTCACAAAGAATTTCTTCATGGAGCCATTCTAAAGTTGGGGGGAACAGGCATTGTAATGTAATTTCATTATAGTAATTATTGGCTACTAATATCCATATTATGGTCAAGCTCATTATGGTCAAGCTTTGGTTGAAGAGGAACCTTACCTTTGCGAAGGACAATGTCATGTTTAATTCATCAGAAATCAGGACTAGTGTAGCATGGTTGTCATTACAGTCCCCTGCGGTTCTGGTCTTGTTTGGGAGCAGGAGGAACGTCCCATTGGCCTATGAGAGAGCGAGCGAGATAGAGCAAGAGAGAGAGAGAGAGAGAAAGAAGAGAAAGACGTTAAACATTCAACCATTTGGGGTTTTTGTTGTTACTATACTCGCAATCATTACAATAATTAAGCAATTGTTTATAAACAGATGTTCTTTCCTTATGACTTTTTCTTCAAGGAGATCCTCAAAAACATCTGCTATAATGCTTTCAGTGATGTGCATATTACTCCTGGATTATCATATTTAACATTACCTCTTCTTCTATACAAGTTTAACCCATTTATACTGGTTTGGGGCAGTTACAATTGTATAGTGTAACGGTTTGCAGCTTGCTTAATAACTTATAGGACTCAGGACTGTAAAATATAAAATCAAGGCAATTGATTATATTACACTTGGACTTTCACTGTTCATTTAGTCTCATCAGGAAGGAAATAAAACATTTTTATTAAGAGTGCAAAGCCGAATGTGGGGTAACTTGCCTTTGGAGAAACCAGTCGGATCTTCAGCTCCATCTGAGCCATGAGGCAGCGATGCTTGCCATTGTCCAAGGTGTAGTTACCCACTGTACTGTTGGTGATCTGTGGGGACTGGGTTGTGGTTGGTGGCATGGTTGTGGTGGGGGCATGGGTGGTGGTGTTGGGGGCGTGGGTGGTGGTGTTGGGGGCGTGGTGGCGTGCGGTGGCTGGGGTGTTGGGGCGTGGCGTGGGGCGTGGGTGGGCGGTGTGGTGGGGCGTGGGTGGTGCGTGTGTTGGTTGGTGTTGGGGGCGTGGGTGGTGGTGGTGTTGGTGGTGTTGGGGGCGTGGGTGGGGGTGTGGGTGGGGGCGTGGGTGGTGGTGGGGGCGTGGGTGGTGGGTTTCGGTGTGATGCCGGTCTGTTGAGCTGGAACCATGGTACCAGAAGGTTTAGTGGCTGCCAACGCCAGTGCTGTAAAAAGACAAAAAAAGACTCACTCTAATAATATAGCCAAATTTAACATAACGTAATTATCATAATTATTTTTGTTTCAACAACCATATATGGAATGATTTTTTTAATCACAAAATGTGTCTATTGTGTTCATCTTGTCACTGGGTTGTAAAGTGAGTGTGCAAATGTAAATAAAAAAGACAAATTTCCTCTATGTGAGGAAGTAAATGACCGTTAATCAAAATCAAAACTAAATCGCACTTTGAAAGGTTGAAACAATTTAAATCAAAATATTTCCTCTGCAAATAACCAAATAGTGTGTTAAAAAAATGCTAATTAGTTTAGACCAAGGGCCGGGTGATATGAAAAATAAAGAAAACTTTTTGTTTTTCTCATATTGATTTATCTAGATTTTCTATTTGCTTTTATTTGTAAAACTGGCTTTCAGAAAGGATTTCATGAACATAAACTATACAGACCTTTAATTTGCTCCATAACACAAATAGTATTCAAATTTCTTCCTCCAAATTCTCACCTCTGCTCAAAACCACATTTTTACTGACAGGGGATCGACGGTGGACTCTCGATTCAAAAACCCCTCGCAAATAATTGACGATTTCATGTGACTCGATCTCAATCTGGCGATCTTTCAATTGATTGCACAACCCTATTTAGACCTCTAAAAGTTTACCCTTCCAATGTTGTAATAAATGTGTACTTTGAAGAGAATCGTTTAATTAATACATAAATTACAACTCAAGCTCTAATAGCAATTGCACTGCAAAAAAAAAGAAATCTCAATTAGATATTTCCAAAATTGATCAGCTCTACTTAAATGCATTGTTTCCAAGCATCTGGCAATCAAATGCTGGATTTGGCTTCTCTATAGTATCATGAATTTATATTACTGACGTGTATTGTTACGAATATATTTTTGTAACACGTGACTTCATTAGCAAAATAAAGTAGGAAAACCAGGTTAACCTGCCACTCAAACACATGACTCTTATGTTGTCTGACTAGAGCAGGTCAGATAGGCCTGTGGATACATAAAAGAGATAAGCCTAGGTTAAAATCCAAACAATTTTAGCATTATAAAGTTGCTCTTTGCGCATTGTCCATGCTTAGAGGCCACATTAACTTGCCGACTCTAAGCTGAACTGTTGTTGACTTCACATCTTATCTCAGTTTTATTATGCGGTCAACTTGCACCGAAATTGAAGTCTACCCAGATGGTTTGTGAAACGTTTTCAGTACTTGAGAAAATGAAAAATCAATGCTAAATAAACAGACCTATATAAAGTAAGATAATTTAAGCTTCTCTGCAACTAGCCAAACATAATAACCTATAATTGTTGCTTACATGTTCAAAATAAACTGTGTCTAAAATGTTTCCCTCTGTAGTAATAACAGATCACACAACGTTTTGTTTAGTGCTCCTAAACAAAACATAAGAGACATTAGAAATAGACATGTGACTCAACTCGTTTGAAAGAGTGCGGAAATATTTCTGTTCCAAACCAGGAAGTTACTGTGATCATCAAATCTTCAAATAACAAATGTACACCGGCAGAATAAGTTGTTTGTTAAGGCTTTTTATTATTAGCATTACTGTTTTTAATCCAAATAGTTGTCGCATATGCATAAATTATACTGTTTGTTTTTATTTTTTTAGACAGAATAACGCTTGGTTACAATTGGTGCCAAATGTAAAAAGCTGCTGTTATTGTAATATTTCGTTTCTTACCGGAGAAGGCGAGGACAAGTAAGACGGATGTGGTCTTCATATTGGTGCAAGTGAAAATGTACACAGGTGACCAGAACTCTGCAACGCACCGAGGACCGCTTCAACTGCGTCTGAATGTGAGACTCAACATCTCACCTATACATTTATAACGCAACAAGCTCGACAAGCACACCGGAAACCTCCCACTCCGCCCTTCAAAATAAAATCATGTTGGCTATTACAACGCACAGGTAAACAAAAACACACAGTAATCTAGTGCTAACAAACACGTTTTATTATTCTGCAGCGAGAATTGTGTCAATTGGAAAAACAGACAATAAAAAACTGTGCAATAAAAAAAAGATAGGCATTTTAGTATCAGACAATAATGTGGATGTGTGTTAAACTTGACAGACTGTGACGCAGAACTTAAGAAACGAAACCAAACGCAAAATGTGGCCATGGAAGTTTAGATGCTCTATAAAAGTAGTGGGCTATCGTTATGAACGCACAACACCATCATAATATATAGAAAGTGGGTCGCCACGTTAAAAGTAATAAAATACACTGACTTTCCAGGGTGCCACCGACAGTTTGCTATAAAGTACTGTATTCTTCTAAAAAGCCTTCTAGAGTCGAATATTAGACTACTTGACAATTTCTACATTTGTTTTTGGAATATTCATTAAAGCTAATTAATTTCAGTCATGATGTCTCAACAGCAATATCAAGGCGAGTAGGCCTATGGGGTGTAAAAGCACTAAAAGTATAGCCTACAACTACGGTCAACACTCCCATCTAGAGCTTTATTGCAGCATTTATTCCTAACTCGCCTAATTTTTCTTAGTCTTTACCGTCTACCATTACCACTGAGCCTGAATAAAGTTCAGCCAGTTTGGAAGAAGAAAGTGAAATCATGGACCAACATTAGGACTTTCATTTTATGACATACAAATATCCCCAATTTCCCTGTGGTAAACCTACACAATAAACACTATAGAGTGATTGAAAGGAAATCCAATGGTTTTTTTTAAGATGCTGGTTGTAGGATTCATAATGAAATCTCGTGTCTTCTATTTATTTGGCTGTGTGAATATCTGACAAAGCCTACACTAGAGGCTCAGCTCTAAACTTGCTCTGGTGGTTTATTTTACTCTACTCTACAACGTCTTCTATCGTCTTCTTTTCCCGGGAAAAGCCGGATTGAGGTCCTCCCCACGTCAACACTCCACCCAATCCACAGTCCTCCACGCGCCAGGTCCACCCACTGGCACGCCTCTACTGACGTCGCAGCAGAGGAAACTGTGCACTTCCATAAAAGGAAAATACTCCCGCATGCGCAGTAGCCCGAGTTTTGTTTGAAGTGAACTGCTGCCTGGAACTGCCCTACAAGCTGCAAAGTCGTCAAGCATTTCATTCTGCATCTTATTTTTCACCTTTTGCAGCTCTTGTTTGAGTAGCTCTATGTATCGTCGGAACCATGTTAGGCCACCAGTTTCAAAATGCCGACAAGTCGCAACAACTGGTCAACTATGTGGAGGATTATCTGGAATGTGTGGAGTCCCTGCCTTTGGACATACAAAGAAATGTTTCATTGCTTCGTGAAATTGATGCAAAGTATCAAGGTAACGTGCGTGTGTTGTGACTTTGTTGTTCTCGCAGGCTTGTGAGTGTGGCACACGGACGTCTCTCGCTGGGTGTGTTTGGAGTAGCCACCGACACTTATGTTCCCATTTGACCAAATCCTGCGTCCCTTTCGCAGCCTTTAGTGAGACACGGAACAACTGTGACCGTCCAAAGACCATTCTGTTTACGTCTTGTACAAAATGGTCTTACCCGCGCGCCTCGTATTGCACACGGTGTATTGTTGCTCACTAATCGTTACGCTCGTGCCAAAATGGAGTTTCACACCACAAATTGTACTTTGCCTCACAATGACACACACCTTTTGCGTATTTTTCATTGACTACGAACGCCTTTCAAAGCTTACAATGCAACGCGATTATGGGAGCCAAAATGCTTCCTTTTAACTTCTCTAAAACCGTGTAAACATGTGCGTGATGTTCGCCTATGAAGAATTGCTGATGGGAAAACTAGTGGGTTCAGTCGAATTCAAGCTTTAAACCGAGAAAATGGCCCGTGTTGTGTTCGATGTTGTCGGATCAGGCTCATGTAGAACGGTTTTGGAGCTGATAACACTGTAAATCATCTTGTGTCTAATTGACACACAAGACCTCCGTTTAGCCTAGACTACAGAAACTGCCCAAGAATCCAAGAACAATCCAAGCAAACATGTCCAGCTAAACGGTGTCAATCATTACAACAAAACCCTCCTGCATCCCACAGTAGGCTAATGCTCGTTACACTCCGTGAGAGATCTGAATAGCTAGAAGCTACATTCAAACTACACGGCCCTTCACACGGTGCAATCCTCGATAATGGCTTTTTAACATAGGTTTAGGGTATTTCACTGAAAAACAACGCCTTCCCCGTGTATTAGTGGCCCACCGCTGGTCGACAGAAGCGCAGCTCCTCTGCCAGAGGGACTTCCAGACTGACACCCCCAACAGCTGACCCACGTCACTTCCTGCAGCGGCTCGCTCAAAAAAAAGTGCACATTTTATTACAGTATTTAACCCACTGTTAAAATCAGTGAGTGATTGCACCAGACATGAAGTAAAATTATTCCCCTAATTTAGTAAGGACCTTGCAGCCGTATGAATCTTGTAGGCGAACTAAAATACTATGTTGTTTTGCAGAGGTGCTGAAAGAGGTGGATGAAGTTTTTGAGAAGTACAAAGGGGAGCAGGATGCGGCGCAGAGGAAACGCCTGCAGATCCAACTGCAGCGTGCCCTCATCCTCAGCCAGGAGCTGGGCGACGAGAAGATTCATGTGGTGACCCAGATGACTGAGCTGGTAGAGAACCGCTCCCGTCAGATGGACTCCCACTCCCTTTGTCTACAGGAGCCCAGTAATGAAGCAGAGAGGGTTTCAGTAGAGAGACGCTCCAGTGTCCAGGAGGCCCCGGCCCCTGAGCGCAGCTCAGCCCGCCGCCCGCGCAGGCAGAGGAACAGCGAGAGTCGGGACTCCAGCCACCCCTCAGCCAATGGCTCTCTGGTGGACGACACAGTGGAGGAGCAGCCCATCCCTCCGCCCAGAGAGAAGAAGTCCAAATCTGCCAAGAAGAAGAAGCGCAAGACCAAACAAGAGCGTGACACTTCTCCGGTCGACTTCGCCATTGATCCCAATGAGCCCACCTACTGTCTGTGTGAGCAGGTGTCCTACGGCGAAATGATAGGCTGTGATAACGACCAGTGTCCCATCGAATGGTTTCATTTCTCATGTGTGGGGCTAACGTACAAGCCCAAAGGCAAGTGGTACTGCCCCAAATGTAGAGGGGACAATGAAAAGACGATGGACAAAAGCTTAGACAAAAACAGAAAAGACCGTCGCTCCAGGTAGTAACCACTCTTGTGAACATTTGGTTGACAGTAGTAAACTTGTTGCAAGAGCACAATCCGCCTCCTTTTACTAGCAGCGCTTAATAATCAAGGACACTCTGGGAACACTGCGTATCTTCACCGGCAGGACTGAGGTTCCATCAGCACAAGAATCTGATCTAACGATCACCAAGCTGGTCGTTTAGAAACCATTACATTTTTTAAAGACTTTATTCATGATTGGACAAAGAATGATGATTGAATGATTTTCAACTCCTGATTTATAATAAATGTAATTCCTAATTTTCCTCACAAAGCACATTCTTTATCACAGACCTCAGAAGATCTCAGATATTTAAAATTGGTGTCCGCCATCTCTATATGACTCGGACAACAGCTCTAACACATACATACGTTTACAATAAATGGATATTTAATTCAGTTGATTGACACTGGAATAGGATGTCATGTCTATGGACTTTGATTTCATTTGTAACTATTGTGTACATTTCTTTTTGTAGTCATTAAAAGTATTATTCAGTTGCAGTCTGCTTGACTCGCACTGTGTTGGATGTAACATGGACTGCTAAGAGTTTCCCTCTTCTTCACTGCTGCCGGACTCTTCTAAGAGGTCATCAGCTCAAGATCCCCACTGGGTGGCGCTGATACTCCCAGAGGTGTAAGTGACCGTGACCAGGGCCAGGCTGTGGTTCAGGCCCAGCAGGGCCCTTGCGTGGCTCCTACTCGGAGGCTTCAAACAGCTGCCAGTGGAGTCTAGAGACAGAATGTAGAGGAAACAACCCTCCTCCACATCCCACAGACAAGTGTCCTGCAGGGTTAACATTCGTCACTGCTCACTGCATGTACTCAAGTGTACAATATTTTCATGTAGTACGTATCTATTATAAAAGGTTTCTGATTTAGAAAAAGTATCATTGCCTCTACACTAAACTTCATTTGCTTATTTCACAGGTTTGATATTGACTTGTCATTACATTTCTAATTTAGTTACTTAAGATAATCAAATACTTTTATAGTAAGAAATCACAGAATATAAATCATTTACAATTTTCCACACAGTGTGGCTTTCATTTTAACAACCCATTCAGACTTTAGGCTTCCATCCTCGTGCTCTCATAGCCAGTGATGCTTTGGAAATGTCTATTGAAAGTCTCCCACACCTTTTAGCCTGGATTAAAAAAGAAGAGGGAATAGTTACTACATTAAGATAAATATTACTTGACCATTATTCTATTTAAAAACAATACAAATGGACAGCAAAGTGCCCATGGTGTTGACCTAAACTAGGGGACAGTTTTCTGCCCTATGTATTTTTCCAGCTTTGAAGAAGTACAGTAGGGAAAAGTAATACATCAAAATACCTTCAAAGGACTAAAGAACAGATTCTGCATTGTTATGAATGGTTTCAGCATCTCGCGTTGCCAGATCCTCGAAGCACAGTGCTCATAGTAACTCTCTGTTCTGTGTGTTTGCATTGACATACTATTAAAGCGATGACGTTTTTAAAAAAAGCACAGAATAGAACAATTTACTTGTCACTTCCTGTCGCCCCAAAGGCCACCCTTCTGGCATCATCGGTCAGCACTGCACAACAATCTCCACGTTCATGCCGCAGTTCTTGAGCCACCAAGAGTAATTACGACATGGAAATTCAAGG
Source organism: Chaenogobius annularis (assembly GCA_015082035.1). Lineage (NCBI taxonomy): Eukaryota > Metazoa > Chordata > Actinopteri > Gobiiformes > Gobiidae > Chaenogobius > Chaenogobius annularis. The sequence goes on from BJKM01000231.1 coordinate 47,512, forward strand.
ATTTCCAAAAATGTTCAAATTCTTATATAGATTGGCACATACTTTCACTATCACTTTGAATGGCCCATAGTGTGAGACCAGGGTAGTGATCTTCCTGGTTGTACTGTAGTTGGTCAGGACTGGGTCCCACTGTGTGTGAAAGCTGCTGAGTGGAGCAAGGAACTTCTGTCCTCCAGAGTGTGAAGATGCTCCCGGGATGTGAGGTTGAAGACATTAAGTTGATGGGTAAAATAGGAGCAAACCACCACCTATGATTAGACACTCAAAATGTTATGTTGTTAGGGATGAAAAGTAAATGAGAGCTGCAAAAAAATACAGAACCTATTTAGAACCTCGGTAAATAATTAGAAGTAGTGAATTACAAGGAAATTAAGCCTTGTTGCCTACACAAACTGCATTATCACTGGTCGGTTGAATACATGTTTTATATTTTACCTGTTTATTCCCACTAATCATATACTGGTCAATGGCATGGCGTTTTTCTTTTTCACGCTTTATTCAATCTTCTTGCTTCATCTTGTCCCGTGCGTCTATATATTGCCACTTGGTTTTCTGTTGGAATATCCCATGGAAACAGAGGTGTTACTGTTATTGAATATAGTAGGTTTAACTTTACAGATAACACTTAGATGATTACATGTTTGCGTTCCTGGGGTTAGAGGAGGCTGCAGGTCTTTGGAAACTTCACTGTCTCATAAGTTTAAACAGCGTTCCAAATTATTTTGCTAAATGTGTTTAAGTGTCATAAAGGTCATTTTTGTTTGTTTTCTAGTGAAACTCAGGGAAGAGATTGAGTCTCAGGGCTCTTTGGGTCAGTGAAATCAATCTCAGACTCCTGTGCCAAGGTAAGTCCAATTAATATGAAAAATTACTTCAGTAGGACGTTCCACATTATTAAGAAGACCATCAGTCAGAGTCATCTTTTGGGCCGGAATCAAGGAGATAGAACTGGTTGGCCCCTTAAGGGTCCTTCAAGGTGTGACAATGACCTCTGTAAAGTATGTGGAGCTTCTGACTGACCTCTTTCTTCCACAAAAAGAAAACAAAAAGAAGAACCATGCTTCCCGTAACAAAATCATCTTCATGCTTGACAATGCACCATCTCATGCTGCAAGGAAAACCTCTGCATCATTGGCTGCTCTGGGCATTACAGAAACTCATCTTCAAGGAAAAGAACTATGAGGGCGGGAGACATTTCACATCCAAACAGAAGCTCTGGGAGGCTTTTCTGACATCCTGCAAATAAATTCAAGCAGAAACTCTCCACAAACTCACAAGTTCAATGGATGCAAGAATTGTGAAGTTCCTATCAAATAAGGGATGCTATGTCAAAATGTAGCTTGACCTGTTAAGGTGTTTTGATTGAAATAGCTGCTATGCTTCTAATTTAACAAACTCTTTACAACAATAACATGGTTTGAAACTCTGTTGTTCATAATCATTTGAAACAGTGCATTTTACGTTTTTATTTATGAATAAACACTGTTATTATGGGGAGGTTTGTTCTCTTTTGTTGCACTTGAAAATAATAATGACAATTATATTGACTATTTGGAAAAAAATTAGAAAAATATCATTTGCATAATCATTTGGAGTGTAAATGATCTCTGAAACAGAACAAGGGTTAAATACATCTTAGTTGAAATCAATGTTTATGGTTGTATAATGTTACACAGTGCAAATAATGCCGTCTATGAGCTCTTTGAAAATGTGTTTGTGCATGACATTTTTCCAAGAGTAATTACTAAAAGATTAATCAAATAGGAACTAAACTTTACAAATAAATTGCACTGCCCTGCTGACAGATGAAACAGGGTTCAGCTAAAATCACTTTGTCATACCGCACCTCCTGTCGTTTTATATTTGCACCTTGTCTCTGAGAGGCCCAGAAGTGTTGCTCCATTTTCCAAAAGCCAGTACTCATGCTGAGGACAGGGAATAACTGCCAGCGCCGTCTGTCTCCTCACATAACTCTGCTTGATCAGGTCAAACACCAGAAGAGTCTGCCACAGAGAAGAGTGATAGAAGTTCAAAACTTACCAACTTTAAATAGAGATAGACAGATATATTGGGCTAATATTTACACTTTTTTACCAGCCTTAAACCGCCAGCATACGTCGATGCTTAGGTTGGGCATAAAAAGCTAACAAAAGAAGATTCATGGTGCTTTGGTTGCATATTATATTTTTCTTATGTAGAGCCGTGTCCTGTAGTAGTAATGTAACTGAGTTTATAGTTATTAGAGGTCATATAAATTGGGGGAAATTATAACAAAATCGACTCTGTAGATCCATGCAACACTGTATGTGTGAATAAGAAATATCTATGACCTACTTCCATTATATATAAATATATTTTAGGACTATATCGGAAACGGCCTGTGTCCAAGTTCCACACATACACCCAGGCACTCCGAGAGGCACACCGTACACCTGCCAGCAGAAACGTTTCAGAATCAGAAAAGCTTTATTGCCATTGTCAGTGAACAAAATTCACAGACTTAGAACCTGCTTTGGTGATTCGGTGTGACATACAATGATGAACAATTGATGGTAATGTGCTTTCTGCACAAATATTTTATTCCTGTCCTTTTTACTAAAGGAAATATTAGAGTAAATCAGACTTTGGTTAATTTATAAACTGTGATATTAATCTGAAACATTTTAAAAATGGGTCTGTGGACTTCAGATTGAGGCATTTCACCATAAACGGTGGCTTTACAAATGAGTGTTTCAATTACTGAACAATAACACAACATTTTTTAGTCCAATGTATATGACCTGGTATATATATGTAGTTTTATTTATGCAAGCAATTACAGGGCCGTGGGCGGGGCTAGAGGTTCGGTGAAAACTTAACAATACAGGATTACTTGTTGATGTATGAATCACTCAAAATCCTACTCTGTGTAAGCTCATGATGAGAGAACACAGTTATAACATGGTAAAAAGCTCATAATAGTTGATTTAGCGTAATATGTCCCCTTTAATAACTTAATACGCTGAATATTAATTCATCGACGTTTGAAACAACGAAGCCTGCCCCTCCTCAGACAATGCACCTTTCTAGTATTCCCTTTGGGATGAGCTCCTTGGTATCATCACTTCTGCTGTTGTGGATGTACGTGAAGGTCTGGTCTGTAGTCCTGGAGGTGAGAGCCCAAACATGCACGTATCTCTCTTCACTGCAGACCCCCAGGCAGAGGCAAAACACAGCCCTGGACAAGTGCAAAGAAAACTTTCATGTCACACGTAAAATCTTTGTTACCCATCTATGCCAGGTTAAAACAACTTCCCGGGAAATGCGTGATGTGTTTATGGTGTTTATGGTGTTTATGGTGTTTATGGTGTTTATGGTGTTTATGGTGTTTATGGTGTTTATGGTGCTCAGACACCTGTTCTCTCAGTGGAGCGAAAGGCCACAGCCTGAGCCCCAGCACGATTCACAGTGACCTGGGAAACGCAGTCCAAGCTGCAGCCAAAGATCAACCTCTCGTTCTGGAAGGACTCCATACTGAAGAGTTCAATGTGGATGAGTCGACGGTTCTGCCTGTACAACTATTTAAAAGGAGGAACAAATCAGAGTCCAATTGAAGTAGAATGCTTTTGGCAGTAGGAAAGAAGGCCATTGCGTAAAAATGTATGTCACAAACTGCACCACAATCAAGGACTGGGATGAAATTCTGACTGACAAAAAAAATCAGACTACCGTCATTTGACAGTGGACAAATCTAACCAAATGAGATGACTGTGCCAGACTACATGTTTAGGACTATGTAAAATGTGCGTTTGCTTTCTCTCTTGGTCTGTTCCGTGTTCTTTTACGCTAAACCAAAAAAAAAACTGAAATAAATAATAAAAATAAATCATTAAAGCTGGAATTCCCCACATTTATTCTTGTAAATGAGAACATTTTGTACCTTGTTGTAAAAGCAGCACTTTGTAACAAAATCATTCCACAGCGCGCTGCCTGTATGCGCCATATCAAAAGAACAGTTCTAAAGCTGCGCATATGAATATTAATAATGTGCCAAAGAGTTTGTTAGCAACAGTAACTAGATATTATTTAAATACATACTTGGTCAACTTTTTTTTTAAATTATTTTTTAAAAAAGCTGAGTGTGAAACGGGGAAGAAAGAGAAGGGGAGGACATGCAGTAAATAGTTGTTGCCGGCTGCACTTGGAGCTTGGCATGTGGGCTGCCTTGTGACTCCTGAATCAGTACATTTATCCAGAGACCAAACAGCAGCAGGGTGACAAATCACAACTGTAAAATCTCACAGTAAACGACATTTTACTGCTCACAGAGACTAAAATGTTCACCAGCACGAGGCATGGCCGAAAACAAACCAAAACTTACTCACTTGTAAATAATGTCTGACAGTGATTGTGTGAGGTTGAAGGAATATTTTTGAATGTGTACAGTTGCATTGTGTATTTGTAGAGTTGTATTTATAGTCAGTGTAGAAAAGCCCAACTGTGGATAGCAGTTGAAAATGAGCACATGCTATAAACTCTCTGTGCATTGCACCAGCTGCAAACCTTGCATTGTAACTATGACTGACTGCATTGTCCCTGCCAAATGAAATGAGAGATAAATGAAAATCACAAAATAATAGTAGAATAATACAAATAATTTCAAAAGGCAATCATTTCCAAATAAACCTGAGTTGTAACATGTAGTTCCCATGCATTCCGCACTGACCTACATTATAGTGCATGTGATCCTCTCCATCAGCTGTGAAACTCTTTCATCCATGTTCATTACTCTGAAAGCATTAGTCCCACTGCCTCTGACACTAGGATAAAGAGCTGGTGTGGATATTAGCTCCTTATTATTCTTGTATAATCGACTTTAGCTGTTGTATTAATTGTTTGTTGTTGACAGGAGCTGGACCTGAGGAACAGCATTGTGGCCTTTCTTAATAATTCAGTTTTCTGGTGGCAAAGAGGCCAGATTTCACAGCTTCTTAACAGAGGGATGCGGCATTATTTAGGAAGGTGACTTTTGGACACTATGACCCTTGTTCTCTACTATCTCATGACAAACATCCTCCTCGCTCACAGATTGCACACATTTTTATACCTGTAAAAAAAATGCATTTTAAAGGCAAATAACATTCACAATAACACTAGTGATAAATAAAATAGACTTAAATGCAGATGCTCCCTTTAGTTGTACCTACTTTTTACTTGGAGTCCATTCAAAGCTGTAGTCACAATTGGGACAGCAATGGACTCTAAATACACCACAATGTCTTTGGTCATTGTTAAGGTTGTTATTGTCCATGCCTTTGTGTGTTTGCATGTTGCCTGTGATGCTGTGTGTCTTTAAAAAAACAGAGAATATTTGATCATTTTCAACGTTAAATTACTTTTCTAACTAATTAAAGTTCCACATTATGGCATTGATCATGGTATGCATTTATCCACTTACAGGTGTTTTATAGCTATCTTGAGTGTGGTTGCCTTTCCACAGATCTGACCTGAAACTGGCCTGGAGGGAAGCGTCACCTGCATGTGTCCAATGAGATTCCAAACTCAGGCCTGTTACCTGATAGGAAGCAGATGGTACATTGGTGGGATGCTGTTCATGTCCAGCCTGTACCACATTTGACTTGACCGTAACTCTTTCTCCGCCTTCCCAACACGTATTTCTTTCTCCTCCTCAGCTGAAAACGGCTTGTCAGTCTTGTCAAGCTCCTCTTGTCAATTTATTCCCTCATCTCAGCTCAGATAGTGGCCATTAATGGATTCCTGAAAGATGCTGATGTAATGCCTGCTCTGGAAGTTGGCAGGGTGAAATTAACTGCTTTTTCCTGGCTTTTAGCTCTCTCTCTTTCTCTAGAAGTCGCATTATCGCTTCAAATTCTTCTTTATTAATATTAGAGGGTTTCCCACTCCACAGTGGAGGTCAACCATTCTGAAGTCATAGCCTCTCTGCTTACAGTAAAGATACAACCTGGGATACATGTTCTCTATGAAAGCATCTCTTTCTGCAACAGAGTCTGACACACAACATTTGTTACAATTTATATTGTTTTAAGTAAAGTATAACAGATTCAAAATACTAAACAAGCTTTTTTTTGCCACAATAGGTTTACTGGTAGCCATTATTAGACTCCAATCTGAACAAACAGACAAGAAAGTGCAGCCTTAAATGCTTTACTCACCTTTATAACCTCCTTTCATCTTGAGAAGGCTCTGCTTTCACCTGGATGGGAGACTGGCTCTCAAACCCTTTAAGGTTGTCCTTTTTTCATTTTGGATCAGGGCAGGATATGTTCTATCCTTTGCTGTCTTTTTACTCTCCTTTAACTTGCATGGTTTAATTTGTTGATTCTTTCTGACAAATATTTTTATTCTTAAACAGATTTTCCAAGCCAACAGTCTCTACAGGCTTTACCGGTAATCAAATGCAGATGATAACTGAAAAATAATGATAGCCCAACCACGTTGGAATTGGTAAAAAATAAGAAAACCCTTGTCTCTGTGGCTGTCACAAATTACTGGCAAATGCAGACTTTTATCTTTTTTTTTTATACGTTACATAGGGTAGTGTTCCTAAAACACATATTGGTATCTATCAAATGTAATTACCAAAATTACCATTGCTGAAGTCTTGGTGTCCTAAAAACAATTTTAAGAGTTTTGACTCATAATCATAATATATAATAAAAATCACAAATTAGATACTAAATCACAACATAAGGCAGTTCACCTTTTACTCATCAATGACATGTTCAAAATGTTAAATAATTTTCAGTGGTATGAGGTTTTTCAAACCTTATATGAAAGTGTCAGCAAGCCCAATAACATTTGTCAGCCAGCTGATCAAGCTTCATGTGGACACAGGAGTACACAGGCCCATCATGGCTACTACTACCAATAGTAACAACAAGAAGGAAATCATGGGTTCGATTCCTGGGCGAACATTACATCACATGATTTCTCTGGGTGGAGTCTGCATGTCCTCCCCGTGTTACCGTGGGTTCTCTCCGGGTTCTCCGGCTTCCTCCACCGTCCAAAGACATGCAGTGTTAGGTCAATTGGCAACTGTAAATTGACCCTAGGGAATGAGCGTGAGAGTCTGTGTGTCTATGTCTCTGTGTTAGCCCTGCGACGAGTTGGCCACTGTCCAGGGTGTACCCCGCCTAAGGCCCAAAGGCACTGGGATAGGCTCCAGTCACCCGTGACCCCTAATGGGAACAAGCGGTAGAAAAAAAAAAGAATGAATGAATATATATTCTATATAAGAACACACAGTAATAGCCCAAACATTTTATTTTGATGTAAAAAGTCTGTATTTAGGAAAAATACATCCAGTAACATAAAGCACATTTATTTAATTATTTTAAATGTCATAAAAACTACCTCAACCTTTCATAAAGTAACATGATGACTTGTATCAATTTTTCCAACTTGCAGACCAACACGTATGAGCCTGATGTTTGGCTGGTGGATTTGATATCAAGAACCATGGCAGTGAATTAATTCAAGTCGCCAAGCTTATCCGCCCGATGATGACAACAATGCAGGGCACAGAGAATAAAACCCAGGCAGCACTGATTCCGGTGCTTGCGGCTCACGCTCTTGCTGTAAATGTGGCATTTGAAATGGGATGGCTGAGTTCACGGACCCAGCCGACTTTGGTTCTCAGGATGGACTGAGCATCAGAGAAGAGGTGTCAAGACAGCAACTGCAGCATACTGCTTCAAGTTCACGATTTACAGCAGGAAAACATCACTGAATCAACATTGACCACTGAAGTTACTTCAAGTTTAATCCTCTTCCTTTCCTCCCGTTTTGCTCAGCTGCAATAAAAAGAAACCATAGAAAGTGTTCAACTTTCCAATAGAAAGAGGGTTAAGATGTAATCGTCATACTCACATGCTGAAGGGCAGACCAGAGAGCAGATGGAAACAAAACAACAGTAAATTTGGTAAGTCATTATAACTGTTGTTGTTAAAGTGGTAAAAAAGTGCACTTACTTTAATGACATCCACCCAGTTCCAACCTCTAGGAAGTTCTCCTTTGTTATCTGCAGATTACAACAAGGCTCATTACAAACTGTGCAGGTGATACCAAACAGTTTATTTTTCAGTGTTTAAATTAGTATTCACATTGTCTACACATCATTTAGTATATTCCATATTATTGTTTGCCTTAACTCAATTTAAAATGTTTTACAGCCGTGCATCAAAAAACATACAGAATAGAATAACTTGTACCTGTCCTGCTGACCATCCTTCTCTTCTGTGCTTTAGTTAGCTGCTCCTTCCTTTCCTTCTTCTTGGCTGGGGCTATGCCTGTAGCTTCATTGCTTGAGGTCAATGTCTGAAATACAAATGCAAATACTAAACATTATGTGCTTGATCTGTATAATGGAGTCGAGTTAATATGCAAGCAGTGCATGAGTGAGGTGACTTTACTGACCACAGCTTGTATTACAGGTTTGTGATTCTCCATGAGGGCTTCTTGATTTTCCTTGGCCCATTCAAACAATGTGTACATCATTGCTGTACCTAGATTGGCCTCTACTTGTTCCTCCAATTTTGACAGAATAAGGAGTTTAGTTTCTGAAGAACTGCAATAAATAAAAAGGTATATAACAAACAGTTAGAAATGATTGATTAGTTATTATTACTCACACACACACACACACACACACACACACACACACGCTTACATTTTGTTATTGAAAAACCCATCTAGGGACATTTGGGGGGCTGTCTCAGGATACGTGTCTGGCCAAGACACATCCAACATGAATGCTTTGGAATCCTCCAGGTCTCCTATCTGATCACATCAACACACAAGGAGAAAAAGACGTGGATAATTAAACAGTACTTAACTTGACTTTGAATTAGCGGTGGGAGATGTATTAAAAAAATAAAAAAAATAATATTGTTTAGATATGCAAAATTTGAATATCGAGCTATAATTAAAATACTTAAAAATTTAATTAAAATCAGCATTTAGTGTAATCTTCCAATCAAATGTATAAAGTTACATTTCTGCGCTTCTACTACTACTTGAAGATATTTAAACATTTTCCAGGTGCTTAGTTAAAATATTATCAGAATATAGTTATACTATATATATTATTAACAATATCCCCAAGCCCTACTTTTAATGAGTGCTTTATTAAAATAGATGTTAAAAAAAAGAAAAAAAGAAGCACTAACCCTGAACTGAAAAGACACAGGACTGATTTCCTTGAAACAGTCATCGCCCTCGTAGATGGAGCGCAGAGCCTCCAGCTCCATCTGAAACACAAGGCACAACACGAGCCAGATCAAACATGAGGTGACACTTCCATGTGTCTATGTGCGCCGTGTTCAATGTGTCAGTAAGCACAGGAGACTTTGCAAGCCCTAAAGGAGCCCAGTATGCTGTAGTTACAAAGCCACAGCTGAGCTCACATGCTAACACTATGTAGCATTACCTCTTGGTCCTCCTGCGCTGACATAATTTGTCTTGTCCTCTTTGCAGGGCTCCTGACTATGACAGCTCGTAAAATGCCAGACTTTCTGACTTAACAGCCCATTTTTGTCTTTAAAACTTCAGTAAGCTATAACACACACTTCACAAACTGCCTCATCCACCATGATACCGTACGCATGCGTAGTTGAGTCCACTGTCCTTCGTGAACTTTGAACTTCTTACAGTTGTAATAATTTTTATAATTGTTTTTATTCACTACACTCAGATCTCCGTAACGTCTCAGTATTTTATGAGCTAAGAAATGTATTTTTCATTAAACTTGTTAGTGCTGAAGAACGTTAGGAAATTGCACGTGATCATCTTATGTTGGCGGAAGAGGGCGCTGTAGGCTTACTTTTGAAACAGTGACTGTACGTTTGCAATAACTGAATAGTGCGTGTGTGCCCGTGTGTGCCCGTGCAGACGTGAGTGTGCGTGTGTGCGTGTGTGCGATGCTTATTGCTATAGGCTGGTCAGACTATGGCACCTCAGTTAGTGCCACTCTCTTTCGTATGCAATGCTAAAATGTACCAAGAGCAGCTCTGGGACAGGCTTCTGTGCTGTTCATAGGACACAATCGAGAGGTCAAAGTAGACACAAACGACATTAGTGCTCTGCCCTCCAAAATCAATGTTTATCTGTCAGAATCAATGGAACCTGTGCCTCAGAACATGTGGATTTGCTATAATCAAACAATCACTATCAGTCCAGACTGTGGCCTCTGCTCAGGTAACCTAATCCATATTTTGTAACATTCAGTACACGACTAGATGCTTTAGATGCCCTCATGGGTACTCGTTCTGGATAAAGAGAAGTATGATAAATAAACAACTTAAACTTAAAAAATGAAATTTTTGTATGTGATTCCTCTTTCTTATTATTTTAGAGTGGTCCACACTTGTTGTTATTTAGTCATAAAATGACCCCATTGTAGTCCTGATATTTCCAACCATCTGTAAATCTGTGTAAATATCTGTGTACATACCGAGAACAAGTTTATTTTTTTTACCTTATTCTATTTGTAAATTCTTAATTTATGCATGCCATATTTGACTCCATAGACGTTGCTATTATTATTATTATAATTTTATTATTCATTGTTTTATGTTGCACCTTAACGCCGAGACAAGTTCCTATGTTTGCAAACAGTGTTCAATGACAATGGTAACAAAACTTTTCTGATTCTGATTCTGATGTGGTCCTGTTGTTCTAGTCCTTGTATATTCTAGTTATGGGTTTAGTCCTGGTTTTGTCATAATTTTGATGTGGTGAATTTGCAAGTATGACTGTACGCTTATTGTATCAGTCTTCAGCTTCGAATGACACTGTGTGTGCTGATGAAGAAGAGGTCATACAGGCACAGAAAAATAGCTGTTAGTCTGCCCAAAGGCAGCTGTGTCTTCAGAGGTATAGTGCCTAAACACTGTGTGATTGAGAATTTGAGAAATGCTAAGCATGCTTGAGAAGAGAATAAAGTATATGATGCCCTACATTTACTTTAAATTAAAGTAAAGCTATGATTTGTATTGTGGTAAATATTTGACATTGTCTGGACTTTGTACAGACAGTTTTTGAATTTAGATTAAAATTGAGAAAAAATGTTGCTTCTGTGTGCATCAGCCATTGTTGAAGAATTTCTTTCGCTAATGTTTTTTACCAACCTGTCATGGGACTATGACACACTTTTCACTTTATGCTCATAACTTTATCAGTCAGGACTTAGAATTCCCCATTGGCACCAGTCTCAGCCAAAAACAACTCAACATCTTCTACCACCAACTCACAAATGTCATTATTCTAAGCTATCCCGGTGAGGGATGTGTTTATTTGGATTAGTATTATCTCTGGAGGAAAGCACACTTCCATTTGCCAATTTAGAAATGAGCCCTATAGGCCAGACGTCTGTGGCAGAGTGGATAAGTTAATTAAGAACAGAACAGGGGATGATAGTGGTCTTGTCTTTTGACTTCCATCTCTGCTGTACAATAATTGCATTTCACACTTGCGTTTTTGTGGCAACATGTCATTATGTAGTGGAAGGAGATAAAAACCAGGAACTATTCAAGGGCAGAGTGGATCTGTCCAAATCACAACTGACAAAGACAATACAATGATGATGAGCAGCCTGATGTAAGGGGGAGCAAGAGTGAGCAGGGGTGTTATTGAGGGACTATAAAGTATAATACAAGTCAATCAATGTTGCATAAATAATAAGTTAAGACAAAATGTGCATTCGAAAATCCATTTGGTTTGTAAATTCTATTCTTGGATATGACTACACGGTTAGATGTGAGACAGGAGTACGTTTTTCTGTCTTGATTGTAAACTGTAATGTATTTAACTATATAGCTCTGGCAGATAATGGCTTTTCAACTTGCTTGAGTTAGTTTTGAACCAGTCAACTAACCACACTTTGTTGTCTAAAAGAGAATTTATTCAAATAGAAGTGAAAAGTTATGAGTATAAAAAAATCAAATACAGAAGGCGGGAAAGAGGTGTGTCTAGCTCAAAATGTACATTACGTCACCACATCTAGTTGAAACACTTGGCAACATCATGTTTCACAACATCACAAAATCAATCTAAAAAAACCCAAACATAATTTACGGTGCATAATTAGAATTTTGAGGTGGAAATGTGATTGCTTTGCCTGGAACATTAAACTTATTTATCTCCATGGAGACAAGAAGGCAACACCATTCGACCAAGTTACAGGTCAGATCTGTGTAGAGGCGAGCAGGCTCACTGTTGGGAGTGTATGTATTTTGAGGTATTGAATATATGTAATGTAGATATGTTTTTTATGCAATACTGTGGAGCATTTCAGGCCATCCAATAACATCTCCATGGAGACAAGCAAGCAGCGTACCCTCCTTCAGAAATATTACACCGTGTAACTTGAATGAAACATTTTAGGCCTCAAATGTAATGTCATCAGAAACCCGGCATAAACCCGTCCGACTCAGCATTGCTAACTTACTGCAGAATGAGAAGTGGTTTGTTTTAAACATGGAGTTATCTCCCTCCTAAGGCCTGTAGTCGCTGTAAAAACACAGGGGCAATTAAAAGACGAACTTAATGGCTGATACCAGACTTCATCTCCGCTAGCTCTTAACCTGGTGTTCCCAATGTTTTTTCAATCTGGTGGTGTCCAGTATATCTTCTTTATGACTCAGCTGTTTAATTGGCTGCTTTTCCACTTCATCCGCTTCTGTGTGGGGAGAGGCGAGCCACCCCAAACCCAAAGAGATCTCTGACAACACGACTCATCCTGGCTCAAGAGACTGATCCATAAAGACATTACAGGTCCAAATCCCGTCCATAACACTTTTATTAAGCTCTTCTTTTGCTATTTATTTATGTTTTTTCAATCAAACTGATCAAACAAATGAAATCGTTTTTTTTTTCAGCTGGTGCTGTGGGAGAGATACAAAAGGTCTTTATATTGCCATAAAGAGAACATTCTATAGTCAGTGAAAACAACAGTGGAACACTGACAACATTACCAACAAGAAGCTTTCCAGTAAAAACTTTATCACAAAAAAGAAAGAAACTTGACTGCCTTTGTGTTCTTGAGCCAGACACCATTTTGACTGTAGCAATGTGCTTGTGTGTTATTAAGTTTTAAAGTGACATGAATAGCATTTTTACTCGAGGTTATGCATTTATATCATTATTATTTGAAAAATGCCTGGCAGAACACATGATAAAATGTGATTCTTTGCATTTCTGTTTCACTTACATTAACATTATACAGTAAAATGGGAACTGAAAGTAGTTTCTCTATTGTTGCTCTGACTGTGCAGAGCTAAGCTAGCTTGTTAGCTAACAGTAGGGGGAGATAAAGGACTCTACAACTCTCCACATCAATGAATGACCTCAAAAAATTAACTCAAAAACATCTTATCCAATGAGAGAAAGGTAACCAGTTCAACGGTGTGTGAACTCAAAGTCTGTATTTGTGATAAATGTGAGTGGCGCTCCAGTGTTGATTTTCTTTTTTTAAACATCAAGTACAAACTTAATGTGTTTTGAGCCTCTACAGGAAAACATTTCCTTCCTCTCCAATTGACACTCTGCATAACTTCTACCCCCCCATTCAGTTTCTGGTCTTTTTCTAGTCCCTGCGTGTCAGATTTTTACCATATTATAATAATGATAATCTGCTTGTTTTGCTAACACTTCAGACTGAATACAAAATGGAATCCTTTAGCAGTGATTTTAATGATGAGCGTAAAGACAGAGGGCTTTTCTTTTGAACTTCGATGGTTGTGGATCATTAAAATCCTTGTACTTGCACATGTTAACATTTCTTTTAGCTGTGGGTTCTTTCCAGGGGCTGGGGTGTGGACACTTGGTTGGAGCTGCATGATCTGTTAAGCGAACATTGGGCTACATCAGTGGAGCAGTGAGGTAAACAGCTCCAGGCTCCATTCTCACTGTGTCTGGCAGACAACAACACGCAGGTCTGGGCCAGGCAGGAAAGATGTGTGGATGGTTAAAACAAATCTGCAGCATCTGGAGTGCTCTGAAACATGGGACAAACAGGTAAACAGCAGAAATGAAAACAAGGTTGGACAAAGGCTGAACTGGGAAAATATCCCATTGCAACTGGTGACACAAGCTGTATTCATTTCTATTGGATACTTTTTACTTTCAGTTCACATTACATTTGGAAGCAGGTATTTGTACTTTCTACTGCCCTACAACAGAGTATTGTGCCAGTAGACTTGTCCCGGTTTATTCAAAAATATATGAATAAAAATGACCAGGAAAATTTAATTCATTTCAGTCGCTTCTGCTCACCAAAAATCCTCACAATTCTTTATAAAAATTACTACATTTGACGCTGAAATAGTTTTCAAAATCTTTCTGAAATACTTTTACTTTTGCATTCTTAAACATGTACTCCAGTGCTTTTACTTAAGTAGATTTTTGAATGGGATAATTTGGAACATGTTTAGGTCTTACCCTTTGCTGTATATTGTTGTACATATCTAAATAATTGTATGAAATGTGTTTAGTGCAGCCACTCAAATTGCAGAGAATATCAGTCATATCCATCCAAACCATTGTCGAGATAACCTTTTCTACCGTTGTGTGTGATGATCAATACAAAAACATACAGACTATAATGTAAATCATTCATTCTAAGCCAAGTCATTTTCCCTTTTCATCTCAATTTAAACTCTGAGATGAAATTTCACTCCTCTCATTGTCTGGGAAACATAATTCATCACATCCCCTTAGCATGGCTGTCATCTTAACTCGTAATGTCAAAAAAAAAAAAAAAAAGAAGCAAAAAAAAAAAAAAAAAAAGAAGAAAAAAAATCTGAGAAAATAATCTGCTAAAAAGAGCGCTAACCCAGATTCAACCCACAGGCCCGTTGTTGTTCTGCTTTCACCCGAGCCTTTTTGAAGACAAGCGTTTGCCAAGACGTCTGGTAATATATGCACATTTTTCTCATCATAAGTAAATAAACAAACGCCCCCATCACATGCTCGCTCTCTCTTTCTCTCTCTCTCCTTTATTTTGGGCTCTTTTCATATTGTTGCCTTTGATAATCACTTTCTCTTGAACTACATGTGTTGTCACTTGTTTGATGCACAGCTCCAGGACAATTTCTTTCACACTTTTGATAGAACTAAATGATTCAGCATAAAGTTTATATTATGGAATCAAACTTCTGAACAGCTCCCTTGTTGATAAATAAAGACTTGAATATTTTTGGGGAAACAGGCAAAGTGGGTGGGTATAAATATATTTTCACCTGCGGTCTACTGCCACTCTTATTGAATACTGCAGAAATGACTGCACTTATTACAATTTGGTCATCCAATAGTCTGAATGTTGTGTTCTGCTGGAGTCTGTGGAGGAGAGAACCTACTCTCCTTTTAGCCCGTGGCTAAAATGATGCTGCTCTTCAGCCCGACTACTGTACAAGTCATCTGTGGAGTTAGACATGTGCAGTGGCCTTTTAGTTATACTGTGCAAACCTATCAAATCCAAAACCTTTTTCTGTGTGTGGGATGATTTAGTTTAGGGCATGAAACATATGACCAGGCTAAGTCACAGGTCAGATCTGTGGAGAAGGACATTTTCAAGGTATTTTTGAGCAATTAAAACAGCTATAATTGGGAAAGAAATGCAACATGGAAAAGTTTAATGCCATACAATGAAAAATTCTAGGCAAAGCATATCATCCCTGTGGATATAATGGATACAAAAGCGATCCGTAAAGCACAAAACACTTTTAATTTTTTTTTTAAATCTAAGCTAATAAGGTAAAGGTTTTGCCCACTACAGATATATTGTAAAAGCATATATTTTGTCTGCATCTACTTATTCATTGGTTTCAAGTACATGATTCTTTGGAGATGTGCGTTCTGTTTGAGTGTAAGACATCTCAACAGCAGAAGTATGGTCTGGACAATTGTGCTTTTGAAAGGATGATCGTCTGTTTAAAGGAAACCATTTTGTATTTGACAAATCTGCTAAGAAGAAAGGAGTCAATCAGTGGGATTCCTGTCCTTTTTGAGGAAGAGGGTTTTTTTTTATGTTGAAGGGGTGTGACAAAAAAGAAAACAACACATCACTGCTTAACTGTCAGACGGAAGTTACCAGATGATTTAGATCGGGGTGTCCAAACTATGGCCCGGGGGCCAAATGTGGCCCTCAGATC
Organism: Chaenogobius annularis; assembly: GCA_015082035.1. Taxonomy (NCBI): domain Eukaryota; kingdom Metazoa; phylum Chordata; class Actinopteri; order Gobiiformes; family Gobiidae; genus Chaenogobius; species Chaenogobius annularis. The sequence goes on from BJKM01000231.1 coordinate 63,681, forward strand.
AATTTTTGTTGGCCCTCAGGCTTCCTCCTAAATCGGCTCAGGCAACTAAAAGTTGTACATTTTACTGTAAAATTGTAAAGATTAATCTCTCATAGCCTAAATAACAACCATTTTGATATGCTACTGACCTAATATCAATGTTCCAAGTCTTATTGAATGTGGGGAGGCTCATCAATACTGCATCAAATGAAAAATATCCAATGATTCACTTCCTTGTCATGTTGTCTGTGGCTCTGAGCCCTGTTTCAAAAAGCGGCCCTCTGTGAAAATAGTTTGGACACCCCTGATTTAGATGATGTATTTTACCGTGTTCGACCTTTTGAGGCCTGCTGAGATGTTTTGCATGTGAAGAATATGGTCATGATGCTGCTGTATGTCGAGGAGTCAGAAGATGTAGCTGGTGTGGATTGAGTTTATTGAGTGTACCAATAAAACATGTGCAAGTCAGAACAAAAAAACGAAATGCTTCCATTGTAAATGCAATCACTGTGTGGGAGCAAGTACCTGTCCAAGAAGAATATTGGACAGCATCCATTGTCCATGTTATAAACTGTGCGTCAACCATTCATAGCAAGTCAGAACGTATTTGAATGTTGTGGACGTCTCTGGAGAGGAGTTGTTCAAGAAATGGAATCAAAGGCATAAACAGACGAGATATAGGAGGGGATTAGGGGTGCGCTTTTATTTGAATGGGAAATAAGTTTTTTTTTTGTTGGGGTTAAACACCCACAACACAAGTCACAAGTCACATGCACACCCTATGATTGCCAAGGGCCATAAAACCCTAACAAAAGAAAAAGAAGAAGAAGAAAGTCAAAAAGCTTATCATAGTGAATAATTAGGATACTCAGAATGCAGCAGGTAAGTGAGCAATAAAGTTGGACCACTGCAAACAGTTTAACATGAACTAGTCATGTTTTTCACGCCTTTTATGACGGCAAAAATCAGATACAGTACATTCAACCTGTAAAGATTCAGAGGAAATATTTTGTGGTCAAATTGGACACTGTGAGGCTTGAGTAGATGATGATGAAACCCACCTACAACCTGGCACACCTTGGTGTCAGGTAAAAGTGCCAGTCATCAAAACATTGTGACACCCAATGCGGAAATGTCTGTGTTGCAGATCATAATGTACCATGGTAACGTGGGATAAGAGCAAAGTAAAGAGCTGGGGCAAGTTTATTTTTAGTCTTGTCTGATTCACCTCTACATCCAGGTGCTAGCTCCACAGCTAATGACTCTATATAGCCCATCTTCTGTGATCACCCTTGATATCACCCTTTGAGAAGCACTGAAGGGAAACTTCTTATTCCCCACCAGCCAATGAAGGGACCAGTATTATGATATTAGCTGCATAATTATCAGAGTAGTAAGAGCTGAATAGACTCGATGAAATGAGCTTTGAGCAAATGTAAAAAGTAAAAAGTCTCATAAAACCAAGATGGTAAGTAAACTATTTCGGGAACTTGAGTGCTCCTGAGCAAAAAAGCAAGGTTAATGTTCAGAAAAGGCTAAGTGCCACGGCCAAGCATGACAATTCATGCACTCAGAGGCTAACGCTAATCTAATACAGAGCCATTGCATTAATAACAAGCTATAATACCTCAAGCACTTTAGCCACTTTAGACCGACTCTCGGGACATGCATTGGTGTTCATTTATTCAAGTAATTTCTGATATTTGACAAAGAATGTGAAAAGGAAAAGGAGTATAATATGCTCAATCACAATTTAATGCATGGTTAAAAGGATAGTTTGACACAACAAAAGTCTATTGGCTAAACATTTGCTTAGATTTATTGGAGGAAGCATGCTGCCCAGTGGTCGAGTGGTTATGATAAGTGCAGCCGGCTGCAGTGTTGTGAGTTTGATTCCCGACTCTGACATTTACTGCATGTCCTCCCTTCTCTCGCTACTCCCCCATCAATGAGCCACTGCACTGCACGTACTGGTGGGCACACTTTTTTGGCACAATTATTCCACCATCTCACTCAAAAAGAAAACAACAATGCGGTAATTACAAATATATTATAAATACAACAACAAAATATACGGATAATGAGGATCTTTTCCAGGGTTTTTCCAGTGCACGTGAAGACACAATATCAGTCTGACCGTACAATAAGTATTTCATTACAGGCCTCATATTTGGAGAGTTTGCATGGCTCACTTTCTGGTTGCTCAGACACTTGTATGAATTGGAACACTTGGTACCGCGTGTTTCTTGTAATGGATTCAATCAAGATCTGGCTTCCAAACTAATACATTTTTGGAACTCAACATTGCATTTTTATAGCCTTATAGCATCCCTTTTAGTGCTTACTCCTGCAGGCCATTTTGTGGTTAGTAATCATCTGCACATTGTCACGGGTTAGCAGTCTGCAATGGGTTTTGTGCGTGTATCTTTTCAACTAATTTATTCTGCGATCATGTCAAATTCTGGATTGTATCTTGTCACTTTGTTGCGGTTGAGAACAGAAATCCAGGTGGAATTATTTGAATGTAACTTGACTGCAAAGAGTAGTTTAAAAACCCATAATCATAGGACTTTTTGAACTAAGCTATTATATTCTTCTAACATTTTGGATACAATTCGTAAGTCGTTAGTAAATCACTGTGTCATCCTTTCAGTGTCTTTTATGAGAGTGCTTTCACCTCTTGAGAATAGGACAGTGGATTTGAATGTGTCCGGCCTAAGCCTTTTGACCTTTGAGTGTAACAAGTGGCAGTGACAAATACCCCAAACCATTTGTGCAGCGGCTCAGTGAAAAAGCCCAATGTCCACTGTCCCCTCGACTGGATAAGAGTCACTCGAGTGGTCCTATGGCAGACAGCATTTTCCACATGAGGAGAAATAAATCTGCCCTTATCCCTGACGCCTCCATGCCGGCTGAGTCTAAATCCTCACTATAATTCCAAAGTCAATGACAGCGGGCATGAGAGCAGCGTGCAGCGGGAGAAAAGGAATGAACAGACAATAAAACAGCCTTCATGCTTTGACTCACACTGTGGAGTAAGCTGATCCAAAGCAAGTTCTCCAGAGCAAACAGGAAGCTTTTGGATGTATGGAAGAAGTGGAGTTATAAAGCTGTAGTGAATGCTGACATCCACAATAATTTAATAAGAAACAATGCGAGTCCAAGGTCAGATGAAGTGAGACCTAGCAACAACATAATATTACAATTTAGCTTGGATGTTGGAAATGTTTTTCTGCTGCCAAGACCATTTCAATTTTTACGTATACATAGATTTGCAGTTTTTGTCATGATATATAAATCTTGTTATTTGGTATGGTGTTTGTACATGAGATGATCTCCCTTGCACAATTTATCTTCCATCCACAGAATGTCATTAGGCCCTGTTTGCATGTACGGCCCTATATTATTACCAAATTTAAATACGTGTAATGTATCCATGGTCTCAAAGATCATAAAATTATGTAAATTGGTTCAAAAGCTTTTGGGATTTCAATCATGGTGTTATGAATATGCTATTTTGGTCGTCATTAAAAGGCAATTGGATGAATTATTTATATTCATTATCACAGGACTGAGCGATATCTCGCCATGCCTCCACAGAAAGCCCTCTGGCGCCACTTCATTTCATTGTTATTCCTCTGAACACGCAATACTAGTACTATTTTCTAACATTTAATTTGATATATTTTTCTCACCACAAATTGCATAAATCTTATACACATTTTTTTCAATTATTTGCGCAATTTATTTTTCTTCTTTTTTCTCCCTTTTTTTTTTTACGAAGAATAACGCTACCAACTTTGGCTCTTATGCGACTTTGTTTCAAGCAGCGCCTTTAAACTGGAATTTAGCCTACTGCAATTTCAAAATAAAATAGTGTGTTACTAGATGTTATTCTGGTGGTTTGTGGTTGAACCTACAGTTGTGTCCAGGGAAAGTCCAGCTGCAGTGAAACAGCTGCATCCTAACAGGATGATTAGCGCCCTCATTAATAGTCCAGGAACAGGTGGTGCTCTAAGACCGTATACTTCCCTGCTCAGGCCCATCTGCAGAGGTTACAGCCAAGACGTCAATAATGTGTTTGCTGCTTACGCATTGCTCTTTTATTTTGGATAAAAAGTGTGGTCTACTTTTTTGTAAGAATACATTTTTAATGTTTGATGGCTAGATTAGGGCCTGTATTTAATTCAGTTGGTCTAGATAATCGCGGGTAATCATAATCAAAGTCATGAAAGAGAATCACTTTGATTGCTATCAAGAGCTCCAGGGCCAAACGTCAGATGAGACAGGGCAGAGTAAGTCAAAGCATGTTATCCTGCACTCTGGCACTATATTGTAAATAAAAATAAGCAAATATGTATGTGTAACTCTTCAAATAATGTATTAATTATTAATACATTTCATAAAAGCAGGAAAGGCGCAAAAATGCGTGCATTTTACTTTGTATACGCAGAGCGGAAACGCAAGTGGCGCCTCTGGAGCACGCGCAGCTTGTCGGAGGCGGCGGCGGAGCGGAGGCAGAGGAGAACAGCGCGAGGAAAGGGAGGACGGAGGCTCCGAGGGTCACAGGGATGTACAGTAAACATAGGCAGAAAAATGCCCACATTTCACTGGCGACATGCGGACGTTTCTTCATTATTGTCTGTTTTGCACTGCTCGGAGGAACTGCGGGAGGAGCCGGTGGACTCCGCGGACAAGAAGGTAAAAGAAAGAGGAGGCATGCGGGAAAAGTTGTGGAGCTTCACCAGTTGCGTGTGGACCACGCTTCGACCAGGGCAGGGGCGACTCCACACTGCTCAGCTGATACAAAAGCATTTATTCAATCTATTTGCAAGTTAGCAAATAAACTTTGGAGTGTGCTAAAGACAAGTGAAATAACAGCCACTATCGCCAAAACCCACTTCGCGTCACAATTGAAGCTATAAATCAGGACCAAGAAATTATCATTCTTTTAACAGCCTCTTATAGAACGATTCTTTTGCATAAAATATAATACAGCTATTGCACAGATTTAGTGTGTAATACTTGCCGTCACAGCCCCCGCTTTACCGCCACGCCTGCTCTTTACTGTAGCAGCTGAAAATGAGTAACACTATTCAAAAAGTTCTCCACTGTAATACTGTGCTTTCAGCTGCCCGGGGTTTGTAGTGTAATGTGCGCAAAGACTAAATTTCTTTTACAGTTTCGTGGCGTCCTAAGGTCGACTCATCTTTAAAACCCCTTTTCCTTCGCGGCGCAAGTAAACCTAATTAGAAAGGTTGGCAGCACGCGCCCTTACGCCACGTTACCTCACGTCACACGCGTCCTAATAAGTTTGTGCTTCGGTTTTGACCGCTGCTCTTTGCTGCTGTTGAAGGCATTGTCTCTACTCTTTACTACCAGCCGGGTCCTTTGTCTGTTTCCCATAAAAGGCAGTGTAGAGCGGGTCCGGGGAAATGCTGGCAGGGAGGGAACAGAACTGCCAGATTATATACAAGTTAGCTTTGGTCATGCTGATTTAAGCACTATTTTCTTCTTAACTTAATCTATTGGCTCTCTTCTAGGAGTTGGTCTACTCTGAGATGTTACATAGACTTTGCTCCTGGCTGGCCACATAAAGGTCAGATTGTGTGAGCTGAAAATACATCATGTGAACTAAACTACCCCACGGTCAAAGCAACACAATCCAGCTATTCACTCAAATGTGGTGACTTAATGCAGTTAAAGCGTGGATGATGCAGGAGTTTGCGTTACTACCTGCTCGTGACTTTTGCATAACTTGTGGTAGTCTTTCTGTGAGCTGTAATAAAAGGTACATGGTCCATATTAAAGTGTGTAGCTCAGCCGTTGTCCATATGTTTCCATTTATTACAATACACTTTTCGCCTGCTGTTTCAGTACAGTGCTCTGGTGTGGTCAGGACCTTGGCAAATGCTGCAGAAAGTTTGAAAACAATGGGCATCAGTTTTGGATGAGTGTGCGGATTCAGGGCTAGGAAAAATCATTGACCTATTAAAGTGGCATTTATCTATTAAAATAGTCAGTTTTATTTTGTGTGGAAAAACGTCTTTATTTATCTGGACTTGCTGCTATGATGATGTTAAAAGGTGAGGTACCAGATTTTATTCTTCCGCTTTCCCCCATAGAGCAGTTATTTTATTTTTATTATTTGCGCTCACGCCCAAAAAATCATGAATGTGAATACTAGTGATGTGCCATTGTTGAGAGCGGGGAATGAGTTGGATGTAAATTGATACATTAAGCATTTGATGTGACTGTCCTTATCAGCCATCTATTTACATGTAACTGGGCTTTTGGAATGCAGTAGCTTGACCAGACAATCTTTTTCCGGACATGGCCGGGAGGAATTTCTAAATTACCCCAAAATGTCTGGAATTTTAACCCCCTCCCAGTAAATATCTTTGTGTAGAACACTTTTCTTAGTTTTGGCAACAATCTTGGCTCATCTAATCAGATACAGATACAGCCCCCCTCAAACTCTACACTCTTTTATTTGAGGAAAATTGATCTAACATTTGCAGAGATATGCTCATAAATGACGAAGTGCAGTTTTTGTAACTCTGTTGCACAAACATGGGTCTCACCACCAGCACCACCACCACCACCACCACCACCACCAAGTATCATCATAAATACAAGATAAAACTTCTGTCCCGACATTCTTATAAAGGCTTAAAGCCTGTAGTGTTGTGTGGCTCTGTTTAAAGCACGTCTGACGCAGGAGCAGCTCTATCAGAGCAGGGACAGAGGAAGCACCACATGGACTGTTAAAATAAATCTACAGAAATATTTGACTATATTAAGTTGTTGCCGTGGCCTTGTAGACTCACTGAAATACCGCAAATTGCATACAGTTGGTTCAAAGGTTTCTGTGGAGGGGCGGACCCCCAGACAGATAGGAGTGGGTGATATTGACAAAAAATTAATTGCTCAATTTAGGACCAGGCGATAAATACAATTAATTTGATTACTTATAGGTTTTAATAATCGATGTGAAAAATGCCAAATTCAGGACTCGTGACTATTTTCAGTGCAAGAACAAACTAAAACCAGAGCTGCAAGTTGCATCTTTGAGAAGTTGTCGATCTCCAACCTTTTTGCTTTTTACCTTCTTTTGGCCAGAACAAACTGTAATTTCTATTCTTAATATTTAACTCAATATATAATTCAAACTAATCTATAGGATTCAACATTGATGTTATTTGTCTATAGGCAGAGGTGATTTTATCACATTTTAATAAAAAACAAAAAAACAAACCTATCTGTGCCTCATAGCAAAGAGAAAACGGAAAAAAGGAGAGGTGACACCTCAAAGAAGCTCTCGGAGAAGTGACTGCGTGTAAAGAGGAGAGTAAAGTTTGTGCAGCTCTATACGGAGCGAAAGCGCTAAAGTACCACAAGGGTAAAAACAGTTGAGCATCCGTTATCAATATGAAAATCATAGACTACACCACTGTATCACATCCGCCTGCACACAGCCAGCTGGATTTGCAGATCAGACACAGTGAATGTTGTGAATAAAAAGATTCCCACTTTAAATGAAAACTTATGTTTTTGGCTTCTCGCTCATGCTGCTGCACATGGATGACTGCAGGTCACGACACTGTAACAAATATGTTTTGTACTGGAATTGCCATTAAAACAAACCAGTGCAATATAACAAACACATTGAAATGAACGGCTGGTTTAGCTGTTCTGAACATCTCGATTTGCCACTAAATGTTTCTACTGCTTTCGAATAACAACATGCCAGCTGCTGTAGGTAAGAAAAGCTCACTTGTTTTATGATGAAAATGGATTTAAAGTTAATTTAAGAGAAATAAATTCAAAACTAAATGATATATCGACCAATTATGATTCTGAAGGACAAAACAAGATAAATAGAACAAAGAATAATCCAAGAGAGATGTGTCTGCACGGTGAGTGGACAACACACGTCCTCACAATTTATTCTGATTGGTCACAAGGAAAAGCAACAAATACAGAAAAACTGAAGTTTTAAGCGAACACGGAACATAAATGTTGCTGTACAGTGGGTTTAACTGCATTCAAGGTGCTTCTGCCGCAGACAGATGTTTGTCTGCTCAAATTATGAGGAGCTGCACTCACATGTGCATGCGAACATACATGACCATTCACACAGACAGATGTTTTGTACTGGAAGAGGCTGGGCCAACAATGGATTTGATTGGGAAAATGTTTGTAATGCATTTAGAAAGTGACAAATCAAAGCAGACTGCTAAGTTTAAGGTATGTTTTGGAAATCCATTCACGAGCTACTCAAAATGGGGCCGTAAGCTTATGGTAGCTAGCGAGCTATAGGTTGGAGACCTTTGAGGTTTAATCTATGAAAGTTACGCGTTTACTCTTCCTTCGCGGAAGCCACTTTCAGTCCAAGTCTGCCTCGCAAATATTTTTGGGAAGAGCCCAGCAAACCCTAGCATATTTTTTTTTACAAGCCTTTACTCCATTACAAGATCCACAACATGTGCTTTTTGTGAGTGAACAGTGAAGTTTTCCACTTGTTTTCTGAAGAAAACAAAAGCAGCAGCTCCGCCTCTTTTCCCCGGTGTGTGAGGTATCCATGGCGACGTGAGATGAGAAGAACAGAATGCAAAGTTTTAAATTTGAGATGGGGTAGTCAATTCAGCATGAGCTGGATTGAGACAGGAGTAAAGCCAATTAAGGATTTACAGAAAGGCTATTAAGAGAAAATAAAACAAGCAAATGTTAATAGATGACAATGTAAAAAGCCATCAAACCAATTTACAATGAACTAAAACAGACTATTAGCCCATGGCATTGTAGGCTTTATAAAGCATAACATGGCTCCATATAGGCCAAGCCACAAGCTTTCAGTTCTTTCACTTATTACAGACGGTATTCCTGTGTTTAGAGTGCATTGTTTAACTACTTTTCTAACATAAAACCAACTGGAAAGCACACAACCTGTATGAAAATCCCATTGTGGCTTTTGTTTATTTTAAAAACAAATCCTTATGAAGTTTGTTTATAATGACTAATTCGCTCATTTGTACCAGTTTCTTTTACAGCTCGTGCCACAGGGACCACTTTACTTGGCTGCTGCTGAAAACTGGCATCAGCTTTCACAAAAGTGTGGTGCGTTTTTGTCCCTCTCCAGGCTTGCTCTTCTGTTTTTCTAACTGTGTTTTTATGTCATTCAGAGCCAATATTGTTTTAATTTTGGGTCAGCATTTACAGTTTATCTCCTCTTTCCCTCTTGACAACCTGTAATGTACCAGTTAATTGGCTATAAATCATAACCAGGCCAAAAATGGCGGCACCAAACATCAGTGATAATTGGCTATTGTCGCTTTCAAACATTTAAATATGCACTATGCAAACAACCCCAACAACTCGCATCATGTGGAGGCGTGGGTTCACACTCACTGCAACCTAATGTGCATCGGTCAGCACGAGCCACCTCCAAACCTTGCTGCTTTTAAATGCCCCTGGTTTTATGCCGATCTATTGAGAGAAATGTGTGAAGATGATGGCACTTTTGTCTCTGAGTAGCACCAAAGTTTCCAGAATTGTGTTGGAGTAACATTTTTCATAAAAAGGTCACAAGAAGAAGCAGGTGGTAAGAGCTGTTGAGTTTGTATTGGGGGTGAATTTGAAAATGGCGAGCAGCATTTGGCCTACATTCTTCCCAACATGAGGCTGTTTATCACAAGAAGAGGCTGTGTAGGAAATGTTTTGTGTTTCCCCAGTTTTATTAATGCACTTGTCAAGATTCAAATAGAAGCGCTTAGAGGAATGGGTCTCTGTTTTGCTAAAAGCTGACCCTAAGTGTTTTTCTAGTTGTCTCTTAAAAATAAACTGTACTCTGGGATGGGTCTTTACTTGGACTAGCATTTGTATTGATTTCCTACTTGTCATGGTTGATCTTGGTCAATGTGATGCAGGTCACAAACACAAGTTTCCCTTGTTCCTACAAAACCTAGTTGTAGACCAGTGTAGATAGGCGATATCAATGCAATATCATATTATATTTAAACATTTGTGATTTAGTCCAAAAGTCAGTCCTGAAAGACCTAAATTGAACTATTACTATCAGAGTACCAGTATTACCAAAGACAAAACATTTAAATGATGTCCTTACAAGAGTAAACGTTGACGGTCAAGTGGAAGAAAATGTTCAACTCTTGTATCGGTACATGGCATGGATCTATTAAAGGGTATTGCTATCTTAAACCTGTCATGAGGCCCCAGTGGCCAGTCCGTTCCATAGAGCACAATGTAAAAACAAACTGCTTGTGTTCGGCTGACAGGTCACCTACAGCTTTCACAAATCATTAGCTTTTTTCCTGTTCAAAATCCTAGGTTTTCGTAAACTGGTTTTGAATCTTTAGCTTTGCTCAGTCTGCTTCACACTGCTCCGCTTTAGCAGTTCTCCCTCTGATTGTTGCTGATTGGTCACGTGTTATGCAAGCCTAAGTCACGTGACGCTACTTCTTGGCCACACAGCTACCGGATGTAGCTAGCCGTAAAAGGGTAAAGTGGCGAGATGCGCTTGCGAGCACGGCACGTTGACTTGAATAGACTGGCATCTTGCTCCCTGGGGTCTTGGTACATGGATGAAAAAAATCCCCAAAACTGTATTAGACGGTTACAACAACAGTATTTTTATATTTACAGTTGTCTTTTTTTTAGTTCAAGGCTCAGTTTGCACTCGCTCTGACTGCTGAGCTGGGAGGCCTTGTGTTGTGTTTTGGGGTCTCATGAGTTTATAGAGGGAGAGTGAAAGTTTTCCATCCAAATAGAAGTTTAAAAGTGTGAAAGCTGGTAATGGAATACAAATGCACGTCTCTGTGCTGCAGCACGGTGTCCTACTCTGCGCGTATGGCTCACAGACAGATTTAGTCAAGGCCCTCTCTAAAATCATTCCTGTTCCCCTCACACATAATGCATTTGAAAACCTTCAGTGTGACACGGACACATCTGTCAGTCAGGCTGATGCTCTTGGTTTTCCCACACTGTTCCTGAGCATCATGTAAATATAGTGGCCCCCAGTGGTCCCGGCTTTGCCTCAGCTTTGACAGCACGCTTAATTCACTTTTTGTTTTGGCCCACTTAGGCAAATGTGTGGGTGTGCCGCTCATTGTCGACATGTCTGGATGCATTCTAAAGGAACTGCACATTTCTGTTAATGGCACTTCAACAAATGGGGAAGGTATGGTACACAATATGTGGGCTTTGCGGTCTTCAAGATGGCTATTGTAATTAATTGTTCCATAGTTGATGCCTTAAATCTTTTCCACTGTCCCTTTTGTATTTGTCCTTGTTTGCTTAAGATATGAAAGGTAAAATACACTTTCAGCTGTAAAAGACCTCTTCTCATACGTCTGCAGTCTCAATAAATGTAATGTCATTTTTCGGCAGGTACGCATCACAGGCCAAGCCACAATGAAGCACTTTTCCCTGATGTAGTGTGATGCTGTGTTTTTCACCAAGAGTAACGATGTGTTTGACTCAGAACCATCAGTGATGTTCAAGTGTGAATGTAAGAAGGCAGTCATGCTGTAATAGTGCAGGCGTCCTGCAGCCAGTGTTTAGCCTCTCTGTTCTTTTCCATGTTCCTTGTTAGATGTTGTTCAAAGGTTAAAACTGTCTCTAAACTCTTACTTTTGCTTTGCTGGGAGCCAAATGAAGTCCTGTCTCAGCAGTTTGCTCCACAGTCTGCTTTCCACACAGCCCATTTGGCGGCCGTGGAGTGTGGCCTGCTGAGCGCAAGCAGCTTTTGCAGTGCACAGCATGATGTGCGAGCCCAGAGGACTGTGCCCAGAGCAGTGAGCAGGACGATGGGAGCGTGGGCTGTTTTTCCACAGAGAAAGTGAGACAGACTGCACAGTCTGCACAAGTGTGGTGGCTCGACCTCTAAACGGGCAAACTTTCATTATTGCCTCAGCGCTCTCACGAAAAGCAGCACCTGTGACAGGAGGTTGCACCCTTGAGGAATTTTTTTCTAGAAAATCTACGAAGATTGCGTGGATAGAACACCTCTACAAATACTGCAAGGTTTTGTGGTCAACTTTTGGTAAAAGTTGTACTGTGTGGAGCTGAAGCTGTTTCAGTGAGTGTAAATGTGCTTGAGTATCCCGACTATGAGCCTTTTCCCAGTTATTCTGGATATGATGTTTAGTTGCGCTCAGAGAACCCTGGATACTCATCCCTGTATATATATGAGTACCCTGGATATTCCCTGATGGAACTAAATACAGATAAAGCAAGGAGCTAAGTGCTTGAGCAAAATTGTTAACTTAATGCCGGGCTCACATTGCAGCTCAGTGCGACGGCATAAAGCGTTTTGGCATGTTTCTGTCAACAAACGGACAAGAAATGGCATGGCATGGCAAGGCATGGCAAGGCAAGTTTATTTGTAGAGCACAATTCGTACACAAGGCAATTCAAAGTGCTTCACACAACAGGAATGAAATGCATTAAAATCACAAAGACATGGCAGAAATCTCAAAATCTTCATTTAAAAGTGCCATTTTCAGGCTATCTGTCAAATAGTTTAAGAATTAAAAGAGAAGAGTGCAAAGAAAAGTATTTCAGTCATATGCACAGCCAAACAAAACAGTTTTTAGTTTAGATTTGAACATTGCCAGAGTAGAGGCCTGTCTCACATCCTCAGGAAGACTGTTCCAGATTTTAGCTGCATAAAACTGAAACGCACATTCCCCATGTTTAGTCCTGACTCTGGGCACCAGCAGGAGGCCGGTCCCTGAGGTCCTCAGAGTCCGAGATGGTTCATATGGCACTAACATGTCCGAGATGTACTTTGGTGCTAGGCCATGGAGAGACTTGTATGCAAGCAGAGCTGCTTTGAAGTCTATTCTCTGAGCCACAGGGAGCCAGTGCAGAGACCTGAGCACAGGACTAATGTGATCGTACTTCCTGGTTCTGGTCAGGACCCGAGCAGCAGCGTTCTGGATGTACTGCAAATGGTAATATATAAGATCAGTTTGCAAATACTTTGGGAAAGTTTCTGGTTAGCACAAGCTGCTGCAGCCTAGTTGTTTGCACATGTTCAGGTCGGCACCAGTAGTGAAAAATCAGGATACAGTATCATGTAAATATTATCTTTATATCCAGTCCTGGACTGGCCATCTGGAGCACTGGGAGTTTTCCGGGTGGGCCGGTGCACTTTTGGGCCAGTCACTGTCAGACTTGAGCAACACAATGCAAAGTCTGGACGTCACACTTCAACGGCCCACTCTCAGATTTCTCTTACGCTCTGCTATAGGTCATCGTAGGCCCACAGACATGGTCCAGCTCATTCTCACCTTTTGTAAAAGTTGTATGAGCCGACAGACATGTCGGTCTCCATGCCACGCCTCATATTCGCATAGTCTAATGTAATAATGTTTAGCCAATTGAAAAAAGACTTTCATTTTCATGCAGCACAATCAAAGCAATTTCCATAACTGCACGCATTGTGCTGACATGATTTCAGAAAAGGATCAAAAACCTATCCTCAAAAGTTACACAAAACATGAGTTCAGAGGCCTTGATGCAAGGCTGTGAAGCCGCTGTTCACTGCGTGGCACCACATTCAGGGGTGTTTCTAACATACGCACTCTGGGGGAACAAGAGGACCTGATGGAAACTTTTATGTTCAATTTAAATAATTCAATTTGGATTTCTATATCAATAAAAATCAATAGTAAAAACGTTCTTGCATTGTTTTTTTTTTTTTAAGTTGTAATAGCATTGGCTTCATAGTGCAATAAAAAATAATGATACAGCCTTAAAACATTCGGGTGTGAGTAATTTACGAAAAATTTTTACTACAAAAGGCCATGCCAAGCATTATTAAGAATGCAATAAAACCAAAGCACTCTGTTTTAGACTAAATCCCTGCAGTTACATTTGAATGAATATACACAAATATTAAGTTAGTAAGCTTATCCTATACAAAATATTTTTTTTCCCCTGTTGCTAAATTGTTGGATACCCGCGGCTGTGGTCACGAAGGGGGCCGGTCCAGACCAATAAGTCAAGATTTTTATTTTTTACTCCCTGTCCAGCCCTGGATATATCCCAGTGAGTATCCCTTATCCCAGATACCGGCGTATCAAGATTCTGTGTTTATATTGACAGACCAAACCAAGATGCATAAAAACCCGATCCTAACCGGGACACTCGTGTGAGCAAGGCTGCACAGCTCCTCGGAGTCTTTGGTCCCAAGCACCTGACAACATTTACAACCTGATATCATTTAAGTACCACGCTTACTGAAAGACAGCAAATAGTTTAGTCTGATGTATTTTTATTTACTTGTGTTCTAAAGATGATTTAGTAGTATAACAACAAAGCAGTTTGGATTATTGTATTTGTGAAAAACTTTTTAGATTTCTTTGATTTTGTAACGAAACTTTGAATTGCCTAACAAAAGCAGCAGCATTCCATATTTTAGCAGAATTGCACAGAGGCTTCAGTTTATCAGTTTAGTTTGTCATCCGAACGCAGCTTGAACTTTCTCTGTCCTAATGCTTCAGAAAGTCCTTCATGGTGTAATTGGATCTGGTCTCATACAGAAGCAATATGATGGCACACCATAGAAACGACACCAACACTAAGCTGGTCTTAACTGTAGCACTGTCTCAGCAATATGGAGAGCTCGTAGCATCCAGCAGCGAAGTGTCGTCACCAGCGAGTGTCTAATCCACAAAGACTGGCACCAGCTCCACACTGGGAGGGGGATAGTTTGCAGTACAGTGTGGGCAATGCAAAGTATTTACATATACTTTCTAAATGCAACTCACACTTGTAGTGTTTATTTTTATGAAATGTCACAATCAGAAACAAAGCCAATCTCTGTACTTAAAATTATTAAAATTAAAATTGTACTTTAAAAAAATTATTGGTGCTTAATACATCCAGCTGGAGTGTACATGAATATCCCAAGTAATTGGCAGTGTCATTTGTATTGTGGTTATAACACTGTCTCCTCTGAAGTGTTCCCTCTGAAAGGTGTGAAAGGAGCACTGTCTGCCTTATAACAATCATCAGCACTCCTCCCTAGTGAGAGCTCTCTGGTTTATCTCTCCCCACTTGAGAAAAACTGGAGAGAAAGGAAAGGCTTCCATTGTGGCGCTCATTAAGGCTGGGACAAAGTGAGGAATCCTTGAACTGTGCGAGAGGGCGATAAAGTGTGAGGCGAGGAGCCTAGAATCTGTGGGGATTCTCACACAGGGGAAGTAAAGGGAGCTGCGTATTGGGCACTGAACACTCCCTTCACCTGTCTCCAGTGTCCCCTCAATGGGGAAAAAGGAAAAGTGGGCGGGGCGGAATAAGGTTAATGGGGCTGTCCTTTTTAGTACAGAATACAAAAAAAAGCATTTCAACATTTTTAAATATTTAGGAAAAAAAGTATGTATGAGCTTCATTTTAATAGTTTATCGGCATGCTTGGAGTAATGATGAAAGTGTATTTCTATGTGTCCCTGGGCTGATTGTGACCAGATGTACCACAGCAAAGACATATTGTCAGAGTTGTCATAATGAATAGAGAGCGTATAGATCAAAAAGTACAGAGATTTTATGCCTCATTAGCTGTTGTGCCGGCTCATTGTGCTGTGACTTTTCAGGTTACAAGCTGTGCAAGCTGCAGTCAAGCACCAGCCTGATACATTATTGATGACTTTAATTGAACTCTCGATTTTTTTTTTTTTTTTTTTTTTTCAGTAAATGAGTCCATTAAAAGTAAATGTGGACTTTTTCAAAATGCTGAACAGGCCGCAATTATTAAAATTGTTGCAGATGGGAGGGGACAGAGGGATTGTTCTTGGCGTTTCTGTTTTCATTTTTGAAGCCTCTTGGTTCCCTCTTCAAGGCAAGATCAGTAAAATGAGCCAAATGTTTTTTATGTAGGACTTTTTTTTTAATGAGGCTGCCGGCTGCTTGAGGGCCTTGTCCTTGATGGCCACCATGGAATGTACACAGCCATCGCAGCCAGCCTTTACTTGATGTGTCCAATCCTTCTGTAGAATACATTTGCTCGAGTTTCTCATAAGAATCAATTTTTGGGGAAAGGCGACCACTGCTTCCTTTCCCAATCACTTTTATCACTCCTAGTTCCACAAAGTTCTTCAAAGGAGGGTAAGAAAATAGGAACTCATTATCCGTCCACACTCAGGTTGTTGACAGAGCGTGCGGTGCCATCTTGGCTGTCTGAATCTTCACACAGAGTATTAACCCTTGGGGAGGAGAAGTAAGCTTCAACAGTTGGACTGACTGACTATTAAAGGGGCTGTACCTGATTTTAAAAAAGTGATTGTCACAACCCCATGCTGTGCGTGTTCTTTTGGACTGTTTTGGGGCATGTGGAGTTTTGGTGCTGGACGCTTTTACAGCATGTGCTTGTGGCACGTGGCACGCTCTCTCAGCTCACCCTCCACCTGTGTACACTATCTCTTGGGTTGTTCTTCTTTTGTTCTCCACTACGCATCACTCTACAATATAACCACACACTCTGACCATACATTCATACAAACACGTCTGACGTTCCCGGATCATCCCAACATCCACAGAACTGATTAGTTTCTGTTTTTCTGAGTTTGGTTATTATCGCGGGGCTTAAAGCCAGGCTGTGACATGATAAAGTTAAATCTGTTTTGCCCCAGTACAAATATATTGTAAAAGCAGCTCTTTGGATCAAAATGAGACAGCTGTTTATTTTATTAAGATCCCCATTAGCTCTCGACATACCAGTTGCTATTTTTCTTTGGGGTCTCCTCAAATTCATTACACACATTCCTATGTGTACCCCACCCACCCCTTTACACACGCACACAAAAGCCCAATGTATGCGTGTGTGTGTGTACTTCCTTCTACTCGTACCTCTAGGACTGCAGTTCACCATACACTAGAGCTGCCCAACAGTCAGTGTAATTTTTTGATTTCATTCCCTAACCCTTTATTTTATCTTTATACAAATAATTATATAATTAATTATGATTGTTATTTTGATGCATTTGGTTGTTAACTTGTTTGCAGTCGTAGACATACTTACATAAATCACCAGTGAACAACAAAAAAACAGGCAATGCATTCCATGGAACCATGGCTCGATAAACAGTGCGTTGCATTTGATTAGTTCTGCAAACAGGCAGCACACAACTTATATTACTACTTTGTCGTGTTCCATAATCATGAGGATCTGAGAAAAAAGTCAGTCTGTAATGAATTACTGCTGGAATTTTGATTTATAATGACATTTCTAATAAATGTTAATAAATAGTACTTGAGTCTGCTTTTGACAGTCAACCAGGCTAATTTGTTGTGCATTGTTGTTACATTTGTAACGAACTAACCGGAAATTAGAATCAAACTACAGAAAAGTTAAGCAAAGAAGCAGATGTTGCTTTTTTATTCAGCTAGCAATGAAACACGGACGACAAATTTACCAACTATAATTTATTTTCAAATCTTCTTCCCAATCATTTGGAACCCAAACAGAAGTTCGTATGAAGCAAGTTTTAAGCTGAAGGCCATCGATCTTGCCTAGGAACCCGCGCGGCTGCACGCAAGCTTAACATCATATGAATGTACGGTGAACGCTGAGGGACAGCGGGGAGATCATGCGATGCCAAAAGTCAAGGAAAGAGTTCTGCGGCCTATCAAAAGGTGCGGCCTATGTATTGTTTTATTATCGTTTTTTTTTAAGAAAATAGAGCAAATGCGGCTTATATAGGGCGAGCGGCTAAAAGTCCGGAAAATACGGTAGTTGTTTTGGTCAACCATTTTGGAATGCATTTCCTGCAGTGTCTGATCATACCCATACTCCGACCCATGTTCTTTAATACATCATTTATATGACTGTTCCATGTTAACTTAGAATCTACAGTTCCACCCAATAATTGAGAATGGGGTCACTTTTAGTTCCATGTTTTCCACATTTTCCACATTTATCCTTGTTATTCGGCGGGCCGCACAGGTCGCATTCCTTGTCCGATATTCGTCATTCAAAGTTCAGTTTGTAGATAATTCTCTTCTGATTCCTGGACTTGCTTTCGACTAATCCTCATTCTTGTCATTTGGTCAGGATTCGTCCTACAACATTGGATATTTCCATCTCTCTTGGCTTTCACAGGTCACATTTCTTGTCCGATTTTGTCATTCAAAGTTCAGTTTGTAGATAATTCTCGTGTGATTCCTGGACTTGCTTTTAGTATTCCTCGGTCTTGTCATCTTTTCAGGATTCGTCTTCAAATATTCCCTATCTCTTAGAATGGCGGAATGTTGGTGATGTTGGAGCGTTGTGACATCATCATCATAGTAACTGTGCAGAAAACGGCCATGCATTTACGCAGACCGTCATGGCAACTAGGGCTTTGTGATATCATCGGCATGGCATCAGCATGTACAGAACGTGTGCAGAAATGGCAAAAGAAGACTGCACCTACAAATCAGAGAGCACTGATTGTGAGACATATTTATACTTGATTTGACGTGTGAAAAAGTGCGTTTTGTTTTTGCATTTGGCATTTCAGTCACTCGCAACGGCTTCCTGCCATTGCCGTTTCTAGTTTAGTTTCTTCTACTACAGTCACTAGGAACTAGCTGTGTGCTAGTTGTGAGAGCTTATAAACTTATCGTGAATAATTAGGAAGCTTGGAATGCGCTAGGAAAGTGAGGATTTAAGTTTGGACTGCTGCATACCTTTTATTTTTTTTAAAAAATTTTTAAGATGGTAAAAATTGGGAACAGCACTTACAATTGAAACTAAGTATTAGAACCATACTTATGGTGTGAGTTTGAAATAAACGAGAACTTTCTTGAACTATAAAGCAGAAATGACAAATACACACTTTTAAATACCAGACCAGAATCATACACTCGACAGTAAAACAGGTGTGCAGTTGAAAGTGCAGTGGTCATGGACAACACAGTTGCACTGAAAGAGCTGATTGCCACTCCTTCGAAATGATCCACTTTATCTGGTGTGTTCGTCTCCCCAGAGAGCTGCTGTGGTCTCTTTACAAACGGAGCCCTGGCACTCATTGCTCAACAAGACGAAGTATTGGCCATTGATCATTCCTCCATTTTGTCCCCTCTTCTTTGCTCCACTCTCTCTTTCAGCCTCTGGAGTAGCTGTCGCTTCCAGATCACACCTCTTATTGTTTCTCCCCAGGAGCCTGTAGTTAGAGCTGGATGGAGGACACCTTGCCTCGCAAATGTGAATTCTGTTTTTTGGAGCCTAATGTTGGCTCAGAGTCTTGGAGAGTGACTGGCATGGAAATGAGTGAATTTATTAAGAGAGGAACATTTATTAAAAATATCCCAACAACATTTTGTTCATGGGATAATTGAAGCGGAATATTTTGATTCTGAATTTTTCACAGCATAAAAATAGGGGCTCTGATGAGAATAGTAATTAAATATTCTTTATTAGGAATGCACCGCTTTTAGTTCTGACGTGATACTTGGGTTTTGATTGTCAGTCTTTCCGAGACCAAACTCAAACAGATTTGTGCTTATGTCGGTGACTCATATGAAACGGAGGCATATTTAAACAAATTAAACATAGATCGAAGAAGAAAGTTCATCCTTTCCTTAACAGTCCTAGAATACCTGCATCTATATCAATAGGTATATCAAGATTAACCTGTTTTTCAATTACCACAAATATTTAAGATTGCGATAGGTTATTCATGGAAGTTTTGGAACTTGCTGTTGAAGCTCAGCTGGTCAACAAGCGCTATCTGTTTAAATTAAGTTTATTGTACAAGTGACTGTAGATAAACACACAAATGACTAGTTTGTTACACAGAGGTCCACACAAGCGCGAGTAAACCACGAGCTACACTCAGCATGTGTACAGTTTGTTGTTGATGTGAGCCAAAGGAAAGCTGACTTTCTTTGGGGTCTCAAGACCCTCCCCTTTGCATTAACATGGAGCTCGTCTCACTAATAACTGATATAATAAAAGGTCTCCAAGTGAGTTGCTGATATAATCTTAAATTTCTATTATTTAGCCTAGTTTTGGCCACTACGTTTTATTTTCAAAAATAATCTGTATTAAATGGTAGAGAAATTAACTTTTAACCCTTTATTATTATTACCTTTTATTTAACCAGGCAAATCCCATTGAGATTACTAATCTCCTTTTCAAGGAAGTTCTGGCCAAGACAGCAGCACAGATAATTCACAACAATACAACACTCATTTTCTTCTCACAGGAATATTTGCAAGTTGAAGCATTACAAAAACAATATCAACATTTACTTTCTTTGTACCGATAATTGTAAACTCGCAATATTTCCCGTCACAACAGTCGTAACTCTAAAATTCAATATTGTGACATCCATAATCGCAATTAGTATGACTACATAATAAAAATAATAAGAGAAACTACTATTTTATTGATCTTGAAATTTTGAGCCTTTTTATTGGTACCAAATAGGAGTTTTTAGGAACTTTTAGTGTCACAATAGCACATGACATAACCTTTTGTAATGGACAGAAGGTCTGCCGGGATTCACAGCAGGACAAACTCTGGTCTTCAATACTGTCTGTCTGCCACCTGAGTGCAGCAGCTGATGAGCCGTACTCAAGTCATGGTCAGCAGAGATAATCTTCATTTCACTCTGGATAGCCTGTGCAATAGCTTTCATTCCATTGTCAGTAGCACATCTTTATTTTGTTTAACTCTAGAATCAACTTTCAATGTCTCAAAACTTTTGAACAGGGCTGTTTTTGAGCCCATCCACAATAGATTTTCACATTAAGTGCAACAAATTCGCTTTGTTTTGTGATTAAATGAGAAAAAGGAAAGTTTTTAAAGAGCACTGCGTGTAATTGGAAAAGAAAACTCTGCAAATCAACTTGTTTGGTGCATTCAGGAGATGCTTTAGTCCCTAGTTACAACATGTTTTTCTACATTTTAGTAGTTTTGGTTCTTTTAGTTAGTTTGCGGTTTCTGGTGATCATTTTTGATGTATTATGGTGCTGCTACCCTGTTTTCACCTTGTAGTTAAAAAGTTATTAACTCCTACTAAAAAAAGAAAATTGCTAAATCTGGCTGGCTAAAAAATCTTTTTCTATCACTTGACTATTCCATTTCTCCCAAGGGAATATCATTATTTCCAGGAAAACCCTTATTTGCTAATTAATTCTGCATTTAAGAAGTGAGCTTTTCTTGAACCTTGCTTGTGTGCGGTGAGCCTCTTGTGTAAGTCCTTTTTGTTTTACTTGTATAAATCTCTCTCATGTATACTATATGTGGCTCTCTGCTGTGATGACCCCATTTCCTCCTGGGCGTCATTAAACTTTAATGCTGTCTAATTTACAACATATTCACATTTGCTGCTTTTGTTAAGAAACACGGCTGCATGTAGCATGCGCTTACACAAACTCTTACCTTTCAGGGATTGAACCACAGCTCAACACATTATTGTTAAATGTTTAATTATAATTCTGTGAGCGGATTAAATAACCAGCACACTCTACCTCACATTTGTTGGAAAATGGAGTTTGGAGTTGAATGTTCCCCTGGGGTTTGAATCCATTTGGAAGGTTCATAATTAAAGTTGCCAACAGTGAATGAAGGAAAATTGCATGTTTTGAATTATAACCTCTAATTCTCATCAATGCGCCATTTGTGGCCAAACATATCCACAGAAGACATTACCAAGTCACCATTTTACTGTTCCTCAAGGTTTTTAGTAAATAATGCGTTCTGAATATACACAGTATTTCAGTTTGCAGTTTCAGATTGTTAGTTTACAAATTTCGTTTTTTTTTTACTGGGCTGATTACCTGAGACGGAGCCCCCATCCACAGTCTCTCTACCCAGCCAACTCTAATCGATCCATCATCACTATTATCAATATTATCAATAAACATTCTCATATATTCCATTTGTTGTGCCGTGGTCCCTGCTAGTGAATTGCTGACTAGTCGACTACTAAAATGGTCTTTAAGTGTCGCCCTAATTGTTTGGTCATTATTGAGTTGAGAACAACACATTCCATAGTGTTGAACTGGTTATAGTACTACAAAACCCAAATCTTTCTAGCTTTGCTACACAACTCCATTCCTTTCTTGTTTTAAATTACATCAATCTCTTTGCACAGTTTGAATAGTTTTAAGTTTCTGAACAGCCCATATTTGGGTCCAGCAGGGACAATTGGAATGCCAATTGTCTCATCTGTGAAGCACTTGAAGAATATGTTCATGGCTTTCCCAGTTTCTAAGTGGTTCTGAGACCAGCTCGATTTGAGTTCTTTTAAACCTGCCTGAGCGCCTGCAGCCACACCTCTCACCTCTGACAGTTTGCAGAGCAGTGTGCAGAGCAGCTGATAGTCTGATAGTACGGACTCTAAGACCGTCTTAAACATGAATAGATTTTCCATGGACCCAGGGGCAGGTGCTTTAGGAGACGTGCCGAGCTGCCTGCACAACACTGGCTCGCACTCATCACTCTGATGCTGCGACTGCATGCTTATCCAGGCCAAAATGCCGGGAGAAGTTTTTAAAGCTTCAAGCAGACTACACTACTACAGACAAGTGCAGAGCTGACAGAAAAACATGCAGCAAGTTGTTCTGTACTTTTGTAATAAAGACATGTTTGGATATTTTACTACGTACAAGCAGTCAAGAGTACCCAAAACACTTTATGAAAACATCCCAGTATATAAGTTAGTAGTTCCATGGTTGTAGCTTAAGCCTCTCTGCAGGGCTGTACACTGTCACTGCAGTAAAGCGGAGAATGCCAGGACAGTCTCGGCTGAATGTGGCATTTTGAAGTGAGCACTCGGAGCATTGTTTTCTCAGGTGATAGAAAAGGTCACTATTAATCACCAATAACACCCAAAGAAATGCACCAAATGTCAGCAGCGTTTGGCCTGGAACCGCTTCAGACTCAGGTTGCTACATTTCACTGACATTTGCGGTTTCAGAACTGCGACGTAATGAGCGGAGTCGACCTGGAGAACATAATGTGTGTTACGTGCTTGTCGCCTATGGGTGTCTGTATACTCGCATTAATGAACTTAAATCTGCTAAGAAAGGGATTATATTTGTAAATCACTTGACATTTCCTCATATATGTGATATTTTTATTGTGTTATGCATGTTGCTCACATAAAAAAAACAAAACAATTTATTTTGCCAATTTGTTGCTCAGCTACTGAAATTATATTTGGTCATATGAGCATGGATTTCACATAATTTCAATGCAGTTTAATCTTATTTTATTTTCTATCTTGGAAGATAAGTATGTTCTTTACAATTGCATTGGCAATATAGAAATTGTGTGTAATTGTGGTGACCCAGTGAGAGTCTGCCACCAGAGAGGACATAGAAGGTGAGCGAAAATTAAAATTGCAATCTAAGTTCATGATTGCCACAGACTCCAGTTGGTCAGGCTCTGTCAGGAGTGAGAGTGGAGCAGATCGGTAAAGCTTATTTGGAATACTGAACTTAATGTTATGTCAAAGTAATTTGCCTTTTAATGTGTACTATTTGCTCAGAGTACTCATATCCTCATATGAATGTTCATAATTAAATATTTAGTGTCATACAGAACTACAACCTCAGTGTAGCTTTGATGCCGGAGCGCTTCCGTTCGACAGACATGTTTTATAATGGTTCATATTTAGTTGCTTTCCCATTAAACAGGTGCTGCTCCAGAAGGTGTTGACTTAGTCACAGAGATTTGCAGCTCGTGCTGAATCCGGTTTTAATAAAGGGCTTTCCCCGCCGGCTTTTAGAGGCAAGCATACCACACATGTTCGAGTCCTATGGATTTGATTTGGTGGCAAGCACGAGCCACCATATGCCAACTCAAATATGACATATGCATGTCCACATATAGGATAAGGGTTGAATGGAAATTGGCATTATGTGTTGTTTCTTTATGTATTTGAGAGAAGTGCATAACATATAGCCTCTATATTCATTGAATTCATTGAACTCTGCCCAGGCTTTGGCAGAATGTTATGGCAATACTGTTGCGCAATGACTGCTCATAATTCAAAAAAAGTAAATACATGATTGTGAACGCCATTAGTTTAGTTTTTTTGTTGTTGACAAAGTGAAAGTGGAAAATGTTTTGTGCTTTTGGGAGCACTTCACTCTAGTAGAATGTAGTGATTGAATGTAAACCTATGTCTCTGTTTGGTTTGTAGCAAGCCGTGTCCAGAGCAGTAGACAATTTTCTTGGAACGAGGTGTTTGCATTAGCGGTTGGAGAATGGCCTAGAAACATGAGCGTTCAATATCCATTCGGAGCCAAAATCAACAAATGACGATGGCACGGAGAGAGCCCTGTGATGTGCTCCCTTCAGCAGATGACATTAAAGCGGGCTAATAGCTTCAGCAGACATTAGCTTGGAGAGGATGAGGCCCTCCATCACTCCTTTTAAATTATGGACTAGAGTTTACCAGAGCTCCAGGCTTCTTAATAAACACTATAGCCAACCTCAGTCAGACAACTACCCTTTCCTCACTCCAACCAGGCTTTTCAATTACTCCATCACTTTGTGTGACACGTGTGTGCTGTAATCTTCAGCACCCCATTCTGCGAGGGAAGAAAGGCGGCAGTGGGGGTGAAGACGGATGGAAGGAAGCATACTTTATATGGTTGCCCACTTTAGCAGAGCGTTCAGTGGATCCACGTCTTATCCGCCCGCTCAAACACAGACTCCGGGGCATGTATGCGCAGTGGGAGAGCGGCATACAGCTGGCTACGGTAAATTATCTTTTAAATACAGCCTTTCATTTTCCACTTACTTCTCTGCAGTTTATTTCAGACAAGTACTTGAGAATATATTATATAGTATGTGCTGTGTTACATTACCCAGGCTGGTCAGAATCATTTGCGTTCTTGTAAATTGGAGTCAAATACCAAACACTACATCAAATGTTAAGCTTTAGATCTAGTTATTTCTTGGACTAGGGATTGTATTTTCACACAATTACCACCACAGTTCCTGTAACTAAGGATAAAATTTTACGGTCACTATTATCGCAAGGGGAAATAACAGGATTTTACAATTAATCACAAAAAAAGAGAGGAAATGCTGATATTGTATTTCTTTGTTTAAACTTGCAAATATTCTTGTGAGAGTTATAACAATTAACCTGCCCATTTTATACAGCGGATTACTTATAAAATAAGACATAATGGCCAAAAATGTATTAAATAATATAAAGTTAAGATTATTGGCACCTCATTTGAGGCGTTTTAAGTAATATCAGTTGTTAGTGTGACAAGCTCCATGGTAACGCTCAGGGGTACTGCCTTGACAAAAACGAATATACTTTTTTTTTGTGGCATTAACAATATTTTTATGAAGCATTAGGAGTGTGCTAAAATGTGCCTGTAAATGTCTTGTTTGAAGTTCAAGTCTAGTACAAAATGTTAATGGACCTCAAAATTAACCACCAAAGGGCAGATATTACTTTGTCTCTTTTGATATAAGTTTGCATCATTTTTACTATAGACGATATACTCCATATTCTAATCTTGCATATACTATACTATTTAAAAAAAATATACTTCTCACACCTCTAGTACTGCTTTTTTAAAGTCTGAAAGTCTTACACTAGTGATATATTTCGCGTTGTCTCTATTTTGTCATCAGTGTGCCCCTGGACACCTGTGGCTTTAGATTAGGGCTTCTAAAACTTTTTCTGGTGCGCCCTCCTTGGGAGAAAAAAAAAGTATCCTGTCTGCAGTGGGACAGCGCCAAATTAGCGCTTGACTGCGGTGAATGAGGCGAAGACTCACTCGTGTTACTTCTCGGTCACTTTGGATCACTTATCACTGCGGGTCCACAGCCGTTACACACAGACTGCTTTTTGTATGGTGCTGACTCGTACCACTGCATTTATGTTTCACATTTAACACAAAAAGCACATGGGATCAAAGCGGAAAGGAATTAATGCAGGTGCAGTCTCTTCGCATATATTTCAGATATGTTTTATATCGCCAAATGAGTGGTAAGTTCAAAAATTGGATTCTAAAAGGGGACGGAGGAGACGAGCGCGAAGTGAACCAGGACAGAAGCGTACGGGAGGGACAGAGCAGGGACATCTGTGTGCGGCGGGACAGAGCGCATATAGAAGCCAAGGCCATAACTCGTTTTAAACCTGGGGCTGACATGTGTGAGGGTCACAGAGGCAGGCTGACCCACTCCTCCACTGCTCTCGTATTTAGAAATTAACCCCGTGTTGGCACTGGGCATTTTTCTGTGACTCAAAACATGTCTGTCACCAACGTCTTGTGCCCCCCTTGGCACGCCGCACAGTTTGAGAAGCTCTGCCTTTAGATACTAGAAACCATCAGAATGAGAATGGGTTAACATTTGTCCAATTACTAGCCCAAACATAATGGGGGTGTGTGTGTGATGTGTGAACAGAATGAGCCGTACAGGCTTTTAGGGCCGTGTGAGACATGAAGAGACAGAGGGGACCTATTGTTGAACCCCTCGCTGGGCTCTGATCACACTGGGATGCCTGAAGGGTAGTAAATGGACAAGAGCCAGTAGGGCTTCACTGCTTCTGAATGTCATAGACCGTTTCAACAAGGATTCTTATGAAAGCAAAATGACTGTGCAAGATATTAATGCAGTAGCCATTTAGGGACTGTGTGGTATGAATAGTTAAAAGCTTTGAATAATAGTTGGGCTATCTTTTTCTTTTATTACTGATATAAAATTGTTAAAGACTGTGCCGCTCGTGATCGAGTGGATGCCATGTGGGGCAGTCCGCAGCATCGTGAGTTCGAATCTGCCTCTCTGCATGCCATTCCCCAGTCTCATCCCTATTTCACGCTGCACAATCCCATCAAAGTCTACGGGCCAGCAGACAACATAACTTGACTACATTGCATTTAGCTTCCACCTGCTATCAACTGGATACACTTCTATGTATAACATAGGCATAAGATTGCTGATTATCAAAATACATCAAAGATGTTGTTTGTTTGTTCATGCCATTCACCGTGCCAGCACCACTCCACAGAGAACAGCAACAACAACAAAAAAACTCAAGAAAACATGAATCATTATTACTGGCATGGACAAAAGGAACAGGAAGAAGATACATCTAATGTCCTGCACCTTTCACAAATCATTAAAATAATCAAGGCAACACCACAAACGATCTGTAAGGAACTGAGCCAGTCTCCCAATACGTTAGATATTTACCTTTTGATTAGGGTTGAATCCATGATGACGTGTTAAAAATGTACATACTGACTCAAAAGAAACAACAATCCCATATTTTTGAAGTTTTATCAAAATGTTATTGTTTTGTGTGTGTGTGAATGAGTCTAAAGTACGGATTTTGTACTGAACTAGTTTCAACAGGAAGTAATTGTTGACGTACTGTATCTCAATAAATGGCATGTGGTGACTTTTGTGGATTGGCTAGCAGACTTGAATATGTGTTGAATATTTAGTGGATAATATTTGCACGCAAAAGTGAACATGAAAAAACCCATGCTGAAGCTGGCCCCAGGTTACACAAACTAGCTCAGTTATTAAATGACTGCCTGTATTTCTAACTTAAGTATAATCATTAGTAACGTAAACAGAGCCTGTATTATGTTTGGCCCTCAACAACGTGACTTGCTCCGTTCGATATATGCAACCCAGGTAGTGAAATCTCGAGTTTTCAGTCCTTCTGTTTCATCATTTATCCATACCAAGCACATAACCCCAGTAACAGATGCCATGACCAGTTATTAGCTCGGAATTGCCAAAATAAACAATGCTATAATCTATTTTGTCACATGGTCAATTACTTTCTGCCACAAATAGTTGTTACAGATACTTGTGTTTTTTGTCTGGTGACTCATTATTTGCTTTGGTCTGGCAATTGAGAATGTCTAGGAAGAAAATAATTGAGACCCACAGCTGTCTAAGTCAAGCTGCTTTGCTGATCCCCATGTTGAGCTTATTATCGATTCTGCTCATCGGATTTGACAGAATAAAGCCAGCAATGCAACGCATCGCCCAAATTCTTGTCTGGCAATTTGAAAAGGTCTTCTGTTATCAACTTGGTAAACATGCCAACGTGGATCAATACTAAAGAATGTCTTTTAGATGTAGTCGGAGTGAAGCTTGATATGCATCTTGTTCAGTAGTGGGTAATGAGAGCTAAACATTCCCTGGAGTGGATATATGAAAGTCCTTCTATGTGCGTTGGTGCAATGCCATTAATTATTATTAATTATTCATCCAAGATCATCTGTTATTTTTTATAGACAAATGCAATGTTAAACCAATTATCTGTTCTTTAAAAATGCTGTTATATTTTTTGTGTTGCTATTTATTTAGAACATATCCCATAGGTGAAAGAAGCCCCACACAACGTATTGTGTTGACTTTTTTTTCTTGTTCATGCTCCAGGGCTGCCCAAAGGACGGACGGTGACAGTACAGTGGCTCTCCCAAAGCCGGACCAAGAGAGATGCTGACGTCTCCACACAGGTCAGGTCACAGTAACTGCCGTAATGTCTCCGAATGAATGGTTGGACCATTTACCATTGATACCCTGCTGGAATCTTTTACCTATCTTCTAATGTTTTTAGTATTGGCCCCTATAAAGCGAGAGATGCTGGAAACTGAGAACATGATTTAATAATGGACTCAGACTTGAATTTCAACAGCCACGTCAAATCAATAACATCAACAGCTTTTTAGCATCTTAAAAACATTGCCAAAATCAAAAGTATAGTGCCTAAACCAGACTTGGAGAGACTTATCTATGCTTTTGTCTCTAGTAGATTAGACTACTGTCACGGCCTGCTCACTGGCCTCTCCAAACGAGCACATTAGTCCTGTGCTCAGGTCTCTGCACTGGCTCCCTGTGGCTCAGAGAATAGACTTCAAAGCAGCTCTGCTTGTATACAAGTCTCTCCATGGCCTGGCACCAAAGTACATCTCGGACAGTTAGTGCCATATGAACCATCTCGGAGACTCTGAGGACCTTAGGGACCGGCCTCCTGCTGGGTGCCCAGAGTCAGGACTAAACATGGGGAATGTGCGTTTCAGTTTTATGCAGCTAAAATCTGGAACAGTCTTCCTGAGGATGTGAGACAGGCCACTACTCTGGCAATGTTCAAATCTAAGCTAAAAACTGTTTTGTTTGGCTGTGCATATGACTGAAATGCTTTTCTTTGCACTCTTCTCTTTTAAAAACAAATAGTTTTATGTTAAACTATTTGATGGATATCCTGAAAATGGCACCTTTTAAATTTCTTTGAATGAAGGTTTTGTGATTTCTGTCTTGTCTTTGTGATTTTAATGCTGATCTATTTTTTTCCTGTTGTGTGAAGCACTTTGAATTGCCTTTGTGTACGAATTGTGCTCCACAAATAAACTTGCCTTGCCATGAATACTTTTTAGAGACCAAAAATATAAAATTGGTAATTTGGATGATTGGGAACTCACACAAGCACAAAAACTCAAACGCCATTGCGTCAGCTGAGGAAGAGGCGATTGAGGGAGACGGTGAAGGGAGATGTGTTTTTGTGTGTGTGTGTATGTATTGCTGCTACACATGTGAGTGTAATCAATAACCCCTGCCCCCGCTCATATCAACTTTAGGAGGAGGCAGCGGTGAGAGAGGTGCTGCCGTGTTTGTCTTTCTTTCTAGAGCGGAAAGTCCGAGGCACAACCTTATTGGTCTGGTCAAAATAAGGGACACTGAACAGGCTGAAAGAAGGGGTCTGTGTACCCATCCCTGGTTATAGAATGAAAGTCCTAATGCAATACTCCCTCTAGTAACTAATTACAAGCACTGATTTTTTTTGGGGGTAATTGTACTTTTTTGAGGAGACTTTTTTAAACATGTACTTGTAATTGAGTATAAGTACAGCCATATAATTGTACTTTATTACATTAAAAAAATTATAGTTCCAACTGTCCTAATCCACAACTGTGTCACAGTTGCATCTTTTAATTTCTATACCAACAAACACACATAAAAGCACTGTATAGCTTGCTCTGATTAGAGGAACTTAATTTTGCTTCTGCTTAATTCATCAAGTTTTGTATAAAAGACTGATCTGAAATGCTATTAAAATTGCGTAAAAAGTAACCAGTGTGGTCGAGTGGTTGAGGCACAGCCCACATCTGCCAGGCTCCTAGTGCAACCGGCCTCAGTGTTGTGAGTTCAAATCCCAACTTTGACATTTACTGCATGTCCTCCCCTCTCTCTCATCCCCCATTTCACGCCGTTTTTCCTGTCCAATAAAGCCTACGGGCCAAAATCTTTAAAAAGTAACTAGTACTAGTCATACGTACTTTATACTTTTATCTAAATACAGTTTGGTCAGCATTAAGTCAATCTTTGTAACTGTATACCAGGGATTCTCAAACTTTTTCTGGCACGCCCCCCTTGGGGGATAAAAAATGTATCATATGTATGTAATATATGGAAATAATACAAATTAAAATATATATAATCATAATATAAATGTATAAATATAATTTTATAATTGAATATTGGCTTGAAATAACAGTAATAATTAGAGTTTAAATGGGCTAAATTACATTTATTTTCAGTGTCTTTCTTTGGTTTGTGCTTTGTTGTGCAATTTCTTCATATCTTCAAAGCCTCAGTGGCCAAAACTTGCCCTATGCAAGGTCCGCTATGGATGCAGCGTGTGCGGCGTCTCGGTCGCGTGTCTTCCACCAAAATGGTCAAAAAATACTGTGTTCCAAGAGTTTATTGGCATTACCTTTAGCCATCCACAATTACACAGATCTCCAGTCTGATAACAGGATCAGATAGACACGATAGACACGGTCAAAAGACTGTTAACCTCCACACTGCAACGCCCTTCTTCCCCTTTTATATAGGGCAGGACCACTGACATACAGCGCCACACAGTGGCAGGAGGATCGACTGCAAAATGGCTCCAACACACCGGCCCCTTAATTGTGAAAGCCAGGGGTGAAACAATTACATAAATTAAAACTTTGAGCCATTCATAGCAGATCTTAACACATTTCTCAGGGGTGTCAATACGTACGCGGGGCCGCTAGCCCTAACATGATAAATCAAACGGTCCGCCATCCGGTTTGACATGGGGGGGGGAAATAAACCATCCCTAAAACTCAACTTCACCCCATATTTTAGGTAGCGCCATCATTAAAATACTACTTCAAATAAACAAGTCTTAGTCTTGAACTTCAAAACGCTGTGTGTTTCATTACAATCAGACTCATATTCACGGAGAAATTGGTTTAATGAGGAAGTGAATGTGGACGCGGCAGAATACAAAGACACACAGAACGCGCACATGCAATGTACAGCGATCTGCCGCATTGAAATGATATTTTCTTGGCCAGACCTGACTCACGGGTCAAAAGACAACATGTGTATCACTACACAGATAGTCTACAGTTGGTATTTTGTCTGCTTTCTCAGTGAGTTTCGGAAGGAGCACATGCGGCGTGAGCCAACAACACGTCTCAAGCCCCTCCTCCCAGTGTTAATATGGAGCTTGCCTTATTGTAATAACTAATATTATAGTTATAAAGAGCTTCAAGTGAGGTGATTATGAGCTCAACCTTCTAATATTTAGTCTAGTTATTATTTTATTTTCAAAATAGTCATCTGTATGAATGGGTCTAGTCAAGTTAATGAACAGATTTTCTCTTCCCTGCTTTATATTGCATGTTTATACGTAATACAATATTATTAGGCCTATATAGGCCTACTATATAGTGTTAATAGTATGTTTAGGGTGGAAGTACCTTTGGAAATAATGAAAGTACATTAAACTGTCCTTGGAGGAAAATGCAACCCCATATGAGGCATATTTAGCATCCCTTTAAAAGATTCTGGGGAGAGCACTTGTTTCTTTTTTACAGATTTAACTGGGAACACAATTTACATTTATCAAATCCACATTACCAATAACCACACCATTGTTCAATCAAAGTAATGTTCAGCATTTAATTACTCAAAACATTTTCCACCTCTTTCTTTTGAAGGCTTTGTAACGCTTGAGTTGAAACATCTTGTGGGCTTGACAAACAAGCAGCAACAAAACACAGTTCAAACTGGCAACAGTACAGTTTCCAAACTGGGAGTTCATTGGGTCACCATAAAAGTTCTTAGGCTAACAAAAGCGTAGTGGCTCACAGGTTGTTCACTGCAATGGAGAAGTCTTTGATGAGCCATTGACCATCTCAGGCAGCTGTGGTCTTTTGACGACTTGCTCAATGTCCACAGCAACAGGAATAAGAAGAGCAGTCTTCTCCTTCTCCTCGTACTTTGTGCCACCAACTATCTCTGTAAAAGGCTGGTCAGCATGTGACTCACTTGCATTTTGCCAAGTACTGTCCAGTTTGGTCACCACATGTGGTTGAAATTGCTTCATGGCAGGGATTTCCACATCCTGCTGAAGCTCCTGGGATTCAGGTAGAAGTAATCCATGATAATAAGGATCCATTTCAGATATGATACCGGCCCCTGTTGGCTTGAACAGACCCTACAATTAGGGCTGCTCGCGGAGCAAGTTGCGGTGATTAGACACTGTGCTCTTTCACTCAACAAAACTCTTCCCGGTTGCACTCGTGGATGTATTATATTATCAATAAACAATAAACAAAAGCGCCACAAGTCGTTCTGTGTGCTCTGCGCGCCACAGATTCACGTGTTTTTAATTAAATGTGTAAATTAAACAAATCATCGAGGCAATCAAATAATAATCAAAGCTTTTTTGTAATTGAATTATTCGATTTACTCGAGTAATCGTTGCAGCCCTACCTACAATGTAGCACATATCACTGGCTCAGATCAGAATCAGAATCAGAAAGAGTTTATTGCCATTGTCAATGAACAAAATTCAAAAACGTAGGAACTTGTCTCGGCCTTAAGGTGCAACATAAAACACTGAGCAATAATAAAACAACATATATTCAATCAAAAAAGGGCATGCATTAAGAAACAATTTAAAATTACTGTACAATGAAAATAAAAATAAGCATTTCTATGTACACAAGAGTTATAGTTAGATTTACAGTTTGAGTGCAGAAAGTGACAGTGCAGTGAGTGGTTGAATATTGCAGTTAAAGTGACAGGTGTTTTGAAGTGTTCATGAGTCCAACAGCAGAGGGAAAGAAACTATTCTTGTGGCGGGAGGTTCTGGTCCGGATGGACCGTAGCCTCCTGCCTGAGGGGAGTGGTTCAAACAGACCATGTCCAGGGTGAGAAGGGTCAGCTGTGATCCGACCTGCTCGTCCCAGAGCCCTGGAGACGTACAGGTCCTGCAGAGATGGAAGTCTGCAGCCGATCACCTTCTCAGCAGAACGCACAATGCGCTGTAGTCTCTGTTTGTCCCTGGCTGTGGCTCCAGCGTACCACACGGTGATGGAGGAGGTGAGGATGGACTCAATGATGGCCGTGTAAAACTGCACCATCATCTGCACTGGCAGCTTGGCTTTCCTCAGCTGCCGCAGAAAGTACATCCTCTGCTGGGCCTTCTTGATGAGGAGCGAGCTGATGGAGGGCTCCCACTTGAGGTCCTGGGTGATGGTGGTGCCCAGGAAGCGGAAGGAGTCCACGGTGGTGATGGGGGAGTCTGTCATGATGAGGGGGGCTGGGGGGCTGTGGCTTTCCTGAAGTCCACGATCATCTCCACTGTCTTCTGGGCGTTGAACTCCAGATTGTTACCGCTGCACCAGGACACCAGCCGGTCCACCTCCCTCCTGTAGTCAGACTCATCCCCGTCCGAGATGAGCCCGATGAGGGTGGTGTCGTCCGCAAACTTGATGAGTTTTACGGAGTCGTGGCTGGAGGTGCAGCAGTTTGTGTACAGGGAGAAGAGCAGAGGAGAAAGTACACAGCCCTGTGGAGCTCCGGTGCTGATAGTCCGAGTGTCTGAGACATTCTTCCCCAGCCGCACGCACTGCCTCCGATCCGTCAGGAAGTCAGTGATCCACCTGCAGGTGGAGTCAGGCACGTTGAGCTGGGAGAGCTTGTCCTGGAGCAGAGCAGGGAGGATGGTGTTGAAAGCAGAGCTGAAGTCCACGAACAGGATCTTGGCGTAGGTTCCCGGGAGTCCAGATGCTGCAGGATGAAGTGGAGTGCCAGGTTGATGGTGTCGTCTACAGACCTGTTGGCTCAGTAGGCGAACTGCAGGGGGTCCAGCAGGGGAGGAGGTGAAGGACTTGAGGTGGGGCAGGACCAGGCGTTCAAATGACTTCATGACTACAGACGTCAGCGCCACAGGCCTGTAGTCATTAAGTCCAGTGATCCGGGGCTTCTTGGGGACAGGGACAATGATGGCAGACTTGAAGCAGGCTGGGACATGGCATGACCCCAGGGAGGTGTGTTAAAAATATCTGAAGACGGGGGTTAACTCTCCTGCGCAATGTCTTAATGTAGCGGCAGAGACGCCGTCTGGTCCAGCAGCTTTTCGGGAGTTGGATTTCCGAAATAGCCTGTGAACATCCTGTTCCTGAACTGAGAGGGTGGTGGGGGGAGGTGGGGGTGACCAGGTTTGGGTTGGCGGAGGTGGCCACCGTGGGGGAGGGGGTGGTCACATCAAACCTGGAGTAGAAGGTGTTAAGTTGCTCAGCCAGTTTTCGATTGTCTGCAGCAGGGAGGGCCGGAGCCCCCTCCACACGGAGGCGGGGTTGTTGTCAGAGAACTGCTGCTTCAGACGCGTGTATTGTACTGTGATCTCGCTCGAGAAACCTCTTTGCTAAATCCATACTTTGCGTCTTTGTAGCGCCCACTGTCACCAGCCCTGTGCGCTGCCTCCTTCTGCTGCCTTAACTGCCTCAGTTTTGGAGTGAACCAGGGTTTGTCATTGTTGAAAGTGAACCCATCCCTCGAACCCATCATCACCAGTCACGGTTTGATCTTTAAGCAAAACAGGACCAACTGTGGTTTGGTTTACAGGACACAATTTGGAAACTTGTGTCTGAGCCTTGGGTCGTTCCAAAACTGCCTTGGACTTATCAGTTTTAGGCCCATGTTTCTTTGTGGGAATCCGGCGTTTCAAGGAAAAGACGCACTCATGTTACTTCTCGTCACTCTTGATCACTTTTACTGGCGCGGGTCCACGACGTCACACACACTGCTTTCTACGAGCTGACTCGTACCGCTGTGCTTATGTTTCACATTTAACACGTAAAGTGCAAGGGATCAAAGCAGAAAGGAAACAAATGCACACATTCTTCAGATATACAGCATTTTATATCGCCAAATGAATGGTCAGAAGCAGAGCAAGTTCAAAACCAAGACTCAAAGTGGAGGGAAAAGACAAGCACGAAGGGAACCAGGACAGAAGCAAGCGCGGAGTGAAAGAAGCGCGCGGAGAAACCGAAAAGGGGGCACATTTTGAACAAGAGGCCAAAGCCGTGACTCGTTGGAAACCCAAACTTGTGAAGGGCACAGAGGCAGGTTGACCCACTCTTCCGCTCCTCTCTGGTATTTAGAGATTAACCACGTGTTGGCACTGGGTGTTTTTCTATTGCTCAAAACACATCTATCACGCGCAATGTGCGCTCATTTCTCCAAACATCTCGCTTACCCTGTGCAACCCCTAGCGCGCCCCTCACTTTGACAAGCTCTGCTGTAAATTGTACTTTTACTTCAGTAGAAATTTCAATACTATTTCCACCACTGCAATTATGTTTGAATATTTCATTTTACCACACAATCCCGCAGACTCAAAATGCATATTTTATCTCTAGACTTGACAGTATCCTTCACTAAACCTTTTTTGCAAGCCTCTTTGACAATGTTAAGTATATGGTGCTTTCAGGCTCTGACTTCTGCAGTTTGTGTCACACTCATTGATATTTACTTGTGAACTAGATGTACATGAGGAGGAAGAGTAAAGTTCAAATGTCATATTTGTTTCCTCTTGTGGTGTTGAACACTTTTGAGTAGACAGTAAATCGATGTATGTGTCGCTCACCACTGACCCCTGACCGGAGCATCTCAGGTCACCCTCCACTCTGCCTCTGAATGAATGGCCCTAGGCCTTAGGCTCTGTGAGCCTGTTTCTTGAGGTGAGTCTTGCCTCAATGCTGTTATCATCCTGAACCCACAGCCTCTTCTGCTACTGCACACAGACTGGAGGATGAGTGTGCCCTTTACACAAATGATGAGGAGGGAAATGACTCTTCATGGCCGTTGCTTATGCCAAAAGATTCGATTGGATTGCAGCATATTGCTCAAAGCGTAACAGTGCATCCAATTGAAAGCTATACTTTCAAACTGCAAACCATATTTCATATCAAACACGGATCAAACTAGATGGGTGGATATTTATCAGTTGAGTAGTCTTTCAATGTAAGGAGGAACAAAAGGAAGAGGAGCTGAGGCAGAGGCTGGATGTGACTGAGAACACTAAACCTTTTAAGCTGTTGAGGCAGTATTGCTAGAATTCCAACATCTTTTTGATCTTTTCAGCAAACTGAAAAGGGTCACATGAGGTTAGAAGACGGGGTCAACTCAAAATCTTCAACTGGGTTTACACTGGTTACTTGCACTGATTTTTACCCAAATTTAAGTAACTTGACAACTGTAAAATCATGCCGGCATTGGTTTGTTTGTGTCGCACAGTATACAGGGGTTACAAACAGATTACCTACCATCGATGAAATGTATCGGAAGTGGTGAAGTGCCAGAGTTTGTGTTCTCCTTGTATGAGATTTAGTCACACAATGTGAGTTTGTGAATAATTTGGAGCGTAAGGCACAGTGTAGACCCTATGTACTGCTAGATATTGTGTTGCATCAACTTGTGACATTTTGTAAGCTTGGTATACATGTTTACCATGGCCAGAAAATTTACCATTCAAAAACACGTCATACTTTACATTTAGATTTGTTTATTTAAAAAGGGACGGTGCATATTATTGAACATACATGAATGGATGAAAGTTTTATTTAAGTGTCATGCACTCAGGTGCCCAGCCCACCTGTGCTTATATGACACTGTTAACATTAAATAAAGAAAAGATGTCCGTATAAACTTTATCTTTTGCCTTAATGTCCAGGCCTTCTCCACAAAGGTTGACACACAGAACATTTCATTTTCAAATAACCAGTACATAATTTCACCTTCCGGCAGCCAAAACAAATCAGGATTTTTTTTGTTGGATTATGTCATACTAATTAGTCCTTAAATCATTATATATTATTATACATTTTTTTCCTGTTGTGTGAAGCACTTCCTTGTGTACGAATTGTGCTCTACAAATAAACTTGCCTTGCCTAGTGGACAGTAAAACATGAAATTAAATTCATTCTCTATCAAACATAAATCACATAAAGTACACACCCTGTCCTCCTCTTGGACTCATTTAAAACGCCCCACTTCCACCTCCAGGGGCAGCACTCCTGCTCTGAGCTGAGCACATAGAGACCTCTGTCCTATTTTTAAAATTATATTTCACATAAGGCTCAGTAACAAAATAATCCTTAAACTGTACATAACTTCTTAATTTAGGCTTTTGCAGCATGTGTGATTTCCACTGCTCCTTATAGGTGTCAAATAATGTCTTTCTAATATTATTAATCCTGTACTGTAAATTATTGACAAAAAAACGGTCCCATATTTGCTGCTGAAAATATCTCCTGGACCTCTGTAGACCAAGGGTATCTGTGAGCTCTGTCCCAGTTGAACACTTTTCTTGTGAGTCGTTCCTCTGGTAAATGTACAAGGCGGTTCCACAGTCTTAGGACTTCTGCCCTTTGTTTGACCACACATGTCCCCCTCTATCGCCGCCCTAGGGGTGAATCTGTGTACTCCAAGGAAATATCTCATAGCCCTGCTTTGGACTATATTACATTCTGGAGCATCTTCGAACCCCCAAACTCCGGCAGCATAAAACAGCACAAATCCAACCATTGAGTCGTACAGTTTAGTAAATGTGTCGAAGCTTAACTCAGGACAGACCTTTATCTTATTGACTACAGCTCCAAGTGCCCTCCCAGCAGACTCTGATAACACTCGTCTACCTTCTGAAAAAATCATATTCTCTTGAAAAACAAAACCTTATAGGCAGCAGAATACAATAGTGTTTGTCCAAAATAAAATTCATAATTGCTCTGATGTACAAAAGACTTTCTAAAATGAACAATTTGTGTTTTATCACAATTTAAAGTCTTCACTTGGCACACCAGTTATTCATAATGTTCAGCATTTTCTGTAGTTTCTTTTCTACCTCTGCCTCTGTCAAAACAATGTCAGCAGCGTACAATAATATACTAAGATTCAAATCATCAATATCAATACCCAAATTGGCTCTCTTTATATCATGAGCTAAATCATTCACATAAATTGGAAATAAAGTTGGTGAGAGAACGTCCCCTTGTTTCACTCCAAATGGAGTTGGAAACCAGCCTGTTCTTGAATCATTCACCTGTACACAGGCTAATGGGGCCTTGTACAGGGCTTTAATAGATTCATAGAAGTGACCATCAATGCCACACATCAATAACTTTATATTCCAGAAGGTTTCTGTTTATCCAATCAAACGCTTTGATTGTACAATGTAAATATACCAGAATCAGCCCATTGGCCACTTTCCATCTGTAGTCCCTGGCAGGTCAAGACAGAAACACATACACAGCACAGATGTGCATTACAAATGACAACATTGGAGTTAAACAACACTTCAGAATCAATGATTACAGATCTGGTTCCTCTTGGGCCAATGTTTGAGGTGTGTCTTAAATGTGCTTAATGTCAGACGGTCTCTGAGAGCGGCTGGGATCCTTTTCTAAGTCTCTTTACCTTTAACTGACAGCACTTGTTGACTAAAAGCTGTGCGTCTCAAAGGAACTGCGCTGATATTTAAATTAATTTACCATTTAAATCTCCTCTCCTTTTGAAAATACGTTTGAGGGTGACTTTACTGTTGGTTGTTTTGAAAATACCACATAAATGGTCATTTTAGAGTTTTAAGACTTTTAAAGCCCTGTCAATACCTGCCCTGTCTGTTTGTTCAGAAAGTTCAACATCAGACTTTCCATTTGTAAAAAGTACAGTATCGTCTGCATATAACTGAGTATTAATGTGGAGGCAAAAATTTGGCAATCCATCAATATACAATGAAAATAAAATAGGCCCAAGTATAGAGCCTTGGGGTACTCCAACTTGACATAAAAAAAACGAACTCTGAAAAAGTAAATTTAGTTAGCCTACTTAATAATATTGACTAAAGCAATGTTACTAACCAGCATTGTTTTAGTCAATTACGGCAATACAAAGCTTTCCTAATGGCCACCTTGAGTTTACTGTAATTACAAACTAGAGTAGGAGAATGCTAATGCAACACAATTTGTCATTCTAAGACCAGATAATGATAAATGTTGTGACTTTCAAGTACTTTGGATGCATTAGTTTGCTCTGTGGTGACTGGTGAGTGGCGACAGGTTGTGTGGGTGCTATCTGCAGTGCTGAGTGCAGTTGGCCAGGGGAGGCCGGAGGAGCACGGCAGCATGGCTCTGTGCCTTGCTGTACAGATGTCCCCGCTTGGATAGCTCTGATGGTGGTTTGGCAGAAGCAGAGGAGCTGGGCAGAGTTTAGAGGCAGTGACAGGGAAACGGGAGCTTTGCCAAAGCTCTGCTCCTCAGAGCAGCCATCATTCTTATCTAGCAGTTCCAGTCAACAAGAACCACTAGAACAAAAACTCATCACACTGTGCGCTGATGGAAATCTTACCATTCTGTACAGCTACTGTTTACTCCATCTTCATTTACACTACAATGCCATTCTCCCAGCAAAATCCTGGAAGCTTTAACTGTGAATACGGCAATGTAAGCAATCTTTAAAATGTAGATATTCACATGGCAAAATTGAATTCACAATATATCTGTGGAGTGCTGGAGTTTTCTGTAGTCAGTATAATTACGTACACTGAAAAGAATGAAAGATTGTCGGGAAAATCTAACCTGGCCAGCCAGATGAATTCTTGTGATATTTGTTTCACAAACTCTTGAGAATCCATCTGGTCAGACTTGTGCTGTTCGGTTTGAGCTGTGTGGCTGACCAAACGCACCATTGTAGTTTGGGCGGAAGTTAAAAGGACAAACCTAAACGAGAGAAGGGGAGGACATGCAGTAAACTGTTGGAGCCAGGATTCAAACTCACACCACTGTGGCCAGCAGCACATGGAGCCTGGCCTGTGTGCTGCTGCCTTAACCCCTCGACCACCATGGAGCACTGACCAATCGGATTCAAATATTAATCTTGACATTACGCCTTTTCCCAAATGCTTTTGGTGAGAGCCTGTCCAGATTGATAATTCAACATGTATCAATCTGGCATGAGCCAGGTTAGGATTTTTTTTAATCGTGGCTCAAAAATGTGGGTTGTAGGTCTCACAGTTAGACAGGGCCAAAGATAAAACTGTTGTTTACTGATGGTCACATGTTTGACAGAGATTGAGCGTACAAGTCCTCCTCAAAGTCACAGCAAAGAAACTCAGCCGTGACACGGGACCATATCTCTTCTCCAAACACCACTAGCCTGTAGCACTGTCCCGCGCTAAATGGTTCCACCACAGTGACTTTACCACATGGATCCTAAAACCTGATATTTGCTCAGACAGACTTTTATCATAGCAACGACTGATTATGTGAACCATCGCAGTGTGAATGTGTGCTTGTCCTATGATTTAAATTTCCTCACATCTTGTATAATATATATAATAATATATATATATATATATATATATATATATATCATAATTATATTAATAATATTATATATATATATATATTATATATATATACTATAAAAAAAAAAAAAGCAGTGGAGACCAGGCTTTACTTTAGTATAATGTCAGATGTAAACGGGTTGGTTTGAAAGGTTCTGGAAGTTTCTAATAACTGGAATATGTTAATGTGAAGCTAGTTTTACCCAAGTGTAGCATTTACCTCTTAATGTGCAACAAAGGTAATTTATAACCATGGCAGAATAAGTGACAGAATAGAGTTGGAATGAATAAAAATGATAAATGGCTAGAATCAGAAGTTGTCTAGGGTAGTAGGAGGTTGAGGACCAGTAAAATAAACAATGAAACAATTATAGGTAGCTCTGTATTTTCTTTTAAGTGCATAAGTGAGTATTTATATATTTACAATTTTGGTTTAGGTTACCTAATATCAATAACAATATTTATATAGCGCTTTCAAATATCAGTGAGCAACAATCAAACAACAGACAGTTTGGAGAGAAGAAGTTCATCAGTGCTGAATCCTCAAAATCCTATCCTCCCCAAAGTCAAATCAGTTCTTCACTGGTCGAAAGGAATGTTTGCGTAGAACAGAAATAGTTGTTTAAACAATGAAGTCTCAATAGGAAAAACCTACAATATCCAACAGATGGACCAAGAGCAAACAGGGGACAGTGGGCTTAACATGTGCATCTCCTACCACACCGGCGGAGCAGTTAGTTGTCCATAAATTGTTCAGGGTCCTGGTTGGGTAAACTCGCCATCAAGAGTTCATTGGGTTTAAACTCATTTACAAAAACCCGCCTGTATGGGCAACAGCACCAGTGAATTCACTAATAAATCAGTAAGGATACACAAAATGGTTAAAATACATGTTGGCATCAACAGTGCACTGTTATCGTCATAATAATTCAAATACATTTCAAATAATAACAAAACATGTGGTTCAAAGAACTATGGTTACATTCGTAACTGTTTACGTTGCTCTGTTCTTAAACCAATGCGGAGCCAATAGCTAGCGTTAGCATAGCGTGAAGCTAACTGCGCCCATAAAAACATATGGATAGCAGCTAATCCTAAAATAATGCTAAACTAACAATTAAAATGGAGCGTGAATGGAGCGTGGCTAGCGCTGTATTAGCATCTAGTAAGCAAACACTCAGCATCCTAAAGTGACTAATCTTAGCATGTCACTCGCTTCAAACGGCTCAGTTCTGACAGAAATGATCTATAAAGGCCATGTTTAAATCTAATAGTTCATGTGACTCAAATGCATCAAGGCGCCAAAATACCGCGAGAATTTGGAGCGGCCCATATACAGCAGTGCAGAGTAAAGGTAACAATAGATCAGAATAGAAAAGTTTAATACTCTATTGCTGCTATTAACAGGGGTTACACAAGGTTTGTTGCCCATACCATAAACCTTTGCTGATATTTAGCATGAGCCTAAAGTCTAAAGAGTGCGGGAGCTGTCAGGCTGGTCCTCCTTGGGCTGATGATGTGCTGACAGGTTGGGGCCACTCCCCACGCTGTAATTGACGGTGATCATTTGAGGCACCAGCCGTCTCCTGTGCATCTTAATGCTGATGCTAATGGGAAGAGGAGCCCTGCTGAGCAACAGGAGCATGCATTTATCTGCGCTAACGGACATGTTAACGAGTGGATATTGATGCAGGAGTGGCTGCTCTCAGCAGCACAGGAAATGAAGCGGGTCAATGTCAGAGCAGCGCAGATCACCAGCCTTACTGAGCAATGAAAATGCATGGTTCCTCATGTTCTACAGGTCTTAGTCTAAAGAAGATGTGTCACACTTTGATCCTGTGCTCTCTCTGCCCTCTCCTTCCACTCTGTCCTCTCTGCCCTTTCTGTGTGGAGGATGAGGAGAACAGATCGGGTAAAAGCTGCTGTCACCGCTTCACTCTGTCCCCACTAACTGTCCTCCAAACACCGCTGTTTATCTCCCAAACCAGGCTATCCTTGACTCAGTCCTCTGAAGGGCTTGTAGTGCGAGTCCAATATTTTTGCAGTGATTCATAAGAGGAGACTGCTGGAGAAGAGGTCCTACAATGCCCACACCGTGAAGTGTTTCACAATGCTAGATTTTTTACAGAATCTGCTGGGGACGGGATGTCTATGCTGCATTCAAGACTCACATTAGT
Organism: Chaenogobius annularis; assembly: GCA_015082035.1. Taxonomy (NCBI): domain Eukaryota; kingdom Metazoa; phylum Chordata; class Actinopteri; order Gobiiformes; family Gobiidae; genus Chaenogobius; species Chaenogobius annularis. Next base: position 106,521 of record BJKM01000231.1, read on the forward strand.
GTTGCTAATATGTTCACTTTGTATTTCTGAGCCTAATTACAATGCATGAAAGAATTCGCAATTCGCATTCGTCTACTACTACATTTTCTTTGAGAGAAAAACAGAAAGCTAAATATAAGTGGATTTACTGACCTATATAGAAAATATTAACTCGTCAAATAAAAAAATACATTAATTTAACATGGCCCTGATTACATTGCAATGACTGAAATAGAAAAAATGAAATGAGGTGAGTGAACTTTCACTTTTTACTCTCTACTCTGTGTGCGGCTAGGAAAGCGCTTCATGTGCTTTGTCCTTTTTAATAACACACATTTATTAAAGAGCCTTGCCTTGACAAGAAGACCTCTCATACAATCATGTATGAGAGACATGGCGATGACAGTACAGTCCCCCTGACCTGCCGGAAGGGGTCACGTCTCACTAATTAAATATTGTGTAAAATAATGTGCTGCAGTCCAATGTGTTATTGTTCGGCTCACCTCAGTGACACGCGCTGTGGCGGGTCAGTGTCACACGCTTCATCTGTCACCATTTGCAGTGCCCACTTCCCCTGCTGAGTGTCCTTCACACATTTGTCAGAGGGGTTCAAAGCTCTCTCCCCGGGGATGAGATTATCTTTCAGCCAACTACAGATGGCAATGACTTTAAACTCAAGAGAGGACACTTGATGTATTTTAGTATTATACATATAGGATGATTTTCACTGGATGTGTGGTATTATTCTTGTAGCACACAAGGCTGAAAATTGACACTGACTGGCTGCATATTTTAGCGTGAAGACTAAGTATGACAGTACATTCATCTAACATGCTAATCCAATTATCCGAATAAATGGTACCAACGACAAGATGGATGGCGTTCGTAAGCCCAATGAAAACGATGGGGGAAGTACAGTATAAATGCAAAATGTTGAAGCTACTGTACTCAAAATACTCGGCATTGGCGCCATATCCCTACCCTTTACAAACACCATTGTTACATTTCAAGGTCTAGGTTTTCTTTTGTTTTATTTTTAGGAAAAATACATGACAAATTAAAACTGCAAGCAGTGATAAAGGGCCCTCGCAATCCCTGTGACAGCCGGTTTGTTAAAGTATGAGGGCTAGATTTTGAAAATCTGCATATTTTGATTCAAAATTGCCACCTTCACGTCCTAAACCCTGTGTGGTTTAGGATGGGGCCATAATATATATAAATATTTTTTACTATCTTGAGATGTTCTATGTATTTGCCAATTTTCATGTGTCTACGATGCTGTGCCTACAAAAGCTAAAAAGCAGATTGGGCCGAGTTCTGGAACAACCTCTGCATGCTAGATCTGCTTAGAGAGCAGTTTAAATCTTTGTTAAAAACATTTCTATTCTCTCTGGCTTTTTAACACGCACTGAGCTGAGTCATTATTATTTATTAACTTTATGTGTATTTTAGTTGTTTGTATCTATGTGTTATTGCACTTTTCTGTACAGCACTTTGAGCTTTTAAAGTTGTAAGTGTTTATTAATAAACTTTGACATTGACAAAAGATAAGCTCCGCCCCCTCCATTGGTATAATGTATTTTGATATTCAAGAGGGCGCCACTGAGCTGATTTTTAACGTAGATTCTTCGCAACGTTATGTAACGAAAATTGGCACGAAATTAGAGCTCCGCTCCAATTTCTAAGACTTTTCATGCACGTTCTGGCTTTCAAAACTCCCATTTTTTTTTAATTTATTTTTTTTACTCTCAAACGATTTAAGTTAGTGTTATGTGACTGTGATTGTTCCCCACCATGGACACTCTCTATAAATATTTTCCCAAGTCCACGTCAAACAGATTTTACCAACTTTGAAGTGTTTTTGATGAAACTGTTTGGGGAGATTTTTTAGGTATCAAGCCAACTTCCTGTAGGGTTTAGGGCAAGGTCATAAGATATTTTTTTACCATAACCTATTTTTTTTTGTATACGTTTCATTTGTCTACGTTTTTCCAGTCAGAGCTCCCTTTGCTGCCATGTAAATCATTTTTTGATGTGAGCCATCTTTCTGAGCCATCCATCCATCCATCCATTTTCTACCGCTTGTTCCCGTTAGGGGTCGCAGGTGACTGGAGCCTATCCCAGTGCCTTTGGGCCTTAGGCGGGGTACACCCTGGACAGTGGCCAACTCGTCGCGGGTTAACACAGAGACATAGACACACATTCACTCTCACACTCATTCACTAGGGCCAATTTACAGTTGCCAATTGACCTAACACATGCATGTCTTTGGACGGTGGGAGGAAGCCGGAGAACCCGGAGAGAACCCACGGTATCACGGGAGGACATGCAGATCCACCCAGAGAAATCATGTGATGTAATGTTCGCTCAGGAATCGAACTCATGATTTCCTTCTTGGGAGGCAAGCGCTCTAACCGCTCTGCCACCGTGCACCCACGGTGCACTTTCTGAGCCATCTTTCAATATTTTTTTTTCTTCACCCAAAAATTCAATCACTGAGTTTTTCTTCCTCAAATCTGTAACAGTAACAATAAGACTCTTGCATCAGGCGAGGGGTGCCCCCTCTTATCTGTCGTGGTCGGGCCCTAATTATGGCATTATTATATTGATTCCTAATATCATTGCAGTGTTGACATAACTTGACATTTTATGACATGATACTTAGTGTACTACTGTACAGTGGTCTTTCTCTTCACATGGAAATAGTAGTGCAATTTGGATACATTATGTAATGTTCATGCCAGAAAGGATTTCAGCTGACCCTTCTCTACCCTGGACATGGACTATTTGAACCACTCCCCTCAGGCAGGAGGCTACGGTCCATCCGGACCAGAACCTCCCGCCACAAGAATAGTTCTTTCCCTCTGCCGTTGGACTCATGAACACTTCTAAACACCTGCCACTTTAACTACACTATTCATCACTCACTGCACTGTCACTTTCTGCACTGCAACTTTAAACTTAACTGTAAACTTGTGTACATAGCAATGCCTATTTTTATTTTTATTTTATACTATAGTAATTTTAAATTGTCCCTTAAATGCATGCCCTTTTGTTGACTGAATATATGTTGTTTTATTATTGCTCAGTGTTTTGTGTTCACCTTAATGCCAGACAAGTTCCTATGTCTGTGAAGTTTGTTCATTGACAATGGCAATAAACCCCATTCTGATCTCCGATAAATAAATTGTGTCATTTTGTGTCAAGTTAGTTTGTGATCTTTACTTAAGGCCATGTACAGAGGGTATTATTATAAATGCATATCCTCTGCCCTTCATTTTATAAAAAGTACTGTGTACACACTTAATCGTTTTTAAATATATATCCATCCACACAAGACCAGACCAATAGTTGGCAGTGTTTGCCTAAAAGTTAGACCCAATCTATCCAATGAGAGCAAACCTTTTCTCGTCGTCACTTCTGCAAAACATGAAGCATGGCGCCAGATTTTGCGACTGACATGCTTCGATGTGGAGGAAGAGTTATTTGTGCCGACTGTAAAGCATCCTTCTGTGCTCCGCGACAAGAAGCAGGAGTTGGATTTGCAAAATCGAGCAAGAAAAAAGCAAACACATTCTGAAAGGATTCACGTATAAACAAGGACGCATATGTGACTTGTATTCATGAAATTGTCGCAGATAGTGACGTGTGGGACCCTAAAACGCCATTTACCATCAACATTCAAAACACCCTGCGGTTATGTGTGGGAGCTGGTCAAATATGTAGAAAAATATTCGTTTTTATCAGATACAAATCTATCTAAGGATAGATTGTACCATTGCACCAACTGTGTAGCTTTTTACCCCTTAACTTGAACATCTGAGATTTGTCTCTTTTGGTCATCTTGTCATTTCTGGGCAGTATTTCTTCACCATACATCTCAAAACAGTAGGAAACGAATCGAGGTGTGTGGTAAAAATGTTGAATGTGTTGAAAACAGTAGTTTTTCTTGCAGCTCTCTCTCCTCAGCCTTCAGCCAACAGCAGCAGCGATCAGGGAGAGAGAACAGTCTACCCTCTGTGTGGCTTTAATTCTGCACTTTGCCCCAGAGTGTGGTGCCCCCCGCACCGACCTGTCATGGCTTCCGGCAAAGATCCAAGATGCTACTGCGCGAAAGAAAGGGGAAGACATATTGGAGTAAACTGACTTGGTGAAAAAAACAAAGATCTTTAAAAGTCAAATGCTACTGAAAGTCCTAGGATTAACATAGTAATTGTCTCCAGTGGGTTAGTGGATGTAAATGTAGAAAGCCCAACGTCTTCGTCAACTGATTAAATACAGTGGAGAATCACAGGGCGGTATTTTCTAAGGAATGTTTATTTTATATATAAAACAAGCCAATTTTTTTTTTTTAAATGCCATTCTTATGTCACATCAGTAAATGATCCACTTAAACATATAATTTCTGTCTTTACTAACCTCTTGTGACACAGTTTAGTAATACAGCAAACGTACTAGTATAGAGCTTCTGCAGCCACATGACAGCAGGGAAGAAATTGCAAATGTTAATGATGATGGCAAGAAGCCTGAAATTTAGCTTTGTCATCAAATTAAGCTGTAAATAATATTAACAACCCTCACCCAGTCAGAGTGTGCTTTAAAAGAGTTTAGATTGCATAGATTGCATCCTTAATCGGCAAAAAATCTGGACATCGGATTGACTTTCCAACTTCTAATATCAAGAGCCTCTGGAGATGTTTGTGAGAAATATACTTTATTATCAAACCTTGTACATATAACGTTTACTGATATTGACAATTAAAATGATGATCTTGATAAAACGGTAAAAAAAATTGAGTACTAACTAATGTGAAGCTGTTGGACAAGACAGCAGGCTAATTATATATTTATTTATTTTGTGATTTTATTGAACCGTAAATGATGTAAACAGAATTTTTGAAAAGCATTAGAATCGCCAAATCAGTCTTTATAACGTTTTTGAATCATTTTGAGACAATAGTTCCCCAAATGAAAACCCAAATGAATGCAGAAATACATTTGTACCATCATCAATGTGAGGCTCACTACTTGTCAGTTTGGTTACAGAAATCCACTTGTTTTGTCAATCTGGAGCTTTGTCAATCTGGTTCTTCTGTGGATGATCATTTGTACATCCCAATGTGCAAAAATAATCCACAATCTCTGAAACTCTAAAGTTTGATCATTGCTACAGAGGCCTTCAACCTGGCACTCCACTTCATCCTGCAGCATCTGGACTCCCCGGGAACCTACGCCAGGATCCTGTTTGTGGACTTCAGCTCTGCTTTCAACACCATCCTCCCTGCTCTGCTCCAGGACAAAGCTCTCCCAGCTCAACGTGCCTGACTCCACCTGCAGGTGGGATCACTGACTTCCTGACGGATCGTAGCAACTGCGGCGCTGAGGAAGAAGTCTCAGACACTCGGACTATCAGCACAGGAGCTCCACAGGGCTGTGTAGTTTCTCCTCTGCTCTTCTCCCTGTACACTGCTGCACCTCCAGCCATGACTCCGTAAAACTGATCAAGTTTGCGGATGACACCACTTCATCGGGCTCATCTCGGCGACGGGATGAGTCTGTCTACAGGAGGGAGGTGGATCGGCTGGTGTCCTGGTGCAGCGGCAACAACCTGGAGTTCAACGCCAGAAGACAGTGGAGATGATCGTGGACTTCAGGAAAGTCACAGCCACTTCCCCTCAGCAGGAGGCTACGGTCCATCCGGACCAGAACCTCCCGCCACAAGAATAGTTTCTTTCCCTCTGCCGTTGGACTCATGAACACTTCTAAACACCTGCCACTTTAACTACACTATTCATCACTCTGCACTGCACTGTCACTTTCTGCACTACAACTTTAAACTTAACTGTGAACTTGTGTACATAGCAATGCCTATTTTTATTTTTATTGTTATTTTATACTATAGTAATTTTAAATTGTCCCTTAAATGCATGCCCTTTTGTTTGACTGAATATATGTTTTTATTATTGCTCAGTGTTTTGTGTTGCACCTTCATGCTGTGACAAGTTCCTATGTCTGTGAAGTTTGTTCATTGACAATGGCAATAAACCCCATTCTGATTAATTTCAATGAAAATTCATTGCCCGTGTGGAGTTTTTGTGGTGCATTCTGGGATAGCGTGGCGTGAGCTCTATTGACCCTTCAAGTGTTTGTACACCACCAAAGTACCATTCCACGCGCTACTGCATTTCTAACCGGGGGAGTTAGCATTGCAACCATCACAAACTATCATAATCGACATTTTTAATCAGTAAACTTGATTCATAATATGACCCAAAAAAAAGCACAATCGGCAAATTCTGGGGATGCAGTGCTGTTTGTAGTCAAAGAGGGAAGACGTAGCGGTGAGACACACGTGTATAGAAACTAAAAGAACTGTATCCCTTAATTGCCATGATTTTAAATTTTATGTACAATTTCACCTGCTCAAATAGCACAATTACCAAATAAATCTACCCAATTACAGCAACTTCAATATTGGTAATTATTTACTTTCCGCCCCTGAATGTGTGCATCCTTGAGCTATACCCTAAATAAAAATCTTAATTTTCCTAACTGACCAAAAAAAATCAAAGGGAGATCTAACTCATATCTTGAAGGGGGGGAAGCACAATATAAGTTGTCAGTGAATGAATAAGTGTGGACAGTTACAAGGACATCAGATCTGAGCGAGAGGACCAGATCTGCCTCTTACAGGTCTGCTTGTTCTGGACATGATTCGTCATACTCCCCCCGGCCAGGCACTGACAGGAAGGAGCTGCTCTCCACTCTTTACTGCTCTGTTTCTCTTTCTCTCCTCTGTGCACATGTGGCTGGAAGCTCATGCACTGTGCACAGTCAGCAATAAAACTATATTAAAGTCAACACGAGTCACGCTGCTGTGAACCACATTTTGGAGTTTCAGCTGCAAGTAACATAGATAATGCTGTTTGTAATCAATAACATATTCCCTCAACATATTTCAGCCATAAGTCATCCTATTGTATTTTTATGACCCGGTCAAACCACTGGAGCAGATATGACATCTACTACATGCAGATGAAGACTATCAGAGTTATGGTTTTGTCTTTGTAACGTTGGTCACTGGTTCACATTCTTACATTGTGTAACATAAAAATGCCATTTAAACAGAAAGTGTACTTTTAACACAAATGGATACTTGAACCCGAAGGAAATGAAAATTTAGCTACAGAAAAATGTTCACTGCGCTTCTCTTTTGCCTTTGTGCCCGTCAAAGGTTCATTGCAGCTTAACAGGAGGATTCGGCAGGTCGGGTCAGCAGATCGTGTGTCAGGGCAGTTTGAGGGGAGTAACAGCCCTCGGGACAAAATATGAATCCGTGTCCAGCAGCCCGGGCATCACTGCCAGCGTCCAGGGGGAGCCAGGTGAACTCTGGACGCCCTGAAAAACTCTCTGCGAAGCCTCACTTACTTCACTGTTGGTTTGGTTGGTGACGCGATGGGCCATTCTCTCGAAGCTGTTATATAACTTTGTCCAGAAGTTTATGGCTTTTAAAGTGCAGTGCGCCTGTGGAGATGGTGACTGTGGCGTCTGGAAAATAAAGTGAAGGTATCTGAGGACAAGTGCTGTGCAGCTTTCATCGCCGTCCCCAGGGGCGTGCTTCACTCTGAAAGCTGCCTGCCTTCACCTTTTCAACTCTTTTTGTATTTTTGTATTCTTAATCTGCGTATTGCCTTTGTATTCTACACAAACATTACAACAAGCAAACATACATTCCCACCGCTGTCACTCTTTATTCCAATTGTAGCCGTCACAATAATAGCAGCTGTGTGGACGCGGGCCGGGGACTGGAAAATATTTCGGAGCGGGAATGAGATTAGCGGAGAAAGTAGTGCACTTGAAAGCAGCAGATTGTGTTATACAAATCTAAATTAATTTGCTGCTTATGCCAGTGATAGTGGACTGGTGCCTTTCCAAGAGATTAACATGCTGACAACAATAGCCGAGGAGTGATTCAAAAAGGCACCCAACCCAATCCCAACCAGAGTAGAAATCAGCCATTCAGATGAATATGGATAATTGATTAAAGCGCATATTCACGCCGGATCTGGAGTCCAATTTATTCAAAAGAGGCGCCAAGGTTTTATTACACTCAGATAAATAGAGTCGGGCTAAGAGAGCTAAATTAAAGCTTTATCAAATATTCATCTTATTCCAATATCATGGTTAAAAATGCATGCTCAGGGAGTGCTTCATGTTCTATTGAGCTCCACTCCTGAAATTATGCATTGTGGTGGGGAGACGGAGCTTTATATTGAAGAACAAAGTATTTTGGGTCGTTGTGGTCATGGTGTTTTCTTTTCATATTTTTCTATTCAATAGTTAACACTTCTGAATGTTGTTTTGTATGCAAGTAGATGCTGTTTTTGAAGCTGTTCAAATATGGGTTTTTGAGATGAACTACTTATAAGTGATCTCAAAAAAATCAATAGCCATGTTACTGTTGAAGAATATTATACTCTTAAAAGCACATTTTCTGAGATTCTTCTTTGACAAAATAATGCAACGTTTGGATTAAAACAAATTCAAGTACATCCATTCTTTTTATTTTGTGAACAGACCAAAGACTATCCTTTGAAGTAAGGTTGCTTCAATTAACTAATTGTGACTCGTCCCTTTATGAAACGTGATCTTAGTTAAGTTTTCATAATCATGATAATTACTTGGACTATACAGAATCTAAAAGACATACAGAAAGTCCTTTTATAACAAAGTCGGTGACATTATTAAATGAAAATGGCAAAAAGAATAAACTATTTATGATTTGAACAACATTTTTTAGATATTCTCCTCCTAGAAGCTATTAGTCACCAACATTTAGGGTTATGATGTATTTTAAAAAGTCTCAATGTGCAATAGAATTAATCATTTAAGTAGTCGACTAACCAAAAAAATAAACACTTACTGCCCCAAAAAAAAAGTTCACTCAAAAACATCTCCTGCCTGAAGAAAGTAATTATTCTTCATATACGGGTTGCCACATCAGTCAGTGAACTCCATCACTGTAGCGAATAGGGCGCACTAAGTGTTTTAATCTCACAGCTATTGAGCTATATGTCAATAGAATAGAATCCCTATCTCTGCCCCCATGCACCAGACATGTTCAGTACTAGAGACGGTGATGATTCAAACCTAAGAACAAAGAACTTCCTCATTAGGTTACTGTGGCTTTGATCCCTAATCTTTTCAGGAACACACACATTAATTAACTTGATGTGAATACCAGATTGTGTGTTCAAGAAATAGGGTCTTGGCCGAGGTCCGCATCCTCTCAACACCTCTTCTTTCTGCATTTGTTATGGATGGCTGATTGTCTAATGACCATAGGCAGTAAAAATCCAATTCCTTACTTTATTTCTTTTTACTGCTTATCCTTTACGGGTCATTGCGGGCTACAGTCTAGAGTCTATCCCCACTTGACATTCTTTGGATGTAGAAGGCAGGTGTAGCAGCAGTTTGGTCCAAAGAGAATATTATCTCATGCCGTACTTGTATAATCTGTTGCTATCCAAAGCACAGCCAAAAATAGCAATAGATTTTCCAGGTATTGACTATAAGCATTGAAATATCCTTTCCTCACCGCAGGGCCACAGCTGTTTGGGCTGCACTGCTGGCTGATTGACTGTGACATGTTCTTCAATCCTTCGTTCTGCATCGGCTTCCTTCCACGGTCAACTATATTGAACAATAACCATATCAACATCCCATCTGCACATAAGCATGGCGTCAGGACCCAAAAGAACAAATGACTGAGATTCCATTAGGGTTGACTTTATCTCAGTCATTGTCTGTATACAAAATTTTCGTTTCTATTTCAAATGTTGTTCGTGACTGGAGGTGGCAGCTGGACTGTCATTAGTACAAGACAAAAGGCCCCATCACGGGAAATCAAAGCTTGACAAAGACTCCAAAGATGAAAATGTTGTTTGGCTGTAGGAAAGCAATTGTTGTTGAATGAATTACGAGGCAAACCCCAGGCGTAGCTTTTGTCTCGTACAGAATATGTTGTGGAATGGCTGTGCCCCGAGTGATATTTTAATTGTTCATTGTGCTGTTCGCGTTTTGTGCCCCGTTTGAAGGCGGCCTGTAGGGAATAAAACGAACGTTGCTAAGATTCCAAATTTTCAACAAGCATTTCAATATAAAGTCTCCAGTATTTTTAAAACTAAACTATCAGCATTTTTTATTATTATTTTTTGGTTCAAGGATGGACATAATGTAAAGGCATCCGCTGAAAAATTCCTCATCAAGGACAGATGGTCTGAAGTCTTCTTCAAATCAATTACTGAACCATGGTTATTATACCAATCCTGGACAACTTTTTCAGCCATTTCATGGTCTTAACAATTGTAAAAGTCAGTGCTGCAAACTTTTACGTGAAATCTCTATTCCTCTGCTTTTTTTATATATGTTTCTTGGTCATTGAACATATCTTGACTGTTTGAACTGTTGGTCTGTAAATCACGCTGATACAGAAACACAAACCCCACTCAGAAGCATTGTCAGGAACCAGTCGAAGATTGAACTTGCTGCTGAAAGGTAGGAATTATATTATATGAGCGTTTATGTATATTCCTCTGAGCTGCATAATGGTTCTGTTAACCTTTAGTAACCATTTGCAAGACAACCCTTAATCGAGGTTCAATAGTCCACTAAGACTTTGTCAGTCATGTTTTCATCTCTGGAGTCTTCTCCACCTAGTCTCAGCGGCTATAGATTGTTGTCATTACATCAAAGAATAAAATTTTATCATACATAAAACAACTTTTATCAACCCATTCTTGGTTTGATTGTAAATTCCCTTGAGACTTCCACCTTGTAAGTATTGACAAAGCTTTTTCTTTTATTGTCAGTTATTTCTATCTCCACTCGTGTGAGCACAGAAATCTATGTGTAGGAAGAGCCCTAAAACAAAGCCTGTATAGATTGTCACAGTCTGCAACAAGAGCAGGAGCACAATGTGGTCAGGGATAGTTATCTGTTGTCCAATGCAAAGATGCTATTCTCTCCTCTATCTTTTGCAATGTGAATCTGTGTTGTTTTCTTGAGACACCCTGGTGAAGTAGGAGTATCTGCTCTTAGTTTTCTTCCAAGCACAATGTTCTGCTCATTGTGAAGGTGTTTATAGACACTGTGATCAAACGTCTCGGCTCGGCTTGACAGCATTCTGAGAGCCCTTCCCACTGGGATCAAAACCACGCTAACCCACACGCCTCCAGTGCGCCGTTACATCTGTTCTGACTCTACCTCTTCAGCCCAAAACACTTGATTACACATCTACAAGAAATCTCTTCATCCCTCAAGCAGACTTCCATATACTTCAACTGGCAAAAAAGGAAGCAGGTATAGAGAAATAGTTCTGAATGCATTTAGAAAGCTTCAACACACCAATGCAGCCTTTTGATTGGTTGGGTTGCTGTTGGGAGATAAATTTGGATAGGCCTACAAATGACACATTGTGATGCTGTGAAAAGAGAGCATATTTTTAGTATAGTATGGTAACTACAGCTCTCTTGTTATAGAGGTAATACATACCTGATGTTCTACCCGGTGCAAGATAAGAAATAGCCACACTTATGCTACATCATATTAATTCATTAGACTATGCTAATAACTTGAGTAAGCAACCTCTCACAGTAGAATATTCTGTACTTTGTATGCAGAAAGAACAGGGAGGAGGCCCAAGGGAAGACTCAGGACATGCCGGAGGCACTGTGTCTTAGATGGGCACGGCATGGGAATGTGGGAATTTCCCTGGAGTAAGTGCCCCTGGGGTAATCAAGTAGCAAAGAACTTTGCTTGTGCTTTAGATTTGACCAACTTCCCAACGTCAATGAACCATAATCTTTCGGTATGATGTACAAGGTGTAAAGTGCTTTATTTGTCATTAGATGGTCAATGAGATAATGCTAACTGGATATATCAACTGTCACTGTTGACTTACATGTGATATTCTACTCTTGAATTTAGCAATGTAGTGCAATGAAAAAGAATCTCCCATAAAACTACAGGAACGATTCATAGTGTGTTGGAGGAAGACCTTGCTCTTTAGTTCGGTCACTCTCTGTTGTGCAGTTACAGTAGAGGAACCTGTCTCTACTATTACGTTAGGAAAACAAACCATCATCATTTGTCTGAACACTTTTCTCAGAGCATCCCGCCAGTGTCTCCACTCAGTCAGTCTCTACTTAGCTCTGCAGAGTGAGTAACATTTGGAACGCACATGAATCCACAACAACCCGATAATCCACATGTGGGAGCCATTATCGACCAGGCGCAGAGTATGCAGGAACAAACCATCCACTCATTTTGATCCTCTTTTTAAATGTCTTGTTATCATTAACTGACCCAGAGCTCTGCATAAAAATGGGAATGTTTTCCAGAGTGTGCATCACTTTCCAAGGCGAAATCATAATCTAAATCAGATTCTTCATGATAGAAAATTGACAAGCAAGTTTGGCTTGTTTGGCTTGTTTTCAGCTGTTGTTGGGATCCTGGATAAAGCAAAAACATGAAGTGATGCCGCTGTGTTCATTAGCACAAAGTGAGTTGGACGTAATTACAACTGACCCCTCCTTACTTGGTATAGATTACGGTAGATAAAGATTGATAATGTAATATCACTTTCATTTCAATTTCATTTTTGGTCTTTGTGTGCACGATTGCCCCTTTTGTTTGTTTGAAAGGGATTCTGTGTATAAATTGTCAGCATATGGATTGTGTGAATCAGTAAATGAAGAGCATCAGAAATCCATCATGATGACGAAAGGAGGTGCAGAGAGAGAGAGACAAAGGCAGAGTGTTTGGCTGGAGGTCTGTGAGAGACAACAGAGCTGGGTTTAATCTGTGGAGGGTGCTCTGTAAAAACTGGACTCTGAAAGTCTGGGCAGAGGCGCGTTGTCACATGGGCCTGCATGATAGTTCTATCAAGCTTATGTTTCTAAACTTGGGATCTTTTTTCAGCAATTGGAAGCCTAAAGCCGTGTTCAGACCGCTGCGGCAAATCGGCCAGTTTACATTCAAAGTCTATGTGGACGCGCGACCTGTGAATCCAGTGTTTTTGCGGCGCGATTCCTGCGTTTTGAGCGGTGGACGCGTTGCGACTTGGGCGTTTGAGCGGTGGCCGCTATGGTTGCGTTCGAGGTGGCCAGGTGGCTCGGCCAGGGAGGCTGCCTTCATATGTACAGGCGGCCAATTTCTGCGGCCAGCGCGAATTTGGCAGCCGTGGTGTGAACGCGCCTTTAAAACACAATTGGCACAATCGGTGGTGCAGTGGATAGGATGTTGCACAAGCGTGGTTCCTAACACTCAATATACACTCTCGATATATGCCGAATGTCCTTACCCTCTCTCTCCCTTTCACGCTGCAACTGTCCTGTTGAATAAATCCCCTTAGGGTCAGAAAATCTGTAAAAAAAAAAGGAAAATAAAAAAGTAAAGATCCACGTGTATGTATCTATGGGTTTCAGGAATACTGCCATAACGCTTAACAATTAAAACAAAATATACAATTTATTGAATAGGAAAAAGTAAATAATAAACCTATGGTAGAAATGAGAAGATTAGTTCTATCCATTCACATCAAGTACAAGTATCAGACTGAAAGCATCAACTGGAACTGTCCCCAGTTGGCCTATTGTTGGCACTGAATTTGCTCTGAATTGGCCTCCAAACAATAATCTCCAATGGATATGTCACACAATAGTATTATGTTTCTCTCCTTTACCAGAATTCACTACAAGTACAGATTTAGCAAAAATGCAGTGTAATTTAGCATGGTAAACCTACCTGAGAAAATGTAAATTGGTAAATGGTTTCTCCAAGGCTTTAGTAAATGTTTCTGCTATGAATAAAAAAGCAGGTAGTGAAACTGAGGGACTTTTCTGCTAGTGCCAGTTTGTAGTTTGCCTGTAGACTAATGGCCCTGTGCAGCCCCCAGCAGCATGGCTGACTAATGCCCCATTGCCGCACACAAAGCCAGACCTGTAAATACGCTGCCTTGGTCTGCCATAAAACTCAACAACTGTATTTTTACCACCACGGGAGAGGACAATTTTTCCCACAGTTTCTAATGTCCCTGAAGGGCTGCTTTCAAATGCAGATAACCAAATAGGCTGAAAACTGAGTCATGTTCGAAAGTGCGTGCCAAAAGTGTCCGGCTGTGGTTAGTATAGGGGGAATGACTAATCACTTCCAACTTAGAACAGGATGCGCTCCTGTAATCATGATGGATGAGTGGTAGCATTTTTAACAACTTTTCCAAACTTTTTGAACTGCTTTTAGTAGTTTCAAAAACCCTTTTGAGTCAGTTATAGCATTTGTCATATTGTCAAGAACACTGGGTGAAAATAATAAAAGCTAACTTCAGATTCCCAAGACCAAGTCATTTGGCAATTTTCTTGCCTTGCTTTTAGTGTTTAAAAATATAAACAGTATTGCGTCTATATGGACTGTAGTGGCGATGTGTGCGTCATGTGCTAATCACCGTTGAGCGGCCAACTCCGGCCCCATCCCATCTGAAGGTTAATGAGCTGTTACATATTTAACAACTGCCATGATTAGCCATGTGTGGAGGCACAATGGTATACAAAATCCCAAGCAATTTGTGAAATGGTTGTAAAATATGCCCACAAATCACGCAGAGCAGCCCACAGTACCAGGTTCAGAGCGGTGTGTTTTACTGTAGTCCGAGTCAGATGGACATCTCGGACTGGTCAAATAATAATTAAATTACTTAACTTGATTCTCTAATTTGTGGAAGTGAAATTTGAATACAACTTCATTCAATCACTGTTTGTAAATGTTAATCTATATTTTGTAATCCAAAAATGCCATATTAATGGCATGGTGACATTTGCATTTTGCTTTACTTGATTTTCTCAAACTTAAAAATGTGAAAAACAGAACTAGTTCATTTTAAACTCATTGCAGCAGACCACATATATTGCTCACTTAAATGCCTTTTTATCATCCCAATTATTCACCGTGATGACTTTATAAATGTTTAAAAAGTGTTAGAAGTTAAGTTATAGAGCGAGTTTTGCCATCACGTTAAACCTAACAACATTAGCACGCTAGCACCGGACATCCTGTTTCTCACGGAATAACACGCTTTACAGCACACAATGGACTTATTTTCACCTTAAGAGCTGCTTTTACAATAGTTATCTTAGGCAAAATGGATTTTACTGTATTACTTGGGGGGGTGGAGAATCTTGGCCACTATGTCCAGAGCGGACACTAAAAAATATTCTTTCCTTCTTCTTGTCGTCTCCCAGTGGTAATAGCTGCTGCTCTGCCACAAGCTGATGTTCAAGAAAATTGGTTCACTGGACAAGAAACACTGTGAAAGTCAAATAAACTAACCAGAAATACAACAACATAACTCCAGAGCACGAGATTTTGCTGATCTCTGAACTTAAGTCTACTAACCTGCCTTGAGCAAGCCGGCCCTGCTTTCATATTTTGACTCGAGCTAAAAATTCCATTGGGATGGATTGTTTTAATAGGCGGTGTATTTAATAGAATTTGATCCACATCCCAGCTGAGAGTGAGAGTCTGACTGCTTTCATTCCCACCATTATCATTTATTATCCTGCATTACCACTTATTGCAATCATTTAATGGGTGTTGATTTTTACCGCCTGCGTCTGTAGTTTATTAGTCCCACAGAAACTAGAGCCATTTCAGAGTTTATTGTTCAGGCCATTGTTTGTTTTATAACTGCAATATGATTAATTTTCCCGACCACTTTTTAGTGAATTAGTATTGTCGACATTGTGGAATTAATCTAAATGTGCTTTCTAACCTTTTTTTAAAACATAATTTCTATAGATTTTGTTTTGACCCTTTGCAATAAATTTACAAACAAAGCAATAATGTAAAGACGATAATAAATCACATAATTTGGCCCAATAAAGCACAAAAGATGGCTTCCTGTCTATTGCGGCCCAGACGTTCAGTACTGTACTGTCAAGCGCCAACCTGAGCTGTATGATTTGCGTCGTTACCTTAAAACATCTGTCTCTGCTATATATTTCCCCCTGTGATATTTTTAAACATCTTAAGACAAGTTCTATTCTGGTGGTGCTGCTGTCTGAGAGCACCACAGAGGGGGTCCTGGGGGGACTGTGACAGGCTGTCAGACTATAGGACCGCTTCACAAAGATAAACACAGGAAGCAGTGACAAAAAGGATTATAGAAAGAAACTTGTCTTTACTTTACAACTGGGATTCAATGGATTGTGACTGAGCTCGGGGTATTGTGCAGAGTTCTACTTGCATTAAAATTGGAAAAGTATGCTAACTATTGTGTAATAAAATGCCCACAAATCAACTTATGACTTAGGACCTCTGACACTTTGACTGTCAACTGCATTTAAAAAAAAATAAAAATTGTTCAAAATTACAAGTGAGTGCGATCAGTAAAAAGTGTAAAAAATATTGTAAACAACTTTACTTGTACCTCAGAACAGGAAAAAAAACACTTCTTGATTAAGATTAAGATGACCTTTTTAAACCCTAACCTTTTTATCTTAAAATCAGTTTAATAACGGTTTATTTATTATGGCCGCTGAAAGATGAAGTTCTGTGCAAAGTTATTGATAATAGTCTTTAATAGTATCAGTGATGTAAACAGGCAAATTAATAAAGTGCATAGTGACAGTTTTACATGGCATCATTTGGCTTTATACATTCAACCTTGTCATGAGTAATTAGCGGCTTGTCCCCATACGGTGATAAACTGCATGTCTGTGGGCTGCGTGCTTGGCCTTTACATTACACTGGTGGCATTTAATGGACCCAATCCTAATTAGATTATTCAAAGTGATTTAAAGATGACATTTATGTTTGGCTACCAACCAGTGACAGTAAATAAGAGTGAACTGTGTTAGCTGCGGCTATAGCTCTTTGGCTTATGGTGCCAGTTAAGGATGGCCCCAAGATACATTTACTTCAAATGAAAGAATACCATTCACTTTTATGAATGGCATTGCTTGGTAAACTTGTAAAAAGAAAAATAATACATAACAATATACTTTCAACAAGTGGAATTTGGCCACAGGAAGAATAACTTATTGGTGCGGATGTTTGTTCCACTGTAAAGACCGGTCTGCAGAACCTCAATCATAACAACTAACTTGTTTTGGTGGCGTCTATAATTTGAGGACATTTTAAGGTAAAAAATAGTATTTATTATGTACTGAAACCAAGTAAAAATCTGTTACTTTCTGCTTTACATTCTTAAGGGGTTTACATTAGTATGGTGTGCGAAAACCTTGTATGACAAACAAAGCTGTTTATAAGAATTTATAAACTTGAACATAGTGACTATTTTAGAACAGCTGGCTAATTGTAAGTGACACTGCCTTCTGCAGAGAACTAACAGTTATCTCTAACTTTGCACGTAACATTGAAACTTCTTCTAAACATGAAGTGACTATAATAATATGTAATGGAAGAGAAGCTTCAGTTGGTCTATGTAAAGAAACCATATTATTGCATCCACACGCACCACATGGGACCTAAAGCGTGACATGTCGAGCAGTTGTAACACGATTCTGGTTATTATTACATTATCCACGGCTGGGACCTTCTCCGTGTTCCTCTCCGCTCGGCTGCGTGTGCTGGTGCGTCCGGGGGATTAGCAGGTTTTTGGGGAGCTCAGCACTAGCTCGGGGCGAAGCAACAAATCACCACGCAATTCTGCAGAAACACACAGAGGACATGTTTTAATTTGTCACCTCAGCGGCTCTCCAAGTCACTTTGAAAAACTCCCAGTTCCATTTCAGCGGATTTGATGTTCTAATCCACCAACATCTGATCTGGCCCGTGGTTCAAGCCCTACTGTGCTACAAATGTACCCATGAGGAAGCAGTGATGGGGCAATCGTGTCCCTGATAATTAGTCTTGGATTTGGTCTGTCAGGATTTGGTTTGGTACAAGATCTGGATTAAATAGATCCCACATATAGTAGTCATGTTTTAGCTCATGAATGCACTTTATGGAACCAAAATTTTAGCTGAAGTGAATTTGTTCATGGTCGGGTTTGGTGTCTAGGAGCTGTCAGCAAAATTATAATGGAGTTCACTGTAGACTAATAGATGAGTGCTTTAACAGGCTGCCTCTGCATCAGTCTGCTGAACCCTCAGGGCGCCATTAGAACGTGAATTTATAATTTAGAAAGTCACAACAACAAGACTATCAATATCTTTAAATTGCTAGGTCATAAGAAGATTAATATGACGAAATAAAAGTTGTTTATATGCAACAAATATAAAAATTGGATTTTTAGCACTGCGGTCTGGTCGTAGACTGTGACATTTAAAAGTAAGATTTGTGATATTCAGAGCACAAAAAGTTTTTGTGGTCTCTCAGCATGTTGTCCAGCATAACACACTTGTTGCATGTTATTAATAAGATTTATGTACATACACTTTTGTGGAGAGTGTATTATATGGACATATGTTAACTTGGCTTTTTAAAAAACTATTCAGGCAAAAACAATTCCCTGGGGTACTCCCATAACACTCATGTTGAAAAGATATTAATCCACAATCCTCCTGAGATTGTGTTATTACTCACTACTAGTGAAAGAACGTTCATTTATTTTATCATTCTTATTATAGTAATTTTTTTAAAGATTTTGTGGCCCGTCGGCTTTATTGACAGGAAAGTACAGAGTGAAATGGAGGATGAGAGAGAAGGGAGGACATGTAGTAAATTGTCAGAGTCTGGAAGCACACTTATTACAATTGATTTCAAACAAGGGATTTCTGGGTGCTCAGAGAAGACGATCTCTTAACCAGGATACATTTTTACAAACTATAATTTGATGCTTTCTTTTAAATTCAAAATGTGGCTTGAAAAAGGCTGGTGGTATGAGTATTCCAGTGAAGGATTTTCTTAATGCTCGTGAACTATTTTAACCGCTGTACAGTGAAGCTCTAGATTTTCACAGGCCATTTTCATGTATCATTAAACATCCGGCTTTATGTAAAACCCTGCAGATTTACTGTTGAGAGTTGTAGTCCCTATTACTCTATATAGTGTACTGTATAACCACTGCCTCGGCTTCTTACACTGCACTGGGACTCGGTTTCTGAAAAAGGTCAGGAAGGGGAGGTTAAGAAAGGATTTAGAAGTGCTTCTTTGTGAATCTATACAGAGCCTCTGCCAGCTGTCTCATCCTTATGTAGGGAGTTGTGCATTGATGCCAGAACTGCTCACTCCTCTTTATACTTTGTCAATGCTTTTCCTTTTCCTCTCTTCAGCTTCATTCTGATCTCCATGAGTTTTGTAGGTTTCTAGCTGATTTCAGAATGAGCACCTGCAGGGCTCCAGCACAATGAAAAGGAGAATGATAAAGTTTGTCAAGAAGGGCTCAGCGTGTGGGGAAAAACTGTGCCATAAATCACGGTACAAGTGTAACTGGCTGAGGTACAAAATCCCATTCCATCATTATTTCTACCTACTTTGCTTTGGCTCATAGTTTTAACAGATTCTCTATTGTTGATTACTAATCACATTGTTATTTTTCATTCAAGACATCTGTTAACACTAGTCAATTTTAACACGCTGATTTCACCAAAATAAAAAAACAAATAAACATAACAAAAGACACACTTATGACCCAGCGTAATAATACATCTGATATCAGGCGCTACGGTTAAATATATTTGATAGTCTCTTTGTTTTTGTAGGATATATTGGAAAACCACACACATCTGTCACTAATCCTCCTGTCCATCCACCGCACATGTATTGTTTTCTCTGTTTTCACTTTCCATTGTGCTTCATCCTCTGTCTCTGTCATGCAATAGAAAGCACAGCACTCCTCCAGTCAGGGAGCTCCCGGCATGTTCCCTGTCCGCCCTGGCTCATCTATTATTGCTAGCGTGAGGTGAGCGGCAGGATGGATGTAGACGTCCTGTCCAGACCAACCTCCTACGGTACATTCATGAACAAATATACCCATTTCCTCTCCTCATACATTTTTCTTCAGAGAAATAGCTTCACCGGGCAGTATGTTGTTTTCTCCGTCCTGTTTGGCTCTTCCATCTTGTGGCAACGCGAAGTGGAAGGATGCAGCAGCATGGCCAGTGTTCTTCCTTATATTTGAATGGCACTCCCATCCAGTGAAGTGAAATCATGGGACTGCCAGGCTTTCACTGCACAATAAAGTTTGATTTTTCATTTCCAAATGAGTTAAACACTGAACAATCTGTGCTTTCTTTATGGTATTTTTGGGAAGAAAACTCATCCAATACTTTTTGAATCCAACAAAGTTTGCGTTCAACTTTTCAGCAATGACTATTTGGAGTCTGATAAGGCCACAACTCTTGATTAGTTGTAAATTGTGTTCAAATTACTTCTCTAAAGTCTCGAAAGTAGTGTGCATTACCTTGTATTTCAAATTACATTAACAAAGCCAAACTAAATATTTTTCTAACAGTGCCCATACATAGAGGAGGGTATATCAAATGTATAATATCAAGTATTTGTGCGTCGCACATGTGGTTGCAATATTGCTGGGGCGTCATGGGATCGATACTAGCCCTCAACCAATGTCTAAACCCACTCTCTCTCCCCATTTCATGCATTGAATAAAGCCTTTGGGTGGGACAGAAGAAGCTTTACAGGAGGAAAAAATGTATAATATTAAACGTTTTGGAGATTTACTAAATTAGAATGTCAAGTGTCAGCTATAATTAAAACTAAATTACCTCAATAAGAGACATAATATTGCACTAGTTTTATGATCCATTCAAGTTTTGGTCTATTCAAGTTTTGTGCGATACTCAACCAAGACATTCACAGGCACAAACAAATATAGCGTCATCAATGTTAGCATGAAACTGTTGATGCAGGTTGGACACAACAGTTTTTCGTCACAATAAAAAGAGACTTGGAGCCAGCCTTCTCTTCCAGAAGAACCTCGTCTCTTCAGCAAATTATCTGGCTGTCCACAACCCATCTATTATTTTTCCCTTGTAACATTTTTCTCTGGCCTTCTCCACCCGCTGTTAAACACAATGGCCTGCTCTGAAGCTAGTCACTTTGTTCGGCTGTGAGTTCGTGGTGGAAAGGTTTGGCTCTTTTATAGTCCCACGCCACAAGCCATTCTAAGGTGTTTACAAGTGTCTTTTGTGAGCGGTGATAATAGTCATTTTGACCCCATCGCTCACATAGTGCAGCACCTTTAACAAATGCCTCAAGCCCTCATTCAAGGAGACATTCAGCGTGCCTCCAAAATGCTATACTTTTTGCCTTTAACTTGTGTTGAATGACTGTAATTTCACAGTTTGAGCCCAGACCAGAATTTTTGATGGTTCTCGGGGGACACTGGGTGAGAAGAGAACAGAGAGAGGCAGGGGAGACAGAGGGGTAAAGCCGAGAGCTGACCTAAATGTGGCTCTCATTAGAATGGCTCGCACACTCCCTCGATGTTCAGCACTGCTTTGTGTCCTTCCAGCCTGGATTTCCTCTTCCCTCTGCCCACATACATTCATTCATGTCGCCGTTTCATCTGAGTCCTTTTACATGCTTCTCGGAACATTTACAATTCTAATTTCATTTCTAATAAGGCTGTAGACATATGCCATGATCCACTTACATACTGGCTGGAATATATAGTATATTTAATATTCATTTAGTCCTTAAAGGAGCTGTACCTAATATTAAAACATGAAAAACAGAAGTTCATTTTAAACTATTTGCAGCAGCACATATTTGTTTACATGTATTCAGAGCATCCTGTAAATCCTAATTATTCTCCGCAGTGAGTTCATAAGCATTTTTCACAACCCTCTGAGGCCAGAGCTGTCATCGTAAAGCTAATATATATATTTGTACTGGGGAAAAACAGATTTTACTTTATAACACACAAAAAAATAACAATGGATACAGCCCCTTTTTAAAACTGAAATTCTATTCCTTTCTAACATTGCACCGAAATATTTCAATAGGTGCAGACCAATTTTTGTAGATAAAATAATGGTAAATAACCTTATTAAAATATTACAATAAAGGAGACAATTTTCCTTCATCAACAGCTTTAAGTTTTGACTGATTCATGCATGTTGTGTTCACATTTGTACCTATCCCCATTCACAAACATATAGACGTCAAGAATATATATGAAGAAAAAAGTATATTAAAAAAAATTAAACTACCATAAAGGAAAATCCGCTGCTTGCTTCTGTGAAATGCCAACAGGAAGTCAATATACCAGCCTCTTTTTTTTTTAAGTCATTTTATCAAAATTGTGGTTGCCATTGAACAAAATATAAAATACTAAGGTGTGAAAATTGTCAATGTAAATTAATGTAAAGGTAAACATCGGTCTGATTTAAAAATAAATAAATTGTGACCTTCCTGTAAAGTTTTTTTCCTGTCCTGCCTCAGTCACTTTTTCCTGGCACACGTTTTTGTTTGTGTCTCAGAATTACATCCAGCCGCAGAGCAAACAACATTATGACAAAATAATATAAGAATTCCCCTTTGAAGCCGCTCTAGATTGCTATACATCATGTTCTCTCCCATTTCTTGTGTGTGGGAGGCAAAATTGAGGTTGTAACTTTCTTTTATATTGCTCTACCTGCAGCCGGAACGGAATAGGATTTACTATTAACGACATGAATATTAAAGTCTCGACCCAGTTTTTTTCCCAGTTGTTGCTAAATCTATACAAAACAACCACGAGGTAATAAAAGCCCTGACACTGTGGTCCCTTACCTCAAGAAACAGGGACTTGTTAATGTATCCATGACAGCTGTATTGAGCTGTATTCTAAAGCAGCACAACATCTTCTATACCTGAAAATAAAAGGAACATGGAACAGAAAAGAACGAGGACGCAGATGGTAAAATACGTGACAACAAGCAGAAACAACAGGGAACAGACCGTAACAATGAGATCTGAATTCTAGCGCTTCCTAGAAATCCTTGAAAAACTTACTCTGTAATCTTGTCAAGTGAATAACATTGTGGTATCAAAGTAGACAACAAAAATAGGAATTTTTGCATTGCCCCTTTTATCTCTCAGCAGAATTGTCATTTTGTGATTTAAGGGGAGTTTTGAAATGGATGAACTTTAACTTCAGAACACATTTCACAACTGGCGGCATTCCATAGTAAACACAGCCTTAGTTGGATGGAGTTCAACCATCCTCAACCCTTTTGTGGTAGAAAAAAATGTTGGTCCTCACAACCTGTATTTCCTGGATGCACATCCACCAAAATTGCAGCTATTACCTTATTGTAAAAACTGATATTTAATTACTGAAAAAATATTTCTTTCAATTTTGTACTTCGGTTTCATGTTTCCATTTGAATTTACAGCTTATTACTGTTTCTACCTGTGTTGGCAACCAACAAACAGAAAATATATTTGGTTTGAATTGTTAGCACCTGCATTTATATTCTGCCTCTTGAGGCACTTAACAACTGCATTGCCACTATTATTATGGGATATTATGAAGCCCATCTGCTCTTTCCTGTCTGCCAAAGTGAATGACATAAAAAATAAAAGGTGATTCCAGTATTTCAGTAATTGTGGTTCTATGAATATTCATCATTCATTAAGGGCAAGCTACTGTAGGCCAGATGCCTAATGCTTAGTTTGTTTAGTGTATATTCTAAATTGTGGAATTTAAAAGGAACATTGCATTTGCAATGTTTATTGGGATTTATATGCTGTAATCTTATTTTATAAAAGATAAGAATAGACTTTTACTTTGCTTTGATGCAATTTGCTGCCAAAAGGTCATACACAGATCCAACAACCATCTTGGTTGGATTTAATCTATCAATTTGGGGAAAATAGTTCTTGTCAAAATGTAAAATAAAATGTCATCTAGTCTTTACTTTCATCGACTGAATAATTGATGGATGGATTAATTCTTCACCACCAGAGGCTTTTGACCAGGTGTTTCCATATTTTAATTGAGACTTGTGTCATTCACATCAACTGTCCTCCTCAACAGTAATTATGCATTACTGTAATCACTTTTCTAGTAATGTAGTAATCTAACATGTTGTAATACATTTTTTTTAACCAGATTATAGTTACTAGTCCTAGTAACTATGTTACTTTTTCCCACATTGTTTATTCATATAAATGTGCTATTAAACCGTTCAGTGCAGCTGTGCAGCAAAACAAAACCGTGGTTTTGTTGCCTCCACTCTGCTGCAGGAGATGTGGAGATGTATGAGTTTTACACTGTTCAAGCTAAGGTAAGAAACGCCGTTGTTTGTTGTTGATTAGGAATAATGAGGAACACGTTTTTCACCATGGAAATGTTTAATGGAGCGAACTCTGCGAGTCCAGAGCAGTGTGGTTACAGAAACAAGATGATCATTCTATATTTCAGGAAAGTGCAGCCGCCTCTTTTACTAGATTGATTTGCTTCATAGACACTAAGATTAAACAGGTCCACTCTTAAGCCTGTTCTTGCAGCCCAGCGTGGATCTTTGTCTGCTCCTTTTGTGTATCATATCTGAACTCCTTCAGTTTCTATTACACCATGCACAACGTCAATGTGCCTTATAAAGCCAATGGCCTTATAAAGCCAATCTATCTAGTAAAACAAAAACAGAGGGAGTTCAGATGTGAAGCACAAAAACCGATGAAAGATCCATCGATTTAAAAAGAAAAGCATAAAAAATATAATAAACTTAAGCTTAAATAATTAGACTGAAATGTTGAGACACTGCTTTGTAAGTTATTTATTTCAATTAATAAATGGAAGTTTAGTAACCCGAAATATTTCAAACTCTTCATAGTTTATAAATTTTACTTTTTGAGTAACTAAAGGCAAGGCAAGTTTACTTGTAGAGCACAATTCATACACAAGGCAATTCAAAGTGCTTCACACAACAGGAAAAAATGCATTGAAATCACAAAGACATGACAGAAATCACAAAATCTTAATTTAAAGAAATGTAAAGGTGCCATTTTCAGGCTATCCGTCAAATAGTTTAAGACATAAAAGAGAAGAGTGCAAAGAAAATAATTTCAGTCATATGCACAGCCAAACAAAACAGTGTTTATCTTAGATTTGAACATTGCCAGAGTAGAGGCCTGTCTCACATCCTCTGTTCCAGACTTTAGCTGTATAAAACTGAAACACAGATTCCCCATGGTTAGTCCTGACTCTGGACACCAGCAGGAGGCCACTCCCTGAGGTCCTCAGAGTCCGAGATGGTTCATATGGCACTAACATGTCCGAGATGTACTTTGGTGCTAGGCCATGGAGAGACTTGTATGCAAGCAGAGCTGCTTTGAAGTCTATTCTCGAGCCACAGGGAGCCAGTGCAGAGACCTGAGCACAGGACTAATGTGATCGTACTTCCTGGTTCTGGTCAGGACCTGAGCAGCAGCGTTCTGGATGTACTGCAGCTGTTTTACAGCTCGTTTGGCGAGGCCAGTGAGCAGGCCGTTACAGTAGTCTAATCTACTAGAGACAAACGTATGGATAAGTCTGGTTAGGACACTATACTTTTGATTTTGGCAATGGTTTTTAGATGGTAAAAAGCTGCTGATGTTATTGATTTGACGTGGCTGTTTAAAATTCAAGTCTGACCCCATTATTACCCCCAGATTTCTAACTTGATTTGTAGGTTTTAGAGCGAGACTTTGGAGGTGAATCCACTTTCTCTTTGTTTCTGTGGGCCAAAGACGATGATTTCAGTCTGAGTTCAGCTGGAGAAAGTTGTTTTGCATCCGCACACTGATCTGTTGGCTGCAGTGACAGAGTGAATCCACTGGTCCATATTCACCTGCCGTCAGTGAAACATAGATCTGAGTGTCGTCTGCATAATTGTGATACATTTTCGATTCATATCAACTGACCTAACGGCAGCATGTAGAGGTTGAACAGAAGGGGTCCCAGGATTGACCCTTGGAGCACCCACAGGTCAGGGGCATCTGGTCTGAGACACAGTTACCAATTTCAACATAGTGCTTCCTGTCTTCCAGATAGGACTTTAACCAGTTTAGGGCAGTGCCAGTGATGCCCACCCAGTCCTCTAGTCTCTGTAAGAGAATCCCATGATTGACAGTGTCAAAAGCAGTACTCAGATCTAACAGAATTAAGACTGAGACTTTGCTCTTGTCAAGGTGACAAATGACATCCACCTGAACACTGACATGGGCAGTCTCAGTGCTGTGATGAGGTTTAAAACCTGACTGGAAAACATCAAATTAGTTGTTTATTAAGAGAAAATCAGTGAGCTGTTGGTAAACAACCTTTTCAAGGCCCCAAAATGGAAGATTAGAGATGGGCCGGTAATTACTCAGTACTGCAGCATCAGTCTGATGAACTCAGACTGGTGATGATCTCCTGGACAGTTTTGTCATTTACAGGTGCAAAGTGAGTCAGCTCTAAGTGTGTAGGTGGTTTTAGGGTTATTTTTTGCAATGTAGAATTTATAGCATTTTTAATGCACTAAACTTTGTCATTAAAGAATAATGCAAAGTAATTACACTTGGATGTGGAAATGAGTTCTAACGGCAGCTGAGCTGGAGGGTTTGTTAATCTGATTACTGTGGCAAACGGGACACGCGAGTTGTTACTACGGCTTCCAATTATTCCAGAAAAATATGCGTAGTTCTACATAAAATGAGGTTGTACATGTACAACTTCTCTCTGTAAATCTCTCTTTGAACCTGGAGCTTTGACTTGCGCCATTTTTGTTTGGCCCGGCGGCACTCTTTTCTATGCCCTGACCGAATCATCATGTCTCCATGGCGCGTTCTGCTTATTTTTAACAATTTTAGCCATCATAGGGGCAATGGTGTCGAGAACATTCAAAACACTAGATGTAACATAGATCATTTACATCAGAACATGAGACATTTTCAAAGTTTATCATTTCCATAAACAGTTTTCCTGTGCTGTCATTTATGTGTCTCCTCCGAACAACTGCAGGACCAGCCGGGGGTTTGGGAAAAACAGACAGGTCAAAGAAGACGCAGAAATGATCAGAAGGAGCAGCATTGACCACGTTGTCGTTTGAAATAGTAACCCCCTTTTGTAATTACAAGATCTAGAGCAGGGCTATTCCACATAAGGCCCGAGGGCCAAATCAGGCCCTCCAAGCAATTAATCCGGCCCACAGCACAATTTCCAAATGTATTTTGTAACCTGGTTTAGTCTGTATTTGGTCCTTGTTCTGGTCCTGTCTACTTTAGACCTGTTTTGATTTTGAGTCAGTCCTGGTTGGTACCAGCCTAGTCCTAGTTTAGTTCTAGTTCAGCTCTGAATGGTCAAATTTGCAAAGTCGTTACAGTAGTGGTGGGTTGTGCACCTCCGGCCCAGCGGCCTTAGCCCTCAGAAAAATCTGGCCCTCGGGACAATGTAGTTGAATAGCCCTGATCTAGAGTGTGTTGTGGGTGGGGCCACTCACGTGCTGAGTAAGACCGAAAGTTTCAAGGACAGCATGAAGCTCTTTAGCGTTTTTGTCACAAATATTTATCAACATGAACATTGAAATCACCTGTTATGACCAAACCATTTAAGTCTGCGCTTACAACTGAAAGCATCTCATTCAAATCATCAATAAAACGTTGGCAGTGCTGGGGAGGCTCGTATAAAACAATGAAGAGAATGGATGGAGACTGTTTTTGCTCAATTTGAAAGGAAACGTACTCAAATGTTGAAAACACCCCGAAGGACAATTTGTGGGTAACTATTTAATCTCTAACAAAAGCACACACACCTCCTCCCCTTTTTGTTTTCTCTTGTTTCAGATTTTAGAAGTTGGGTGGAGCAGATTCTATTAGGACTAAATTTCCTGTGTTTTTGTCAAGCCATGTTTCAGTTAAAAACATAAAATCAAGATTATAAGAAGATCATAAATTAAGAATGATTTAACTAGTTTCAGTGGGAATTTTAATCAAATTTCCCAGATTGTGCAGTCTGACTTGCATTTTGTTTTCCCATCTGTGTGATGTGACTACAGAAATATCACTAGAGGAGGCTGTTTTTACACAGGGCCCCGGGTTGGTTTGATTTTTATTATGACTATAAGTCCCGGCAGCGCTGAGACCCAGTGCATCCTAGCTATGGGAGATACCAGGGGAAAATCGAGGGGGTTTAGGTGGGGCGGTTTTTTGTCTGCATAGCAGCAGTCAGGGCAGAGTTCATCGTTGAACTCTTGATCATATTATATTGGGCGTGTGGAGCCATCTTAATGCCTGATTTGATCAGATATTCAAGATGGCTGGGAAGGCCCCTGGGTGAGAGTGGAGATGGAAAGGAGAATGAGGAATCTGTAGTGGTAGTAGATGTTGGAGGGGGGACCCAGGGTTGCTCTGAGGGCAGGGATGCTGCCAGGCCTGTCACAGATGGGTTCAAGGCCTTTGAGGACCGTGCGGGAAAGAACTGAAATGGCAGTAATCTGATTACTTTGAAAGAAACTAATCAAGAGTTATTATCTGATAGACTTTACTTTTTGTAGGGGTAATCAGTAATTTGATTACTTTTACGAAGTAATCTGACCAACACTGCTCCACGACATAACTATTTATAAACTATAGTAATTATACCAGTTTGTTGCAACAGCAATTTGTCCTAAACGCTCTAGAAATATGACAGCATGTGTCTGCAAATCTATCTGTAAAATACTGCTTTTTGTTGAAGTCGTTTGAATTGTAGCCAATGAGGCGCTCTCCACAGCACCCTCCCCTCTCCTTCCTTTTTACTGTCAATGATTTCATGCCAGGAACGACTTGACGGATGCTAATTCCCTTTTAATGGTTTCGGACTGTATTAAGCCATGACCACTTGAATTTTTATGGACCCATTTAAGCGTGCCCGTGTGTCAGCTCTGTCAGGTTGGACGCTGTAGCTGCTGCCTGCTGGCTGTTGGACGTCAGGCACAATTAGAGCTAAAGGCCTAGTGCGCTCCATCCATTTGGCCACGGTACAGAGTGACCTCGAAGCGCTCTCCCGCACGCGGCACACAGACAGCACATGAGAAGGGAGCCTGCCACTCGCCGATAAGGGACACTCTACCATGCCAGAGCTCATTTACCTCCCACGCTACATCCACCCCCCTGAGCGCAGACACCAATCCTGTTCTCGGACTCTCATTTGTAGCAGGGAGAGTGGATGGCTCACCTGTGGACTGATAGAGGAGAGCAGGTGGGACAGCAATCGCCAACCTCATTTCTCATTAGTTTGCTTGCAAAGGGGTGTTTGAATCATGGCCTCAGTGCATTCATAAAGTAAGTATCAGCCATTCATTTTTCTCCTAATTAGATAAGCACATCTGGATAGTACAATGATTAGTGCAATATAATGGGTGTTAAAAGGAAGTTGAAGGATTTGTACGGTGCAGACTTCATCTCCCTATCCTAAGAATTCATGCCTTCACAAACCCCCTTTTGAAGTCAGTTTCCATGATTGTGCTTGCTCTTCCTCACTTTTATTACTTGACTTTAAAGTTGTTTTTTGACAAGCTGCGTAACAAACCAAAAACAAACCATTATCTCTTGTTACAGTCAGCGACCAAAAATCACATTGGATGACAAGAAGAAAACTAGAAATGACTGTCTTTTAGTGCTGCCCGAGTGTGTCGAGTGGTCTAAGCAGCAGCACATATGATTTGTGCGTTGTGAGATCAAATTCCCGGCTCCAACAATTTGCCTGAATGTCTCTCAGCCCCATTTATAGAAAAACAAAAACTTTGAGACAATTTTTTTTTTTTCATGTAATTATTATTCATGCATGTGAATGACGCTAAGCAATGTGCCAAAGGGTTTATGAGAGTAAGGAACAATTTGTATTTAAACACATGTACTCATGTACTCCAGCTTTAAATAGAAAAAGTATACCATTGTTCATCCACGTTCTATATAAGGACACAATTACTTCACATACTTAACAATAGTTTAAATTGTAAGACATTGGATTTAGCTGAACTGGGGAACCCAAGCATAAAATTTGGACATACCAAGACATTTATTCAATAGCATTGTATTTAAATATGGTGAGTGACTCATTATGTACTTTGCTACATTAGCACTGAAGATAAAATCGTTGACATTGCTCTGTGATTGTTTGGTCATTTATTTTGCAGATTTTAGCTTTAGCTTCTGAATATAGATCTCCCACAATTACATTTGTTTCACTCCTGTGTCAATTAGGGGCTTATATTAGGAGCG
Organism: Chaenogobius annularis; assembly: GCA_015082035.1. NCBI lineage: Eukaryota > Metazoa > Chordata > Actinopteri > Gobiiformes > Gobiidae > Chaenogobius > Chaenogobius annularis. The sequence goes on from BJKM01000231.1 coordinate 136,689, forward strand.
GTGCACAAATATTTTGCACCATGGGAATAATGGCTGTAATAAGGGGACATACTTAATAGTCTTTGAGTTAATAGAGTCTGACTGCCCCAGACATTCTTGTCCTTCCTCAGGTCAGAGTCATTGATTCATTAAAATAGCACGTCATTTCTGCAGAGGTCATCCTGGTCCAGGGAAATATGAATAGATTATGCAAATTATATCATATATTTAGTTGACATTGTTTGATTGTCCTTGGGTTAAGAAGGAATAGGAGTCTTAATGCTGACATGACTGGATTGGTTGTGATGGAAGAGTAGTTACTTGGTCCAGTGGAGAGTTTATTCTTCTTATTCTTAGGGTAAAGCAGATTGCACTTACACTGGCAAATTACATTTTTCATTTACAATGGAAGTGTTTGAGATTTAAACAGAATAAGCAGATGATAGATGAATGAAATGATGAACGGGCTATCGGTTCATTTTGACAAATTTGGCTTTAAAGATGCACTATGTAACTTCTTTTTTTTTTTTTCAATTTAAAGTTTTTACTTTTTACATAAAACGAAAGAGGAACACGACCAGAGAGGGAGAGTAAACATAAAATAAAAACAGCAGACATCTAACCAATAATTGAGAACATTAAATCCTGGCCTTGAAAATGTTTTCTATGCTACGAATGCCCATTATAATATTAGTCCAGTCCTTGATTGTTGGTACATTTTGTGTTCATACATTTTTTTGTGAGGGCCTATTTTGCTGCTGCCAGGAGGATGCTCCAGAGATAACTGCTGGTTGTGTCCATGACAGGAGTCCTGAGGCCCAAATACATAGGTCTGAAATCCATTGGGATTGTGATGTCATAAATTGTCTCTAAGGCTTTATTGATCTCAGTCCAATATTTGTGAAGAACAGGACAATCCCAAAACACATGATAGTGGTTTGCCTCCTGGCTGCCACATCCTTTCCAACATTCTGCATTTCGCTGTGAGTAATGGTCACTTTGAAATGGGGTTATAAAGAAGCGAGACCCATTTTTCCAACTGAATTAGCTGCACATCACCATTTAGATTTGACCCGGCTCCATATACCGTACTACCTGACTTTAAGTCACTACTTTTTTCCCACGTTTTGAACCCTGCGTTCATTACAACGGTGCGTCTAATTTATAGATTTTACTGGCTAACGACCATCAAGGGGCACTCTAGCAGGAAGCGCAAGCATTTGACACACTGTAGAAGAAGACGTCAGTGGAGAGTGGTCACTGTCAAGGGGACACGTCTTGTACTATGTATTTTAAGCTTCAAAACGCTGTGTGTTTTATTACAATCAGACTCATTCACTGAGAAATTGGTCTAATGACGGAAGTGAATCTAGACGCGGCGAAACACAAAGAGGACATGCGATATATGGCGGTCTGCAATTTAGAACCTGCCGCATTGAAATTAGACTTTCTTGGCCCGACCTGCCCCATGAGTCAAAAGACAACCGCGCATCACTACCGTGGAACATATTTCTGTGTAAATATCTTATGTTACAACGCAACACTCACTCGCTAAACACCAGCTCAGGAGCAGATCAATCCAGATGTGAACACACATACAAAGGTAAATCAGCTCACACAGAATAATAAAGGACAGAGGGCACAGTAGGGACAGCTCAGATGTGTTCTTTGTATGTTAAACTTCAAAATGCTGTGTGTTTTATTACAATCCAACTCATATTCACTGAGAAATTAGTCTAATCAGACCCGCGGCGTAGTGGACCTCGGGTGCACTCTGAGGCCCCAGGTTCAAAAGACAACTGGCGGGTCACTACCGTGTACTATATGTGTAAATATCTCACGTTATAACGTGGGCACCTGCGGCCTATTGACAGGTGCGGCCCGTATATGTACAATTTATTTTTACATTGAAAATTTGGTGTGTGGCTTTTATTCAGGAACGCTCTATAGCCCAAAAAGTACGGTACACTTAGTATCGTTATGCTGTATTTAAGAAGTAACTTAAGGCAAGGCAAGTTTATTTGTAGAGCACAATTCGTACACCAGGCAATTCAAAGTGCTTCACACAACAGGAAAAAAATGCATTAAAATCACAAAGACATGGCAGAAATCACAAAATCTTAATTTAAATGTTCCATTTTCAGGCTATCTGTCAAATAGTTTAAGACTTAAAAGAGAAGAGTGCAAAGAAAAGCATTTCAGTCATATGCACAGCCAAACAAAACAGTTTGGCTGTTTTTAGTTTAGATTTGAGTTTAGATATTTTTTAGTTTAGATTTGAACATTGCCAGAGTAGCGGCCTGTCTCACATCCTCAGGAAGACTGTTCCAGTCATCTACTACTTCTTAGTGTTCCCACTTCACGTTAAGTCCTATATGACCATGAACCAAAATAGCAGATCGTCACAGGGGAATTATGATTTGACTTTAATCGCCATGTCATCCAACCCCAATTGTAGCTTGCAAAGAAGCCATAACAGCAGGTGAGTATAGATATTGCATTGAACACAAGATTTCTTAAAAGTCTCAACAGAAAAATTGGCTCTATTAACTGCAAAAAGCGTTATATTTGCAAGTAGTCTCCATTACAGAATCTGTCATAGTGGAATATGCAGGATACATGTCTCCCAATAGACTTGATGATACTGTTCAGTGCTCTCCCCAGAATCTTTTAAAGGGATGGTAAATATGCTGCATACAGGGTTGCATTTTCCTCCAAGGATGGTTTAATGTACCTTCATTAGTGCCAAAGGTACATGCACCCTAAACATACTATTAACACTATATAGGCCTATATAATAGACCTATATAGTGCCTAATAATATTCTATTATGTATAAACGTGCAATATAAAGCAGGGAAGAGAAAATCTGTTCAATAACTTGACTAGACCTTATTCAAACAGATGACTATTTTGAAAATAAAATAATAACTAGACTCAATATTAGAAGTTTGAGCTTATAATCACCTCACTGGAAGCTCTTTTTAACTATATTTTTTATATATATAAATAAATAAATTAAAAAAAAATATATATATATATATAAACTTTGGCGTCAATAACAAACTGCTCTGTGAAGGACAGAAACAGCGTGAACAGGTAGGATCACGCTCAGAGCGTGATCCTACCTGTCTCCTGCTCCTCGACTCCCTCTCCTCTCTCACCTCCCTCATGTGAGCGTTCTACGGCTCCGCTGTTGTCTTGTGTTGTCGGCTCACACTGTGGTGTGCTCCTTCCAAAACTCACTGAGAAAGTGGACAAAATAACAACTGTAGACTCTGTGTTACTGTGTAGTGATACACATGTTGTCTTTGACCCATGAGTCAGGTCTGGCCAAGAAAGTTTCGTTTCAAACGCAGCAGATCACCGTATATCGCTCGTGCGCGCTCAGTGTGTCTTTATTCTGCTGCGTCTACATTCATTTCCTCATTAAACTAATTTCTCATTGAATGAGTCTGATTGGAATAAAACACAGCGTTTTGAAGCTTAAGACTTAGACTTTTTTATTTGAAGTAGTATTTTATTGATGGCACTACCTAAAATATAGGATGAAGTTGAGTTTTAGGGATGGTTTCTTTTCCCCCCATGCCAAATCGCATGGCGGCCCATTTGATTTATCATGTTAGGGATGGCGGCCCCACATGTATGTACGTAGCGAGACCCCTGCTGTTAAGTCATTCTAAAACAACTACGTGTTTGAGTGTTCTTCTCAGACCATTGTGCACTATTGACCTGCATGTGAGATGGATTACAACGCAGCATACTCCTATATTTATAATATTGTGAATGCACAAAGCTGCTGAGACCATCACTGACACTTATTTCTCCTAACAGCCTCTTTATCTGAGCACGGCAGCAGCGGAGACACTGTTTACGGCGCTCGCTTGCAGGTGAATATTAAAGAGGTAAACAGAGGCGAGATAAAACAGCACGAGTTACAAACCACAGTTCCATTCGTCACATCAGCATTCATCCAGCCACCCACGTCCGCTCCCCAAAACACAGCCAGCGCCAGTGAGGGCTGATAAATGAGCCTTAAGAAGAGAAATACAAATACAAGTGTAAGACCAGTGCAGAGGCAGGTGAGCCCCCAGTCAGAAATACACTTACATTTTTTAACAGTGTGTAGCAAATCAACTGGTATTTGTGTATAGTGTTTGAGCTTTTGCACACTGCCAGTGCAGTATTTGCTTTCAGTTGAATACACGGATGTGTCATGGCAATATATTGTCTGCAGCATATCTGACCTTGTCTCAAATTAAAGTTCATAGCTGACTTTGCTGCACCACAGTGTACGGCTGTTGTTCTTTGTGGGAGCGTTTAAGTAACTAGATTCATGACCTCATATCAAACTTTATTGGCAGGCACAAGGCAGACAACACTATGCTTTTATTAGGAAAGTGAAGTGGATGAGCCCGCACATTCAAAGGTCTTATCAGTTGTGGCTGATATCCATTCATATCATATAGATTTGATAGTTGTTATTTGAGAAAACTCCATATAATGCACTTTTTGAGTTGGTGATATTCCAAAAGATTTATATCATGATTTTCCTAGAGCCAGATTACAATTTGTAATGTAAATTTAGTAGGCCTGTCAAAAGTATCACTACTCAGATACTAATTGATACTAGATAGCCCATTAATTTGAGTATTGGTACTTCGGAAACTTTGGACCTCCGATGAACAGAAGTTCTGTCTAAAAGTCCTTTTCCTTTAGTATAAAAATCCAAGATTGAGTATATTTATATTACTAATTCCACCTGTCACTCAAAACATTGCTGAGGCTGACCAGTAGGAGAAGTGGGTTAGAAAAGGCAAATTGTTGGATTAGATAACATTTAGATATTTATCGCCACACCACCTAGCCCTACTGTACTTTATGTCAACATCCAATCCAGTTGGAAAAATTCCCGCTTTTATCCCCTTATGGCTATAATTGTTCTGTTATCAATTATAACAATTTTCTCTTCAAAAAGAGGTTACATGCTGTGAATTTACCCAATAAACTATAGCATCCTGAGATCTCGACAGACTGGAACATCCCTGAGGAAAGTGCTAGTAGAGTTGACTGACAGATAATGGTTCTGAAATGTCTCAATTGTATGAGTGTAAAAATATTTTTATTGCTAAAGTCAACTCGGTTAATGAAACGTGCTATTCAGTGTACACCAGAAATTCTTAGACCATTGTAAATCTGGACTTTTTATCCCTTTCTGTGCCATTATTAATAGTGTTTTTCTTTCTTCGGTTTATTGCCACAGTTTCCTCCTCCTCTTCTGTTTGGATTTGATTGTTTCCTGGCATTTCTTTTGTATTGTTGACGCTATTGTCTCTTGTGGTTCTCGGCTGCATTGTAAACTCTAGTCTGAATGCATTTGAATAACAAGGTCGAGATTACAGCTTGTCAAGAAATGTGTGTTTTACAAACTGTGAAGGGAGCTATCAAAGTAAAGCTCCATATGGTTATTTACTTGGATGTTTTATTTGGCAATATCTGAACATGAAAGCTAATACTCTTTTCTTTCAAAATAGGTTGTGTGATTTGTTGCAAAATAAAAATGCAGTACATGTGACTAGTCTTGTCAGATTTGTTTAATTTTGTAATTTTCTATTTCACATTTTCACATTTTCAGAAATGCGTACCGCAAATTTGAAAAAAAAAAAAATCTCAGTTCTGTTTGATTGCACTTTAGTCATGGAACCACATTTCCATCCAAGTTTGATATTTCTAAAGTTTATTTTCTAAAATGATTAAATGTTTCTTTGAAAAAACATGACTAATTTATGTCTTCTGTTGGAATGTATTGTATGTTTCTTCTGTGTTACTAAATTATGCCAGTTTGCTATGACATGTCCATGACTCTTCCATTCTTCGTTTTGTCCTGATTTCTTGGTTTCCTTTGCTGCCTGAATCAGTAACAAAAGGAAGAAAACAGTGGGCCACAAGAATAATCAATCCTCAAAGCGTATGAAAGCATTTCATTGGCTATAAACTAAAACAAACAAATGGCTAAAATCCCAATAAACTTTTGTCAAATTTGAAGAAGTAAACCAACGCAGCAATCTTTACTTTCTGGCTTGAACATCCAGCTGCGCAATGACAACCAAAAGCATTGCTCCATTTCTTTTATCCAAGGGTTTCGGCGGCAATTAAGCGGCCCATTAGCCGTCTTGGGGCAAACTGTGGCAGAACAGATGCATGTGATTAGCCAGGATGGCATGTCTGTCTCAGCGTGAGGTACCATTACTGTCCCAATATCAAGACACTCGGGACGGACTGGAGTTACAGCGATGCATAACGAGACACGCCATTTGGACGATGTTTGAGCTTTTCAAAGGAATTGGACTCAAAGCCATTCTGTGGGTATTGTATCAGGTGTGTACAATGCGCGACTACAAAAAAGGTTATTAACATTAATTAGCTCATTTCCATAGGAACTGTCAGTGGGTGAGATGTGATTGATGGGTACATTTGTTCAACAGTCTTGGTTAATTGAAGAAGCAATGAAATGTAAAGTATACTTCCAGCGTTCATCTAAGTTTGTTTTTCGATTACTTTTTGAAATGGTGAATAATTAACCAAGTAACTGAGGTTAACCAAGTAATTGAGGTCTCTTTCTCTAGTAAGGACCTCAAAATACAGTGTAAATATGACTTTTATTACGCATGAGGACGATGATCATTGGAAGACAAAGTAATATTCCCATATTGTATGTATTTTCCGATATAAGATTTTGAAATGTCTGTTTTCGGAAAGTCAGTATTTTCTATTTAATATTTGTTGATTTGCAGGTTGTTTTGGTATTATTAATTTCCTCCTATATATTTAAACTACTTCTGAACAGTACTTGTTTTTTTGTACATGTCTTAGATGGTGAGCAAACTTTGTTGTGTCTGCATACAACAATTAAGTTGCAGAGCGCAGGGTGCCTGGGACTCACTGCTGTGTGATACACCATTATAAATCAACTGTCACCATGAAAAGCTTGTGGACTATATATATCTTCTAGTTGCAACACAGTTCTAGAAATTTCTGGGTCAATACCCACTGTTTTCTATTACCATAATTTCCGGACTATACAGCGCTCCTAAATAAAAGCAGCGCCAACGAAGTTTACAAAGAAAAAAATAAAATGTACATATACGGGCCGCACCTGTCAATAAGCTGCATGTTGTAACACGAGATATTTACACACATAGTACAAGGTAGTGACGCGCCAGTTGTCTTTTGAATCGGGGGTCTCGTGGCTCACAGCATTTTGAAGTTAAACATACAAAGAACACATTTGAGCTGTCCCTACTGTCCCCTCTGTCCTTTATTACTCTGTCTAATTTACCTGTGTCTGTGTCTTCACATCTGGTTTGATCTGCTCCTGAGCTTGTACTTAGCGAGTGAGTGTTGCGTTGTAACATGAGATATTTACACATAAAGATTGTTCCATGGCAGTGATGCAGGGTTGCCTTTTGACCTTCGGGTCAGGCCTGGCCAAAAAAGTCTCATTTCAATGCGGCATCTTCTAAACCTCCACGTTTGTTTTTGCGTACAGCCGCATCTAGATTCACTTCCTCATTAGACTAATTCCTCCATGAATATGAGTCTGATTGTAATAAGACACAGCTTAAAATATAGTGACTGACGTCTTCTGCTGTGTGTGTGTCAACTTGCTCTTCCTGCTAGAGTGCACCAAAAATCTATAAATTAGACGTACCGTTGTATGGACCGCAGGATTCAAAGCGTGGGGAAAAAGTAGCTTATAGTCCAAAAAATTCGGTACTTTTCTGGAAATTTTAATTTATATAAACCATTTTCTTCCTAACAGACTAAAAACATCAATATCAACCAAATGAGGAATGAGATGGAGAAGCTGAGGGGGTGGTGGTTTTACTTTGACTTCTACTATAAAAATCCATCCATGTAATTTCTGTTTCACATTATGCTATTATAAATTGTCAAGCGCCACACATGGGCTTCATGGTGCTCGCGATGATCCCGAGGAGACGCTTTGCTCCCAGCGTTGAGCAGTTTGTTGACCACCCTGGTGAACCTTAGTCTGTTTTTAGAGGTCTAGTTTTAAAGTCTGGAGGACAGGCGAGTTTACCATGGTAAACGTAACGCTCCACCACTTCCCACTCTAGTATCCCCCGGAGTGAAGACACGCTCTCTCCCGGCATGGGTCCCTGCCCTACCCGCTCTAAACACGCTGACACCGGAACACTTTCATAAGCTCGCTGTATAAATTATATACTGTGGAGCATTGTATAATGTGGAGAAAGCCTTTGAGGCCAGAAGAGGTTGTTTGAAAACTGCTAGTTGAACGTTAATCAATAGCAGCTGGCAAAGTCCACATAGAAGTGAGTCAATGGGCATTGAAACTTGAGGCCCATGGCATTTTTTTCTATTGTTCAATAAAGCGATACATTAATGGAACTTGTAGCACAATTATTACTAACATTCTTATTAAGCTTTTTTGAGTAACACTGAACTTGAAGTGAGGACAGGGGCTCTTTCTGATACCTTGTCTCTGCCAGCCATTAACAACAGGTTACTTAACAGTTTCTAAATAAAAGTAGTCTGCCCCTTCTCTGCAGTTTTTAGCTCTGGTTTGGTGGTTCAGGCAAAGTAGTGTTGTTTCAAACAATGGCATCTGTCACATTTTTTTCCCAAGCTATTCTGTTAAATTCTTGATTTTCACAGTAATTTTAACACAATAATTAGTGGTGATTTAGACACTCAATACTATTTTGTAAATATCAAATAATATAGCATAATATTACAGTTTGCATGTGTGAAATGGTAAATGTAGATGTTGGGAAAACCTACAAACATTTTGCAGTGTGCTAATTAATTAGATTTTCTAGAATATGACTAGCACCATCTAAAATCTAAATGCACTTTGCTTTGATGCAGAGGGCTGTTATCCAGGTCACCCCTTTGTTCTGCATCAGATGGACCTGATCTCCAGCCTCTTCTGCCCCCCCTCCCACTCTGCCTGGCACTCCAAAGACCCCTCGGCTCTCTTAGGCGTGATTGCCTGTTCCACTGAAGCCCCAGCCACTCACACCTTTCCTGGGCCCTTATCCACGCTGCTTGACTGATCGCCAGGAAATTGCACCGGAGACGACACTAGCTCCTTTAACAATTTCATGGCCTACTTTGACTCAGATAAGAAAAATGCTCCGGACACAGATGGAGAGTGAATGGACTAGAGTCAGTCACCTTTAGAAGATATTTGTGTTTACTTTGGCACCAGAAACTTTTCTCTCAGGTAAAATATCTAAGTGCTTTGTGACATCTTCCTGTATAGTCTTGTGGTTCCTCATTTGTGTGTCCCATTGTAGAAAAAGATTCAGTTGATGATCGATGATTGAGAATGACCTTTGGACAAAAGTCAAAACGTCTTGTTTTTTCCAAAACAGTGTCCAGATGACTACAACTGAAGCATTTTCCAATATATTTAACATTCATAACATGATGTTTATCCTTATATTGTCAAAAGATTTAACAGGAAGTCAGTGGACCTGTTTTTATTACTTGGGTCATGATACTGTTACTGTCATGTTTAAATTAGGAAAACAATTAAATGGACTCAAAGTGTTACATGTTGCAGTTTCTCAGCAGAAATATTAAAATAAATTTAAGTTAAAATATTTTAGACCACTATTGCTAATTTTCATCTGATGTTAAAAGTGAAAGTAAACAGCTTTGAGAACATGCTTTTTCTCTCTTCCAAGTTTTCATGGGAATTGCTCTGAAGAAACCTCATTAATGATTTTGCACATGCTAATTTGTAGAAGAAAAATACTGTACACATATTTAAAAAGCTGCAGAAGAACAAAATCAATCTCAGAACTTCTTACATCAGCTTAGACCCACTGAGCTGCTGATCAAATATTGCTGCCTATAATGAAGTCCAATTACAATTTCCTTCCAAAGAGTGCTCCAGAGACAGCTAATGCCAGATCTCTCCCAACATGTTTGATCATCTTTATGCTCAGTTGGAACAAAATTATGTTGTTCCTAAAATTCAGACCCTGGTTGTAATAAAACACAATGAGCCCACATCTTCCTGTGCGGCTAAATTGCCGTTTTCAACGTTTCTTTGTGGCGTGATGAATACATAACTGTCATTGAGCCACATCAAAGTCCTGGAGTGTGTTTGCATGTTTGCGTTCATTGCCCTGTGTGGAAATGAGGGGATTGTGAGGGCTCTCTTGTCATATTCTTAGTATGCAGCTTAGACAGGCTTTGATCCCGTAATGAGAGCAGTGTATTAGCCTCTGCTTTACTACGGCACAGAGTGGAGCTCCCTCTAATATGGGGATCAGGCGAGTAGCACTCACTCCTCTGCAGGTGCTCGCCTCACCTCCCAACATATAATAATACAGGTACTCACTTTATGTAGAATATTGTGTAAAATAATGAAAAATAATATGAACAGTTCCCTCCATCATTCATGCCTTTTATTATATATGTGTGTGTATGTGTATGTGTATGTATGTATGTGTATGTATGTATGTATATATGTATGTATGTATATATGTGTATGTATATATGTATATATGTATATATATATATGTATATATGGCCCAAAGATTAGGTAAAAAGACATTTGGAAACTGGTTGAGGCCCAGAATCAAACTCACAACGCTGCGGTGGTAGCAATCACACCTCAAACCACTGGACCTCTGGCGAGCACGTTTTACATCTTGTTTCAATTGGCTCCTTTTCCGTAGGAGATACATTTTTGTTTTACCCTTAATAATGATCAAATTATTTTTATCTGAATGGGGAAAAAACGGCATTTGAAAGAACAAGTGCTAACTACTCAGTGATGGGGATGTCAAGATTAACCGGTTTTTCAATAACCGCAAATATTTATTGCCACGGTAGGTTATTCAGGGGGGTTTTGGAACCTGTGGTATACCGCAGAAATGTCTCCAAGCACAACGCAAGTCAAGGGTGGCATGCGTGTGTGTATCTGTTTATAAGCGAGGGGCCGCACCGCTGACGGCGCTGGAGCACAAGCAGCTGCTCAGATAGAGAAGAAGAGGAGACGGGTAGTGCCAGAGCATAATCCTACCTTTAAACGCTGTTTTTAGGAAAAGCTGACTTCCTCAATGCATCAGGTAATGCTACCATGCAGCTCATCTCACTAATGACTGATACTTAAAATAGCTTCAGTGAGGGGCCAATAAACTTAAAACCCCCAATATCAACATTTACTGTATTTTTGCTGATAACCGTAATAATGTGAAATCACAATATTTCCCCTCATGATAATCGCAACTCATAAATGTTATATCGTGACATCCCTACTCATTGGCTTGACAATTAGGGTGTCAAGAGAAAAACGATCCTCTCCCTAGAAATAAAGCTTTATTCATGATCTTCTTGAACCTATATTTTGAGATATTTACTGTTTTTGTTGTCAAAAGTGTCAAAAATCACTTACCATTTAATATTAAGCTTGTACTGATACAGAAAAGGAAAATATTATCAATAGGAGAAAGTGAGTACAGTTTTTTTGTGTTGAAAATTCGTCTATTGCGGATAATGTAGCATTTGTAGTATTGAAATCGGTATCGAGTATCCGGCCTATTTCTATTTTTTCAAACCCGGGTTTGAAATGTTCGTATTGTGACAACACTACTTTTGATCATTCTTTTCCTGTTATCCTTCAGAAATCAGGGGTCGACTGTCGTTACAGACGAGGGGGTTAGACTGGTCTACGTCACTCTCTTTAGATGGCGTCTGCATATTCTCCCATGCATCTTTTGGTGTGATCTGCCTCTGACTCATATCACAGTCCGTTTACATGCAGGTCTAAAAAACTTCCGGTTGTGGTTATAATGATAGCCAACATCAGCCTAACTGCTCTGCTCTGGACTGATTTGACCTTTACTGCATTAGCCTTCAGCGCTTAAGCTAGTCAGCAGTGTGGATATTAGGATTCGTCTCTGCACGCAGTTGAGGATTCATGCAAGTTATTGTTTGACGAGGTAATTCACGAATGTTCACTTTTTTAAAGGAATATATTGTTTCAGTTGATGTTATTGTGCTACAAATTTTCTTTGAACAGTTTTAAATATCAACCCATGGAGAAATGGCAAAAGTATTCTGTTTCAAACAAAAGCAAAGTATGAATGTGCAAACACCTTGAAAAGTAGTTCCGTGAGTATGAAATCCATTTCCGTCTCTGAAACTTAAGTTCTTAGCTGGAGTGCTGCCTCCTTCAATAATACATTCATTTCCAATTTAATCTCTGCTATTTAAGGATTTAGGCGTCTTGTTTATAAGTGACATTTTGTAACTTTTACACATTCAAGAGAGATAATATTATGTTTTGAATTGTTAATTGTTATTGCATCATCATTCAGTCATTCTGAAACCCATGGACATCTGTCTCCGGGAACTAGGTTTTCATTTTTACACATAGTCCAATCTTAAGGTCAAAGCAGGAGAACAATTTGGCAACCTATTAAAATTCTTACAATGTTTGGCCTTCTCAAAAAGCAATAACATTTTGAAAAAATGCCTGAAATCGTAGCAACCATAGCAAGATAGTCCCCAATCTGAAGAGCCAATATTGAAATTAACGAGTATGAATTATTATTTGTATGTCGTCTACTGGAGTTAGACCTGTAAGAAAATAATAATTACACAACGGTTTACCTCAGATCAAACCACCTGGGATCTATTAAAGTTAAAAGCCTTAAATGTCTGTAGTTCTCGCTGGTAGTCTAGTGGTTTAAGGGTTGGGGTTCCCAAATGTTTCAAGCCGGGACCACCAAAATAACCATGAAACTGCAAAATTACATAGATGGTTTATGACTAAATACTACAATGTCTGTGCTGCAAAATATCAAATAAAACTTTTTCCATGTTGATGTAGTATATTATTGTTTAAATGTCCAGTGACATTGCAATCAATACATGCACTGTAAACGTATATCTCCCCCAGGTCTGTCTGGGCTTTATGACTGATGAAGGGCTGACACCTGAAACTTCACATGTGTGGTGCACGTAAATAAGATTTGGGCGCTAACATAGCTGTGCAGTCTTTAGTTGCTTTTTTTTTTCTTAGTGTAGCTCGCTGCGAGAGCCTTTGGATGTTCATGTCTTCCCTTCAAACCTATGCCGAATGTCTCTCCCCATTTCATGCTGTAGATGTCAAATAAAGCCCTCAGACCAGAAATTCTTAAAGAAATTCTTGCACTTACTGTTATTACAATTAGTCACCTAGATTTGACGTTTCAGATTAAAATGCTTACAATTTATACCTTTTTCTTCTACTTTTTAGAGGTACTAACATCACCCAAATTGACGGCATCAACAAATATCTTACTGCAGTAAAACGTAATAAATGTAATCTTGTATGTATATATTCACTATAATCTAACCCAGACAAGAACAAAAATGCATGAAAGGCAGAAACAGCATCATCTTGTATACAAACCGTAACTAGAACGGCATGTTCATAAACCCTGTAAATCTAATATTGCTTTTAGACGGGTTTAAGCTTTACTGATGTGGTGTCTTTTTGCATCATCCTCCCAAATGGCAGTGCTCTCCTCCCTCTGCTCTTTTCTTGAGACAGATGTAATGATTTCTGCAGCTGCTGGTGAGTTTACCGTGTCAGGACGTGTCTCGCTGCAGCTTTCTGACATGAGAAAACCTTTGCACATTTCACCTGGAGCGAGATACATATACAGTCAACAGTTCCAGAGTGTTTGGTATTCCATCAGTTACTCTTTGGATCACCGTTCGCATCATTTCAAATCGGAGCAGCGCAGTGCTGAAATCAATGCTAATATTGATTGTACCTGAATGTTTCAGAGCCTCGGGGAATGCCCTGTGTAGGAGTTAATAGATCAGCAGAACAGCAAGTGCAAATACATGGACTAGAAGTATTTAAATCTTTATTTACCATTCTTTTACTCTTGGCTGCTCAATATATCAAAGCAAGAGCTGTGGTCAAAAGTTGAGCTGTACAAATATGGGCTAAGATGAGATATGTTAACTATATTGGTTCATTGCAAACAAAATGGCAAAATAAAATGTAGAAAAGATGACTTTTGATATTTTGGTTGCATTAATTGTAATCAATGTAAAATTATAATTTGTATGATATTTGTATGTAAGTGAAAAGGAAGTAGCTAACGATATAAAGATTCATATATATATTTGATTTAGATTTAAGTATGGGATCAGTCAATTTTTCAAGAGAAAAGAGGAGTATAGATTGTTGTAAGATTGTTGATAGTTCTTTATGGAGAACTACATAATGTTTGAAATTTAAATAGGTAGGTTTGTCTAAAGGACAGATGGGGTGGCCAGTAAGAGAGATTAAATATTTCCAATTAGTTAAAGCTGTAGAAAGGTCTATTCCCCCCCACCCTTTATTATTTCAAATAATATTATTTTATTTATCTTTGATATGGACATAGAAGTTACATTGGACGAACTAGATGCATTGTTTCAAGTGTTTGAGCAAAAATGCCCATTTTCAACAACTGTCCATAAAAAACAAACAAAAAAACAATATAAATCAATCACAATAACAATAACATACATGAATTTCACTCAAAATGATCATGTGTGCAACTCTGCCTTGATTTCTCCAAGAGTTTCAGATGTTTGCTCAGTCTGCAGTTTTAAGTCGGCAAGAAGAGGGTTCCACTGGCTGGGTCCCTACAAAGCAAAACTGGACTGTCCAAAAGATGTTCTGACAGAGGCTCTGGTGTCTGATCAGACAGAGCCCTGAAGCCTGACAGCTAGACCAGAAAACAGTGGTGACACATGAGGTCAAACAATTAAAATACTGTTTCAATGTGCGAACATTTACAAAATGTTCAAATGTTTTTGTCTGATATCACATTGCTTCCACCTCATGGGTTTTCTGTCAAATACCTTCATTGCCTGCTTGCACAATGATACGGCCTAAATGTTGTTGGCGAGATCTGTGACCATGAGGTGAGATGATAAGAGATATATCCTAGCATGTAGATATAACTGAGCAGCTTGGTGAGACAGCTCCCTTCTGATGAAACAAAAACAGCGCAGGTTTGATTTAACCTTTTTGCAAACACTCTTGACCTGGTTTTGAAACTTTAGATTGCTATTGGTTGAGTCATTTGGGGGAACTTGAGACTTGCTCATGACATGGAAGAAGCTAATCAAAACATATAATTTAAACAAAGATGTTAAAATCCTAAACTTATGACCAAGGTTTTAAGCCAAACCGCACTGACCTGAGATTTAAGTTTTGGACAACAAAAGGCATGAGTTTTTTTTTACGAGAATGTAAAAGAATCAAATGAAAAAGGCATTTAGAAAAAAAGGAGTCATTATAATTATATTATTATATAATCAAGAGATAAAACAATAACAATTATAGCCCTCTGACTGAAATCTTTATTAAAACATTTAAATCAGAGACATGTCGGTGTAATCCCTCATTCGTCCAGGAGTGTTCCATTATCAAAAAAGATTCAGTTGTAGTCATCTGGACTCTGTTTTAGATTTACAATTTACAAGTTGAATAATATTGAAAGTATATGAATGCATTAATGAATTCACAGCCAATCTTCCAAATATATTTAAATTAAATGAGAAAAAGAGGGCAATTTGTTATGAAAGGAAGATGCGTGTATTTCACAATGGAGGGTCATAAAGTCACATGTTTGGAGGGAATTCGGTATGAAAAAAGGGACTTTTTTTTATACACCATGTCAAAGTGTTCTTTATTCACAGAGCTGGTCTGTGTGTTGGAGAAACTGTGGTTGCTGGGAGGCAAACCGTTATGTGTTTTGGGACTGTCCTGTTGCACAAAAATATTGGGCAGAATCAACAAAGCAATGCAGACTGTTTTGGACACCACCATCACCACCATTTAACTTCAGAACAATGTATTTGGGCCTCAAAACCCTCACCATGGACACAGTAAATGGAACATACTCCTGGCAGTGGCGAAAAAGGCCATCACAAAAAAATTTATGACACAAACGACTCCGATGATGAAGGACTGGACTGATGATTGCTATTTTAAAAAGATGACTATATCTATGTACGACAATTTATGTGATGATTGTAATGGTAATGTAACACATTTTTACTCTGTTTGAATGCATACACACATACACTCACGCACACATATGCACAAATGAACATACACACACACACAAACACACGTATACCACGCACACACCCACACACGTACAAACACGCACACACACAATCAGCCCGCTCTGAAGTTTTTAGACTGTTGTCCCTCTACTTGTATAATGTCTGTATTGTTGTCTGTCTTTTGCTGTTTTTGGTCTTATTGTTTTGTCCTCATTATTGTCCATTATTGTCCTCATTATTGTTACTGTTTCGTATTTGTAAATAAAAAAAAAATAAAATAAAAAAAAGAGTGGACTGACACCATAACTGACATGCAGACAATGGAAAAAAACAAAACACATCTGGTCTCAACTGGCCAATGGACAATGGCCAAAATGGGATTTTTATTTCAATATGACTCCATATGCTTCAACCCTTCTTGACACTGGATGCCACCCCTTTATTTTCTAATTGTATTCTTCACTTATGTCCTCCGTGTTCTCCTATGTTTAAATTTTAAAAGAAACTTTACTTTGCTCACAACTGTGACTCCTAAATCTCTTTGATTTAATTTACCGTACTATCTATATTGACCTTTTGAAATATTTTATTCAGCATAATAATGGCTCTTCCATCCACAGCTGCACAGTTTATCTTCAGGAGTATGTTTAGGATCCACTAATACGGGCATTACCAGCTGGGCAATGGCTAATTGGCAGTCCATGTTAAATTGCTGACTTTGGTAAATCTTGCTTTTTTTTCAATCTTTTCAATTATATCTGCATGTGCCACTAGCTATCTTCTCAAAACTTTCTCATTATCCACTACTATACATTCCCAGACAAAGAGCATTTGAATGTGTCATTGTCAAAACATACCCTAATTAGCTTTCAGTATTGTCATGTTTCAGTTGTAGAAGTCACCTTTTGACTCCAGTGTGGCTAATTCTTCATTAGCCTCACTTTCTTCGCACAGATTCTTCCTGGCTTGTACTGGTGCGCCTGTGCACTCCTAATGGGACCTTTTGGCATTCTGGTTTCTGAGCAACCAATATTTATAACACCTGAGCAGGAAATGGTCTTTTTTGATTCAAACTTCATGGTACAACATTGACCTCCACAATCAGTTATACTCCAAGAGGTTTTCTTGGTTAATAACATGTCTATGAAGTGTTGAATGCTATCTCCTTTTATCATTTTCAACTATGCTTTGGACTGTTTAAAGGGGACATATTATGCTCAATCAACTTAAATGACCTTTTAACCTTGTTACAATGATGTTTCCTCATCATTAGTTTACTCAAAATTTTATTTTGAGGGCTTCATGTATGTTTGAGTTCATCCTGTATTTTCCTGCAACTGAGGCTCAAATGCCCAGCCCCCATCCTTGTACTTTGTACTGCAATAGTTTAAAGACTAAAGAGTGACATATGTAGCGTTTTAAACTATCAACTGATAACTTTTCAAAAATAAAAACATGGAAATGTCAATCTGCTGTTTGTTACAGTGAAATTGCACTATGAAGGGTTATCAGTTCTGCAGTTTTGAGTCAATTAATCAAATAATTTCTATTTTCAACCCAATTTATATCAATATTATGATTTACAATAAACGTCTAAACTGATGATCTACGTCTAAACTGATTATCTACTTATGTGTATACTTCAAAACTAAGGAAAAAGCATAATATTTCTCCATCAAAAGAAACACCAGACCCTATATTTCAGTTTAATATTCCCAGTTCTCTATTTTGTCAGGCAAAGCATATCGTCTTCACACAGAAAAAGTAAAAATGCATTTGGTTTTGATCGCTTTTCAATTGAACTGAAGCTGGAATGTTTTGTTTGGCTTCAGGGGAGCCAATATATCAGACCTCATTTCCTATTATTTTGAAATGTTTGTGCACCACTAACATGAATTCTAAGTAGTCATTTTGTCTTGACTGCTAGCCTAGCATTAAATACACCAAAACGTGTATTAGTCGACTAATTATTTTGAGGGAATTGTCCTTTTTACCGATAAATCCATTGTTGACTAGTGTTTGATTGCATGATCTCTTTTAGTCATGTGGACTTGTCAGTGCACTTTGGTAATAATCAATATAGCAAAAAACTACACAAGTCGCAAGTCAGTTCGAGAGAAATGTACCGTTTTTAAAATGATCAGGTTGAAACAGTCTGTCGACCAAGAATGTCTTTATTCCATTACACCAATACACTGAATAACATGAGTAAATTAATCACGTCACATTTGATTGTACATTGAGATGGACAAATGACCATCAAAACAGAACCACAGACTATAGCTGTTCTTTTGTTCCTGTTGGAGTGACTTCTCCTGCCTCAGCGCCTTTACCTTATCTGTGTTCACTTCACAGGAGGAGCACCCGGCCGCGGGGGAGATTGTCCTCTCATCTGACCACCTCCGGATGGTACTACAAGTGGAACACAATCAGTAAGTGTTCTCCGTCTGCCTCTGCCGCCGCGCTCAATAACCACCACCTTGTGTCACCTCAGAGGAGAGCGGAATTAATTAGAATAGAATATGTGGAGTGATGGGATAATAAGGGCATATTAATTCATTTCCGCTGCACTCGTATGTCGAGACTCAGGGCAGTGCTGTGGAGGTGTCCCGGTGCAAGACTGAAGGGTAATGCTAATCTTAAAGTACCATGTCAGAGGTGTCTCATTTGAACAGGAAATATGTTTGGAAAGGTCAGAAGGTCAGCACTTGGAGTTTCGAGAATTGCTAGCGGCACACGCTAATGTTGAACAAGAGCAGGGCATGGGCAGTGGGAAGTTGGTCGGATGGTAATGTTCAGTTTTTATTCCAGACAAGTTTGGTGTCCTTGTGTAATTTTAATTTAGCTTACTATTTTTTTGTCTGACATTTCTTGTTATAGAAAATAGGTTTCGGGGAATTGGAATCAACACTAATGTATTTGTATTTTTTACTGGCAGTACCCTTACAGAGGCACAGCAAATTAACCTGACCAGATGCCCTTCCCTTACTGTGTCTGTAATGTCTTGTTCAAGGACACAAGGACACAATAATACTATGAGTTGGGTCTGGTAGGTAATTAAACCAGGGTCACCTTGGCAAATAGAATTGGCTATACATTATGATATTGTACAATCAATTTGTCCTTAAATCTAAAACCAATGTACCTTAAATGCTTTTTGCCTGATTTTTACTGTCCTAAAAACGTGAAAAGGAAAACTAGTTCAATTATCCACCGCGTTGAGTTCGTAAGCGCTTTTCTCAACTTTGAAAGACCAGAGCGAGATTGATTTTTTTAAATACTATTTATTATTTTATGATATATTGTTTTAGTTTTATTCTATTTTACGGCTTTTATTTACCGTGCTACTAAATATTATCTTGGAAACCGCTTTTGATTGTAAAACGCTATAGAAATCAAGTGGATTGGATATCTAAAACAGCATGCAGTAGGATTGGGAAAATAGATTGTATTACTTTACTCTATCTATTAACAGTATTTGCCGTTTTGGCATTGTTATTTTAAGGATATTTTGATGTTGTATGAAGCGTTCCTTAGTTTTGAACAAGCTCTGCTGTAATCACAGTAAGCCATTTCGGAAACAATTTCATGAAAAGGTGTTTGTTTTCCTTTTTGCACATTCATCTTTATATTTTCATAAACTGAATACGTTTGTTAGACTGCAAAAAAGAAAACAAACAACAACTTTTCAATAAATCCCTGCAATCATCTCATCAAATATATGCAATATGCATTTGGCTGAAGCAGTTATTGCTAATGGCATATGAGGCTCTTTGTGGTCGGCCTGTGTTTTAAAGGAGACATGTTATGCATAAGTAGATCATCATTTTACATTTTGTTTATAGTAAACCGCAATATTGATCTAAAACGGCTTAATAATAGCAACGGATCCATTAACTTCCTGTTCAGAACTGCAGAACGGATACATTTCACTGTAACAAGCATTGTCATTTACATGTTTTGTTTTTGAAAAGTGGCACTGTGATATTTTAGAAGATTTTTCAATTACTTGCAACTAAGTACAGGGATGTGGGCAGGGCATAGGGGGTAGGTGAAAACAGGCATTTTCTGAGCACTCAAACATGCAGAAATCAAAATACAACATTGAGTAAACTGATGATGAGTAAACATCGTTGTAACAAGGATAAAAGCTCTGTGCCCCTTTTAATAACATAGCAGACATAGTTGAAACATTGCTATAGTATTTGCTCAAAGTCCTATCTTGTGACCCCGTACGGACACAGTGATACAGGCAGGGTGAGTGATCCTATGGCAAACAGTGAAGTTTCCCCCAAGCACCTTATTCTACTACTGCACACCCGTTATCATCCATACCGGGGATCAGACATGCCAGAACACCCCTTCCCTCTGCAGTACAACGGCTTTACATTAACACGCCAAAAAGATAATGTCTTCTGGAGCAATATGAGTACAGTTAAATGGGAATTTAGTTGTGATAAGATGATCAAAGTTGACAGGCTCAAAGCAGACATTTTAATAGAGAGAAGAAAAGCCATTTAGCTGTTTTATTGATAATATGCTTGCCGTATTGTAGTGAATGCAAACCAGTTTCCTTGTAAAGGAAAAGTGTCATCAGAATTTTAACCCAGAATGGAGGCATCTAGAGGCTAAATGGAGTATACTATGGAGGATTTTGTGTGCTTTAAATGCTTAAATGCGCAATCAATGAATTAATTATATATGTCATTCATTTATTAAAATTACACAATTAATACATTGCATATACACAATGTATTAATTAAACATGCAATTAATTAAAAGTGTAATTAAGTAATGTAATGTCAATTAATTAATTTAATGTACAATTAATTCATTTTATGTGCCAATAAATAATTTAAAGAAACATTTAAAGCTCAACATTAAAAACATTTAATTCATGATGTCACAGTGTTGGTGCAACCTTTAAAAGAATCTGTCAGATTCACTGATGCCTCGTCCCGGGCCGCGCAGAGCAACATATCAAGACATGTCCATGGGATTTGTGTGGACAGTTAGTTTACTACATTCACATGTTCATGTGGAAATGGACATTGCGGCTGCTCTTGTCCTGGAGGAGGTGGACAAGCATTTGGGTTTAGTCCAGGTTTAGAGACAAGTCCATTGCGGGAGTTTGCTTTTTTACTGACTGACTATAGCACTGTCACATACCACATGGGCAAATGTTTGGTGCTGATACGACCAATTCCTCAAGTTATCTTCACTTTACAAACAGCACAGAATCTATTTTTACAATCACACTCCGTGGTGGTGCGCCATGCGTAATTACGCACGTATAATTGGAGGATATGCACCGTGTACATACATAAACAGCCTTTATAAGCAGCATACTGCAGTAGAAAGTCACCAGAATAAGACCCAGACAGATCAAAATTGTTACACCGCGGAGCCCAGATTTAGAACAGAAAAATGGGACATTCCCCTAAACATCGATCCACTCTCCCGTGTCGGAGGCGTGCTCACGCCAGGGCATGACGATGGCAGGCAGAATAAAGCATGATCAATGTTCCCCTCAAAGCAGACACACCTAATCATCAATCCATAAAGCCACCAGAGGTTAATATTAGCCTATAAGTTCAAATATGGTGTAAAGTCAGGTCAGTTTTGCATACATCAGAAGAAGGTCTACAGTAGAAGAGCAAAGAAAAGTCCAAGTGTTTATTGTCTAGTTATAATCTAGTAATATGTCAAACAGAGCGCTTGGCCCAAATATTCACTGTCACGCAGGTAGTGCGTGGCTTTTCTTGTCTGTCTCTCCTCCTCCGGTCAAACTTTAATTGGAAAACGTGGCCTGTAGGTAGCCTACATCAGAGACCTGCACGGGACTGGCTTTTTTTCTGACCGCTATCGCCCCGGCCGAAGTGCCCCCCCGCACCTACCCGCACCTACCCGCACCTACCCGCCTGGAGACAGCCAGCGGGTCATTGCTGCATTGAACACCCGACATACATTAACAGAGCAGTACCTTATGAAGGCTCTGGATATGTTTGTGCAGAGACAGCGTAAAGAATAATAAAGCCTCACCTCACTTGTATCACTGAGACTGTTCAGATGGACAAATGTGCAACACCAAACACCCCTCACAGCATTCATAAAGATAGTTCACCTATCCAGTCACCAGCGTTGCGCTGTTCTTCTCACATGGTTCTGTTTTGTCGTGTGAGAGTAAAACCTGACTCTCAGAACTCTCCTCCTCTTCCTGCACTGCTCTGTTTCCCATACAACAGACTCTGATCTCTGGCTGAGGTTTGTTTGGGACATGAGCGGGACTCAAGGTGTTAAGATCTGACCGCCCGCAGCAATTACCGCCCGAGATCACGGTAATTGCCCGTTGCAGTCTACATTTACCTTTTATAAGAATGGGTTAGTTGTGATATAAATCACTCACACCAGTTTAGCTTGAGTGCTTTCTGCGGATCAATGTAGCCTACAAGTTTCCCCGTATCTGAGCCGCTATGGGAGAACCAAAGCTGGTCTTTCTACTCACACTATGCTGCTTATAAAGGACGTTTATGTTGTTTGGGAGTAAACGCATCTTGTACACGGTGCATTTCTCCAATAACGTGCGTAATTATGCTTGGTGCCCCACCGTGAAGTGCCAGTATAAAGATGGCGCCGAGGAGGATTCTGTGCTGTTTGTCTGCAGTATACATTGTAATGCAAAACAACATGAAGCAGTGGTCATCAGCACCAAACATTTTCCCATGTGTTATGAGGACAGTGCCACGCCATAGTCAGTCAGTGCAAACAAAGTAAAAAAAAGCAATGACTCCCACAATGTTCTCTAAACCTGGATGTTTGTCCACCACCTCCTCACCCCCGCTGAAGACAGGAGCAGCCGCGAAGTCCATTTCCTCATGAACACGTGAATTTAGTAAACTAACTATCCACACAAATCCCATGTATGACGACATGCAAAGTGTCTTGATAGGTTGCTCAACAACAGGGCAACAGCCGCCAGCAGGTTCAGCTAGAGGGGTGAATGGACCACCAAATCTCTGCTGTACGGAGAGGGATATTAGCTCAGTGAGAGCGCTCTCTCCCCAGCCCAGCTTCACACCAAGTGCCTGCACCGCTCCTCAGCTCTGCCTCTGCTGTACTCGCCGCTCTGGTCCAGTTTGTGCTGCTCTGACCCCAGGAAGTGACAGGTTTCGCTGGGCATGTGCCATGGTGCTTTAGGGTCGTCCACCATCACTCAAAAGTGCTTTTTTATTGAAACAACCGTGATACACTTCCACAGTTTTTCTGCCAATCTGAGCGACATCACAGTAACAGCAGTGGCCTCTCTGTAGAAAATGGACTCGACCAGTCCCACCCTCTGAGTTTGACGAGTGAGTCCGACAGATACTTTTAATGGTTGCTCCAACACCAAGAAATCATTATCTTAATTAGATATTTTTAATGTTAAGCTTTAAATGTTTCATTAAATAATTTATTTGCACACATGATTCAATCATTGTGCATACAATTCATTCATTTTACATTCAATAAATTAATATTTAATTCATTTATGTCATAATTTATTAATTAATTGATTGTGCATTTAAGCATTTTATTTTGGCATACAAAATCCTCCATAGTATACAACAACACACAAAATGTTGATGGCTTTAAGTCTTAAGCAACCATTTTTCATTTCCAGGGTAGAAATGTTTGCTAGTTTTCTTCTCTGTTATGCTATGTTTGAAAAAAAAATCATATTCAATTAATAAAACTTCAACTGCAACTATTCAAATCACTTTCTGCACTACAACTGTAAATTTAACTGCAATTCTCGTGTACATAGTAATGCCTATTTTTATTTTATACTATAGTCATTTTAAATTGTTTCTTAATGCATGCCCATTGGATTGAATATATGTTGTTTTTATTATTGATCAGTGTTTTATGTTGCACCTTAATGCAGAGACAAGTTCCTGTGTTTATGAATTTTGTTCATTGACAATGGCAATAAACCCTTTCTGATTCTGAAAAAGTATAATTTCTGGTAATGTCTGTATTAAATCTGTAGATAAAATGAAAAGCTATTGTCAGTTCAAAATTTGTGTTTGGAGCCACATTATGGAACTCATACAGTAATCTGTCAGAAAGATTTGAGATTAAATTTAAATGATTTCACAGAATTTATACAATAAAATGTATCCCATGTATACCATTCTCAGAATTTCAAACAGTGCTAAGACGTTGCACTCACATCTGAATGAAAGAGTCCTTCTTTGGATCAGTACGGTGTAGGATGAGGGCTCTCTGACACATAGAAGGCCAATCATCTGCCTGTTGGTCGACAAGGAAAGTTGATTTGGCGATGTGATTGACAGTCTGCTCTGAGGGCATAATACTTTGAGACCTTCTTTCATAATGAAGATAGATGTCTCCTCTGTATCTCTGACAGATTATTATGAGCTGCATAAGGTTAACTGCGACTTTAGTATAGCATCAGTGGATATCAAGACTAGAAGTTTGGGATGCTAATTGGCCACTGGTTGAATAAAAACTTAATGATTTCACTTATAAGTAGATCGGTGGGTTTCAAGTCAGTTTTCAGAATTTGTGATTTTATTATATTTGTATGAATAAGAATCAATTGAACTTCAGCTATAGCAATTGATTACTCTGTTAAATGTTCAACCATGGCCAAGAATACAAAAATATTGAGTGCTAAAAACGATACTTCCTATTTGATTATTTTTCACCATCTCTTAATGTTTGACTGTACAATACACATTTAAAAAAAATGAAAAGCATTTAATTTGAAGAATTGTCCAGTCCGAGATGAATCATTAACACTTTATAATAACTGCACATATTCCTGGCATAAACAAACAAGGCATAAACAAAGACTTATTAAGAAAGATTCAGGCTTAGTGATCACTTAACTATATGCTCTTAACACCTAATTCCTTACCTTAACACCTAATTCCTAACCTTAACACCTAACCTAAATTAAGTAGTTAAGCCTAATTCATGTTTAATAAACTATTTGTTCATAATGAATTAAGCCTTTGTTCATGCTTTGTTAAGGCAAATTAAGGTGAGTTATTATAAAGTGGTACAGATGAATCCTGTGACTAAAATAAGTATTCCTTTTTTTTATACCCATTAAAGACTATTAAGTCCAAGGCAGCGTTCTACTGGTTTGATAGGGTTTTAGTTGCTTGGAGACTGATGGATGAGTCGGAGGCAGCAGCAGACGAATGGAGGAGCTGTCACAGACTGTTAGGTAAGCCGACAGAAAGAGAGGAGCTCTGAGACAACAGTGATGAATGAGTCGAGAACAGATGAGACTGTACAGAATAGACTTGTGACGGAACGCTGGCTCTGGGCTGCACATATCTCCAGCGAAGGACGCAACATACATTTTTATTTTTCACACAAACTTTATCTGTCTAAGCTGTTTGGACTTTTAAGCCTAAGGCTAGTCTGGAGAAATCAGAGTGTACTGCAGGGTAAAAATAAAAGGTACGGTAAGAGGAATTATCTATTCAATCATATTTTTTTCTCCTTTTCAATTAGCACACTTTCTACTTCCAGGGTTGGCTTGCTGCAGTCGGCATTTTCTATGCCTGATGCCCTACCTGATGTCCGCACAAAGAGCCACATTTCATGACTAGAGTAGATAATGTGGGTGATTCGAAATAACCCACTCTCCAGTTGGTCAGTGAACGCTCAATGAGCATTTTGTTTGATACTAATTTTAGTATTGATTAATATAGATTATTTTTACAACCATAACAAATACTTAGTTGTGTGTATGATTTTGGTTAAATATTCTTTTAGGATCACATTTCCGTGTATTTAAGAAGAAAATGCCCAGGAAGGAATGGTCTTTTGGTAAAGGCTGTGTTTGTTTTAAGGCAGCCCAGTGCAGCTTGTGTTGGCCTGGAGGCTGCAGCAGTGAATGTAGGTCACATGCTCAATCTGGGCAAACGGGAGGGGTTTACTGAGAATGTTACTGGAAACTCTCAGCTCTGTTCCTTGCACTGGGAACACAACCAGAGACCACCAGA
The DNA here is from genome assembly GCA_015082035.1 of Chaenogobius annularis. NCBI lineage: Eukaryota > Metazoa > Chordata > Actinopteri > Gobiiformes > Gobiidae > Chaenogobius > Chaenogobius annularis. The sequence continues at coordinate 162,820 of BJKM01000231.1, forward strand.
CTTCACAGAATACATTTCCATCCAGAGAAAACATTACAGCAGTGGAGGATGAAATTACCGATGGCTTTATTTGTTCAACACATGTCAGTCAAAATCTTTTGTCAGCTATGGGTGTGTTTGGCGTTCTGGTATTCACAAATGACTCCCATCAGCCAAGAAAAGCAAATTCAAAGTTTTAAGTAGCAGGATTGTACAAAGTGAAGCCTTTGTTTTGTGTTAAAAAAAAAAAAGTCAGCACTTTTTACAAAGCTAAAACAGATGGTGAAATTGTGAATGGTAACAGATAAACGTACCTGGCCCTAGTAATAAAAATGAAAGGGGACTCGTTAATCTGGTTGTAAAAGCAACAGCAGTGACAGAGTGTGGTGCTTAGGACTTTGAGTCACCATATAATTTCACAATTTCTAAGAGAAACTGTTCTGACTTTTAGGGGTAACCAAACAACTGTAATAAAAGTAGGTAAGAAATGCACTAATATAAAGAATCTTTCCAATTACCTATGATTGTCAAAGTACGTTATGCTCTATTCTGTATCACAAAATCCTTCAATACTACTACGTCTAGATTTTAACCAAATAAAAGTAATTTACTAATCTGATTCATTGAAATCAATGAAACAGTAAGTTACTTTCTTCAGAATGCATGTTAAATTATTGTAGAATGTGTACACGAGTGCTGCCCGGTGGTTAAGGCACAGCACACACATGGCTCCACGGCCGCAGTGTTGTGAGTTCGAATCCTGACTCCGACAATTTACTGCATGTCCTCCCTTCTCTCATCCCCCATTTCTTACCTTAACTGTCTAATAAAGCCTTCGAGCCAAAAACGTTAAAAATAAAAAGGTGTACATGAAGCACAACTACAGTTGCAGTGTAATTACCAGCGACAGCTAGTGTCTAATAATGTTTGGAATGATTTACAGAGGTGTACTTCAAGGTTGAATACTTGGTACTTAGCAATTTTGTATTTTTATGTTATGTCTGCCAGCAATGTACTGAACAAACAGGACTTGCAATATAATAGCTTGTTTACTCCAAAATTGTTGATGGCTTTGATTTTGACTGCAGCAGATGCATCTTAATATTTTCAAAGAAATGGTTTGTCTTGTGAAATGTATTAAACTTACTGACAAAAACAAATAGAAACTGAGACAATTGTTAGCAAAGACGTACATCTGACTCCAGCTACCCTGCACAGCACTGGGGAAGTGTTTAGACATGTTGTTGTGGTTAAGTTCCCAGTCAATGAATGTGAGTCTAAACATAAACATGGCCCTTAGCCCTTGACTGTGGAACGTGAGATGTAAGGCTGGACTTGCCTCTGTTGGCCAGTATAACCATGTCAGACAGATATGGGGCACTAGTCAGTCTGAAGCACATGTTTGGATATGCGTGATAGTGTCAAGTAGGGCACCAACTGTTGGCATTGGGGTCAGATGGTCAACACAGCTACAAATCCTCAAATGAACATAGCATTTCTAATATTTTATTGTTTTGTATTGAGCCACTGGCCTGGTCATTTATGGGGATAAATAATGCTGCATTGATTTGGAAGTGAGGGCGGCACTTGTAATACCCCAGAGATAATATCTTGAATCTGTTATGTCAGATCTGTACTGTGCTCCCATTCCTTATAGAGTGTGAGGTGACATTTAAACGCACTACTCCTATAGGTCAGCTGCTATAAGGGGACACATTTTCTGTCTTCAGCCCGTGAAAGGCTCTGGGTAAATCCTCTGGGTCAGATGTAATCACCAGAAAGAGAATTTAATCTGCCTTCTCATTACAAATTTACATTACACATTCTCTTTTGCAAGCAATTATCCTAGTATGGCTATAGGCATATGCGCCAATCAAATATACATGTATATTTTTTGTCTTTATGTTGGGAAGTTCATCAAAAATATTAACATTATTCTAGTGTAACATGCATTCAAACCTGCATTGTAGTACTACAGCTAAAAATTGAAGTAAAAAAAAAAGTTGTACCTCAAGATTCAACCTTAGTATTTTAGTTTAGTTTTTAGTTTTCTAATCCTGGGTATTGAAATAAAGTAGAGAAATTATACTATTGTGATTTGTCCAAACTTAATAGTTACTTCTTACATCTTGTAAAGAAATTCTAAGAACACCAATTCTGCATTATTTGCTTTTTGAATCTGATCAAATATATTAAGGCAAGGTAAGTTTATTTGTAGAGCACAATTTGTACACAAAGGCTAGTTCAAAGTGCTTCACACAACAGGAAAGAAATGCATTAAAATCACAAAGACATGGCAGAATAATAATAGTTCAAGACATAAAAGAGAAGAGTGCAAAGAAAAGCGTTTCAGTCATATGCACAGCCAAACAAAACAGTTTTTAGTTTAGATTTGAACATTGCCAGAGTAGAGGCCTGTCTCACATCCTCAGGAAGACTGTTCCAGATTTTAGCTGCATAAAACTGAAACGCAGATTCCCCAAATTCCCATGTTTAGTCCTGACTCGGGCACCAGCAGGAGCCGGTCCTGAGGTCCTCAGAGTCCGAGATGGTTCAAATGGCACTAACATGTCCGAGATGTACTTTGGTGCTAGGCCATGGAGAGACTTGTATACAAGCAGAGCTGCTTTGAAGTCTATTCTCTGAGCCACAGGGAGCCAGTGCAGAGACCTGAGCACAGGACTAATGTGATCATACTTCCTGGTTCTAGTCAGGACGCCGAGTAGCGGGGAATTTTTACTTTTTGCTCAATATATCCTGGAACTCTTTCTTTCTACATAGAACGAAAAGCTTAATAGCCGTGCACCAAAATCCACACAATATTTGATTTAGAAAGAGATTACATAACAATAATAAGGTAATGGATCATTGTCTATTTGACGTGAATGCATTATAACGGGAATTAACAAACTCTGCATTATTGAAGAACAACCACCAGGGTTATCAGACAAAATTAAATATTCATAGCATCAACAAAATCAGCTGAACCACTCAATTAGTTTTCAGGCTGGCGCTGAGAAGCCTTATCTACACCTCTCAGTATCTCGGTAATGCATTAAAGAGCACATTTAATTGAAATTTCCAATTTTCCGTTGAGCGTTGGCAGATTGAGGTGGTTGTTTAATGGAATTGATGATAAAGTGCATGATGAAACCAAGTGAAATGAACAAACCATGTATCGATTGTGTGAATAGTTTATGAAGTAGGTTTTGCTAAATATTTGTTTCTAATATCAATTGCGTGTTCATATTTTTGTGAACTGGCATTGTGAAAAAACATTTAATAATACTATGGTTTGTCAGATGGCACATTGGCTAGCTTGTTTTTATTTTATTTATGGCTTACGTGACATCGTTTTGTAATTTTGTAATTAAGCTTAGCATTAGCTTTTAGCGCTGTGACTACTGCTAAACACCTAGACCACTTGCAAGCATGTAACAAATGCCAGCTCCAGCCAAATCTATTACTGTTCTCAGGCGGCCAACTTGACAAGACGTTAATTAGCACTATGCTCACAACAAGACATTTTGAGTAGTCCTTTGGCAGCAGTTGTTAGTGCCCCCACTCCCCCATCGATCCTCACAGGAACTGTCTATTTGAAGTGACTCCATTTTAAAAGTGATTAAAATCAATAACAAGCTTTGTTCTATTAATCTACACTAATCCATTGCATTGGCTCAGTGTTGGCTTTGGCAATGACTGGCATTTCAAGACAGCCACTGTACGTCGCATCTTCTCTACAAACAACATCCAGGGAAAGCACTGCTGTTTTAGTTGACAGGATAAAGGGAAAGAGCAGGAGAAGAGACTGAGGAAAGAGTTTAAGGATGCATGCGTCAGATGCTCTTCAGACGCTACCATTTGAGGCACATTGAATTTTTGCAGGCCTAACAAAAGGTCTCGATAAGGGGTGACTCATCGGTCGATCTGTGACAAGCAATTAAAATATGTGAAGACTTCAGCTACGTGGTCAAAAACACAGTGAATCACCGATGACTCCAATCAGATATCCAGCAAAATAATAACAAATGTGGAGTATTCGTAATGAGCCGCGGCCAACAACAGAGCTAATGTTTGGAAGAGACAGAGAGCCGCCAAATAAAAGAGACAGCTCTGACAAATGGCAAACATATTTATCAGAAACCACATGGCAATTTGCAACACTGGACTGTTTGCTATTCAGTTTACACAATTAAAGTTGAATTTTAAGATAATGGAAACAAACTATGGTAGACAAACCATGCATGTCATATGAAAGCAAAAATAGAACTTTACAAATCAGAAAAGAGGGGCTGTATCTAAGCGAATGTTATGCATTATTTCATATTTTTGAAAGCAAAGCAGGAATTCAAACACACAAAATATAAAACAATTAAAAATATGTTAGTGTTGTTTTTATTATTTTAAAATAATCAGATTCTGTTCACGTTTGACATTTTAAATGCGTCCTGGAGAATTGAGAAAAATACTGAATTATGAACTGGCAAACTGTATTTCAGGACGTGTTTCTACAGATCTAAAGTACAAAGATTTGCAAGATTATTTTTGTTTATTGTGGCGGAAACGATGGTATGGCTTTGCGATTTGCTTATTTGGTCCATTCAAATTGCGAATTCAATTGTGTTTAATCTTGCAGCCCTAATGTATGTCTATGGCAATACAAAGATACTATGTTATGCTGTGCTTTACTGTGACTATTACCATACTGACTTTACCGGCAGATCACTCCCCAGCCAACAGCTGTTGACATTCATTTCTGGGTAACTTCAAGTAAGTGTTAAGTGGGGGAGGAAGCAGGTGACAGTTTGGGCCCATAGCCTGCACTCTGCACTACTTCCTCTTTGGCATGTGTACAGGAAGTCCTACTAAAGCAGCTGTTCTGGCGTGTAACTCTATATTCCTTTTCTGCCTAGCTACACAACTCACTCTATTGCCATGTTTCGACTGGTTTACTTTGGAGTGGATTGGTATATTTGGTTTATTTAAGCAATCCGAAGTGGGCCACGAGTGGTACTAGCGTCTGAAGGGCTCTGACACGCTTTGGGCTACCGAAACACTTTAGATGATTGGACAAGGGAAAACTCAGGGGAAAACAAAATGGCAAAATAAGATCAAAATGAATCATTCCTTGCCAAACCGTGACATGACCTTATGATTGACTGATGTTTTATCAAGTGGTCTTAACTTTGATGTGGAAGGGTCTTAATGAAACAAAGCTGCCGCACGTTAGCGACAGCTGTTTCCTGTTTATCGGCACACACGACAAGACAGAAAATATTATCATTCCAGTGAAGAACGCATCTAACATTATCAAAGCTCAATGCATTACCTTAAGAGATGTTAAAACGTGGTATAGAGTGGCAGAGAGAAGTGAAATACATGCAGAAAAACCTAACGATAAATCAGAAGAGCTTTCTTGTTTTACTCTAGCTTTAGTCATGTCTCACAGCGCCACAAACTTATAATTAGTTTTAAGTAATAAGTAGTTTCGCGAATTGCTGAGATCGGCCTTATGATTTAAAAAGTATAATTCTAGTACAATTGAGATTTTATTTATTGACAAATGTTTGGGTGACTTCAACTGCTCACGTAGCAGACCCCTGCGATGGAGATGCAGTCCGCCTTGAAATGTACCATTCCAAACCATTCTAAAGTAAACCAGTTTAAAACGTGGCTTATAGTTTGGCCTGTTCACAACGGCTTTAGAATAACTATGCACTGATTGAATTATAAGAAGTTTGAATTACAAGCAAGTCTCCCTAAAAAGTTGGTGTCGAATTGCTACAAGTTTCATGGCTTGTCTGATCTGTGCACTCCCTGTAGACAGCATAGCCTCATCTGTCAGGCTGTGACCTTCTCCCCCGTCTGGACTGGTATGGACGAGGCATTGCTCTGAGGTCTTCCATTTCACTTCACACCTCCTCCAACCTCCCCTCGTGTCCTCCCGTCTCCTCCTGTCTCCTCCGCCCGCGTCCAGCTTGACTGATGGACAGGCAACATACGCCACACACAAATTATCCAGGTCAAAAAATCATCAACTCCACAACTCCTGAGAAACAGTAATATCCGTGGGGAGCTATATGTATTTTTGGTAGTTGGGTAATAGGTTCTTTTGAAATTATTGAAAGTGATTTAGTGTGTCAAGGAGTTCCAAAACTTTAATCTTCATGCATTTTGGAATGATGCACTGGTTGAGCTCAAGCCACTGTGCTTTCTGACATGCAATCATGTTTTTTTTGCATCGACATGAAACATGAATATGCTAATCACTGGAAAACAACACAGGGAAATTATAAACAGCATGAGGGCAACTATTCCTAGAAAAATGCCACATTGTTCTTTTAAGCTCTGTTTGAGGGCACAAATTAAAAGCGCATTAGTATCTTTTGCACTTGTCTTTTGTGATAGAAGAGAGCGAAAACATCTGCCTTGCTAGAGTCTGAAGGGAATTCCATTAAAAGTAGCACCCAATGATCTACAATCTGAAGAATCACCTAAGAGGCAGCAGTGATCACTCTAGCTTTCTCCTGCACTTTCTCTCAGCCACTTTAGAACTATATAACCGTCTCGCTCCACTTTTTTTGCGCCTGAAAGTAGTATTATTTCACATTACATTTTCTGTCCAATTTGTAAAAAACTGCGAAAGAAATTGCATGGCCTCAAACTTGACTTTAACCCATTGTGCACACAAAATCATTCAAGCTATTTACCCATTACTAATGACCTTGTTTATGAATCCTTTAGTAAAATGATCAAAAAATACGAGAGTTCTTTTTCAAAGTGACCTTGTAACTGTTTTTCTATGTTTTTAAAAAAAAATTCTTTCACATTTTTCTTTGTCTAACCCTGAGGAAAGAAGAAGTAAGGACGCGCCCTCCAGCACAGCACTTTTTTAGTTTAATGGAGGGATTAGTGCTATCATAAATCTTTGACTTGAACATGGAAACACCTGCCTACTCTCCTTAAATCAAGGAAGTCCCCGATGGCTTTAGTATTGAGTGTGTGTGTGTGTGTGTGTTTGTGAGGTCTATCGTAAAAATAATCAAGCAGTGTTAGAATTCAACGTGTGATTTATACTTCCCTTCTTCAAGTGCTTAATATTGATCACTGCATTGCCTTTACACATCAACCCATTTTCCCAAACTGCAATTCTGTTAAAGATTTTGTTCAAGCAATTGAAAATGCACAATCAAATCCCTGTTCCAGAATGTGGAACAAAACCAGGAACCGACTCACACTGAGAGGCACGTGGGGGCTTCTTGACCCTGGGCATTCTGAGCAGTCTTATGGCTCAAGGTTTTCTTGTAAAGATTTTAAAATGTAATGGTACAATAGCTTTTCTCAAAGCAGAAATATTACTGGTTATGTTATTCTATTTTGGTCTTTTCCAATAATGTTGTACATAGTCCAATAAAGTCACATGCCAGGCCTGCACAACATTTGGAAATATGCAATATTGCTGAAGTTTATGATATTATATTTGCAATAATGAATGCTCTCCAATATATTCAGACTCTGTGCTGCTGAAGCTTGTAGCTGAACTGGTATCAAGCTATTAATTCTTCATATTGTTAGTCAAATATATTCACAAGCACAATGCAAAAGCTGAGAAGGCAATATCTAGCACTATTTTGCAGGAAGGAGAATAACAAATGTTGCTAAAAGTTTCATATTTTCCCTATAAGCATTGAAGTAAAATCCTGGGTGTCTTCCTGTCTATGCACATGACCTTGCTGTTTGGACTTCCTCTTCACACATGGCTGACTATCCATAGCGAGGCGCTGGGGCCAATTAGAGCCACAGTGACAAACAGTGGGTCAGTGGAGAGGGAACGCGTGACAGCGGAGCGTTTAGGACACAAGTAAACTGTGAAGTGTGTTTGACAGGAGTGTGCTCATGTCCACCACTGTCGCTCAAGCAAGACCATCTACTCTACAGCTAAACTTCTTTGGATTGCATAAACAAACTAAACTTAAAGTATCTTAAAGGGCATCAGAACCTGGAATTAGAACCTACTAAGAGCAATATAATTCTGTCATAGATTGAGCTATATTTTACTAAAGAGAGTCATAATTGAGGAAAGCTCCAAAACTCATCTGACCAGCTTTTTGTGACTCACATTTTACATAAAAAAGCACTCTTAATACTCCTTTCCTGCGATGGATATAGTCTGTATGTGTGATATACAGTGTAGACATTGTAAATACAAATACTAGTTTTCCAGATGTCAAAACACTTTTTAATTTGAAGTTTCCCCCGAGCCTCTATTACATAGAGTCTTGCTGCACCTTCATGGATACCTACCATTTGTTTTGATGTTCTGCTGAAACTGTCCGTTGCAATAGAAACCTGTGCCCCATGCATCCCGTCTTATAAGCGGGTCCTGTTCAGTGTGACCCGTCCTGCTGCATGATAAATGTCCTCCTCAGCTCTTCTACACAATATGAACAATTCACCACCTTTCTTCAATTACCTCTCTCTTCGCCTGTGCCGCTCTTAGGCTCGTTAGGCACGCGGACATTTTTCTTTTGATAAGGAGGCCTGCTTACCCACGCTGCTTTCAGCTCCTTAAAGCAACACACAATCTATTGTTGGCATTAATTTCATTTTAGGTCATGGTAGATACTCTATATGTCGCTATAATCCATTCTAATATGATTATACAAGCAAAAAACAGTAATGAGCATAGCAAGAGTATGGGGTTTTTTCTGCAAAATGAAGGGGAAAACTGTAAATCACTATACGCTGTACTGTCACGAGCGTGCTGACTGCTTAGCACTGTAATGGTCCAAAACATTAAAGATGGATGGAAGTTTTCTCAATAACACTAGGGCATGGGTCAGCAAAAAGTAAGGGTGATGTTAGTAAAGCATGACGGCAGAAATTCCTGAAGAGTCTCACGTTTCCCTTTCCTGTCAAGGAAAGAGACACCTACTATGAAAACAATAATCACACACTGAAGTGTAAAAGTAGAAGCTGATATATTGCCAAATGTTAAACAAATTCTAACTTTTGATTCATGATGCAGCAACTGATTGATAGAAGAATGAGCATACTACATATCTTTTCAAAGTAGTTAGAGTGAGTGCCTATATTTTGGAAAGCGGCTGACACTGTTGGTGAAACTGCCCCAAACTGGTATGGTCGAAGTTAGTCAGGGTGGTTGTCCTTGTGGGATAATACATGCATTTTCAAAAGTCAGTTTAAATTGGACTCGGACAGTCATCCAGCTTAAACGTAGTGAGTGTCAGTCTCTTACATCGATGTTATTGTTAAGTATTTACTTAATTCTTTAACCATTCCAAAGAGTTGTGTGTGAAAAAAACATCGGGCAAGTCAGGTTAGTAAACTGCTCATACACCCTGAACAACTGCAGGGGTCAAAGGGCAATAAGGAGCACAGCCTTGAGAGTTTCTATTATTCTCTCAGCTATTCGTCTTTTCGGTGTTGGTCGAAACACACGCGAAAACATCTCCACAGGTCAAAAGTCAAACCAGCGTGATAGAGTTCTTAAAGACCTCTGACTTCACCTGGACCACTTGTAAAACGGTGAATGTTGTCGATAAGAGCAGCTGCTAGCTCTTACAGTTAGGTCAACACGCGCGCACACACACACACACACACACACACACACATACACAGTACATACACTGGGTACTCTTCCCTGGGCCTCAGAACTTGGCACAAGATCATGTGGAGACAGGACGAACAGCTGCGTGTGTTCCCAGCCTGTTGTTTGCTTTCCAGTGTGAGTCGGACATCAACTTGGCGCTAATGGCTGCACCAACTTGTAACTCAGAGCACTGCTCGTGGTTTATTGGTGGCGACTGAAGTGAGTTACAAGCGTTACTATAAATCAACAGGGAGACGCCTGTCACTACCTCATACATCAATCTGGAGCTAGCGTTACATAAGAGAAAGCCGGTGGACTGTTTCGAAAAAGTGTAGTTTAGCTTCACAGGATTTTAAGTGATATAGAAAGGGCAAACATGTAAAGTATATGAAATCAGATTTTTAATTATCATTGTGGTATCAAAATCGCTATTGAAATTCTGGAATATTCCTAAGCCATATTTGGTCTTACGCTTTCTCTCCCATGCACAGAAACATGTAAGCCTATAAGTGTAGTGAGATCAATTACTGAATCTCATGAAAAATATAACACTCATTTTGATATTCAGGCCAACGGGAACTATAAACGGGCTTGTGCAGAAGGGCCTCAAATTGAAGAACATAACATGCAACTTCCTGTTTTTTGAGCTTTGAGCAACAAGTGCCACATTCACAAAAGACTCATTTCATAACCAGTTCATTTCCGTCACATTTTCTCCACATGTGAGGAGTAACAGAGGCCGTACAGAGGTGACATCGGGCCAGAGGGTGAACAGTTTGAAAAATGGTGTCCTCCTAGTTCAGTTCAAATCCTTGTTTGCTAAGGTCAGACGTGTGCGTGGATTTCAGTACATTTATTTACACACAAGCTTTAAGTGTGCAGCAGCAGTTGTCACATTCGCCAAACAGAATAAGATTAGGACAAAGACTGTCTCCAAGTATTCTGTAAACATTTGTGCAGCTCAATATATTATGTTTTCTAATATCATGCTGAATATAGCCGCGAAAATTCAACAAAGACATCTCATGCCAACCTAAACTTTGGCATTCGAATTAAGTTGAGGCACAGCAATCTGACACAGTTTTTGTGTGTGTCTAAATACAACTGAGAAGTATAGTAAAGAAATACAAGCCTCTGTAGCATTGACTCTGTGTTGCCATCCAGTGGCCAGGGCACTTGTGGGCTTCTAAACTGCCCTGTAAAACATATAACATGAAACATAATGAATAAAATTGAAAGTCACCCCAAACTTATGACCAACAATTCTAGGTCAACATCAGGTGTAAAATGTTGCCACAATTTTGAGTATTTTTCCAGCTTTAGAAAAAAGGTTGACTTTTAAAATGGAACAGACCTCCCTGCCAGCTGAAAACTAAAGCAATAGGAGTAAGAGAGAGGTTGTGTTTCTTTGTGCCCGTGTCTCTTCTCCTCTGTCAGAGCGCAGATTAACAAGACTTTGTAAAGTGTGGTTTTGTGCCACATGTCCTTGTGTTTGTGTTTTTCTTTCTTATTGATCGGTCAGACAAGAGAGGTACACTTTCTTTTCGGATGGCAGCTTATTTTAAGCTCCACAGGAGACCGGAGCCCCAACATTATCTTTCTTTGATCTAAACAGAGTTGGCAAAGTCTTGCACTGGTAATAAAATTGCTTTCAGGTTGCTTTTCAGACTCAAACGACAATTCATCTCATTAATTCAAACTATTGTGATTTCACAATTGACCTTTTTTGTTCATTTACAACAATTCTCAAGACTTGCAGAACATTGCAACATGGCACACGATACTCTCCAATTTTGTGATGTGTATTATTTCTATAGACAGTTATTAAAACTGAACACTGCACAAAAACGACCTGTAATTAATTGCAGACAAACGAATTTCTTCTTTTGCATAAAGCATTTATCAACAACACAGCACAACATGCTGGTTGCTCGGTAACCTCAAGCCCCAAATCCGATTTTGCAGTGGTTTGTGACAGTTTCTTCACAACCGCAATCTTGAAGTGCAGTGCTGTGTTTTAGAGGAATAAGTCAACTGTCAGGAAATGGTGTATGAAACTAAGCTACTAATATCATTAATGTGCCGGTGTGAGCCATGGGTTTGAAAAAGGAACTTTCACTTCTTCATTTTATATTTTATATTTTTTTAAAACATAAATCACACTTAGATTAAAGCATTTCATGGTTCATTTTTATATTGATGACATTTTACATTTTATAACTGGGTGTAGGTCAGTGGTCCATCCATCTGGAATATTTTACACATCGCCACAAAGTATGATTTCTGCTATTCGAAATTAGATTTTTACTACTACTACTGCCGCCGCCGCCACCACCACTACTACTACTACTACCACTACTACTACTACAGTGGATTGTGGATGTTAGACTGATGGTGTTGAGGTTTGCCAGTGAACCACTAAATGTGCTCTGATCCCAAAGGAGCACTACATGGAAACTACCAAAGGCACATTGTCCTCTTTTATCCCTTCAAATCCTCTTTCGATTGAGCTGGGAATCAGCCTCCCACACCTTTGGAATGATCTATTCCTGGAGAACTTGACTGTGCATTATTCTTTTTAATTCTTTTTAACCATCACTGTCTCAATATAACATTTTTGTGTTACGCTTATTGTGAGAAAAAAAAACATCAACATTTTTCATTCACATTGTCTAACGCCTTACTACAGGGCTATTCAACTTTATTTTCCTGAGGGCCAGATTTTTTGGAGGGCCAAGATCTCTGGGCTGGAGCTGCTTAACACGACACTACTGAAACAACATTTTGGGTAGCACAATTTCAATAAATTAAGTTAATACAATAAAAGAACTACGGCTAGATTAGATGTTTGTGAGGTATAACAAAATACTTTACCAACATTGTTTTGCAAAATTGCCCATTCAGAACTGAACCAGAATTAAGTTAAGTACCAGGCAGGTCTGAATCAGAACTAACCCAGAATTAAATACGGCCTAAACCCATGACCAAACCAGGTCTAATCTAGTGCTAACCCAGAATTTAACCAGTAAAAAAAATAATGATTTTATTTTCATTTTTAATCAAATTGGAGGGTGGGTTGTGGGCCGGATTTAATTGCTTGGCGGGCCTGATTTGGCATCCGGGCCTTATGTTGAATAGCCCTGCCTTACTATATGACAATTTTTATGACGAAATAATAAGGAAAAAATTCTGAATGTTTACGGTTTTGAGCATAGAGTGAATTGACTGAATATTGTATCTAAAATATGCGGTTATTTATTTTAAAGGGGACATATTCTGCTAAATCAACTTTAATGAGTTTGTACATGTTTCCTCAGCATTATTTTACTCAAAGTTGTATTTTGACCCATGCATGTTTGAGTAATCCTCTATTGTCCTGCAATAGAGGCTTGAGTGCTCACAAAAGTCCTGTATTCACCTCCCCCTATGCCCACCCACATCAATGTACTTAGTTTCAAATATATGAAAAAAAATATATGATTGCTTCCAAGATGGCGCCGCAGACGGATGCCCTGGCCTTTCTGTGCTCTTTGTTATTTCTGATTATGTTCGTAAATTGTGTGTCTGCGTGCTCTTACACCCGTGAAGAGCTCTTGTCCTTCCGCACAACAACTCCTACGGACCTAGTTCCAGTTTTTTTAGTTTCTGCTGCTGAATTAGCCCTTCTTTTTGCTAAAAGAGTGAGACGCCGCAGGCCGAGGAAAACGCTCGGGGGGTCCTCGTTACGGCTCAGGAGGACGCGGGTTACACCGGACGCCCATTACCGTGGGATTTTCCTCTCCACACGTCCGCTCACTCTGGCCAACCAAATTCATGGACGAACTGGCAGCTGCTGATGTAGACGAAACAGAGTTTTTTCTTCATCTCCTGTTTTGTGCTTCACGGAGACGTCGGCGCTCAGTAGGTCGAGCCGGATCCCGGACGGCGCCGTGCAGCATCGAGGCGTGTTTTGCCTCTTCTGCGTGCGGATCGTCATAAAAAGGTCTCTCCGGGGGATCAAACACGCGGGGGGTCAAAACGCAGGCGAGGAGTCTGTTTTATCGGACGCATCAACAACGCCTGGTCTTCAGATGTGGACCTGTGAATCTCCAAACACACTAGCCTCTCCATGATCTGCGACGATATCTAAATTTCCATTAACTGCAAACCCGATTCTACTCTCCAACGTGAAGTTCGCCTCATTCATTCACTGGCTGGCTAGTTTACATCCCGAGCGCCGAAAACTGCCGAACGTGGCACAGCACGCCGCGCTCGCGCACCAGATCTCGGATTGAGGATCTGAAGGGTGCTGGCACCTTCCCGGACTCCCTTGTCTATTCTCCTGGGGGATTTTAAACAGGGAATCTCAGCCGACGAACTACCAAAGTACAGACAGTTTATTAAAGTTCCCGACCAGAGAGGCAGAACACGCTGGATCACTGACTTACACAACAGTCAGAGTAACGCCTTCCCCGACCGTGATGCTCGCGCTGCTCTCGCTTCTCAGATCACGCCATTCGATTTCACCTGATCCCCCACGTACAGGCAGAGGCTGAAGCTCTCCAAACCTGCAGTGAGGACCTCTAAGAAGTGGACCAAGATGACAGGCCAGTGGAGGAGCTACGTGCGTGTTTGGAACATACTACAGACTGGGAGTTTTCAGAGCTGCCACAGCAGAGAGTTTGGATGAAGTACACGGACACTGTTGACGTCATACATTCGATTCTATGTGAGACGAGCATTCATGAAAACATAGCATACCAACCACAAACCAAAGTCACTACATCAACAAATGACAAAACCCTGGTTCACTCCAAAACTGAGGCAGTTAAGGCAGCAGAAGGAGGCAGCGCACTGGAGGGCTGTGACAGGGGGCGCTTACAAAGACGCAAAGTATGCGATTTAGCAAAAGAGTTTCTCGAGCGAGATCACAAAAAAAAATACAATACGCGTCTGAAGCAGAAGCAGTTCAGTCTGACAACAACCCCGCCTCCGTAAGTGGAGGGGCATCCCCGCTAACCATATATCCGGCTCCTCACCAACCACAAAATGCCCGAGCCCCCCTGCTGCAGACAATCGAAAACTGGCAGGGATGCCGTGATAACAAGCACGAGCAACTTAACACCTTCTACTCCAGGTTTGATGTGACCACACCCCTCCCCACGGTGGCCACCTCCGCCAACCCAAAACCTGGTCACCCCCACCTCCCCCACCACCTCTCAGTTCAGGAACAGGATGTTCACAGAGCTATTTCGGAAATCCAACCCCCGAAAAGCTGCTGGACCAGACGCCGTCTCTGCCGCTACATTAAGACATTGCGCACGAAGAGTTAACCCCCGTCTTCACAGACATTTTTAACACCTCCCTGGGGTCATGCATGTCCCAGCTGCTTCAAGTCTGCCATCATTGTCCCTGTCCCCAAGAAGCCCCGGATCACTGGACTTAATGACTACAGCGCCTGTGGCGCTGACGTCTGTAGTCATGAAGTCCTTTGAACGCCTGGTCCTGCCCACCTCAAGTCCTTCACCTCCTCCCTGCTGACCCCCTGCAGTTCGCCTACAGAGCCAACAGGTCTGTGGACGACACCATCAACCTGGCACTCCACTTCATCCTGCAGCATCTGGACTCCCGGGAACCTACGCCAGGATCCTGTTTGTGGACTTCAGCTCTGCGTTCAACACCATCCTCCTGCTCTGCTCCAGGACAAGCTCTCCCAGCTCAACGTGCCTGACTCCACCTGCAGGTGGATCACTGACTTCCTGACGGATCGGAGGCAGTGCGTGCGGCTGGGGAAGAATGTCTCAGACACTCGGACTATCAGCACAGGAGCTTCCACCAGGGCTGGTACTTTCTCTCTGTTCTTCTCCTGTACACAAACCGCTGCACCTCCAGCCACGACTCCGTAAAACTCATCAAGTTTGCGGACGACACCACCTCTCATCGACCGCTGCTGGTGTCCTGGTGCAGCGGTAACAATCTGGAGTTCAACGCCCAGAAGACAGTGGAGATGATCGTGGACTTCAGGAAAGCCACAGCCCCCAGCCCCCCCTCATCATGACAGACTCCCCCATCACCACCGTGGACTCCTTCCGCTTCCTGGGCACCACCATCACCCAGGACCTCAAGTTGGAGCCCTCCATCAGCTCCCTCATCAAGAAGGCCCAGCAGAGGATGTACTTTCTGCGGCAGCTGAGGAAAGCCAAGCTGCCAGTGCAGATGATGGTGGCAGTTTTACACGGCCATCATTGAGTCCATCCTCACCCTCCTCCATCACCGTGTGGTACGCTGGAGCCACAGCCAGGGACAAACAGAGACTACAGCGCATTGTGCGCTCTGCTGAGAAGGTGATCGGCTGCAGACTTCCATCTCTGCAGGACCTGTACGTCTCCAGGGCTCTGGGACGAGCAGGTCGGATCACAGCTGACCCTTCTCACCCTGGACATGGTCTGTTTGAACCACTTCCCCTCAGGCAGGAGGCTACGGTCCATCCGGACCAGAACCTCCCGCCATAAGAATAGTTTCTTTCCCTCTGCTGTTGGACTCATGAACACTTCAAAACACCTGTCACTTTAACTGCAATATTCAACCACTCACTGCACTTTCTGCACTACAACTTTAACATAACTGTAAACTTGTTGTACATAGAAATGCCTATTTTTATTTTTATTGTATAGTAATTTTAAATTGTTTCCTAATGCATGCCCTTTTTTGATTGAATATATGTTGTTCTTTATATATTGATTGTTTTATTATTGCTCAGTGTTTTATGTTGCACCTTAAGGCCGAGACAAGTTCCTATGTTTGTGAATTTTGTTCATTGACAATGGCAATAAACTCTTTCTGATTCTGATTCTGATTCTTAGTGACATGTATATATTTTGAATATTTTAAGACATGCTTTATGACCGTCACTGACATTTGTTTTTAATAGATCAGGACAATATTGTGTTCTGTGCAGTTTTAAACTTGACTCAAGGTCCAAGACTAAAACATTAAACCAAACTAGAAGTATCCTTTTAAATGTTGTACTTCCTCGCTCTGCTGTTTTTAGGAGCCCTCATGTGACAGGACTAATCATAATGAATAGCTGCAAATGAATGGATCCGTTGAGTGGTCTGGGACATTCCCGGCTCTCACACAAGGCCTTCTCTCTCAATACGTTTTAGTCATCATGTTCTTGTCATGTGTTTGGACAGCTATAGCACACTATGGCCCTGTTTTTCTAATCCGCTTTGCTGTTGTAAACACGCTGTTTACCTCACAGCCCAGTGGACACGACTCAGGTCACACTGTTCTGGAGAAACAAGTTCACATCAACAACCTTTATTACTTTTATAAAAAAAACCTAAAATACCACACAGTCATACCATAACAACCAGGACCAGATACAATGTGGATTCACTGATGGTTCTCAGTATTACTAACCTCAATTGCCAATGTTCGTAACACCTACATCTATCTCCATGGAGACAAGAAGGCTAAGCTCTCAAAACATCAAAGCATCTCTATGATCTGACCCTGTATCTGACCCAACACAATCACAATCATTATTGAAATAAAATAATCAGTCGACTAATATACATTTTAGTTGACTAAAATGCCATCGACCGAATAAAAGCCAAGAGCATTACTTATAGCCTATACTGACTCAAGCTGTGATGTGATTTGCTTTTCCAACATTTCGGCTGTGCTATTACTGTGCTTAACTATTACCTTTATTTGGCCTACGCAATGACACATTTTTATCAGTCTGTTCCTGGAAATGTTCAAACATCTGAGATGCAACAGTTGAATTTGACCTGTGAATGATCCGAGTAAGAATCCCTTTGATACTGTGCTTACTGTAACACAGAGCTGTGAGTAAAAACACTGCCTCCACCCACACTGATCCCAGCTGTTTATCTCCACCTCATTAGTTAGCGCTTCATCAGCGGGACGATTCTTTATCTTGATGGAAATGGAGGTTTGACCCTGGCTTCACGGGCGACGCTCCTGGTGTGAGAGAGGGAGCGAGAGAAAGGGGCCAGGGTGTGTTTGTCTAATTATTCACTATCAGAGCAGCTGATGAGCCGCAACACACATGCCATGGCACTTTTTTAATGAGCGTACGTGCCGCAACACAATGCCGTATGTGTCGAGAAATTGGCTCATTCCCTTTTGTACAAGACAGATCTATATACTCAGATCTGGGCCGTAAATATATACTGTATGTATGTATGTACGTCATTGTATGTGCATGTCTTGTATCATGCAAAATTTATGAGTTTTACCAGTATATTGCAGTATATTTCTGAGTATAAAACTGAGTTTTTTCTTTGGTGCGGCTTTTCAATTAGCTCTACACATACAGTTAGCAAGTCTTCTATGTCCTGTGTGCTGCCCAAAATGGTGTGTAGATATGATTAATTTAGTAGCAAAATGGCAACATAGAAAATGTCAGTTATGTTCAAAAGAGTACAACAGAGGCGCACTCTCCTGCCCTCTGCGGGTCTCACCTCTCGTTTCTCTGTTGTATGCAAACAATTGTAAAGTGAACAAGGTAAAATGGTCCAGGATAGCTGCCAGTCAGTATAATGTAAGATATGTTTTTCTTTTGCATTTCAGCATTTCTGTTCTGCTTCCACATTTTCTGTTCCAAATGCACCAGACAAAATGTGTCAAGCTGCGAGATGGTAAACACGCAACACAGATCAAATGCGTCCCCATATCCAACTCTCTGACCTGATTTCAGTCAGCGCACCATTGTGCACAGGGACGCAGTGTCAACAACAGGCTTTTGCTCTAGAATTATCCTGATTATGAAGCCATTGCTCTTGTAAAGCCAATGTTTATTATAGTCTTTAAAATGGTAACCTTTCTGTACACTCTAATAACTGACATTAATATTGGGTGTTAATATTTAAAAGGTCAGATAAAGTGCAAAGTGTGGTATGTTTTGGCTTGTTAACACTATGAACACGTAATTACTAGGGGTTTTACTTCTAGTCCCCTGCAGTGTAATTGACCCGAAACTGAACTTGATTTGCAGGTTCTTGGCTCCATAATTTAGGCAATTCTTTGTCTGCTGAAAGTCATTTGAAAGATTAGTCTCACCGTCACTTTTTTCCCCAGTCTGTAAAAGCATTCTGACTCGTATTTATATTCTAGACCCACAAGCTTTGTGAAATGATAAAAAGAGTGGTAAAAGTGTGAGAAAGCTGGATTATGTTCTACAGGTATTCTTCAGTGAATATTACAATAGAGCCCCCGGGGACCAGATGGAGATTGGGTACATCGTTTCATTCACTTATGCCCTTGCTCAATTGTGCCTGGTTTGCTCTCTGAGTGCTGTCTGGTCAGTTTTCAGCCTTTTACAGTATGAATGGAGATAGTGTTCCCATGGCATCCTGGCATTTGACCAGTGATTGCTTTGTCCCCGCACAAGACCTTGTCACCATTCAGATCAGCCGGCTACAATAGATCCACCGTATGTGAGTTATGTGGTGACCTTTTAAGGACAGCAAACGGAAATATACTTGTGCTATTCTGACATTTTCTGTCACTATACGGGATGATATAAAGTAGGGGTCTCCAACCTTTTTGCCCCCATGAGCTACTTTCACTAGAACAAAACAACCGTGAGCTACTCCTGTTCTGAAACAGTTTATTTTGGCAGGAACGACCTGTAATTTCTGTTGTCTGAACATTTATCTCAATACATAATACAAACTAATATAACTAAAGTGTATTTATATAACACTTTTCCACCTTCAAGGCACTCAAAGGACAAGGTTCAGCATTCAATTTATTTGTTTATAGTCAGAGGTTCCAGGTAACACTCAAGCTGCAAAAGTTTTGTCAGGACTGTTAAACTTATGTTTTATGTTGTAGGTAAATTAAATGTATAACATTTGTCTTTCGCGGAGCTTCCAGGTGCCCCTGCATTGGCGTCAGTTTTTACTTCCATTCTTTCACTCTTTTGTATCTTTCTCCGTTAATTATTTGATGATAATCAGCCTCATATTGACATTTTGTCGCTTGACACCAGCAAAACCAGGCTACATTTCCCCCAGTGGTCTTCTGAGTTTGATTCTAAACCTAACCAAGCCCAATGCTCGTTGACTGCGGCCCATAGTAAGAAAGCAGAAAAAGAAGTGCTCAGAGAAGTGACAGCAGGGAAAGAGGAGAGTAAAGTTTGTGCTGGTCGACACGGTGAGAAAGCACTGAAGTGCTGCGAGGGGAATAACAGTTAAACATCAGTGATCAATACGAAACACTTAGACTACACCCCTGTGTTACATCGCTTACCCACAGCCAGCTGGAGCCACAGATCAGACACATGCACTTGTCGTGAATGTTGTGAATAAAAAGTCAGATGCCCCTATGTTTTTGGCTTTTTTGCCGCTCATGCTGCTGCACATGGATGGCTGCAGGTCAAGGCACAATGAGCAAGCTTGGCTGAGAAAGCCAATGTTTTAGGCTATAGGTTGGAGACCCCTGATATAGAGCATTCTCATAGTTTGACATCACATCACTTTGCATTTGGTATATGTCAAGATATACATATTTTGTATGTTTTATAAATTTTACAAATTCATGATTGACCAAACAACAGTGAAATCCTTAATATTGTTTTCTTTCACAAGTCTAGCTTTATGAAATCAAACGTTCTGAATGAAAAGGTAATGATATTGTCACAAACAGCCAGATAAAAAAATGTTTTACATGTAGTTTGACCTTTTTTGGAGCATAGATTGCAGTGGTTTGTCAAAATATATGCACGCAGTCCAACATAACGACACTGTAGGGAAACAATATTGGTTTATAATTGTTAATAAAATTATTTGTCTTGTTATTTTTAAATGTCCAAGTTATTTAATGCTGTTGAAAGTAAAGTCAATAAAAAGCCTTCTAAACATATGTTAGGGGTCTGGGCATTTGTATGTACATGTTTATAGTTAGTTTAAGATAAGATAAGATAAGATCACCTTTATTTGTTCCACAATGGGGAAATTCTAGGGTTGCAACAAAGGGTACAGAAAGAGATTATGCACAGTATGATAATAGAAACAGAAACAGTTATAAAAAAAACTCTTATAAAAAACTCTTATGAAAACAGATAACTTAGAAAAAAAAGAAAACTCTTATAATCTTTATAATAACACTCTTATTTACAGCTGTCATATGGACAGAAAATATTGCACCAGGGACGATTGGCATTGTATAACAGTATTGCACATGAGTATAACAGTATTGCACATGATTATGAAAGCTGAATTACACGTTCACCAACAGTGTTTGTTGTAAAGTCTGACAGCAGCAGGAAGGAAAGACCTGCGAAACCTCCTTCACACAGCGAGGGTGGATCAGTCTGTCACTGAAGCTGCTCCCCAGAGTGCAGGGGGTGAGACTGCATGGTCAGCATAGACCGTGAGTTAGCCAGGACCCACCTCTTGCACCGAGTCCAGAGCACAGCCCAGGACGGAGCTGGACTTCTTGATGACTTTGTCCAGCTTCTTTCCCTCTCTGTTATGCTGCTGCTCCAGCAGACCACACCGTACAGGAGGGCTGATGCCACCGAGTCATAGAAGGTCCTCAGGAGTGGCCCTGTCACTCCAAAGGACCGGAGTCTCCTCAGGAGGTAGAGCCGACTCTGGCTCTTCCTGTACAGTGCGTCTGCGTTATGAGTCCAGTCCAGTTTGTGGTTCAGATGAACACCCAGGTACTTGTATGAGCCCACTCTCTCAAAGTCCGTTCACTGGTAGTTGACTGGTGAGGGGGCAGCAGAGTGGCGTCTGCGGAAGTCCACCACCATCTCCTTGGTCTTCCCCTCGTTGCTGAGGAGGTGGTTCTGCTGACACCAGTCCACAAAGTCCTGTGCAAATCCTCTGTAATCTTCATCGTTGTTGCCTGTGATGAGTCCGATGATGGCAGAGTCATCAGAGAACTTCTGCAGGACACAGCTGTCCGAGTCGTGTCTGCAGTGTAGAGGGTGAAGAGAAAGGGCGCGAGGACGGTGCCATGGGGAGCCCCCACGCTGCAGGTCCGAGTGTCAGACACACAGTCCAGGGCTCTCACAGACTGGGGTCGGTTTGTGAAGTAGTCCAGGATCCACTCCGCCAGGTCGTAGTCCACACCAGCCGTCTCCAGCTTGTCCCTCAGGAGCAGCGGCTGGATGGTTGAAGGCACTGGAGAGATTAAAAAATAGAATCCTCACAGCGCTGTCAGGCTTCTCCAGGTGTGAGAGAGAGAGCGGTGCAGCAGGGAGATGACGGCGTCCTCCACTCCGATGCCAGACCGGTATGCAAACTGCAGCGGGTCCATGGCTGAGCTCACGGTGGAGCGGAGGTGGTCCAGGACCAGCCGTTCCAGTGTCTTCATCAGATGGGACGTGAGAGGCACTGGCCTGAAGCTGTTGAGGTCTTTGGCGCGCGGTGTCTTGGGCACTGGTACCACACAGGAGGTCTTCCAGACCACCCTCAGCTTCAGGCTCATGTTGATGACGTGCTCCATAACTCTACACAGTTCATCTGCGCAGGACTTAAGGAGCCTGGAGCTGATGCCGCCTGAACCTGCTGCCTTCCTAGTTTTAATTCTCTTCATTCCATATTCATGTTTATTTCACATTCAGGCCTTATTTGCATGAATGAAACTCAAGTACTTAAAGAAAATGATACGTTATTTTCTGCACAATTTATCTTAAACACTGATGCAATAAAAAGCACCGTGCTCATGCACAACTCAATTAATCTGTGAAGCAAAATGCTAACAGCTTTATCTAGGTTTCACTTTAATTTTGTGAACTACAACTTGTCAGTAAGCATTAATATGGATTTTGATACCATCCACTCACTCTAGTTTGATGTACTCTTGAGCTGGGACAGTTTCTGCATCTGTCCCATGAATCTCCCTGTCACGTTTGTGAGAAGCAGCGCTGCTGCCACTACTGTGAAAGCATGTCGGAGCCACGCATGCACAAAACATGCACTGGATCACTGGGAGTCATGGACTGGATTAGGCAGGCGAAGCATGAGAGAAAATGTGGGCTGACGATCAGTGATTAGCGCTGCATAATTTGAAGGACAGGGCGCTGCACCTCAACAGCACCCGGCGCCCTACATATTCAGTTGTTAGGGAAACACTGGTTTGAACTGAAATTACTCATTATTGCTGTTTAAGATTGTCACGTTTATTAGTTTTTAGTTCTTACAATTATATTGTGACCTGAATACTCACGATTGTCTTGACATCCCAAGTCAGCATATTGGGTGAGGCATGGCTCGCTTACATAAATAAATTCAGTCAGCCAATCAGAAACTTGTACATTTTTACAAAAAATCTTTAAAGTATTAGTACTCTACTGTTTTTATATTGAGATACAATTGTTGTATTATCAACTTGAAAACACATGTCTAGTGGAAAACCAAAAAACAAACGCCAGATTGTGAAAGTTAAGTGTGTCTGACTCTGCACCTTGCGTGCACTGACCTTTGGGGTGACAACAAATCTATTCCTTCTACTTTGCAGTCTGTCTTTGTGCAGAGAACAGGGGACACAAGTGCTGAAGAAAAGTTTGCCTGGCCGCGATAACAATTAGCATAAGATAAGAAAAGTGCAGATAAATCAAGCTTGATGCCATCACAACAAAGACTCCTTCTTTGTCTCTCGTTCTTATCAAAGTCCGGCTCCATCAACTTGAAAGAGGCGCGACTGCTGCTGATCCAACATTTCATTTGGAGGAGATTATGCTTTTTGCAGTCGAGCTCAGCAATGTCAGAAAATGATACAGGCCTTGTCAGCCAGCAATGGGAAGCTATGCATATCATCCAAGCTTTGTCTGACTTTGCATTTCTTTAAAGTTAACTGATATAACAAGGTCTCGCACACCCACTTACTGCTGCTCTGTCAACTGCAACAAAAATACAAGTCATCAGCGTTATAGACCAGTAGACGCCAAAAGGTTTTTATTTTATTCTTCTTTTTTATTTGTCAGACCATGTACAAACATATTTTATTTGTAAAAATGAGAAGATGTTTTGCTTTTGCACCCTACTGCAGTCCTACTGTAGGCCTATTGTCCTGTCTGCAGTCTTTGTGTAGGTGCGCACAATAGTTCAAACCGACATATACTTTTTTTCTGGTACCAAGTTTTAACGTAAGATCACCATTCATAAAAGTAGAAGATGGTGACTGAATTGATGTTGAAAACTGAAGAGCTGAAACACGCATGAATTCAATTCAATCAATTGAAATATAACTTTGATTAAGTTAATGATGAACACAGTTATAACATTATTGAAAGCTCATAAAAGTTAAATATGCATATATGCCCCCTTTAAAACACAAAAGCAAAATGATTTTAGAAAAAGCTACTTCATAGATCAGCTCATTCAAACACATATAATATTTACAGATGTATGGATCATGTGAGAAGGTCCTCGGTCAAAACCATACTGAAAGCTACATCAGGCAGTGACTCAACATCAGCCGATAATCAATGTTCAAATCCATGTCCGCAATGCACCAGGCATGAACAGATTTGTCTACAAAAACTGCTGCTAAAGATGCTCACATATAGGGATGTCGCGATTAACCGTTTTTTCAATCATTGCGATCATTTATGGCCACGGTTATTCGTGTGGTTTTTGGAATCCGGTTAACCGCAGAAATGTCTCCAAGAGCAACGCGAGTCACGTACAGCGGCGTGGGCACATGCGCTGCCCAGCGTGTCAACAAGACTGGATAAACGCGCTGAACGACCGGTAAAAAAATGAATGTTTCCTTTCTTTTTTCTGATAATCAGGAATAATCGAATAATCGTATAATCAGGATATTTCGTGTTTTTGATCATCGTGACTCTAAAGTGAATATCGTGACATCCCTTCTCCACCTTTATATCCACTTCTGTGTGGGCTGGCGTAGCACAGCTGAGAGAATGATGCAACATCAAAGACACCAACATTTGCTGACAAAGCTGTATGGTGTTGTGAAAGTGTTGGAGAGTAAGCACCAGGGCTACATCAAGAAGACTTTGTGAAGACAGTGGAGGCCCCAGGCAGCATGCACCTCTGGGCTTCAACCTTGTCATGAAACTGTCAGACCCTGCTGTACTGCTGTAGAGACATTATTATACCATTCTTATTCTAAGTGCTTTTACTTCCTACTTAAAAATAAATAAAGAAACCTCCACTAACTGGGACAAGCCGGAAAACCGGCAAACTTCAGCAGATTCTTTGCAAATAAACCCAGCTCATCATGCTCATGATTTCAGTCTCGCACTGCTACTTTAGCACTACTTCAGTTCTCTTCTGCTTGTCTTGGTTGATGTTGGAAGATCAATAGGATGATTAGGGACTGGGCAGAGTGTCGGCTCATTGTTTGATCAGTAGAGAAAACAAAGACTATTCATTCTAGTGTTGCTATAGACTGTGTGCCCATTACGTAGCTATTGGCGTCTCGGTCTTAACTTAATGATCACTTTAGGGTGGCACTACAAGCTCTATTGAAATGTACAAACAACTTTCCCTGACACTTGTTGAGGCCGTTTGAGCAGTAAAACCTCAAAACTGCTGTAGCTTTGATGCTCCTGGCAATGTTGTTTATTGTGTAAGCAGGAAGGACTCATTGTTATCATGGGCTGGTGTGGAGTCATCTGCTGTCCATCACTTGTCTCACTAATGGGATTAGCTAATGTTATCAGCTAATGCTATTAGCTTAGCAACATGACAACAATGTTCTAGCCAAGGTTTTTCTGGGCAATCTATTGTATCATTGCATTATCCGCGGATGATGCAAGCCAGGGACATAAAATAATTATAGAGAAACAGAGAAACTATGCCTCAAGAGCTTAAAATGAAAAATGTCACAGACTTTATTTTGAATTGAGCAGCAAAAACAAGTGTAGTGCTTTCTAAAATTATTAAGAATACTTGGGTACACTTGAAAAGATATGAAAAGACTGGCCTTGAGTGCCGTTTATCTTTTATTGCCCACACATACTTTTTGACACTCATTGCCTCTTTAAGCATTTTTAATCGATTTTAAAAGTCCACATTTAAATATTAGTATTTGTGACCAAGGGGTGTGCTGAAATATATTGATATATTGTGATTGGGGATGTCACAATATATCATTTTTCTGATATGATCAATACCAAACAGTGACGTTCATTTTCTTTCTTTCCCATTGTCTAACACGTAAACGATTCCACCAGTTTGTGCAAACCTTAGAAAATTGAACTTTCTGAATGACATACTTTACATTTAGATGCATTTCTTGGACAGCAAAAATGGTTGAAAATACATCATTTTCCTTCTAAAATGTACTCACTTGTTATTTTTTGAGTTATGATTATATTGTGACCTGGATGATCACAACTATTGATTAACCTAATCATCTTGACAACCCTAATTGTGATTCTAAATGTGTTGATACAGTATCAATATTGCGGGCTGCTGTAACAATATATTGCCATGGTTAGTTTTTTTAAAATTAGATTTCATTTAGTTGCTTGTTTAGAGAAAGGAAATTGTATGTAATAAATGTGAACTGTTTTGAGGATTAAATTGTATATTTCGTATTTTTTCTGCGCAGGTAACAAAGAGATACTGTTAAAATATATTTGTTTAAAAAAAAAAAAAAGCTGACTTGTCCCAGAATATCATGTACAATATATCGATTATTGCTTGTTTCGAAAAAAGTTTCGTAAACTATTGCAGCATTAGCACTGAAATAACAATCATATAATGCAGATTGATTAAAGCCTACATAAGGTTATTTTCCTTAAGTAACAAATGGCCTCGCCTGAATCCATTTTGTCTGTAATAGCCTGAACTGCCATTTTCTTCATTCTTCATACCTTTCTACCTGCTGTTAAGACCCTGTAACCAAGATCATTTATGTTAACTCTGCTCTAATCTCTGTCTTTTTTCTGCAGTGAGCTCCTCAGTCCAGACTTCACAGAGACCTACTACACAGAGCAGGGCAAGGCGGTGACACTGGCCAACCACAATCTCACTGTAAGTACTAGCAATGCGTCATCGGTCTGCTTTCCCCGACTGACACATGACGTATAGAGTCTCTGTCATTCCATTTTAAAACTTACCAGAGGTTTTAAGTGAGTAAAAATATGTGTGAGCTCGGATTTGCATTTTAATACAATTCCAGATTAAGTTTTAAGGATAAAGTCTGAGTCATGTCTATATTAAATCGTTGAGGGCTGTAATTTTGAAAGAGTAGTATGAAATATTGGCTACACCATGGCAAAAATGTGGAAGGACAATCATAGAATCTTGCAATTATTTCTATTTATTTATTTATTTAAACACCCATTTTGAATGCTTTCTGTTCCTGCAACATGGAACATGATGTGCATAAACAACTTCACTGAACTTACTTCAATGATTTGTTATTTTAAGTAATTAATTGAGTAAGTGAATTGCTATGAACTATGTAACTGTTAAGAGGTACATTTGTGTTGGACATATTTGCCAAAACAGGAAGTTCCTGGAGACCAATGAGGAGAAAGTCTTGACCAACATAATGGCATTCATAAAGGGGACGTATTATGCAAAATTATATATTTGAAATATTATAGTTCAATCACAAGTACCTGGGGACTCTTAAGACCCCGAGTCAATGTTCAATAAAAATAACAATTTATTCCACCACAATTTAAAAAAACAACTTGTTGCCAGTAAAATCCATGTTGTGTTTCTCTATCATTTGGGTCTGGGTCATAGAGGCAGCAATCTAACCAAACATGCCCAACCATGGAACTGAATTTTGGTGAAAATAATATCTTTTTAACTGAAAAACAACCAGACCTAGCATTTTAGAGAGCAGTGTTGTGTATAATTCACATTATCTTCTGAATTTACAACGCGTCCAAAGACACAACTCTAGACGTGTTTATATCATTTGACAGTAAATGGCAGCTTTGGCATTGGCCAGCGTGAATCCTGGCTCATATCGCTCCCTATTCAAATCTGCTCGGTTTCGCTGTAGCCGAGCGCTAATGTTTAAATGAGCGCCGCGGGCTGTGTGTCAAAAAGCGTGCATGTTGGACTGCACGAAGCGAGCGAGTGGAGTGGAGTCCCATCATGGCACAAATAGACACCTGCAATCACATCTCCAGAGGAAAACAAGCTGTAAAAGTTTAAACCATGTGGAACGTGGACTAGTGCCTACTTTCCGTGGCAGATTTGGGCAAAAGTTCAAAATATGGTCAAGCTAAAATGACTTAGATATATTGTATCAAAATGAATGTCTTGATCAGATAAACTGTTAATAAAGGTGTGACTATAAAAATGTGGATTCTTCAGCAGATAACAGATATGTGTTAAATATCTTCTCTCTTCCATCTCTCTGTCTCTCTCTGTCTCTGTCTCTGTCTCTCTCTGTCTCTCTCTGTCTCTATCTCTCTGTCTCTCTGTCTCTCTCTCTCTGTCTCTCTCTCTGTCTCTCTCTCTGTCTCTCTCTCTGTCTCTCTCTCTGTCTCTCTCTGTCTCTCTCTGTCTCTCTCTCTCTGTTCTCTACTCTTGTCCTCTCATCTTCTCTCACCAACTCTACTAGTCTCTCTGTCTGCTCAGTCTGGTTCTTCTCGTCTCTGTTCTCTCTGTCATCCTCTGTCTCTCTCTCTTCTCTCTCTGTCTCTCCTCTCTTCTCTCCTGTCTTCTCTCTCTCGGTCTTGTCTCTGTCGTTCTCTGTCTCTCTCTGCTCTCTGTTCTCCTTTCTCTCGTCTGTCATCATCTTCTACCTCTCCGTCATCTCTCGTCTCTCTGTCTGCTGTCTCCTGTCTCTGTTCTGCTGGTCTCTTCGTCTCTATGTGCTGTCTTATTGCTCGTCTCTCTCTGTCTTCTCTCATGTCTCTCAATTCTGTGCTCTCTCTCTCCTGCGTCTTCAGTGTCTCCCTGTCTCTGTCTCTCTGTCTCTGCTCTCTCTCTGTTCTGTCTCTTCTCTCGTCGTCTGTCTCTGTCTCTTTCTCTCTGTCTCTGTCATCTCTCTGTCTTCTCTCCTCTTCTGTCTCTCTCTGTTCTTCTCTTGTCTCTCTCTGTCTCTCTCTGTCTCTCTCTGTCTTCTTCTCTCTTCTCTCTCTCTCTCTCTCTCTTCTCTCTCTCTCTCTCTCTCTCTCTCTCTCCTCTCTCTCTCTCTCTCTCTCTCTCTCTCTCTCTCTCTCTCTCTCTCTCTCTCTCTCTCTCTCTCTCTCTTCTTTTTTACTGATATTGAAGAAAATGAAGTACTGAGGTTTCACAGTTCACTGTAATGTATGCCAAATAACAAAAATAGCCTTGTATGGAAAAAGGATAGATAAAAGGATAGATAAATCAAAGGAAGATAAACTAAAATAAATACGTAATACAAAATAAAACAAGAACACAAGAACAACAACAATAACATTAAATATAAAAGTGCCAGGGGATTTTCAGATTACAGTTTGTGTTTGTCAAGAAGACTGTAGGTTTTTATTGCTTTAGGATGATTTTAGGATGAAATGTGTATTATTTTGAATTTTAAACACAAAATGTGTCATAGCTTTCTTTTTGCTGTCAATTTAGCATGCTAGTCAGTCACTGGCCAACATCTTTGTTATGTTATTGCCAGACAAATTTCAATGGAATTTCAGATTTGGTTTAGTTACGCTGAAGGAAGTGCAAGAAAACTGAGAAAACATGAAATCCAAAATGGGTGTTTTGTTAACATTTTGTTAAAAGTGCTCCTGCACCTTTATAAAGTCCAGAGCTGTTTAGCTCTGTCTGCACCTGTCCATTACAGCAGACTTTCAAAGTGAACTGAGAGCTTCCGAACTAATTGTGGCCTGAAAAGTGCTCGCTCATTGCCAGGATATTAATTTGATCTGTATCCAGTCGGCTACTTTGGACCAATTTTTCTCATTTAGAGGAAGAGGCCGGTGACACCAGATTCCAGACAAAGTAGAGAAAAGTTGTATAAAAGCCACAGCTTCTAAAAGTTTCATCCAGTCAATGAGAAACAATAAACTCTTGAGTGATTGAGTAGTTTATGAAGTAAACCTGAGCTGGTGGATCTTTTTACTTCGAAAGCAGTTATGTTTTCTAAATGCTTTTCTACATAAGGTTGTGCAATTAATCATTCATTATCATCAATTATCCTCTCATTTATTTTTAATCGAGAGGTCAACAGCTAATCCTCTGTCAGTAAAAGCTTGTGTTTCAGAGCAAAGTAGTTCTTTTGTTCACGATACTGTATTTTTTACTCTAACCATTGATAATGTAAAATATACTTACGCATCATTCTTGCAGCTTCTTAAATAAATTAGACAGAACAACATTTCAAAGAACCACGGATCTACAATAAGGTCAAATGCCTCTAGAAGCCTTAGAACATGTCCTCATTTACTGTTCATTCTATCATATTAGATCATTTAAGTGCTCAGGGCAGCCTTGTGTGTGTGTGCGCGTGTGAGATTTTTAGAGAAAGACATTAAGTTTGTTGTTTGTATTTTACTGCATGTCCTTTATATTACTTTGGAATAACAACCTTAAACGTCCACCTACATTTTCCCCGCAATTATCGAGGCTGGAGACGTGAAATAAAGTTTGACAAAGAGCAGTTGCATATATCCGGGTCAAGTCATCTTTCTGCTGCATTGTCTGATGGTACTGTGGCTGGTGGTACTGACCCATAGTACTCAATTATAAAGGGTCCACGATACTATTTAAGTCATATCGCCCTAGTTCTACAGCTTTTTCTCTGCTAACATGAGCACCTTCTCCTGGTCAGTACATCAGTCTTAGCTTCCTACAAGTTCAGAATTGTCCTGCAACAAAAACTGCAACTTTCTTCTTCCCAACAATCTGTCCATTTAATTGTTATACACTATCCACGACACATTCTATTTTATATCCATTCTTCCATTGGTCAACATCAGAAGATACTGGAGAAGCCATCCCTTTGTCATAGAGAAGATCGGAGCATATTCTATATATGCACCGCATATAACTGGGATATTATGAATTTCCATGAAAATGCACACATTTCCCTCACTTCTACTCTTGAACGTCTTAGAAGCTATTACCACTCTGTTTTCAAGTTTAATGGCTTGTAATTAGACTCATACACTCTTCATTGTGATCAGCAGGAAGTCCTAAGTAGATTGAATTCATCAGCTCGATCCAATCATAAGAGCTAATACTGGTCTGCCAATGACAGATCGTCAACAGCACTGAGCGCTAATTATTTAATGCCCTTCTTTTGTGCTACTTCATAATTGAATAACGGCTCTGGAGACGCTCTTGTGATGCTCTATTGTTCAGTGCTTTGAGTCGATAATAAAGTGCCTTCGAAGGCCCCAGGTTACAATACAAATGAGATACAACAGCATAGTGAAGAAAATGAATTGTTCATTTTGGCATCACATGTTACCAGTTTACTGTCTTAAAAACCTGAAAAACAGTTCACTTTAAACAGTTTGCCATAAACCAAAGTTATTCCTCACTTACCTAATGCATTCCGAGCATTCTAAATATTCACCGCAATGAGTTTACAAGAGCTTTTCACAACTTCAGCTCAGAGCAACCTTTACAATCATGGTAACAGCGCACTGCCTGCTTTGTGGCAAATAAAACGCTCTATAATTAGATACAAACAACACATAGCGATCTCATTATGACCCCAAGAGCTGCTTTTTCAATAGAACTGTGCGGGGCCAAAGGAGATTTTACTTTATTCCATAAAAAAATTGGCTACAGCGTCTAAGTGTTTGCTAATTAATCTTCTATCATAGGCCATTCTTTTATGTTTACTGGCCTGAATCTTATCTGGAGGTACTTTGTCAAAAAATGTATTCTCTTTGTATGATGTTCCACCGTTTCGGATAATCTACCACTGCTATTCTTCCCCCGTTGCATTGCCGTTGTTGTTGCGCAAGAGTATTAGTATTTAACCAACCTGCCTGATCCAACTCGTGCAGTAATCGTGAACATTTTGAGGTAAAGATAGACACCACATCACAGTATTCTCAGCATAATTATATTACTTTTCTTTTGGTATTCAACTCAATTATAATTTACTTTGCTTGTTTTGATGTCTTGTGTAACCATGCTGGGAGACAATGAGACATTTTAAATTAGATTTTAATCCTATTTTTACATTCTGAATGTTAACACACCAGCTTTTCTGACTTTAGTTAACCTGATTGATGTTTGAGGACAATGGCATCTATTTATTCTATCCGTTTTCTCACTACCTCTCGACACTCAGCCCAGTGGAGCCTGGACACAGGCCGGGCTAATTGCAGGTTCTCGCCGTAGAGTGGGGAGTTAGTGGAGGGTAGGGGCCTGTCTGACAGCTGATGTTGGCTGAAGCTTGGCACCGCTGATGCTGCCGCTGTTCACTGAATGAGCTTATTACACGCTCGGGTAAGCTGACAGAGACACGGAGCCACTATCACTGGACCAGGCTATACTCCGAAACGGGCTTAATTGAATCTAGGGATAAATAATAACGCTATGTAGATGAGCACATAATGAAATCAAACCGAACTGAACACACGGCTAATAAAACAGTGTTGAGGTGTTGTCGTTCAAGGTGTAAAATATAACAAAATATAACATTTTACATTTGCAAATTTGTGACAGCTAAAATGTTGAATAATGAAGGTTGGTACTTAAACCTGTCAGTATTTGCGAAAGCGTAAGAAAAATAACTTTGTGTCCAACACTGTGAGAGAAATGTACATACTCTATGCAAATTCCTCTAAATGTCAGCGCTCGGAATTTATGTGTGAGCAATAAAAGGTGTAAATGTGTTTGCTCCTGTTTGAATATGTATAGACATCTGCTATCCAAACAACACACGTGTACA
Source organism: Chaenogobius annularis (assembly GCA_015082035.1). Taxonomy (NCBI): domain Eukaryota; kingdom Metazoa; phylum Chordata; class Actinopteri; order Gobiiformes; family Gobiidae; genus Chaenogobius; species Chaenogobius annularis. The sequence continues at coordinate 195,212 of BJKM01000231.1, forward strand.
TAGTGGCGGCTGAAGTACTGAATGTACACATCTTTCTGTTGGGTTGAGTTTTAAGACTTCTGCCAGTCTAAGCCTAACTTTGTACACAATGTCAAATTTGTGCTGGAATAAAATACACTTCCTTCACTCACTTTCAGACAGTTTTCATTACCCATGCTGCTGTTAGTTTGTATTTATGATGATAGCCTACAAGGACCCAAACTCTGGCAAAAATATGCTCATATGAGGACATTCGTTTTATGTTTTAATCATTTTGATAGTTTTTGCATTATTCAATTTTGACTTTATTATGTTCTATTTATTTCGTGCTTGACACAACAACCGTTTTCCTGAGTGTAAAAACAACATGAAAAAACAACAACTGTGCCTCTAGGAATAATGTGGCTAAGTTGAAGTGCTACTAACAGGTGCAGGAAGACGTAAGCCTTTTAACAAAGTAAAAAAAAAAAAAAACATTCTGAACTCTTACTCTTAAAAACTTCTGTCACCAAGTGGTAGTAACGTGACCTTTTTTTTTTTTTTTTTGTGCAAATGTTTTTTTTATTGTGGTCTAGACAACCCACAATGATGTAATAACATCAGCCTGGGGACTACAGGTGGAAATTAGCACTTGAGCTACAACTTGGTACAACGCATCTCTCCTGATAGGGTTAATGTATATTGTGCATTGTCCCTGTCTTCAAATAAATAAATGAATGAATGAAGAATAGTTAATCCAAACAGATTTTTGTTGTTGTACAGAGTTGGTGTCTGATCACTTATTCTGTACTGACATGAAGTGTCCGCTTTTTGAACAAAAGTACAGCAGAAATGGAATACAATGAAATTGAAGTTTTAGTCATATCAGTTCTTTTAAGTTTTATTGGAAAATCTGAACACAAAACAACAATTAATTTATTATTTTTTGGGGAAAAGAAAAAATAAATAGGGAATCTCTGATTATGTTTTTCTTTTTTATAAAGTATTGATGTACATTGAAGAATACTCCATCAACTCAGAAAAAGACAATTACCAAAAGCGATGGGAAAGCCTGATTAAAATTTGTTCTTAGGAAGAATCTTGGATATAGATTTGTAAATAGGCTTGTCTGTAATATGTATAGAATTGTAAAATGTAGGTATTGGGATGTGTATGTATATGTGTTGTATATATGTATGTCCAGCATTTGTGTGCATGTACATGCTTGAAAATTCCAATGTATGTGCATGCCCAGTCTTCTGATGTTTATTTTTGTATTGTTTCTTAAGGCCTGAGAAGGAAGCTACAGTAACTGCAAGGTTGGTATGCAGAGTGTGTGTGTGTGTGTGTGTGTGTGTGTGTGTGTGTGTGTGTGTGTGTTATTGTTGGCATTTTGTTTTGTAAATGTTCTTTGTTGTTCTTTAGTTTTGTTCTGTTTGTTTTGTTCTTTTTCTACTCATCTTTGTTGGTTTATATACACACAGATACATACATACATTTTTTGGTGTTTGTTTTTGGATTGTGAATCCATGTTCTGTGAAATTCCTGTTCCTTTAATAAATTAAAAAATGGAAAAAAAGGAGAGGAGAACTCTGATGAACTCCTGTGAACTGTCTGATCACAGGCTGAGGAAGAGCAACACGACGGACTGGAGAGGTACAGAGAGAGAGACTTAAGGTCTGATGAATCTAGGTAAAAACAGGAAATTCACAGAATGGATAAGTGTGAAGGCTAATTTTAAAAGGCTAATGATTGCTATGATATAGCAATCATTTCAAGCTTTTCTAAGAAATGTTCATTTCGGTGCACCACTACCAGTAATTTATTTCTATCCCATGGCAGTTAAAAGCAAGTTAAGCAAGTAATAATGTGCCCAATATAATGACTTGACTAATATGTCTTGAAATATTTCTTGTTGATGGAAAAGATTTGATGTCAGTTGCAGTTACTGAGAAGATGCAGTGACATTGACATTGGTGTGACTGTCTGGTTCTATGAACGCTCAGACGGCTGAATTGACTGAGCGCATTGATTTGTTATGGGCAGCACCTTTGGCATGTCTGCACAAATATTACCATGACACCAGTGTGAGCGGCAGAGGCTTTTTGCAGGTGGAGATGGACTATTGATCCCTGTGAATGTTGTGTTTCAGGACCACTGCTTCTACCACGGCCATGTGAGGGGGCATCCCGACTCCTGGGTGGCTCTCAGCACATGCACTGGAGTCAGGTATGGGGACCAAACACGCTACTATTGATTACAAAAGCAATAGCCTATAAACAAGAAAAAAAACCTTCAATGTTTAAAAGTTGGCATGTTGTCCAAATAAGCTCTCAAAACAGATGTTGTAGATAGACTTTGTTTATGTGACTTTTTTACCATTGCCAGTTTAAAATAACAGTTGTGTTGCTTGAGACCTTTTACCTGACCTTTCACCAGTCTTAGGTCCCAGAGAGAGCCAGTGACACTTTTGAAACTTATATTTACTTTTGCAGTACAGTGAAGCTCTCAATATTCAAAGATCATTGTAAAACCATTACTTCTGTTTCTTACCGTGTGCTGGGACTGTTTCCCACACTGATCAGCGCTGTATGGGGTTTCTTCTGTTTGTGTTTCAGTGCCTGAGAGTGTACTTGGATATTTAGCAGCTTTATCACACTGGTCACATTCATATTACCTTGTTACTACTTATTCTAATGTTGTTCTTATTGTTCACCTGTTTATACACCGACACCACAAAACATCCTGATCTTTACAAGCAGTGGTTATTGCTCTTGCTTCACAGTAAGAAGGTCCTGGGTTTGAAGCCCATGGGGCCCTCCTGTAGTGCCCTCTGCTTTACTAAACTGGCAAAATACAGTTTGAAGTCTTTCTCTATGATACTAAAACTACACAAATGTCTTTAAAGACCAGGTTCGATTTGTTTAGAACCACCTCTTGTTGTTTTCCTAAGGGCTTTCCCTAACCCAAACAGAAAATGGCTGTGCGTGGTTAGCACGTCGTCATGTTGCGGGCGGTAATACAAACAGTCAGGAAGAGGCGCTAATGTGGGAGCCATGTCAATAAAAGCATAAAGTCAATTTCAAGCAAGACTGACTTTCCCAGTGACAAACGCTCAGGGCCTTGTACTGTAATTAATGTGTTGTCCTTGGGTTATTCACCACAATGTTTGCTAATGTGAACAATTAGCCTCCCACTCCACTGTATCTAAAAAAGAAGATGGTGGAGTTTTTTGTTGTAAAGGTTAAATTTGATGGATCAGGTCCAGGAATATTGTCACGGTTGGAGTACATTTGTAGAATTTGTTAAAAAGACTAACAAACGAATGTGTCATTGTGAGTCATAAGTTGATGCTTCACTTAATGGTAGAGCATACATATTTATTCAGTATTTACGATGCACCGATACCACTTCTTCCCAAACTGATATGAGTACGAGTACTTCATTTTCAGTACTTGCCGATACAGAGTACCAATACCGATATCAGACATTATTTCCACAAGAGTTTTAAAAATTGAGCCATGGTTCTAATACAGTAATAGATGTAACAATTCAAAACAAATATTAACAAATATATTACTTTACGTACAAAGAAAATATAATAGTATATCTTGTGAATTGTAGAAAAAGATTCAGTTGTAGTCATCTGGACTCTGTTTTAGAAAAAACAAAACGTTTCAACTCTCATCCAAGAGTCATTCTCAATCAGAGAAACAAGTCTGAGAACTATATCCTACTCTGTGAGAGCCCTGCCCACAGGGCGGGACCTCCTGCTAATGACCCATTGAAACTGGGATGGCCTATTGTTCTATTGTTCCCTGCCTCACCTTGAGTGCCTATTTAGCATTCGAATGCCAGGGCGTCTCCAGGTTTCAGCAGACCATTATAAACAACGGGAAGGTTGAATCTTAAACCTCCATTCCGATTTAATGAAGATTCTCTTTTTTAACAAAGATTGCCTCCTTAACTCCTCTTTCAAACCACTTTTTTTCCCTGCTCAGAATCTCCACCTCACTGTCTTCAATAGAGTGGTTTGTGGCTTTAAGATGAAGATGCACAGCGCTCTGGGGTCCTGAACTTGCGTGTCTTCTGTGCTGATAAAGCCTCTTTACAACTTTCATAGGGGAGACTAAACAGCCACTTCACAAGAGGCTTTAAAAAAAAAAGAGTTTTTTTTCTAAAACAGAGTCCAGATGACTACAACTGAATCTTTTTCTACAATGGAACACTCCTGGACGAATGAGGGATTACACCGACATATATCTTGTGAATGGTGAAAAATGTTTCCTTTAACAGGAAGCTACATTTTCATAATATAACAGTACTTTATCACATTCAAATACTTATAAGATTGCCATAGTTAGGATGGCCTATACTTGAAATGTTATTTAGTTTAGTTTATTAATCTTAGTATTTAAGCCAGTATTTCACCTCTGTCGCGTACTTGTGCTCCCCCGTGCTAACTGCAATAGCCACGTTAAACCTATCAGTGAGTTTTCTTACTTTTACCAGTGTCATACTTTGACCAATACAGACATGTCATACCTCTTTTAAAAGCGTAGATAAGTCACTAGATTCGTTTTTCAATCGTTCACACGTAAAGGCAAGGCAAGTTTATTTGTGGAGCACAATTTGTACTGAAGGCAATTCAAAGTGCTTCAAAGAAGCGCCAGCACCAGAGACGTTAGCTGCTACTATCGTAAACACAAGCACTGGGCTTATATCCTCTGTGAAATCATTCAACGAGTATGACAAGCACCTGGTATCGAGCCGATACCTGATACTGGTATCGGTATCAAATGAACTGGATTGTAAGGATTTAAATGGACAACAGCAGAAAGGGAGTTAACTGGAGTGTTTGGAGTGACTGATCCATTTGTTTGGCTTTTTTACTTATAAATGCTCAGTGTCTTTGTACTTTTCCGTATACAAAGTTGTTATTGACTGAACTTAGACAATCTTCCAATATATGGTGTGTGTGTTGGGTCCGATAAGCGATAAACTAATCATACTTTTTAGAGTATTATTGGCTGTCGGCCTTAATTCTCCAGCACAGGTCAATATTTTGCTTTGGCCGACCTGCTGCCTAAAGAACACACATAAAACTTAATTTGAACACTTCAGCGCTCAGAGGCCATTGCACAAAACAGGACTACATTTCTTTCTTACTGCTTTGTAGAGTGTGAGTTTGTAGTAAATTTAAATGACATAATTTGGGGAAAATTATCTAATCAGCACAAAAATATCGATCAAGTTCTCTGGGTTCTAAACAATCTGTATCTACCCCAATCTGTATTCTGGTGCCGATATATGGTCAGATTATGTTGCTTTGAGAGCTCTTCTAGCCTCGGACTCACTCTCTGTTCGATGAGCCAGCCCAACATACAGCCCTACTTCATACACAGTATTGTGAGACAGGGAGGGAGCAAAAGGCCACATTGTTTTGTTTTTGCATTTATTATCTAAGAGTGCAAGTGGCGGGGCATTGCTATTATTTATTTTTATAATGTTTTTTTAATTAATAATATGATCAGTTAGTGCAGCTTCAAAGAACCACATCATTATTTTTATTTTTTTTTACTGTTTATTGAAAACTCGAGCTTGGTGCCTGCACAAGAGTCTGTTTCATGTTCATTTCACTACATCTGATTGAGTTTATTTTAGTTTGAGTGGAAAAACCTTTCTGAAACAGATCAAAAGAGAATCTACCTTGCATTTCATTCGGAGAATGCTAATGTCCCGTTTTGTTTTGTTCTCGTGATCAGTTTGCCTAGAGTAACGATTTCACATATTTAGAGTGGGTTTGGCCAGAATCTGTTTTAAAATAAGTTGACACACAGAACTCAAGCACAACTTAAGTTAAACATGATACCTGTTGTTTTAGCATTGTTATAAAGACGTTTTTACTATCTTAAAAACATGACAAACAGAACTAGTTCATTTTGACTGTTTGCAGCGGTCCACACATATCGCTCACTTAACACCTTGCTTGCATCTTAATTTTTCACTGCAATGACTTTTTAAGCGCTTTTCACAACTTTCAGAGACCAGAGCGAAGTTTGTAAAGTAGCATGCCATAGCGCACTTCCTGGTTTTCAGAGAATAAAAGGTGTGATCTGATCTGATCCTAAGAACTGCTTTTACAACACTTTAGCAAAACCCATTGTGCACATGTAAAAAGTCATATTTACCCCCTTAAATTTTACTTTTGGAACTATCATGTTTCCTCGAGCTCTTCTCGATGGTTTTATTCTTAGTGTCTCCTTGTATTTAAATTTTATGTGAATGTTTTAACTTTTTTTGACAAGTATGATTGAACCGTTACAGGATTACATTTATTGAAGTCAATCTTCAATAAATCTAAATCTAAAAATCAAGGAAAATCAAACAAAAAGGAGTTTGACTTGGAGAACATTTTAAACGCTGATAGGATTTTGCTATGCTATACCATCCTCCTGTTATAGTTATAAAACAGTGTGTCTAAAATAAGTGAATCTTACAAGGTCAGCACGGCCAGTTGCTTCTGCCAAGTTGAAGAGAAGTGATTCAGACTGTGACTCCTATCCTCTATAAAATCTAACATTTTGATTTGAATGGTGTTGCGCAGTTAAACTCAGGGGATGCGAGTGCTAAAATGTTTATGAGTTGGATGTAATAACAGAGATATCAAGTGGGCTCAGCAGAGCTCCAACAGCACTCGTCTCAAATGAGAAGTCCTGTGTGATAAGAGTGTGAGTGCGGTGTGTGTGTGTGTGTGTGTGTGTGTGTGTGCGTGCGTGCGTGTGCGAGTGAGAAGGGCGCTGTCCATGGTGCTGATCTGGAGCGCAGCCAAATACACAGACACAGTGTTGACAGCAGATCAGAGGGGAACACAGAGCAGACACAGTAAGAGGAGGAAAAGGAAGGCCTGTCACGAGAAGGACTGTCCAAATTTATGTTAGCGGGAATTTAGTTGAACATTCGCTTCAGACAAAACCAGGGGATTTAAGCAATGTTCAAGTCAATATCTGAAGCTCTGACTTGTGCCTGTGCTAGATTCATTGAGTATTTATACAATGTGCAGCGTGTGCAACAGTGGACAGGAACATCTAAATAAAAATTAAGGCATGATGAAGGCTAACCCTCCATGTGATAATGAATCATGATAATGCACTTCAACGTATTAATGTATTATTAATTTCTAAATGTCCATGGGAAAAATTAAAGTGAAATTGGGCAGCAATGATTTATGATTATGGGCTCTATGCACAGCACCTGGCTAGCTCAGTGTTAATGTCACTTCATTCCTGTCCAATTATATTTCTATGGGTTTTTTTTACAGAGTCACGCTAAAATATAGATAAATGTATTTACCAGTAGTGGCTCAGCCACAGCTTTGGTTTTTTACAATGTTTTGGCTAATGTGTCTCTATGGACGTTCCATCCCGAGCTCTTACATAAAAACAACCAGGTAGTTGCGTTTTACTCATGACCACATGAAAAAGCCTACAGTTGACACCTGCTCAGGGCGTGTTAATATCTATTCAAACAGAAATCATTTGACTGTATTTAATGCCATGTTGGCAGCAGCTGTTGTTGTCTGTGCACATATGTCGCTCCTTATGGTCAGTCTGTGTGGCGCTCTCCCTCGCTCACGCCAACGTTTTTATTGATCTCAGCTGTCAGTGACAAAACAATACTTACATAACAAAATATCAACAAAATATCTCATTGCAATTTTTCTGGCAAGCTTAGATTTGGGATTTATTTTTAAAGTTAAAATTGTGTACATGCCCAGGAGCATTCACATTTGTATGAAGAATGAACCGTGAAAAGTAAGCTAGCTAATACAAGAATCATAAGCATTTCATGAGCAAATTTTTGTACAAGTATGAACTACAGGGTTAGCCGCTTTTAGACATTAGTGAGACAGAATATGTTGTTGTTAGTACAGGAAATTGTTACTTCAATAATTGCAGGATTTGTGATTTAGATTCCATTGCAGCAAATATCTTGCAGCTATATGAATTGTAGTATTGTAGTAAAATTTTAACCAATTTAACAAATGTGACTTACATTTTAACATGCTAAAATCACTATCTCTTATTCATAATTCATACATAAATCACTGCTCAAATAGGGGGCAAAATGAAAGCCAGAAAAATCCCTTCAGTTACGTGAGAGAAATTATATTGAAATGTAAAGGGTAATATAGTAGTGATGAACACTTCAAATGTTTATCGAAGGTGGTGTGAGTCATTTTGCTCAAGGCCGGAGCAGAGGTAGAATTTATGAATTTATGTCCTCGGCTCGGCTGCTTTCAAATGTGGTGTGCTCCAAAAAACGCTCTGAATTAAAATGTGTCTGTTGTGGTTTTGCAGAGGTTTGATATCATTGAACTCGAGTCACAGTTTCTACCTGGAGCCTGTAAGGGGAGACGACCACTCACTGCTCAGCACTGACCAGCTGTCCGTCACCCAGGGCAACTGCGGACATGGACACGCTCACAGCACGCTCCTGTCCAATCAGATCTCCTCTTTTCACTCCAGAGTAAGACAACACACACAACAGTAATTAGTAGAATGTTTTCCAACCTTAATAAAATATATAAATAAAAAGTACATAGTGAATATAAAAATGGCAATGACTGAAAATTGAAAAAGAACTATTGTATTCTCTGTGTGTGACAGCAGCGTGGGGAAAACTCTTTCTGCAAATAAGTCAATCATCAGTTTTTCCTTTGTCTTTATGTTGTGATTCTTATGTGAATCAAAACACCTGAGCCCTGCGTTTAAGAATTACAACACAGTCAAGGGCTGAAGAAAAGCATGGATGAACTCAGAACAAATCAGGCTTGACAAGCAATCTTTGCATTAAAAGAATCATTATTTTGACATTGACATGACATTAATAACAAATAATAATGAAAAATAATCTCGCATAGGTGGACTAGGGAATGTCAAAGATGGAATATATGTAATATTATATTTAATGAAAAAAAGATAACTGTGTTAAGGCAAGGCAAGTTTATTTGTAGAGCACAATTCGTACACAAGGCAATTCAAAGTGCTTCACACAACAGGAAAAAAATGCATTAAAATCACAAAGACATGGCAGAAATCACAAAATCTTTTAAAAGTGCCATTTTCAGGCTATCATGTCAAATAGTTCAAGGCATAAAAGAGAAGAGTGCAAAGAAAAGCGTTTCAGTCATATGCACAGCCAACAAAACAGTTTTTATCTTAGATTTCAACATTGCAGAGTAGAGGCCTGTCTCACATCCTCAGGAAGACTGTTCCAGATTTTAGCTGCATAAAACTGAAAACGCAGATTCCCCATGTTTAGTGCCAGACTCTGGGCACGGCAGGAGCCGGTCCCTGAGGTCCCTCAGAGTCCGAGATGGTTCATATGGCATATACATGTCGAGATGTACTTTGGTGCTAGGGCCATGGAGAGACTTGTATACAAGCAGAGCTGCTTTGAAGTCTATTCTCTGAGCCACAGGGAGCCAGTGCAGAGACCTGAGCACAGGACTAATGTGATCGTACTTCCTGGTTCTAGTCAGGACCCGAAGTAAAAGTAACTAATTACCAAATAACGTACTTATTTACTGTTATATTACTATTAATTGTTTTTTTCTTATCCACCCACCACTGTTTTATTAGTAAAGAATCAGAATCAGAAAGAGTTTATTGCCATTGTCAATGAACAAAATTCAAAGATGTAGGAACTTGTCTCGGCCTTAAGGTGCAACATAAAACACTGAGCAAGAAATGAACATATGCAGCCTCATTTGCCTCGCCCAGAAGAAGCACCAAAACAGACACATGTAAAATGTACAGTCTGACATGACATCGCAGAGAAAACACAGCAAACTGCAGCGTTTACCAAATGCACTCTGATACTACATGACAGCGCTTGTACACTTGTAAAAACAGAGTTGAACCACTAAAGAAATATAAAACCACTGCACTTAGGAATTTATTAGCGAGCTTTAAACTCCAAATGCACATGTCACTCCTGCTATTGTCATCTGTTTTTACTCTCACTACAAAAAGTCACCAAATAATAATACATGTCCTTAAAATCCACTCGTATCAACATATTTTCCATGTGCGTTTTGGAAAAAGAGTGTACAAGCCTGCACCGTGCATTAAACCAATGAAATGTCAGGAAAGAGTTTAACCTGTTCTGTACAGTGTTCTTGGGAGTTTTGAAAGGCATTTACAAAGAAAAGGCTGTCTCTTTTTTTTAGCCAATCACCGTCTCTAATTTCTCATTTAGCTCCTGTTCCCAAAACAAAAGAAACAAAATGTTACAGCTCTTCTGATCAATCACGCTGTTACATTCACAGAAACTATAACGACGATGCTATCAAAACTTTATTTCTCAAGCTTGGAGAGTACAGTAAGGTTTAAATATGACCTTTTCTGTTCTGAAATCCATAGCAGTCACTTCAGCAGAGGAGATTCTTTTTCTCATAAGCAAACCCTGTGTTGAAACGCCGGAGGTGCCATTCTGGGCCATAAAATGCAGCGGCGGCAGTGGAAATGACTGAATTATGGTATGACTGGGCTCCAGAGCAGGTTTCCATCTGACTACACTCTGAAAGCAGTTTGCACACGCTCACTTGCTCTCACAGCAGGAGTTTATAAGACTCATTTCATACTTTTGTTTCACTTACATTTGAAATATATTTTTCCATTTGGAGCCACTGTGCAGATGTCAAAGCTGCTTATAGTCAATAACCAGTTTTAGTCATGCCTATGAAGTGAAAGGAAGTGAATTTTAAGTCTGAGATGAGGTAACAATACAGCAAAAAATACAGCAGAAGGAAGTGATAAGAGGATTGTAGTTCTATAAACCTCAATAATAACCAATAATACAATTTCTGTATAGACAAACCAGGCCAATAATAATATTATATATATATATAGTTTTACCCTTGAAACATCAGTGTATTAAAAAGTCACGTGCTGCTATGTGGGCATGCAAAGGGTGCAAAGTGATTTTAGTTTCTATTTCGGACTGGCACTGATTTGAGGGTGAGATTGGGCAAATTGTCGGAACCGGATTCAAACTCACGATTTGAATCTGCGCACACGGCAGGCACCTGTGCTATCCACTCGACCACCGAGTGGCACATCGTCTTGTAGTTTTGGGGTTATTTTGAGAAATGGACAAAAAATCTGCAAAAATAAGAAGGAAAATATATTTTTTTCCAGACAGTGTATAATATATGTATATGTATATTTGCAGTTTTGATGCTAGAAATACAAAAAAACTATTGCTCACAATATGTTCCAGGTGTTTATTAATTATTCTAGCAAAAATATTGAGCCAAAATGGTGTCAGAAGAGGGTTTCCACCAAAATACTAGCCATAACTCTACTCATCTGTTTCTTCTTCCTAGTGTGAGATATTCTGCCAAATACAACATACAAAACATGTAATCTTATTTAATTATTTAAATTAACTGCCATCATTTCAAATATTTACTTTACACGTTTTCATCAGTCTTTTTGTGCTTATCAGCCTTGTGTTACTACATACACTTAAAAGCAAGGCTTTATAAGTCTGTGTGGTGAGACCTTGCAGGTGGAGATAGTGAGGCCACTTGGAGCCATACCTGCAGAGCTTCCTTTATAAATCACATGAACGTGAAGTGAGTGCACAACATTTATCAACACAAAGCCTGACTTTAACATTTGCACAGGAATAGACCTTTTTTGTATGTTATTACGGCACCAGTGCAGAGGTTATGAGAGAGAAGAGAAAGTAGCTTTATAAACAAAACCAGTTTCCAAAGTGCTGGACAAAAAAAAGCTGTAAAAAAGAAGTGCTCCATTTGATCTCACTAGTTGCAAAACCATAAAACCATTCAAATCAAAGTAAAACCAAAAAGAGCAGTTAATAAGGAAAAATAAATGAGGAAAAAACAGATGAGGCTGAAAACACTCCACTGTGAGGGCTGTTCGGATGTGATAAAACATAGTCACAACTGTAAATAAAATGAATAGATAAAAACCCAGTAGAATTCAAAAGAAAAAAACATGTAGTCAAGTCTGTATATGTCATTATTTCTCTGTAAATTAAACCTTTACATGACCTTTTTGAAAATCTTAAAAATATCTTTTGTATTCCGCATCACAATATAACATTTTCAAATAGCTTCTAAAAACATTATGTCCATTAGCTGAACAGATTTTTTGGGGAGGAAAAATACATATATATATATTTACCACCAATGCCACTTAAGTACTACATAAAAACACTGTATTTCCTTGCCCTAAAATCACTCAAACAAAAGAAAGATTATGAATTCAGACTTTTATTCCAAACAAATCTACTGAAATGCCTTTCCACAGAAAACAACTATAATTTGAAGCGTGTAGGAGAACAGTTGTATTACATACAATTTTTTTCCCTGCGAGACATTGAAGACGGTGGTGCAGCTGGTGAGCTCCAAAACTAGTCCATTGGTCAGTTCTCGGGTTCAGAGTTCATCACAATACAGCCCCCTGCCTCACAATATTAGCACTCGGGGGTGAGCTCATTTCATTTAGAGCAGGGGGGGCGTGGAGCAGGGCCAACATGACACAAATCTTCAGATGCCACAGCTTCGTATGAGGGCAGAAAAACTCATTACAACATCACTACACATCTCTGAGGGAAAGACATTTCCCTCTCACAGCATTGAGTCTGAAACGAATGTGGAACGTTACCTACGGCTACTGCCAGGTGCTACTGCTGTGCTATGAAGTGTCTCTGTGTTCTGGATCTGTTTGACATTCTACAAATTATATGCAAACAACTCATTCGAGCCATTTGAGGGCAGAAGTTTGGGCTCCCTTACCACATTAAAATTGGACTTAACTGGCACTTAACTGAACATAACTAAACCTGGACTAAACTTGTACTAGAACAGGACCAAACCAAGTCTACAACAGGACCTAAAAAAACTGAAATTTGAAATGTGTTACAGACTGTACCTGCTTTTGATAATAAAGTCAAATTATTTGTACTCAATATATTGTAAAAGCAGCTCTTAGTGTCAAAATGAGACTGCACAGAGCACACAACAGTCTCATGCCCAGCCAATGCAGGCTAACTCACTTTTCGTTTACAGTAACTGACAGTTCTTCCGTTCCTGCTTTATCTCTGAGGTGTTCCCGGACTCGCGCTAAAATCAATCAAACTTTCTAGATCACACTCAAAAATCAGTCTTTTTGCCTTAATGCTAAGCCTAATAAATCTAACAAAAAAACCTGAAATAATCTGACATAAAAAGATTTTAGGGTCAGGGTTGTTTATTCGATATTTTATGTTTTGATCAAATTTAGCATTTGCTTTGAGAGAGTTTCCACTGTAGTCCCTTCATGTGTAAAGTCTTTAACGTGTTACAAGTGACATCCAAAAGCATTGGCTGGCTGTTGTCTACACAGCTAGCTCAGTTTTTAATGTTTTAAGATGCTGCTGTTTTAAGTAAAAACCTGTTACAATGCCTTTAAGGAAAATTCAAGACTGGTTTTCCCACTTCTTGCCACTTGCTGTCAACCAATCACAATGCTCAAAATACCCAACTCTCAAGCCATTCATACATTTATGCTCTCTCCCCCTCTCCACTGCAGCAAGAGAACTGTCAACCTCTCCATCTTCTCTAAAATCCATCTTACTTTGCATCACTGACTTGACTTAGTGGTGGTGTGATACACTGCCTGTCCAAAAAAATAGTCCCCACAGAAAAAAGGCGCACACGCTCTAATATTTGGTAGGACCGCCTTTAGCTTTTATTACAGCTCACATTTGCTGTGGCATAGTTTCAATGAGCTTCTGCAATATTAAAAGACTTATTTCCATCCAGTGTGTCATTATTTTTCCCCAGTTGCTCTTGTATTGATGATGAGAGAGTGTCCACTGCACAAAGCCTTCTCCAGATCGTCCCAAACACTCTCACTGGGGTTCAGATCTGGAGTAGAGTAGTTTCTGATTCTCGCAGGGGTGTCAAACTCATTTTGGGCCGCGGGCCGAATTTCGACGCTCAGGTTGGGTCGCGGGCCGAACATAACGTAAAATATAAAACAATAAAAGATATAAGAAATAAAATAGCTATAGTTAGTAATAGTTCTTTGTGGACATCATTCAATGCAGCAAACAGAAACAAGATATTGAAATGTTGAGATCACAGATCTGTTGGTTGTTGCTGCACAAACTCAATATGATCTCACTATTTATAGTTAGATTATTCATGTGGTGAACCAAATGAGTGCATTGTGTTTGTATTCACAGTCCCATTGTTGTGGACACAGTCATGTTTCATACTTTATTACATTCTGACCTGTGTTTTACCTGTGGCTCATGATCTGTCCAGGTTTTGCAATGTTTTCCCTACAAAGCTGTCATCACAGAAGTTTGTTTTCTTGTGTTAGCTCCACATTAGCTCCACTTTTAGCGCCGCTCTAATGTCCACAAAACTGTCTCCTTTCTTTCTTCCACGTGTTTCCCAAAAACGTCTCTTTCCTCGGTAGGACCTTCTGCTCCAACCTGTAAAGGTGCGCGACGCGCGTTGGCACTTCTAAAGACTTCGCACTTGCACCAGCAGCACACAGCAGCGTGGGGGAGGGGCGGCCGCTGCAAAGGATTGGTGGACGTGTAGTTCCAGCAATAAAAATGCTATAGGTCTATCGGAAATGATTGAATATAAATTAGAAATGTTTGGCTGGCCAGATTAAAACGTCTGGGGGCCAGATTTACAACATTTACTCCCTCAGAGGCCGAGGGGATTTGGTTTGTATTTATTTTAAAAAATCATAACTTTTGATAGAAATGAGCTAGTGACTCGCTTCTTTTTTTGACATACTCAGAAATTTATGACGGGCCGGATTAAATCATCCAACGGGCCGAGTCCGGCCCGCGGGCAGTATGTTTGACATGCCTGCCATAGAGGTTTCTCTGAGAAAGGTCAAATCATTGGCATCAGGCAAACACATTGACATCTTTTCCATGACCAGGGGTTTGTCTTTCCACATGGTTGTTTCAGAAATGAGAAGACTCTCACTGCATCAGTCTGGTTTAAATACGGTGTTGCAGCTGAAAGATCATCACGCAAGCAGAAGTTATCCAGTAGAAGGAGAGGACCTATATTTGCTTAGTTGAATCAAAATGTTTTTGGACAGGCAGTGTATTAATATTACCTTACATCGACATACATTCATATTATAGCGATACATGCTGGTTGACATAAATGCATACATACTAAACTTCTATTGCATTAAGTAAACTCTATATCTGTGGAAAATACCAATGTTCTAAGTTGAGTCAGTCCAACCTTTGAGATACAGACGCCACCACTTGTCTTAGTCTTCCATATGACTGACAGAGCCTTCACTTGCTCGTGATAAATACTGTGTTCCTCGACAGAACTTAATGGCATCAGGAGCCAAGCCTCTCCGGCAGCACAGGGGCTATTACCAGGATAATTACAACATCATTTAGACTTAATAGAAAGTTAAGAGATGATATTCAGAGCGCTGCTGCTTAATGCTCGAGGATAACTTGGTTTTCAAATTGCTGTTTTGTCTTTTCGCAGGTGAAGAGGAACACCTGGGGGACCACCAAGTACATGGAATTGTACATAGTGGCAGACAGTACACTGGTAACAATAATACATGCTTTTTAAGATATTAGTAGCCCATCAGATTTCCGTATTGGGGTTTCTAGGCAGATGTCAAACTGTAAATAGAGATTACTTCATATATTAAAGAAGCCCTGCTGCCAGCTAGATGTTATTTTTCACACTATGGTCATGCATGAAGTGCGCACTACACGGTTACCACGGCCAGAGGGCAGCCACACCGCCGCGGAAATGGGTACTGTGGCCAGCTGTCAGAGCTGCGGAGACAATCATGGGCATATGTTTTGGTGATAAAAAGACATCGGTAAATCAATAGAAAGTGCTCTAAACCTTTGTGTTTGACCTGATCTAGTTATTTTAGATCATGCAGCAAAAGTTTATACACCCCAGGCCAACTGAATCAATAACAAATGACAGGAAATTTCCTCCAGATCCCCCTGAAATTATACACTTTTTCAGGGTTTTAAATTACATAGTGTAAAATGTACCATTTGGAGCCATCTGTGAAAAATCTAAATACAGTAAATCACTACTTTGCGGTGGATAAATCATATCACAAAGTAGATGTTTTAGCGCTGACCTACGATTGGCCACCCAAGTCGATCAAGTCCTGGGCTGTTTTTGAGTTTCAGTCCCCCGTGCGAACCTTCCATCAGAATAATTACATAACGCACTTTTATAAAACAACAATAACAAGAAAATATTATACGCATTTTTTGGAAGATGATTTACCAATGCACTCCAAAAATGAGTCGGTGTCGTAAAAATGTGTTTACCATAGCACATTGTGATTGCTTCTTGAGGCACACAACAGAACGGGTGATTGGATTGGTGCTTGTGTTTTGTGTTGGCAGAAGCACATAATCTGGAGGAAACCATTTAACTTGTGCCCAAAATTGTAGTTGTGCACTTTTTTGACAGCTTGTGTTGCTTTTGAGGCTGATTGCTGGGATACATTTTAGAAAGAAAGCCATATCATTCATTGACCACAGTAATCTATTTGTTTTTCATTTGTTTTGGACGAGTAGTGTGCATGAGCAATAGAAATAATCAGTAAATAGCCGTAAAATAGTATCTTTCTTTCAAATCAACTGTCAGTTCTTCTCTCTGCCATTATGCAGTGCTATAATGCAACCGCTTTTAGAGCTGTGTATCTAAAGTGGCCCCTCAGTATAATGCACATTTGCCTGCTTCTCCATCACAGGGTTCTTTAGTATAAATGTCCATTGTACCCCGTCATCACCGACATCAACTCATCATGCTTCATTTGTCATCGGACCGAAATAAACCCCATTTAGAACAATTATCTGCGACATAATGCTTACAAGTACTTTAATTCACACGCAGCACACATTTTTTATCACCAGCATAAACGCTATGGTAACGGTCCATAGTAACCATTAAGAACATCTTTATGTAATTAGTGTGAGTGCAAGGATGGACAAAAGACAGATGGAGTTTTATGAGTAATTCAGCTCTTGTCAAAAAACTTTTAACAGATTTTATTCTTCTGTTTATCTCTAATGCATATCTCTCTCTATCTCGCGCTCTCTCTCTCTCTCTCTCTTTTTCTCTCTCTTTCTCTCTCTCTCTCCATTCGCAGTTTAAGCGTCAGAATAAGGACTATGAGAAAACCAAGACCAGGATAATGGAAATTGCCAATTATGTGGATAAGGTAAGGCTGATGGCTTCACAGCGACTGCAAATGGCCAAAGTCAACAAGATAATAGCCAATGCAGAGGCGGAATCACACATTTCAATGCGGTCCATTACTGATCTCCTCTGCTTTGTGTTTCAAACAAGTGATTAGTGCCTGAGATGGAGGCTGGCAAACTCGGCCTGGTGATACAGAGTAAAACACCAAAGATTATTAAGATTCTTTTTTGCAATAGCGTTCACTATAGTTTTCTAGGTCATTTAGGATTCAGTTTCAACTTCTGATAGTTTCTTTCAAAGCGTACAATATTTCCACAAATGTTGTTATTTCTGATCTTGCTGAATGAAACTAAACAAACTAATAATGTGTTGCGCAGTTCTACAGAGCTCTGAACATCCGCGTGCCTCTGATCGGGCTGGAGGTGTGGACGGACAGAGACCAGTGCATCGTCAATGAAGAGCCCAACGCAACACTGTGGTCCTTCCTCCAGTGGAGACAGAAGCTCAAGTCACGCAAGAAACACGACAATGCACAGCTGCTCACGTAAGCACAACATCTCTCTTCACAATGCACCTCACTTAGACCTAATAGCCATTAGCGTACTACGGCTCCAAAACTATCTTTAACAGTTTCATCAAATGAATCACTTTGAATGTAATGACCACGACGCCCTTGTGCTGTAAGACTTTGTTTGCTTATTTTTCATACGATAGTCTTCTCCTGGAGAACATAAATCCCTTTCATACAGGCTTTTATCCCGAGGAGTAAATATCCCTGTGGCAGGTGTGACCTTGTCCTTACTTCAAAGAAGTGCTTTTCACAAGGGTTGTTTCGAGACTACCAGTAGATTTTTGCATCTCACTTTCTTCAAAGTGTGCATTAGGACTTTTTTTGTTTTGACAAGTTGTCTTTTGTACTGCTTTGTTTTTAGTTAGTCCAGTGTATTTTTAACATGAGAAAGAGTTTGTACTGCGCTGTCCGGTGGCTGAGTGGTTAAGGCGGCAGCACTTATGCCTGGCTCCATGTGCAGCAGGCCATACGGTTGTGAGTTTGAATCTCTGACAATTTGCTGCATTTCCTCCCTTCTGTCCTGTCTGGTAGGGCCAGCAGGCCAAAACATCCTTTAAAGAGTTTGTACCATCTTAACCATGAGCCATTGTGTCCTGTGATGTGTTGCTGCTGCATTCTAATGTCAAGATGTGAGACCCAACATACTTCACTGTATGTCAAGAGTCCATGGCTGAAAAGGCTACATTATTATCAGAATACAGGTTGAACTCTATAAAGTAGTTCAAGGTTGCCAAACATGGCCTATCAAACGATATTTTACATAAACATGACTTTAATCTTCACTCTCAAATATTGTATGGGAGTACAACTCAAAATAACATTATTCAAGCAGAAGCCAAAACAAAAGTTAAACTTTCTTTTTTAGAGGTATCTTGGAAGTCATACTTTACCGTAGAACCAATACAAAGTTTCTCAAAGCAACAATTATTTATTTTTGCCAATTCATTAAAAAGTGAATTTGCATAACACACATAATCCTATTAGGGGAATTTCCTTCAGTAACAAATAATATGGATTCTTCGTCATAATTGTGTTTGTGGAAACCCGTGTCCCCGCCTGCTTCTATAGTTATTAGTGAGTTTGACATGACCTATACATTTATACCTATACATGCTCGTGCTGCTATACTGTTTGGCCTGGGTTGTGACTTCCAATTACAGGGCTCCCCAGAGATGCAGAACCCACTGAAATAATTATCATGAATCTTTACACAGGGATGTTACCGAGCTAAAGATGCACTTTTAGCTAGTCCTAATTGGGCCCGACACAGCTTGACTCCTGTGCTCACAGGCATCCAGGCATCCGCTTGCAGTCAATTGGTGGCCCCTGATGTTCTCTAATTAGCCTCGCTGATTCCAAATGGCCCGGATAATTTAGCACACATGAATGATTTTTGAGACAGGGGAAAACAGGTCCCTCTTCTAATCCCGGCTCCTTTGAAAAGAAACGGCAAAAAGGTTTACCCTGATTTTTATTATTATGATTATTATTTTGCTATCCAGAACATTCCAATCTTAGGTCACTACATTACATTTTAAGGAAAAAAATTGTTGGTCCAAATGCTCCTTCAGGGTGATGGTTCCATTGTCCTAAACGGTTCCATGAAGTTTGCTGCGTGATGGTGGGGTCAGAATTTGACCAAAACAATACAGAACGTTACCTAAATCACCACAATTCTGTAGAATGGTTAGGTATATCTTTATAATGTCAAAATATGCAATAATTTGTTTTTTAGCGGAGTGATCTTCAAAGGAACGACTATCGGAATGGCGCCGCTGGAGGGAATGTGCAGCTTGGAAAACTCCGGAGGCATCAATGTGGTACGTGGACGATCTATCACTTCCTCTGCCAAGTCAATTCACAGGCAAAGTCTCCAAAGGACTTTACTGCAGCCTGTCCTCTGTTGATGTACTGACGGATCCTCTGATTTAGGCCCAGATCTAGTCTGACTTCAAAGTTTATACTCCTAAAGCTAATCTATGTGTTCAGCTATTGAAAAATGCATCGCAAAGATAGATGCAAAACAGACTCCATCTTGACTTTGTCTGACAGAAATGGATGCCAGTTGAAGTTTAAACAATTGGTAAGAATGAGATTTGAATGCCACACATTGTAGAGAGGATTTACTGTATTGATAAAACACATTTACTAAACAAATCAAAGGATTGAATTCTGCAATTACTTTGAGAATGTGTGCATTTCTTTAAACAGCATTAAACCTGCCTGCGTGTCTCTTTTGGCTGCAACGTTCCACTCTATGGCATTAAAACTTTTTATCAAGCAAGGTGACGACATCATCAGGCCAAGTTACAAGTAAGATCTGTAAGATAAGATATTTAGAGCAATAAAACTAAATAGATAAGTTTAATGCCATACTGGGGAACATTCCAGGAAAAGAAATAACATCTCCTTGAAGAAAAGAAGGCTGTGGGCTGTTTGCAGTTACATAGTCCACCTTTAATATAATAAGACAATTAATATATTGTATTCCACCCAAACTTTGTTAAAGCAAAATTCATCAAATTAAATGTATAACCATTACCAGTAGTTTGCTTATAGTTTAGTTTATTTGCCATTTGTAGTTTGAAAACCACATTTGAAAGCAAGTGCAAAAAGCTCAGAGTGCACAGGAAAACCATCACAAAATACGACCAAAAAAACGCTTTGACACTGAAATGAGCAAGCTAAAAAAGATGAAGTTGCTAAAAACAGTTCTCTACCTGGGCTCAAACGCATGTAGTTAAAAAAACATCATTCATACCCAACTCTTCTTTACAAATTGTCCGCCACTTAGCATATTCTGATAAAACTTGGCAATGACACACAATAACTCTTTGAGTCCAACTTAAGCGAGCCATCTTTTGGGCTGCAGCTTATCAGCAGCAGAGTGTTGTTCCATCCAGAGCATGAATGAAACAGCGCTGGCTCTTATCGGCAGTCAACAGTGTTTGAAGTGTATGAATGATGTCAAATGGGTGTTTAAAGGTGAGGCAGAGGAGAGCAGCTCATGCCCCAGTTCTGGAGGTATAGTCAGTCACACCGCTACAGTATGAGCAACGGCTTTGCTTTGATCAGTCGAGAGCTGTCAGTCATTCTCTACAGAATTATGCATGTGCGCAGCAAATATCTAAAGTGTCTTCAAAATCCTCAAATGTGCGCAGGGATGTAAGCTGTGCACAGAGAGACTGGAGTTAAAATTAAAGGTGAAGTGTTAAGGCTGTGAATGAAAATGAATGTGACTTCTTGAGGTTTTCTTGGTTTAAACCCTTTTAAATCTTTGTTGAATCTACCTGATTTAGACTTGTTTTATCCATTGGACTGTGTAATTCTAGTTTGGATTAGGTTTGGTTCATTTTTTTGTCATACATATTACACGTTAGTTAACATTTTTAGTTTAATTTTAATTCAAATCTTTTTGCCTTGTTTTCACATCTTGTGTTTGTCTTGGTCAAGAAGACCATGCAGCTTTTGTAATTGTAATCATATGCCCCCTTCATCCAGTGTTAGCTATGGTTTAATTTATTTTCTGTTGTTTTAAATACTTTTTTTTTTTTTTTTAAACCTTTTTTTTTTTTTTTTTTTTAAACCTTTTTTAATGAAAGTTCAATTGACTTTAGACCAGGGTCACCAACCTTTGTAGGGCAGAAGGCTACTTCAAGAGATAGTTGGTCGAGGGCTTCTTTTAAATGGGTCTATAATTAATAACCAATTTGTGTTGTTAAATCGTATAAAATAGAATCCTGCTTCCAACATTAAAAAAAAAATCCTTAGTAGAGTGGTCAGATCCGCTGGCCCTCAGGTTGGCGTTGCAATTCCAGCATCCACAAAGACAGTGAAATCTGCCAGTGTGGAAGACACTGAACCCGCCTCTCCCTCTGTGTCTGCGTACACTGGTGTGTGAACGTGGGTGTGAATGTGTGAGTGGTTTCTTGATTCCATTTACCATTTAAAACACTGAAGGAATGAGCCCTGGTTTAGACATGGATTAGCCCCTATTAGTCCTGGTTAAGACCTGATTCAGCCATGTGAGTCCTGGTTAGAAATTGGTTTGGGTTAGACCTGGTTTAGTTCTGGGTTGGTCCTAGTTTGATAGTGGTCCTGCTCCTCCTGTGGTCTGTCCTGCGCTGACAGTTCCCCCTCTGCACACTGCTCTTTGTAACACTTATGACATTCACAAAGGTAATGAGCGTCTTCTTTTTGCTTGTCTTTAAACCAATTCAAAATAATATAGAGTATAAGTAAATTCTGATTTGGTATTGACTTTGATCATTGTATTCCTTTGTGTTGTGGCTCTCCTGACAGCCCACTCAGCCCACTGTAGCAGCCTTTGGAGGTGGGCTCAAAACACATATGCTTTAGATTCAGCGAGGCGCCTCTGTTCACAGCCGCGCGAACTCACACTATCAGAAGCTAATCAGACCTGGATAAACTATCGATCCCTGTGGTCACCTCCATTCACACCTGTCCTGCTCTCACAGCCTCCAGACCACTGTGTACTTAAACGCTGTCTCCAACTCTGCAATGACTTATTAGAATCCAGACGCACACAAAGCCAGTTAGATTTTATAACAGTTTTGTTCTGAATGTCAACATAAGATTATATTTTAAAAGTCAGTGCTATTTAGAGAGATGGGAGGGGGGGAAAACGGCATTGAAAATCATGAAACGAACATTGCACTTTAAATGGCAAGGAAACATTGTTATACAAATAAATTAAAACAAATTTCTTTCAGGGCTCTGGTATTATCCTGCTCCAAAATAGATGTTGGTATAGACTCCATAATCTTCTAGTTCTCACTTTCATTACATTCCGAATGAAACCATCAACTAAACCTATCTTATTTTAGAATAAATCATATTTCAAATGCAACAATAACTGTAACTAAGACCCTTTAGACTTTACCTGATGCTCAAGTCAAGCTACAAAACCCTGTTGTCTGTCGTATCATTGTCACATAAATTAGTCATCTTTTCCTGACCTGTTGTTAGTATCTACATGAATGAAGACTGTAGAGCTTAAAGGAGACATATTGTGCTTTTTTCAGGTACTTCGTATTGAACTATATAATATTAGTTGTTCATCATTTTACAATTACTTAATTGAACACCGCGCTATTGATCTAAAATGGCGTAATAATAGATACAGGTTCATTGACTTTCTGTTTAAAACATGTCGGTGTAATCCCTCATTCGTCCACACAGTTGTATCATCTGAACTCTGTTTTAGAAAAAACAAAACCTTTTGACTCTCATCCAAGAGTCATTCTCAATCTGTGAATCGAGTCTGGGAACTCAGGTTTTATATCCTCCTCTGTGTAAGCCTTGCCCACCGGGCGGGACCTCCTGATGGAGTTTTTGGTTTCACTTTAGTCTACTTTCTTTGTTCACTAACTGCCCTGTAATGGACTATCTACATCCTATTGTAAACTGACTTTCGCTCCCTCCTCACTGAGTACGTGGTTAGCATCAGAATGTCCTGGGCGTCTCCAGGGTTTCAACACACTATTATAAACAACCGGAAGGTTGAATCTTAATCCTCCATTTTGGTTTCAGGAAAGATTCTCTTTTTCAACAAAGATTGCCTCCGTAACTCCTCTTTCAAACCATCTTTTCTCCCTGCTTTGAGTCTTCACCCCACTCAAAAAATTCCTGTTTAAAACTGCAGAACTGATAAGCCCCACCTCTTCATTGTAACATTTCACTGTAACAAGCAGCAGAGTGTAATTTACATGTTTTTATATTTTTTAAATACTGTGTAACAACTATGTATCACTCAGAGTCTTAATTGTTCCAATAATAAATAATAATTAAAAAACAAGACTTTTCTGAGCACTCGGAGCCTCCGTGGCAGGACAATACAGGATTACATGCAGGAATCAAGCAAAATAAAACTTTGAGTAAATTAATTAGGAGAAAAGAGCTCATTAAAGCTTAATTTTGCATAATATGTCCTCTTTAAAATGTTTTTGACATTGTGTTTGACTATTAATACATAAAGGGAAGTGGGAACTGATTTTATTGTAGTTACATCTGCTGACAAGAATAAAATGGCAAACCTGCTTAAAGATATATCTTGGCTACAATAAAGGCTTTCAGTTTAGCACTAGGACCAGAATATCGTGCACTGAATTGGCCTCTTCCCTTACACAGTGCAGTGCAGCAGACTGAACCAAAATAACTCCTTAGACTCTTTCCTCAGACAAACATCAGTTGTTTTGATGCCTTAGCTGCCCTAGTTTCCACACTCCATTACAACAGACAATGACTCATCAATACATTTTCTAGTTTGGTTCCTGACTTTATTTTCACGTGCCCAAAGGACCACTCGGAGGTGTCCATCGGAGCAGCTGCCACTATGGCCCACGAGATCGGACACAACTTTGGGATGAGCCACGACCATGACGGCTGCTGTGTGGAGGCTACGGCCGAGCAGGGAGGCTGTGTCATGGCCGCCGCCACAGGGTGAGCTAGCTAAACAGCCACTGGTGATTGGAGGATCAATACCATATATTGATACTGACAGAGGTATTGTAAAGTATCGATACTTGTGCAAAAAATCTAGCCTTAAAATTATTATTTTTTAAATACATTGGTTATATTTTAGATTTTCTGCACATATTTTTACTATACATCTTGGGTCAAGCAGAGGTTGAAAGAAAATAATGAAATGGTTCATAGTGGAGGAGTTTCCATGCATTTTAGTACAAAACTCATTGGTATCGGTATCAGATCAATATCACAATATTTGCAATAGGATTACTTGGTATCGGATCAAATTAAAAATCTGTGGTATTGCCCATTACTTACGTGATGCTAACATCCCAAACAGCTAACAAACATGGTCAGAAGATAGCAGTTAGCAGAGAAAGAGCACGTACTGTAAATGATTACCAAATGGCACTTGCCATTGGGTTCAAACCAGAATGTATTGCTCAATTTTATGATGCTGAATCATTTGGTTTCTGTTGGTTTCTGACAATAGGAACAAAGATAATTGAATTTCCCTCCCATTATCTCAATATGGATTTTGATGATAGTTTAGCAATGCATCAGAAATGTACTAAAATGTACCGATAAATACGGAGGTTCAAGTAGCTAACAAAATGTGAATGGACCGTAATATTTACGACAAAAGTGACAAAATATCAGTTTTAAAAGTTTTGGAACATTTCACTAGACATTTCTATCTTTTTTTAGGTAATTGTTGTAATTATAGATACACTCTCCAAAACAACAATTGCGATATTATAAATTTTTTATAAATCTCCCACCTTTACCGAAAGACCACCAAGTCTATGAGAGATGAGGACAGTTTTTTTACACAATTGTTCTTGAAAACTCCCTTTTTGCATTGCTCTATTTATTGAAATACACTTTATTATCAATGCAACCATAACGACTTGATTTATGAATAATCTGTGAAAAGTACACACTCCATGTATTATTAATTAAAGTGAGAGCCGACTGTGTTTTGACTCTCTTTTTTCTCTTTTCATTTCCCCTGACATGAAATTGTGTCTTTTACTGGAGGCATTAGTCAGAATGACAAATCGCTCCTAAAAGTTCCCTGTAGTGTATGGATCTGTATGCCTCACTACGTTTCATCAAACATTTACAGAGAGGCTGGTCTGAGAAAAGTGAACATGTCTTTTCCTCAGACATCCTTTTCCCCGAGTGTTCAGCCGCTGCAGCAAGCGAGACCTGGACAGCTACTTCCAGAAGGGCGGTGGCATGTGTCTCTACAACATGCCCAACATGAAGGACCTGGTGGGGGGCAAGAAGTGCGGCAACGGCTTTGTGGAGGAGGGAGAGGAATGCGACTGTGGGGAGCCTGATGTGAGTGAATACACCAACTACTTCATACTAACATATTCAGAATCATGGAGGGTTAAAGGGGCCTAGATTATACTCGGGTATATTTTTGCCTGCGCCATTTTATTCTGGTCCAGGCCTGATTATACCCCAATGATAAGGTTTTATTCACAATTCAGGATTTACGCTTTGGTTCATCACAATTCTATCACAGCAATTGAAAATGTTAATGTCATTATTCCCACTTTGGTGAGCAAAATAATTAATTTAGTCTTTTAATTATTGTTATTGTAAATAATAATACGTACCAACTGTAGCCTAATTTAGTTTATGGTATTTGTTTTTAGAGGGCTTACAATAGGCTCGCTTATAATTTAGTTACATTTTGGCTGCTCTTTTTCATATTAGGTAATTTTAGGTAAACTCCATGTGTGAGCTTCTTTACTGCATAAACACGTGTTTCTGTGTCTTTACAGCAGTTTGGTGATTGTTAAACACTTACACGCTGTTGACCACAGTCTGCTTTGTTCTTGCACGCACTCGGTCCCGTTGCAGTTCTACTTCAGTTTGACTGTGTGTGTGTGTGTTCGCTTGTGTCTCACTCTCTTCGCCCTCGCTCAGTGCTCTTCTCTCTCACACAAACAGAAGGGGAAGTTTGAAACACAAAGAAGAGTTCCTGACTCCGGGCGTCATCAAAGCCGTGTCGAGCACGTTGCGTGGACATCAGTTTGTTTGAGAGGCGGTAGGCATTTGACCCATCCTTCAATGCTGCTGGGGCATCTCCTCAGGAGCAGTGGTCGCTGCGTGCCGCGCCAGGGGACCCATCTCCAGATCTTTGTGCTAGGCCTGGTCAGGACTAACTTTGCTGGAGGCCTAATTAACAAGACATGAGATTGACAAATAGAGAGGTATATTCCGGCACAGAGGGTTACAGTCTGGCCTAGGCTACGTTACCATACCCAGGGTTAATCTAGCCCGTTACACCTGGTTCCATTCCCAGACTGCGTGAGGCCTGTGCTGCAAAGTCTTCACATGATCCGGAAATCAACACCATGTTTTTCTTATTGATGAGACTCAAAAGATACTCGCTTACTAGATCAGATACTTTACTGGTAGATCAATGTGCTCTTTCAGACCTGCATTA
Organism: Chaenogobius annularis; assembly: GCA_015082035.1. Taxonomy (NCBI): domain Eukaryota; kingdom Metazoa; phylum Chordata; class Actinopteri; order Gobiiformes; family Gobiidae; genus Chaenogobius; species Chaenogobius annularis. Next base: position 221,966 of record BJKM01000231.1, read on the forward strand.
CATGGTACAGGGAAATAGAGCTGAATCTCACAACGGTCCGTTTGTAAAGCAGCTGGACTCATTGACCTGATGTCATTGACTGGAGCTCACAGAGGGTGGTTTTGTTTTATAGAGCTGTGTGTCAGATGGAAACCACACTGTGCTGTCAATGCACGTGGCACACTGCCCATACATACCGACACTTTACCTGGGGCTTAACACAATAATCCAGCATGTTGCATCAATTTCTCCTCTGCTGAAGGAGATTTTTTAAAGGTATACGGTGTACCTTTGAAAAATCTCCTTCATAATGGTGTCCCTATTAATGAAGAATGGAAACAGCAAAAAGCAAAGTAAAATCAAACAAATAATAGTAATGTACTCACGATGTGTTGAGGTGAACACGATTTCAGGACATCGTCTTCTAAGGATAAAAATATGGGAAAACTACCTTTAGATTTGTCAATCCCAAAGGAAATTTAATAGTAGACAGCTGCTTTCACACAAATGACAACCAATCAATCATTAAATAATGAACTAAAACACAATAGACTATTTAAAATGTTATGTCATTAAAAAATATTCAAAATTCCAGAATGAAGGCATTTGGAGGTCAAAGTGGAAAAGTCTAACAAAAAATAGGCAAAACATTTTGGGGTAGAGATGACAGATAGTTTTACTATTGTACAAGATCAGCCTCAAAATTGTGTTTAAGTTTCAGAAAAATGGTTATAGGTTTTTTATGGTATAGGTTTTTAACATCTGTAGATGATATGAAACACTATTGTAGGGTATTTGTCCAGTAAAACCTAAAAATCTGGATTTTGCCTTCATCAAAAATGTTAAGTGTCATCGTAATCTCCTTTTAAATAAACAAAAATGTAAAATACAACAGTAAATGTGTTTAAACCAGGCTCTGCTTTTCATCATTTGTGATAATCTGAGGTTAATCCTTTGCCACTTCTTCCAGTTGCCTCCATTTGAGAATTTAGAATGTATTCGTTTTCAAACTTTTAAATGGTTTCTTAAAATAAAATAAAACACAAAACCGGTTCAAAGTGCTCTTCTGATTTAAATTAAATTACATTTTCACAGAGGTTAAAAGGGAATTGCATTTTTTTCCTTTTTGGACTACCTTCCAAAACTCAACTGAAAAATCAATGATAGTCCGTCTTTTGTGGCAGAGTTTCTTCCCCTGTGGACTCCCATGTGTCAAACTGACTTCCCACAAACATACACTTGTTCCTTTCTATGAAATAAATCAGCCTTATCTTCCAAACAGTAAACCTGCCCGAGTTCACTGGAAACACAAATTGAAAACAGTGGAAGCAAATTGGTGTCTGACAGGCGTCTCACTTGTTTGTTATGAGTCCTACAACAGTTGTGACTGACAAGCGCGGACAGACACGCCACCTGCTCCGGCATCGCAAATGAGGCCGCAGCCTAATGGCCTTTCCTCGTCACACGCGGAACGCACTGTGAATGTACAGCTCGTTTGGCCCCATCTGCACACTTAGCGCCACTGTGGAAATGAAAGATTTTGAGACAAGAAAATGGAAGCAAGACGAAGTGCTCCAATGAAGTGATCACGTGCAGCCCCTGTGCATTCAGGAAAAGAGTAGACTTATTGTTCTATGTGTTTGCACATAGGTGTGCATATTAATAACAAAGAGTGCCATGGCAACAGGATACATTTTTGTGTAAATAATTTGACAAGAGCGACCGCTTGCATCTGCTGGCATTGTTCACTGAACCAATATTATTTCACCAAAGTCTGAACTAAAATGTTGCCTGGTAGTGGAGTGGTCTAAGCAGCAGCAACTATGCCAGACAATTTGCTGAATGTCCTCCCTGTCCTCTCTGCTTTATTTCACACCACACTGTCTTGTCTAATAAAGAATGATATACGGTAATACTATGAAATGGCCAGCCAGTGCCTCCTACATTCTGCCCCCAAGCAGGGTCTGGAATCGGACCATAAGGGGGTGTCAAAAAAATGTTTCCAACCAGGGACGGTCCAACCACAGCTGCTAATTTGTGGCACATGTCTCTCGAATTCGGAATACTTCTCTAAATAATCAGAACAAAATGTATAACTTTTATTCTTTTACCTGCAATTTACAAAGTTTTGTGCTTTGCTTGTTGATTCTGTAGAAATCTGCTCCATTTCTCAGTCCTCTGTTGTCTCTGCTTTTTCACTTGTAAGCTGCCATGTTTGTTTAGACACGATGAGGGACAATGAGTTTCTCTGATTAGTTAATGCACCTGTCAATCACAGCCATTTGAGATTGGGGAGACTGGATAAGATTTCAGACCATCTTTGTAAAGTATCGTCAAAGCGTGTGGTTTTGGCTGGTCCGGCAAATTCTATATAGCATTAAGCTCATAGAAAAATTGTTTACATTTACAATATAGATCATTCAAACTGTAAACATGTGAATCTAACATAAAAAAAAGTCCGCTTCAAAGCTCAGTTAAATTTCAGGTCCTCCCACAGTATAAGGAGGTCCCTTTTACCACTCAATGATTTTCTTCTGTATGATCTTGTTTTCCAGGAGTGCACCAATGACTGCTGCAACGCCAACAACTGCACCCTGAAGGAGGAGGCTCAGTGTGCCCATGGCGTCTGCTGCGAGGGCTGTAAGGTAATGTCCACCACAAACACATAACTGCATGTTGACATGGTCCATACACTGAGGAGATGCGGATCCAACCAGCTCAGTGTCTGTGATGACGCACGTACACACACACACACACACACACACACTCTCTCTCTTCACTCGTGTCTTTGATTTCCTCTCATCTCCTTCAGATAGAACATGGAGTGGTGAACACAGCTTCCATTGTGCTCTGTACTGCACACGCTCCCTCTGACGCCTCAGCCTGTGTTCTGTGTTCAAATATTTTACCTCTGGCGATCTGATAGCAACACTGAAAGCAAGAGCAAACTGCATAGGTGCAAAGAATTCGGTCTTCTGGGTTTTTGACATATTTTAAGGCATACATAGTTGACATGGTCCTTATGCCGCTTCATGTGGTGTCGGATAAATCGTAACTACAACTTGGAGTGACGCAGGAACATTTGGAGAAATGGGAATTCTGGAACGATCCGGTTGTGACGCCAGGCGTATGATTGGTGGAAGTCAAAATAGTGTTCACCACATATTAGACTGTAAGATATTTTGTATCAAGTAAACATAAAGCTTGGGAGAACTACTGTGAGCAACTTCTGAAATTGTTACTCTAAAGTTGCTCTGTGTATGTGCCAGTTGAAGCAGGCTGGGACCATGTGCCGGGGCCCTGCAGGAGCCTGTGATCTCCCAGAGTACTGCACCGGGGCGTCGCCATACTGTCCCTCTAACGTGTACCTTCTGGACGGCTCGTCCTGTCAGTACGGACTGGCCTACTGCTACAACGGCATGTGCCTGACCCACGAGCAGCAATGTCTGCAGCTCTGGGGATACGGTAAGACACTTACCTACACTTCATTAGTCATTCTGTATGAGCAATCACATCAATACACTGTAGAATCATAAAAATGTACAAATAACTATAACATTAATTTGTGTTTCATGGACCCATGTGGCACACTGTAGCAACTACGTCTCGCCTAATCCTTCTTATTCCTTGAGAAAAGAATAAAGAAATGGCAATTCTTATTTCTTATGTGTTAGTTCACTATTTGATATCTGAGATTTGTAAACTCAGAAGATTAAATTTAATTTTGTTCTCTTAAACATGTTTATAAAAGCAAACCATTGTTTTCCCCTTTTTGTGTCACTGAATGTTTGGGAAGTCTCTGTCCCACTTTAAAGATGAGATGAATACTTGTACGAAGTAATCCAATTCATTGTTGTTGCACAGTAAGGAAAAACTGTTTCCCTGTACAATTTCACTGCATTATATGCCATCAATTGAAGAAAATGTATTAAAAGTTACAAATCTATCAAGCTTAAAGTTAATAACCCATGGTCACAGCAAATGAATAAAAGCGTACTCATTCCCATTTCTAACCTTTACACACAAAAACACTTGAGTCTGAGGCATGTTAAATAATGGGAATTAAACTATAAAGAACAGAGATTGCATAGTTTAAAAATGTATTAGTGCTGGGCTGTTCCTGTTCCTTGTCTGCATCCCACAGTAGTCTATGGAGCTAATGGCAGATACAGCTGCAGAATCAGATGTTGCTCTGCCTCAAAGGGCTGTGGATGTGAGAAAGCTTAATGAATTCACGTGAGCTGGGAATAGTCTGTCACAATAGACGTCCATCAAAGACAAGAGTGCTTGTGCTGCCTCTGTGTGAAGAGAAAGTTCCACTTAAATGTCTGACAATGTTAGCACAGAGGCGCCACAGAACAAGCTACATGTTGACTTTTAATAAGCACCGGCACTGCTGTATGTGTGTTTTACATAACTCATATGTGAGGGCTATAGACAGACGGAGCAGCCTTGTTTCATCTGTTGGATATAAAAAGAACAGAATAGACATGGGACACAGTGGATGTGATTAACCCCAGCTCTGACTTTGAGGGAGAACACAAAGCATAATTTACATGTGCCACAACTTTACTGAAATACATTTTATATTGATTCAAGCCATACTTGAACAATGAGGACAGAAATATTTGTCTTAATTTCAAGTTAAATGGGGGGGAAAACTGTATTACTGGTATTCTAAAGAAAATGATTAACAATGTATTCAAAATGAAACATTTCAGATAAAATGAAAACATTTAATCTGACAATGTTCAAGTCTTTGTGACAGTTTTGTATTTCATCTGCAGCTTTTCTCTGAACCAAGCAGGTGACTCTGTGTGTTATGTTGTGAGCCGCATGTCAGAGGCAGTTAGCAGCAGAACTAATGCTGCTCTGTGCTAATGGCGATGTGTTTATGCTTTCAGGAGCACGGCCGGCCCACGACGCCTGCTTTGAAGATGTCAACGCAGCAGGAAATGCATTTGGAAACTGCGGAAAAGACGAACACGGAAACTATATGAAGTGTGAGAAAAGGTGAGACATTATTAGTGTTACATATGAGAGAGCAGACCGGAAATAAGAGATGGGGAACATTATATTAAAGTTCTTATTGGAAGAGTCACCGTTATACGCAGGTATGGAGGTTCATGAGTTGTTTTGGAGAAATGTTATACACAACAAAATCTTTCACGTTACCTATAAAGTACATTTTTCCAAGGCATTTTAATGTTAAAAATATATATACTGTATTTATTCATCACCCATGTCATCTCTATTGGTTACTTTAGATGTATCAAAGTCTACAATTCATTGTTAAAGAAAGTGAGATTTTAAAAGTCACTTCAAGATCAAAACAAAGTTATTATGTAAAACCAGAGTCTGGAGCAGATTGTGATCTTTTAACAAAAGTTTGTTAAGTAAAAAAAGCCCTGCTGACACTGACATAGTGTTAAACCATCTGTTGTTGATAAGACATTATGTGAACTTCTGAGGCTGTAAGAACTGTGCCAGGCATATTATTTACTCACATACAGAGCACACAGTGTGTCTCCATGGCTCCACGCCAGGGCTAATTAATGAAGCTGAATTAGCAGCTAAACTATGTAAATGAGCGGCTGGATTAAGGTGATGTGGGCTGCCACTGCCCAAATCCATTACGGTGTCCCAGAGGAGCCATTAGAGCGTTTAGGGTGCTGTGAGTCAGACAGATGATGAAAGATATGGAAATGCCTGTTATTAAGACATGAAGCTAGTCTGCTATCTGCCAATCACATGCTAATCCACATTATCCGGGGCTCAGAGTCTGCTTGTGTATTCAGATTTATCAGAGGAAAACTAAATGCACTCCTCAACTCATTTTTACACCTAATGTAAAAACCTTTAAAACACAAAGGAAAATCTCTTGTACATACAGTATATATATGCTTATGATAAAAATGTTTAGTGAATAATATTGAAGGTAGAAAACTGTGGTTATGGTTAATTCACACACATATTTACTTTCCAGTGCAGAGGAGATCGCAAATATACTCAAGACCACAGTCTGGATTGAGAATATGGTTCTTCTAGTGCATTAAAGATCAACCTTTTTCTGAGATATACATTATTTGTTTTCTGGTCAGTGATGCCAAATGTGGGAAGATCCAGTGTCACAGTGCGGCCAAGAAACCCAAAGGCACCAACGCCGTGTCCATCGACACCACCATCAGGACGGGAGGCATCGAGGTCAAGTGCAGAGGGACGTATGTGTACAGCACTCAAGACGGACAGGGCGACCTGCCAGACCCCGGCCTGGTCGTCACCGGCACCAAGTGTGGAGAGGGCAAGGTGGGGGAAAGCTATGCATTTAGAGACATTTTTTATTGCAATATAATATTGATTATATTTTTATTCAAATATTTCATTCATTTCATGTGGTTATCTTATGTGGGGTCTGAGCACTACCAGTCCAATGTGCTATAAAATGTTCAATGGACAATTTAAACTCATCATCATCACAGTGAGTGAAGTGTCTCGCACAATGGAAACATGAAGGTAACTACTAACCTTGTAGGCTCTTGTTGCCAAATACATACAGACAAAACTCTCTAAAGCACAAGTACTATTTTTTTCCTCATTTTAGTTCACAGTCCTGTTTGCCAGAAGGTGATTAAACGTTTCTCCCACCACTGCATAACTTTTGTTTATTTAGCGGCACATTCATTTGCCATCCGCGCCCTCCTCCAGATGGTGCCCTTTAATTGTGTGATTCATTTGTGTAATGACCACATTCATCCCATATTTCACAAACATCATATGAATGGCACAGGTTTGGCAGCTCCTGTTGTCAGAACCAGATAAGAGATCAGCTCTGGAGTGAGATTTGAGTGACACAGCAGCTGCGGGTAGGGAATCCAGTTGGTAAAACAAGATTTACTCCAAACAACAAACGCAGGAGCACGCTGAGTGTGCTCCACTTTCTATAACGCTGTTCTTACTCGCACAGAGACAGTGGGACGTCAATGGACAAATGGCAGTATTAGAAGCACAAGTCATAAATGATGTCATATTCTGTAGGCAAATGCTGTACTGTGTGTGAAAGAATAATTCTGGCTCTGCCCACACTGGTTTGCACATAAGCCACGTTTTGACTGGCCCTGGCTCCCAGACTGGTTTGCTTTAGAGCGCTTTGTTCATGGCACGACGTCATACTGAGGTCGTGGCTCGCAGGGGTCTGCTACACGAGCAACTGACACTACCAAAACATGATTAATGTTTCCTTAAGAAATAAAATCTAAATTGTATGTGAATTATACTTTTCAACAGGACCGGGCTGCAAGTTTGCATCTAATCGCATGGTGCGCAACAACGTCAATAAATAATATATTAGGACTTCTTTTGGTCTGTAAATTAACTTTTTCTTACCCATCTCTAAATATGTTGTAGAATTACCCTGTGTTGTGCTATTTTGACTTGAATATGATTTTCATTGTATCTGGGATCAAATTATTTACAAATTCAGTCAATAGGCTCAGTATTATTTGTTTTGGTTTTTTTTAGAATTGGAATTTTCTTTAACCTTTTGAGGCTGAACATGCTTTTTTAAATCAAAAGTCTCTAATCTTGTGGTTGTCCTGTGCATTTGCTGCATCTTGTGCTCACTATCAAGATTGTTTAGTCCTGATTCAGCCCTGGTAACAGTCCTGGTTCAGTTCTGGTGCCGCTTTCGGAAGCTAAGCAGGACACTTCCCCACATTGCCGAGTGAAGCGCTCGGAGTGCCTTGAAGGTGGAAAAACCTTATATAAATACTCTGTAATAATTCTAATAATAATTCGTTCATTCAGGTTTTTTGACTGCTAGATGTGACAAATAATGAATTATGATTAAGCACTTGATGCCCAGCGCTACTTTTTAATCATAAAGTCGATTCAGCAATTCACAAAAAGACGTTTAGTAATTCCAAGTTTGTGGCGCTAAAGCGAGCGTAAAGAAACGACTTCCGGTTTATTGTTAGATTTTTGTGCATTTATTTGACTTCTCTGTGCTTCTACACCTGTGTTTATTGTCCCTTTATGTAATGCAGTGGGTTTGTCTGTTAGATACAGTACATTAGGCACTGGAAATATTATAGTTTATGTCCTGACACGAGTACTGTGCGTCAGGATATGGCGTTATCACAGGATCAAGTCAGCGTTTGGTGAGAAATTATTATTTTTAACATTTTGTTTTCACCGGTGTGTGTTCTCTCTTGTCCAATCATCTCGCTCAAAAGCGTTCTGGGAGCCATTTTGATGACATGACAAAAAAATCAGGAAAAAAACCCGCATATTTAGAGGTGTATATTGTTTCTTATTATTCTGTAGTGTTTTTGCGATTATTGATCAGTATTTTAAATATTTTAAAACTAAAAACAAAGACAAACAGCTAAGAGGCAGAGTTGAATATGGCTGATAAATTTACTTTTACTGAATACACGTAGAACTTAACCTTCTGTGATTACGGGTTAATTAGTCATGGATTGTGCTTTGGATAAATATTATCCTTTAATATTAACATATCGATCATTGAACATTTCTACAAATAATACATAATAATGCCTATAACAAACATTGAGCCTAGTTTGGTTGACTTTCCCAATCAATCGTACAAACAAATGTGCCTAAAATATATATACTTCTACAACCATTTCCGAGCCGCTAATCCCTTGCAAAGAAATTCCTAGTTTCTTGAAAAGTTGCACGCACACAAAGAATGCAAAGTGTCTGCTGAATAATGTATAGCAAATCCATATATATGAAAATACACATGCACAGTGCGATATGCGCAGCCCCATCTTCTCTGCTGCTGAATTCTGTTTTCGATATTGCCTCCTGTGTGCACCTCATTGCCGTCACTTGCATTCCATTGTGCCGTCTGCGTTAACGGGACCGGATAGTGCAGAGCGAGTTATATATTATAAATAGGCAGAATATTGTGTGCCATATAGCGTGATGAATTTGGAGTCATCATATTGAAGGTCCATTTCTCAGCCATAAATGCACTGCAAGCATAAAGCAAGCATTTCTAATCATGTGCAGCGACAACACAGACACTCCACCACTGACGACAGATTCACACAACTTAATACACACTCAATGAAATATACATAAATTAGAGGGAGAATAATAACATATAGAAATATGATGGAACATGTGTGTGTTTATTCAAGATAAAGATGGAGTAAAACTAGTCTGGTATATGTCATTGTGATCATGAAAGTACATGAAATAAATAAAATCTGTATATTTTAGTTTGCAGCGTACAAAATGTTTGACACAGAAACAATGGGATAAAAATGGCCTGCTTTTTGAAAAGGTTATCAAATATGCAAAGGAAACATGAATTAGCAATTTAGGGCAAAAAGTGTGTTTGTGTTTTAAAAAAAGAAAGAAAACCTGATAACGCCTTTATTTTGTCAAATTAGAAAAGTGTGTCAATTGTGTGTAAAGTGTCCCTGCATATTTGATGGCATTATTATTAAAAATTTTCTTCACAAACTGCCACTTGACTGACGTAAAACTGATAAATATTTAGCACAGGGACATCCCACCAAACAAAGTCATAATTAGAGATTAAGATAATCTTTTTGAGAGACCAAAAAAAAACAACTGCATCAAATTATCATAAAAATAAAAGAATTAAGGCGATCGTGGCTGCGAACACAGTGGTGCGTTCAAATGTGAATCATTTATTCATCATCTTCCTCTTATTCCATTAATGATCTTGAGTGGAGCCTATCATTGTAACTATGGGCTTTGGGCAGGAGGCACCATCTGTTGTAGATGACCCATAAAGCCCTCTGTGCATGCGAGTGTGTGCAGTGCATTGTTAACCACAGTCTGTTCTCACCGTGTTTGTTTGTTTTGCCACAGGTGTGTCGAGACCGCCGCTGCCAAAACGCCTCCTTCACCGAGCTAGAGACCTGCATCGCCCGCTGTCACGGCAACGGGGTAGGCACGTGCTCCTAGCTCACAGGCACCAGCGCCTAATCTCATTGTCACACTGTGTCCTTGGGCAAAGGTAGCTCCACTGTCACCGGTCTGCCGTAAAACGCAGCCAAAGAGAAGGTGGAATACAAAAGCAAGTGGAGTGATGAAGTATTTACTGTAGCGGTACAAGCATGCCCGCGGCTGATAAGGCAGCACCATACATAGTTTATGAGGCTAAGAGAGAGCGCACTGTTCAGGCCCATAACACTTGTTAGGAGATTAGAGATTAAGATTATTTATCAATGGATGAGGATTTGACCTCCGCAGTCACAGCGCTGATTCTATTCATATTGTCTTATCGCTCCATAAAACATGACCCCGGGTTTACATACTTATTCTGCATCCATTTTTTCCTCTGAATCGCATTGTGAGCAGAGCTTTAAGGGCATTAGAATAGAATAGACAAAAAAAACTACAGCACAATAGCAAAGTTTATTGGGTTTGTTTTTTAATTCAATCAAATTTGTCCAAAACTATTTTTTATTTCTAGATCATTTGAAAAGGAGGTTTTTCCATTCCAGTTCCTTTTCGCCAAAAAAAAAAGGCATCATGGGACTTGTTTATGCCAACATTCTTCTCCTACTGAATAGCCTACTATAAATGCTATTTCACTGCAGGATCATGCCCACTTCAACATTTCTACTCCTATACTTATATTGTGACGTTTACATGTGCTGGAGCGTTGTATATTGAAATCCACTGCTAAACTAGTGATAAAGTGCTCTGACGCTTTACTCAAGACAGATGTTTTCCCCAAGTGTATAGTAGCAGCAGCCTCAGGTGACGATCCAATTCTACACAAATCACTCCTCCGTCTTTGTTTTCACGCAGAGACAAAAGGCCCATATTTTGCTCCTTTACAATCGGCTCAGTAATATGTAAAACTGAATGCGTGTGCTGGGCTGTTGAGAGAATCCGCGGTGTAACACAATTGGCAGTTGGCGTTAATGTCCACGGAAATAGCTTTTTGATAGCTGAGGGCCGGGGCCGCGCTGACAGATGATATTTCTGATGTGAGCAGCGTGCGAGGTGAGGAAATTAAACCAGAATTCTTTTTTCTTTAAGGTTTTAGGTCTGACAGCTCCTCCCTCGGCCCCATGTCTTGTTTTTGTGAGACGGGGCTATTTCAGTTTGAGCAAATGTAAGCAGGTCAGGCCAAATGAAATGGAGTTCTATTTTCCACATAACTTTAATACAAAGTTTTAGAAGTTTGCAAATTAAAAAGTCTTTTTCTAGTTTTGCCTTTCCACGCTTAAGCTTCACTACGTAACTTATCTGTTGAGGGATCTGTCACATGCTTGTCTCCATGGAGATGTTAATACTTTGTCTGGAACGTTTCACAACAATATGGCATTTTATTGCTAAAATATGTATCTTGACAAACATGGATTCTTACTGACAACAGAGTCGCCTCTCCACAGATCTGACTTGTAACTTGGCCACAGGTGTGACCTGCTTGTCACCTGCTTGTCTCCTTGGCAATAAAATGTAATGCCATACCTTTAGAGGTGGGAATTAATTGAAATGTAGATAATATCATGAATGCTGTTTTGAAGATATTATTTCATACATTTCTCATTTATTTCGAGTCATAGATGAAGGATAATTTGATACATTCCTTGTAATATACATGAAAAATTTAAACTTGAGAAGAAGAATCTTGAATGTATAATTGACATACTTAAATGACTATGATAGATGATTATTGTTTATAGTTAAAAACAAAATGCTCCAAAATAAGCTGATTAAAAATACAAATGAAAAAAGTTATACGGTGATACTTCTGCACTTTTTACAGACATGTCGCTGTCGTCTGATAATTAAAACTCAAATAATACGCTGAACGACATTTCTGTTGGATTAATAATATAATTATTGGGATAGACATTCATTTTTGTCAATATTGCCCACCCGTACTTATCGAAGAACATTCCAGGCAAAGCAAAGTCATCCCCCTTGGAGACGAGCAGGAGGCTGACTCTCCATCAGAAAAAGTACATAGTGCATCTTTAAGCAGGAGTTTGGGTTTAAAGTTTGTGTCATGTATGGATGTTTTTATTATTTGGTTATGTTCTGGGTTTTCTGGTAGCAAAGATTAGAAACATAAATGTGTTTTGAAAGACCAGAATTGGCCTTATTGGGATTCATTTAAGTTTAAGTTTATTCAGTTGCATTTAAATATCAGGCCCCATCATAGGGGGCCCAGTAACAAAAATATAAATTATATCATTTGAATATTGCAACTACAGCATAAAAACATATCTTTTTATCAAGAGTAATAATATAACAGCTGATGCAAGACCAAACCGTCATCCTTGAGTCGGTAAAAGAAGTGAATTGAAGTTTGCTTGTTCATTAACCTCTGGACTTTTCAATGAATTTTCCCCAAACTTGTGATGCACAAATCAGCATTTAGACAAGATTAATATCTCCAGACGCCTGTTGTAATTCTCTAGAAATCCAGAGTGAAACTGTTGCCATGCTCCAATTACATCCAAATGTAATTATGTTATCAGTGATTAACATATCTATAAAGCCTGTTAGCACAGTCAACTTGAAGGGCAAGACTTGTTTGTAGATTCTTATCCCACAGCTTTAACTTTGTATTGATACAAACCTGCATTTGGGGCACACGTTTTGAAGTTTATCAGCTCCCACAGAAGCAAGTTGTAGTCTGATCTTTTATTTTACAGGACTCTTTTTTTTCAGACCAGAGACTGTTTTTCATAACTGACCATTTCGACTGTCCATTCGCAGTCTTCGTCAGCTGATCTTCACAGGTTTTAGCGCGGTCTTCACTGGTAGAGGAAGGACGACTTGTTCAGGACAGTATCCCAGGTGTGTGAGAGTGAAAAAGAGAGGACACGTTATGGACCAGGTTAAGTAGGCAATTTCAACACAGAAACGTGCCTACTGGACTATCAACCAGGACAAGGGGGCCTTTTTACTCTCTCCCACCTGGGATACTGTCCTGATGAAGTGGGACTGCAGATGGCGCCAAAACATGTGTCAATCAGCCGAAAAGGCATGTCACAGCAACATCACGTGACACTCTGAAGAAGACTGCGAACAACAAACACTGGTCTGAAAAAAGAACCTTTTAAAATAAATAAGAGTTGTCATTGTTAGTTACATTTTAGAGTACATTTTAGAGTTTTTTCTCACAATTTTTGTGAGAAAAAACATCACAATTATTGACAAACTAACCGTGAAAGCCTTAATTTTTTTATTTGGCTGCATTACTGTTCCTCTAGTATGTGATCAGCTTTATGAAATCAAACTTTCTGAATGCAAAAGTAAAGTTATTGTGATATAAATCACCAAATAAAAAGCATTATACATTTAGGTGTCCTGTTTTGGTGGGTTAATTTTGCTTCTAAAATTGTCAAAATTATTATTTTTTTTAGTTCTTACGATTATATTGTGACCAGAATAATTGCGATTATCAATTAACCAAATAGTATTGACATATATAGTGTGGAGGAGTAATGGTAGTGGTCGAAAATGTCAAATGTTATATTTATGTGTGTTTAGGTATGCAACAGTAACGGGAACTGCCACTGTAATCGAGGATGGGCGCCGCCATTTTGTGAGAAGCCAGGGCTGGGAGGGAGCGTGGACAGTGGGCCAGTCCAATACGACAGTAAGTTATATACTGTATACACGTATGCACAGAAACATGTACTTCTACACTAAACTGATGGACAGAAATGCTGACCTTGTGTGTAGTGCAAACTGCCCCTCATGAGAAAGTGCTCATTAGATTTAGCTTAACCCCCAAATGTAATGAGTTTGGACAATAATTAACATTAGTTTTAATAGAGTTTTAATGACTGGACATTTGCTGGGTACTAAAATGCAGCCGCTAATCGAGGTGGTGTCCGACCAAACAGAACTCACCCGTCTGTACACCTGTGCCCCAAGCCACTAACAGCTAAAGGATATGGTATTTATGATGGATGCTGGAATATGAATCGGGAATACATTTATTTGAATTTGTTGTCAGTTTGTTTAAAAAGAGATAACATATTTATAATTAGCTAACACAATAAGGTAAGCAACTTCACTGACTAAAATAAGGCTGGCAGATCGGTGCAATATTGCAATGTTTTTTCCCTCGGTGTGAACCAGTATTTACACATTTAGTGAAGTTCCAGAATAACAAGAAATCTGTTAAAATGCCAAGGTGTTACTTCAGACCAATGTGGGTAGAGTAGACAATACTTGTATTTAAGATTTGATTACATCAAAATAATAATATTAAAGTAGAAGTACAAAGTAGTGGTCCAAAAAATTCAGTAAGAGTAAAAAAACGACTTGAGGAAACTGCTGCTGAAGTGAGAGGAACAGAAACATAACATCGGATTCACAATTTCAAGTAAATGTCATTGGAAGGACAAAACAATAAATGAAGCACAAAATCTGGACTTTTCAAAGGACAAACCACAAAAATGAGAAGAACTAAAATAATACCTGAAGGAGCTGATGTTCAAATCATTTAATACTGTGAATATTTGAACTAAAACTTTGAATCAAGTAAGAGCACTGTTAAACTCGACACTATATTACTCATATAGGACATATGTATTGGTCAATTAATCTCAGGGCAGCAGCGTATCTGTAATTATGTCTTAATCTGTATTTAAAAGTCCATATTTAGTGACACAATCTAAAGTTAAAACCAAAGTGACCTCCATGTTTGATGAAGCACTGCGTCAGGAGCCATAGATTGTGGATAGATTTGTCCTGCACTGCCTAACACTGTACACTGTATTGGGAATGCAGCTTTGTGTCCCTGGAGCCTGTTTACCTGTAAATACATTCAGTTCCACCGAGAAACTACGGGCCAAGCAGGTCTAACAATCTGTCTAAAGCGGATCATAATTATCTGATTTCATTGTTCACGATGAGACCAGTACAGATGAATATAGAGTATGTAGATGGTGCAGTATGTGGCACTCAATATTGATGCATGTTTGTGTACAATAAAAGTCTTATGGGATGCTGTGGATTTAATTTGTTTGGGAGAATTGATTGCGTCAGTCGGTGTAAATAATGAATGTTGTGTATTGAGTGTGTGTGGTTGTTGTGGTTGTGTGCAGGTCAGGTGGGACTGGTGGTGGGACTGCTCTTCGCTTTCCTGGTGCTGCTGCCCGGAGCCCTCCTGCTCTTCTACTGCTACAGGGTCAAGAGTTCATTCTACCACAAGTGGCTTTCACAGCGGAGCAAGAGCACCAAGTAAGGCTTGTCCATTTGTCTAAAGAGAGCTCTACCACTGTAGAGTATACAATAGTACAACACCAGATCTGTTCTATACTGAAATGTGTATTATGTTGGCACTACATAAATTGTAACTGGTTTTCTGAACGTGAACACCTGTAACCCTGATCTCCTCTGTTCACTAAGAGCACTATATACCAAACCGTATATACCGTATACCAAACTTGATTTGAATCGGAATCTAGTTTTTCAGTTCTTCAGCTTTGCTTTAAGAAATTATTTCATGTATTTTTGACAGAAAACCAACATAGTTCGAAGATGAATTTTACTACTCATTACTTTGGGAGAGGAGTATATATGATGTAACATTCATGATCAAAAGGATGAGTTAAACAGTATATAAGATAAACAGGACCCATCTGTGTCCCCAGATACGAGGTTAACAGAATCAAATAACACTTCTAAAAAACATTGGACATGATGTTGATGTTTTCATTTGGTGTTTGGGTTCTCAAGACAATTCTCCAATCAGAGAGCAGAACACTAGTCCCTCATTTTTGTTGCCAGTTTCTGAAAGCTGAAATCCACTGTTTAAAGCTCTGCCTTGTCGCCTCTCTGCTCTGAACGGTCACTACCTACAGCCCAGCCCCTGCACCAAGCATGAATCAGGGCTAGTTTGGCCTCTGCAGCTCATGAGCCAGGAGTTCTGGAGGCGCAGGAGCTAAACGTGAGCCATGGCCTGTGCATAAAGAAGAGAAACACTTTCGATCTGCAGGTTAAGGCTCTGGACACAGGCCCAGTTGTGTCTGTTGTTCCTTTATTTAAAACATTAAGAGCGTAAGTTACACACTGTTCCTTTAAAAACTAATTTGGCATCGGTTTAATTCTGTTTACATTCTTTTCTTTGTGCTGGCACAAAACATAAAACAATTTTCATCCATCCATTGAGTCAGACCAAACAGATGTAACCGAAAATGAAGCAAACTATTTCAGGTTTATGGCATTGACCGCGTGCGTAAACCATCTCCATCACGTCCACAGCCATGCACGTCCCCATAAAGCTGTGTAAAGCTCTGCGCCTCCTTTACGACCACTGTCATATCCCTCACGCTCGCCGACAGCTCTCATAACAGCCACCTCTTTCCTCTGATTTACCGGACAGATATCAGAGCTCCTCCAACACGCCTGACCCCAACGACACAGAGACTAAACACTGCTGAATCTTACTCTAACTGCAGAAATAAACGAGCCACAATACCAGAATCAGATATATCTACAACATCAGTGAAAAACACCCAACCACACATCTGAGCTGGTTTGACAGCGGGAGGCCGGGTTGTGTTACAGTTCAGGGCGAGGACAGCAGGAGGTTCAACTGATTAAAGGAGTATCCAGGCACATGTGCGTCGACTGCGGCTGCCGAGAGTCAGTTGAAGCGGGATATTCAGAATCCAGAATGTTTAACTGCACACAGAGCGACGCAAGGCTGTGCTGTTAAAACTACAAGAACTAAAGCTGTGGAATTAAATCATGTGGTCACGTACGCAAAACATACCTTAGTTCAAGTCCTGGCTTTAAGCAAACACACATTAAACGTTGAGAAACCAAGAGACCAATTCTTTATCAAGATCAGCTTTTATCAAAAATCTGGATAAAACACTTGTGCTTTTTATTCTAAAAGTAACATTTTTAACATGTAATTCAATACTTTTATGTGATACTTGAATAAATGGTTTCCTCTTGTATCTGTACTTTTACTTCCACCACTGAAACTATAAACTTAATAATAAAAACTTAAATACATATTACCTCATTCATCTTGTGCTGAAAGTTTACGTACAAACAAATGGCAGTGTCTTGATTGTTTTGTGTCTTTCCGTGTCTCTCAGGAGCGACATGTCTGTGGACAAGGGGAAGAACGGACACCTGAACCCCGCCTTTCACCTGAAAGTGGTGGGACCTATCAACAAGGCCAGCGCTCACAAGGGGGTGCGTTACACCTGACTTACGTTTACAAAAGACAAACATGCAAAGACCACTCTTAACTGCTTTATAACTGCTGTCCTTCCCTTGTAAATACAATCCATTTACACCATGACCCTTTCAAAATGCAATCCAATGTGTTTCCATAATTTAGAATGTTTTCATTTGGAAACTTTTAAAGGGTCTCTATGGACAAGTTAATAACAAAGCTGCAGCACTAGTTCACCTGTTATGGGTCAAACATTGGTCAGTCTCGCAGCAGCTGTACATGCGGTGTGGCTGGAAAAACAAGTGCTTTATATTCCGGGGAGCGCGTTCGAGTCGTTACAAGTGTGCGGGGACAGAACGCGGGGCAGAGTGAATGAGAGGCGGTCCGAAAGGCATTTAGTCTATAATGGACTGGCCGTCAGCTTGACCTGCATATTCAATGGGCTCCTCCACAGCTTGTTACATTGTTGGACCACTTCAGGCTGCCCTCTTCCCACTTTCACCCACATCATCTGCAGGGGTTGTTTTTTAGATACATTTGCCATGGAGCTGTGCAAGTGCAGAATGGGGGATAGGAACACCAGTGTAAGAAAGAGCAGATTTCATTTGGATAATGCATGCAACACTCCAGATTTAATCACAAATTTTAATAAGCTCAAAAGGCTTAAGTAATGGAGCTGTCACGCCTCCTCGTTTTCAAATGACAAAGCGCTAAACCACGCCTACCGTAATTACCTTCTGCACAGTGGAGTGAGTGAACAACATTCCTTCTGACAGTTTTTTTAATACATCATTTTAGAGAAAGAACAATACAAATGAAGAATAATCTGACCAGCATAATGAATAATTAGGAGAAAAATATTTTACATTTGGCTTGCCATTTATCTAAATAAAATAAACAATAGAAGTTACACAGCTAATGAAATACAATTTTTAAACCTCAAAAGCCTATTCTGGTGTACTTTGCCTATGATTGACGACTTATGTAGTTCACATCTTTGGAAATTGCATTAGGACAAGTGTCAAATGACTAATAGCCTTTTGATTCACTCCAGACTCTTGGATTGGTTTTCAAACGGCACATGCCAGAAAAAAGGTGAATGAGAAAGAAGGTGTAGGTTTTTTTTAATTAGACCAGGCCTTTTCTTGTCAGTATTTATTATTCCATTTTGGCATAGACCGGTTTTATTTTAACGTTGGCAGTGACACGAGATGAAATATTTGGAATTTTTCAAATATGCCGTTAAGTGATTAAAACGTTTATTTTGTTTTTGCTCAAAGATTTATTGGAATAGACCTTGAGGTTGTTTGCTTCCTGTGTTCAAACTGAGATATTGAATGGGTTAACTGTAACATAAGGATCGGTATGGTAACGGAGAGTTCTAAAGACGTATTAGAATCCCATTTTAAATGTAATTGTTGTATAAACATCCAGTTTTTTCCAACTAAGTATCAGCTCAGAGCATAGTGGTCTTTTTATTACCTAACTAAACCATGTCCAAACTAAAATAAGTGATTGTAGACTTAACAAGGCCCAACAGCTTAAGCCCGCTCAAGATTAAACTGTTAAAAACTAAACTGATGAAGTGGAAATCCTGAAGTAGTCGGACTCCAAAGTTTGCAAACCTCTGATTCCTCCCATTTCTGCACCTGTTGCAGCTGCCTCACACCAGTAAAGAGCTGCTTCCTCTGCGACCGGGCCCCGTCTCCAATGGCAACCAGCCGGTGAACATCGTGCGTCCCCTGAGACCCGCCCTGTCGCCCCAGGGAGCGGCCCGGGACGCGAAGGCTGTGCGGCCGCCTCTGCCAGTGGGCAAACCTCCTGCAGCGCCACACAAGAGCCCTGCCACACCACAGAGACTCAGCCCACCCAAGAAACCTCTGCCCCTCAACCCCACCAGGTCTCCACTGGTAAGAACACACTCAGGACACACAGGAGGAATGCTTCGTACGGAGAATAAAAGCATTGATACGGTATCTTTCTGTATCAACATGTGCCATAAAAGAAGCTTCAAGATGGAGGAGGGATGGAAATATCACGGCCTTAAACTCGATCTGCTCTAATATGTCGCCATATATCTAACTAAATTCAAACCAATAAAAAAATTGGAATGGAAATATAATGTGAGCAGGGCCCCCATCTGTAAAAGTCAGTCTTCTGGAAAAATCTGCAGTTCAGGTACAACAAAGTATGAATACACTGCCTGTCCAAAAAAAGTCCCCACAGAAAAAAGGGACACACGCTCTAATCTTTGGTAGGACCACTTTTAGCTTTGATTACAGCACACATTCAGTGTGGCCTTGTTTCAATAAGCTTCTGCAGTAATAAGACTTATTTCCATCCAGTGTGTCATTATTTTTCCCCAGTTGATCTTGTATTGCTAATGTGAGCGAGTGACCACTGCACAAAGCCTTCTCCAGATCGTCCCAAACACTCTCACTGGGGTTCAGAGCTGCAGTAGAGTAGTTTCTGCTTCTCCTTAGAGGTTTTCTCTGCCTGATGTCACTGATTTGACCCTTCTCAAACACACCGACATCTTTTCCATGACCACAGGATTTGTCTTCGTCTTTCCACATGGTTGTTTCAGAAATGAGAAGACTCTCCTGTAATTTACTAAGAACATTCTGTATTGTGTAGGCCCCCTGCTGGAGACACTCTTAGCAGCGGCCTACGAAGCCTGCTCCTTTAATCCGCCCCTGAATGAGAGCGAACAGAAAATATTAATAACAAGAGGGTCAAAAAGCCCCGCCCTTAAGACAGTTTTCTTTATGATTAATTACAGCGCTCCACAGTGGACTGAGACAATAGAAATGTGTTTATGACTTGCCACATATACGCTGATAAGCCTCAGCAAAGCTTTTCAACTCTGAATATTACTTTTTTTAAGTCCATGGAAAGAATGAATGAGAATGTTACTCCTGGAACCAGAAACCCTGCTCCATTGATCTGTGACTAATGTAATTTCAATTCAAACTGTCTTGAAAAGGAAGTTTGCAGAAAAGCCAGAGTTAAATATACTTTAAGCCTTTAAGTATGATTCTGTTCTGTTATTTATGTCACAGCGATGTCTCAGCTTGATCCGAGTGAACATGTTTCAATCGGAGCTCGTTCTCCTGTGTTTGTGGAGATGAGTGAGCCTGTTGCCATGTCGCTGTGTCGGCGCTGTCAGCCTGATGCACACTTTGATAGACTCACTCAACTCCTCAATAGCTTTTCATCCATTTCAAACACGTCGGCGTTTTTTATCATCGCACCTCGCTTCTGCAAAGTGTCACACCACAACTCTGAGGTTATGAGCTGTCATATTTTCATCTTTCACATGCACAAAGCCTGACACATCTGCTGCGCTTTCTGAGATTGGAATGGACGGTGCCAAGTGGACTAGGAAAGCTTCTTGCATCTCCCATTTAGAGGGAAAGTTAGACCAGAGTTTGTCAAGTGAACATTGTGACAAAATAAGCAAGTTTTTCAGAACAATTACCCACATAGAAGGCTTTAGCTTCTTTCCATTTGTATATCTAATGAAACCAACAAGTCTAGCAAAGTTTAATTTCAAAATGTACTTGAATATGAATATATATATATATATATATATATATATATATATATATATATATATATATATATATATTCATATTCAAGTACATTTTGAAATTAAACTTTGCTAGACTTGTTGGTTTATATATATATTTTGAAGGACTACATTTCTTTGGTCCTTAATCCAAAAAGTTCTCTTTAGCTTTCCACTGTGATTTGGAAATACCTAAATCAGGTCAGATTTGGAGTGAAATATGACATGCTTCAA
Organism: Chaenogobius annularis; assembly: GCA_015082035.1. Taxonomy (NCBI): domain Eukaryota; kingdom Metazoa; phylum Chordata; class Actinopteri; order Gobiiformes; family Gobiidae; genus Chaenogobius; species Chaenogobius annularis. The sequence goes on from BJKM01000231.1 coordinate 242,929, forward strand.
GACAAACTGGAGTGATTTCAGAGCGACAAATCAAACCTCCTGCTTCTTCTAAATCAAACGTTCTATAATTTTACACACATTTTTGTTGGAAATACACTTAATCGTGCAGAACATTTACCTCAGAAGTGTGACATTTTACTGGCTCACATCCAGTTGAAATATGAGGACAGTTGGTAGAAGTTGGATTTCCCGGCAGGTAAAACGCAGCTTTGATGGTCCGCTTTGATTTTCCAGGTTGCATTGGGAGCAGTTATATTTTGGTGAGCTGAGTAAAAACAGCTGGCACCTGCAGTGTAACCAAATGATTTGAGTGAGTTCAGTAAGGAGTCACTCTCAAAAACTGCAATCACATATTACAATGGGGTGTAATCAGCGCAGGCCTCTCTGTAATAAGCACAACGCCTATTATGTCTCCTACAGAGGGACGCCGCTGGAGGATTTGCACTCAACTCGATAGATTCAAATTACCAAACCATTTTTGTCTCTTTGGAAGTCAAAAGAAAATGGGCCAACATTACTTCTGTGTCTTCCTGAATCCACTCGGAAGCTTTCATAAGATTTTTGTTTCTTGTGCCATTTGCCTGAACCTGAAAAGCTACAGCCGATTGTTCTTTGATCCTTTGGCCAAACTTGATCAACCATGACCTCATGGTATGGTATTATCTCTGTATGTTCAAGCAATGCTTGAACATGAGCCTCGAGTTCATCGTTATATTTCAAAGTACAGTTCATGTGGAGTAACACTTTGAGTAGGCTGCACTGAAACTAAAGAATCACAGGGTATGAATTTTAAACTGCTGCTGATGAAAACAAAAGGTTTTTTAGAGCCAGGAGCTTTCCATTTGATAAAAGTTTGCGATACTATCGATCTTGCCATCTCACACAATATTACCAATAATGACATAGAACTGGCAAAAAACTGTTGCAATCTAACTTTTCTCCTGTCTCTCTCTCTATCTGTAGTTGGTGTCTGAGCTGCCGTCGGCGCACTCAGCCTTCCCCCCTCAGAGGCCCCTCCCCCTGAGCCCAGCGCGGGGGGCCTCGCCCACAGTGAAGCCCAGACCCTCCCCAGGCCTGCAGGTCATGATGCCTCCAGCTGTGGGGCCCAAACCTGTGGGGAAAGTCACAGCCATCCCTCCTCTCAGAGTAATACTCAGGTAGACACTGCACTCACAATCAGGACTCATGACTGGGGGAAAGTAAGCCAGTACGGTCCCCTAAAAGATTTGCTGGTGGTATGCCGTACCGTTTTAGACAGTTTTCACGTGTATTGATAAGCAAATTATCCGTGTGCGTATGTAACGAGGTGTTAGTGCTTTATGCACACAATGCCAGATTAATAATACTTAAAATTGGAAGGGTGAAAAAGCACACTTCATAGCTCACTTTGGTCAAGAGTTGACTGTAAATGTTCTTTTTACCTTGTTAAAACATAGACCTATGAACATGACCTATGAACCAGGTCTACTTTCCCCAGTCTGTGTCACATAAGCTTCCATAGGCAAATGTAAGCAGGTTACAGAATGGTGTTGCACAGAAGGTTTGCTGGATGTGAGTCATAGTTTAATATTGTGCCTGTTGTATAGGTTTAAAGATTTGAAAGTGTTCTCTAATGATGGCATTTAACAGACTTAATGTAATGACACCAGCAAAAAAAAAAACCTACTACTTTCACTTCACTCTGTTCATGGCATCACTAGTTAAGCAGAAAGTTGGCTGGTTTTGCACAGCACATTAAATCTGAACATTGTAGCTTCTTTTACATGGAAATGACCTGATTCATCTCTACTTGGAAATCTAGTCATTCTTCTCTTCAAAAGGACTGTTTAGCTGTGAACTGCATGACTTACAATCTCTCTCCCCTTTTTTCCTTGTGTCCTTATTAGACCGGTCCCAGGTGCCAAACCAAACACAGCCTCATCTCCGCCACGAAAATGACCTTCTGCTCCCCCCGCCTCCACTCAGAGCGGGGCCTCGCAGCTCACAGCCTATTTGCACTAAAGAGACTTTGGCTGGGCGAGCACAGAGCAGCGAAGGACAAGCTCAAAGTTAAACCTGGAGACACAACCACAGGAGGTGTCGCAATCCGGGTGGAAGCCTCAGATCCTGACAGAGAGGCCTTGAACACACACAAAAACACTCCACTGCTTTCTGTACATTTAGACACTCCCCCATCAACTGAAAACCTGCACACCAGGAATAATCCTCCAGCTATGGTAGCCCTGACCATGAGATGGTTCTGGGTGCTGCGTTACAGTTAAGCACTGCTCGTGAGGCACTGGTGGAAAGATGACTTCAACACAGAGGTCAAATGTCTCTACAGGAACAATAGAATTATACAAATTCAAATCTGCAAATAGAAATCCCGTCAAGAGGAGAAAAGTTGATTATTGAAACGCCACATAACAAAGCAAGTATCCTCAACTTCTACAGAGGATCGTCAAAGACCTAGGGTAATTAATAAGGATACAACAACAAAAATAATCAAAGCATACTAGAAACTGAAAAGCATTATGATTTAAAAGGTATGAAAATACAGCAGCGGTATCAAGAAACTATGAAAGGATTCTTTAAATTGAACCATTTCCTGTTAAAAGTCCAGATGACAGGTCCATCCTCTAGAACAGAGCAGAGAGCAGGTGGAGTGTTTCTATCCACCGTTTGATCCCACAGTCCCAGCGCAGCATCCACTTGACGCGGTTCTGCAGACGCCTTGCAGACTGAGAAATCACTGGGAAACATGCATATTTGCCAAATCAATTTCAAGAATTTGTTTTTATAATTGTGTTAATGCTGTCTGTATAAAACTGCATTTTGTATTGACTGTTGTATTGTTTACAAATTAATTTCTGATCATAATTTATGTTCTGTGCCAAAGAGCTGTCTTCATACCTGGGGTGTGTCCCAAAATGCTTGAAAATGCCATTGTGTTTACCGCAAACCTGTGTTTTGTTTGACACATTGATAATTTATTGTCTGTACTGGGAGGAGAAGAGCCAATCACAGCGCTGTTTACACGGTTGAGGACACACCCGCTCGCTCATATTGATTTGAATGTCATTTGCTGTGTGTTATGACTTTTGAATAGTTACATAAACCTTTTTATACAAAGCACCTTCCAAGACTCATATCTTTATTTTCAGACACATCGGGGATCGTCACAGTCGGCCTTGATCGGAGTTTCAAAGTTCAGTCTGAATTGGACAGCTCTACATTTCACTCAATATTGTGGATCCATTCAGTACGATCCTGTGTTTCCCGCAGACTCTCCAGAGGATGAAGTGGTTATTCCTGTGGATGCTCAGCTCGGCTGGCATAGGGCTCCACACACTAGAATCTACAGTCTTTAATCAGGAGTCATTAGCTGTAATAGGCGCCGCTCGTCATTTCGTTGTCATGTTGGCGAGTGCTGCAGGCGTTATCAGCCCTGTGCTGCATGTGTGTAATGAGTGTGCAGAAAAACGGCACTGGATTCTGTTCACGTCGACCGCTGCCCCGTGAGGCCAAGCGCTGCTCTGACATTTATGGGATGTAATTGAAGATGGGTATGGGGCTCCATGCACAGAGTGGATGGATATGAGCCAGAGCAGAAGCAATACAAGGGCCAAGTCAGGCCACTGTGGACAAAGAGACTGAGGAAATACATACAAATACACACTTCCAAGTCAGTGCACAGAAATGAATACTCCAACTCTCCGAGGTCCACGATAAACAGTGCTCCTCATGGTAATGGTAAAGACAAACTTATCACCTTCTTAAATGTGCATCTTTAGTCTCATTATATTTAGGTCCAGTCCTTTCCTACTCTGGTAAGATCTTTGCTCACAAACACGTCTTTGTCCCCAGTACAACATAAGTGTCACTAATAACATCGTGCCTGAAAATGGACAACTCAATATTCTTACATCGACTGAGTTTTCTACAGTTTTGTCTATTGGATTTGTACAGAAGAAGCCCTTGACATCAGGAAAATTTAGTAAAACATTTATTCTCTTTTTCACAAAATCACTCAGATATACAGTGCTCGGTCAGGCATGTGAGCATCACCATCCCCATGTGTGGGGCCTGGGTGCTGGGGCGTAGTACGGGTGCATTCTGTTGTTTGCTCGTCTCCAGCCACCTCGCATCGGACCCCATCCTGAGCCCCAATCTGAACACAAGACCAAATCCCTCATCATTCAGCACCACTTTAACAGATTTTTGTATACATTTTTTTTTTCACTTGAATATCAGAACCAGTGACAGTGGCCACACACTTTCAAATTTAAAATGTGGTCGAGTTCATTCATAATTTCCAGCTCAGAATGACAGAAACACACCCTCATAACTTCTATGGCTCTCATTTTTATGCTGAAGCAGCTGACAATCAGGGGCGACTTCCTCCAGTCACAGCCCAAACTCATTTGCATTGTTCACATTTATTTTAACTGGTGCCGAGTTTGTGGGCACAGACCTGAAACTTGAAACAGACTGAGGATTTGGCTTGGAGGAGAAAGCGTGGTTATATTGGCAGAGAACAAGAATGTGCAGTTTGATTGTGAATGTAGAGAGAGGAATAACAGTGTGCGAGGGGCCGGCAGAGAGAATCAACTCGCTGGAGAATACGTTGATTTCCAGTTTCAAAAGTTGAGCAGAAACAGTAGTAGTAACACCATGAATACTATCAGAGGTGAAAGTAGCAGCAGTACAAACATTTCCCTTGCATGTATGTGTGTTACCTGCCAATCACTGTTCTACGTCATTCTTGTCATTGCAAATACTCTGAACAGGTGAAGTGTGGTACCTGGAGGCGGACGTCGGAAGAAGGGGTGCGGAGGGGCCATCATTCTCCATGGGGGCGGGTGCAGTGGCCGTGGAAAGGGGTGCATTCTAAAAGGTCCGGGGAAGTGCGGCCTTGGACCAAAGAAAGGAGGACCTAGAAAAATAAAAATAGGATGAACAAGACTCTCATCATCACAGGGTCAAACAGAAGCTTGTTCACGTTTTGTCTAATGTACTCAAAGATACACACCAACAGATAAAGTGGGCAGGCCTCATGTTTTGAAAAGGTGCACAGTGTAACTTTTCTGGTGGAGAAGTTATTGCCCTAACGTCACGTCAAAGCACCGTTTTCATCTTTGAGCCCCTCTTGTATACAGCCTTAGTATATTAAGAGCCAGACTTTATTTACCCGTATTTCCCGCACTATAGGGCACCCTGGATTATAAGGCGCAGTCAATGAATGGTCTATTTTCGATCATTTTTCATATATAAAGCGCACCGAACTATAAGGCGGTCAAATAAGTCAGTCAGTTAAATTGTATTAAACACGTGCAACTCATTCAGCTCAACATTGTTCAAACGTTAATGAGCGTATTCACAAAAACTCCAAACCATGTTCAGTTGCAACACGTCAAAAAACAGTCCACTAAAAACAAAAATATAGAATTAATTAATATAGGACACACTGGATTATAAAGGCGCACTGTCGTTTGAGAAAATAAAAGTCTTTTAAGTGCGCCTTATTGTCTGGAAAATAAGGTACTTTATTCCATTTCATTTTACTTGCACATATATAGATTTTTTTAACCTTATTTGACCCAACTTGCCATTTTTGTCATTTAAAATTACGTTACCATTTATTGTTTGATCTGGTTGTTGTTTTGCGATTTGTGAGCTGCTGTGTCCATGTCATTGCCCTTGTGGATCAATAAAGTGTGTCCAAGTCGATCTCCACGAGGACAAGCGGGAACACGAAATGGAGACAAAGCAAAGACTAAGCTGAGGACCAAGACAGGACGGGTTTCTGCGACGCCGACATTACTGCCAGCATTAATATTCCACAACACGCGTGGCATTTGCAGATTGACAGTGTGTGAGTGGAGGCGCAGCAGGGGTCTCACCAGGCACACTGCACCTGCTGCTGCCGCCGCCACTCGGGGGAACGGCACATTTACAGGCTTAAGCACACTCGAGACTTTGCCAGATTTCACATGACAATTGTATGGGGGATATAAAAAAAACAAAGTGAAAGTTCCGAGAAGGTCTACAAGCAGAAGAGAGGGCTGACTTCAACAATGGCACAGGGCGAAGCGTTCTGACAGCCGCCATGCCACAGTCACTCCGCTCACAGATAAGCAGAGGCAGGCCAACAGCATACATTATATAGAACAGGCCCGTTTGATATTCACAGCGGAGAGGCTCGAGGGAAACGGACGGAAAGGTTTGGGCTGAAAGTGTAGAATTCAAACTAAAGCTAATTGATGTGAGACGCATTTGAAAGTAAATTAAAAGTAGTTTAGGGAATACTGCAAAGTCATGACTGCAGCAGCTGAAGAAGAGATGTTTGCTCAGACAGAACACAAACTGTAGTTTAACAAGTTATTTTAAGACACTCATATTCACCAGGGTCAAATAAGATGCCATTATCATCACCTCCCTTCTGCTAAGATGGCTTTTTTCTTTATTTATTCCTTTTTGTCACTCATTTGATAAACAAGAACTATGAAGCTCTAAGAAACAAAAGGGAAAGCTATGACCCACTTCCAATCAAATCAACCACTCAGGGAAGAATCAGCATCCGTTTGTTCTCCGTTTTTTTTTACATATATGCTTTAGCTTTCAAATAGCAATGGTCAAATCCCAACAAAGTCGCAGTTTACTGTCCGTCATGGTCCATTCTTCCAAAAGGAGCTTTACTCCTCTTAATATTTACCAACAAAAATCTAGGTGGGATTTGAAAGCCGATGGTCTTCTGTGCAGAGCTTGTAACCACTTACATTTAGAGTAAAGTCATCAGAGGCCAAACTTCCCAGAGTCAGCTTCACAAAAAGCCCAGCTATTAGTTTATCCTCCAAAAGGGTTCAGAATCAGCTTCAGATTCAGTATGCAGCGCTGTTCAAGAACAAGTTTTGCAAAAGTTCTCTACCCACTCATTCCAAATATGTGATCCTAATATTCCCTTCATCAATCAAATGTGCATTGAAAAATGCTTAGTTCACTCAGTAAAGTGTTTCTACTACCCGTCACAATACATTTAGGATAGAAAAGCCCAGCTCTGATTAGCTTGTGTGGCTGCCTGCCGTCAGTTATAGTGAAGTGGGCGGGGCAACTGTGAATAACCACTGATTACTATCCTGATGCAATCATGTGGCCCAAAGAAAGGGCAGCCTGATTGCCAAACGCAGAAGAAAAGGTAACCTTGTCCAAGTTCAAGCGGGGGTCTCCTGGGGTATTGTGGCGTGGGAGCAGTGTATTGTTCAAAACATATTTCAATCATATTCTGAGATCGTGTGCATGTGCAATGCTTTATTTAGGCTTCACTGAGCAATAATGTAAAAATCTTGTCCAAAAGAATTCAGAGGGTCTTTGGGAGCCTTGCAGCGAGCACAGGCTGGTTTATTTGCCCCACCACAGCACCGAAAATGCTTATCCACCAAGACACAGCGCACAGACAAAGGCAGGCCTCAGGGACAAACAAATGAATAGTGGGATATTATATGACGATACATTCAATCTCATTTATGACCAGCAGGCTGTAGCCTTCCCGTGTTCACATTTCCCCCTTTCCTTTGGATTTGAAAATGGTTTAATAACCTGGCTATATAGTAGAGGAATCATTTGCGGAAAAAGTTAAATATGGTAGGATTTACAACAAGGAGCTGAGCATGGTGCAGTTTAAACTGAAGAACTAAAGATGGAACAGTTTGTCCCGAGCCCTGCTAAGTTCATAGGAAATCTAGTTTTTAAACTGTTTGAAAGATTGTTATATCACACATACCTGCCCCAGGTGATGATAAACCTACCGTCAGTGTGATGTGCTCCCGAGTCCAAAGACTATTTATTTTATTCAGAAAACCCCCATCTTGAATTATTCCCCATCATTTAGTTTACTTTAATGCCACTGAATTCTTTTGGTCCTGATCTTAAACCCAATCATGTATTCTCTTTGATTGAGTATCAGCCATGCTTTTGAAGTTTAGATTTGTGGTTTAGTTTCACTAGTTCAGTCAGAACACTAAAGATCAGTCAGATGGAAAACAGTGTTCCAATGCAATTCCATTGTTTTTAACTGTTCAAATGTGGCCTGGTGTCAAGCCCAAAAGTGTTTTACAAATGAAAATGTTTAAAAAGGTGGGGAAATTCAGTCGTTTCTTCTGGCCTGTTTTTAGAAAAACAAAACGTTTCGACTCCCATCCAAAAGTCATTCTCAAACTGCGGTTTGAGAACACCTCTTTAATGAGAATTGAAACGTTCTGTTTCTCTAAAAACAGAATCCAGAAGACACAATGGAACACTCCTGGACAAATGAGGGATTACACACACTTTTTCATTATTCCAATAATTCTTTATAGATTAGGAAAATACACTGAAGAAAATATTGAAAACACAACATTTAAGTTTTTGCTCCCATTTTTTATGAGCGGAACACAAAAACATTTTCTAATGTACACTAAAAAAATTTCTTTCAAATATCGTTCACAAATCTGTAAATGTGTTCGTGAGCTCTTCTCCTTTGCTGAAATAATCCATCCCACCTCACAGATGTGCCTTTGGCTGGCCACAACAAAAGGACAGTTTTATCACAATGCTACAGATGTCACAAGTTTGAACGAAGCGTGCAACTGGCATACCCGAGCAGGACCTCCACACCGGGGCAGGACCTCCACACCGGGGCAGGACCTCCACACCGGGGCAGACCCCCAACGGGGGGCAGGACCTCCACAACCGGGTGGCAGGATAACAGATCTAAGAGAAGTAGTAAGAAATAAAATAGATAACCTCCACATTTCTGCACAAACAGTCAGCTCCTCTGCATACTCGTCGTCTTCATCGGGGTCTCCACCTGACTGCATGTTGGAGGTGTTCCCTTCATGGATTAATCCCGGTATTCACTGGTGAGGGCAGATGGCAGACAGCGTGGCGTTGTGCGGGTGAGCAGTTTGCTGGCGTCAACATTGTGGCTTGAGTGGCCCATGGTGGAGGTGGGCTTATGATATGAGCAGGCATTATGGACAACAAACACAGGTGCAACTCCTTGATAGCATTTTGAATGCACAGATACAGTGACCAGATCTCTGCACTGTGAGGCGAACGGTGGTCACACCACAGACTGACTGGTTTTCTGACCCCCCAATAAAGCAAAACCGAACATTTCAGAGTCCCTTTGTTGTGACCAGCCCAAGGCACAACCTGTGTAATATTCATGCTGTCTGAGCAGACTCTTGATTGATTCTCTCAGCAAACGAGAAGCGCTCACATACATCAACACATTTAGACAGATCTGAGAACAATATCCGAGAGGAATGGGTCTTTTGTGTGTATGTTTCATATCATATTTCAGATCATGAAAAATGGGGGGGCAAAAATCAATGTTGCTTTGTTCAGTGTAAATGAGGCTTCTTTGAGTTGAATCTTGCCCATCTCTTTGTATCACAATCATTTGAACGTTATCATGAGCGTTACCTGGAGGTCTGTGTGGAGGAGACCACGGAGCATGTCCTGGTCCTGCCAAAGAAAACAAGAACACTTCATGTGTGAATGTTTTCTTATAAAATGCTTGTCACTTCCACTTTAAGTAGACACTGTCTTCTTATATGAGAGTTACGTCTTATTCACCAACACCCAGCGACAAACACCACGTCACTCATTTACATGTTTATTTGCATTCAAATGTATATGCATTTGCCATAAACCGCCGTCCAAACTTCCAAATATGGGCACCGCGAGGGGGGGGTGTTACTGTTCTTGGGATGCTAAAACCCGTGTTTGTTCATAAAAACGCTTCATGAATAAGGCCCATTTTCTCTTCCATTTACTTACTGAAAAATGCATCAACAAGTGACTGACCTGGGCCCATCAGTGGAGCAGGACGGATCCACTTCACTTGGCGTCTGCGTCTTTTCCTCTTGGAAACTAAACATGGGAGTCAGTTAGATGACACTATGACACACACTGTATTAAACAGACTGTGGAGAGATGTAAACACTTAGAAGTGCCTGGTCCTCACCTGCTCCAGCAGACACAGCATGAGGGGGTGGAGCTGGAAGTAACGAGGTAGAAGGGTCCGCCTTCAGGATGACGCCCCAGGCCTGAGCCATGTGCAGCAGCAGCAGGGTGCTGATGGAGCGGTGGGCCAGGGAGTCCCAGTGCACCCCGTCAGGCATGCGGTGCTGCAGACTCAGCCTGAAGTGAAAGTGCAGGTCTAAAGTGTCCAGGCCGTAGGCGTCGGCCAGCTGCCCGCCGTAAAAGTTTGCCTCGATGATGTCAGAGCAGAGAGAGGGCCCCAGGTGACTCACCTGCACATAACAGCGTTAGTGATCACCAGGAGGGCTCCATAAGTAGGACTACAGCAGTTTTGAACGTTTTCAGCTGGTGTTTTGATTCGCTTGTCTCTTGGAAACTTCCTTTCCTCGTGCGTCCAGTTGTCTTTCATCTGTCATTTCACAAAATTTGCACATCACGTAAAGATTTCTTTGCTTACTGGGGTTGTTCTCATTACCTGGTGAAATGTCATGTCAATAGCACTATTAGAAATATAGTTTTAGATTATGTATACGAGTTAAAATACTCAAGTTACATTGAACTGCTGCATATAATAATACTCTACAAACTCAAGATGGTGACATCTCTTTCAGAAATACATTCATTCATTCATTCAATAATTCTTTATGAGCATCTGTGTATTTCTTCAAAAGGTATATTAGATGATAAATCAACCCTAGAGCACTTCTTGTTCACGCGCAGAACAGAAACCTTTACAGAGTTTCCTTTATGCACATGTCACAGAGACTCAGAGGTGAGCACAAAAACTCATTAAGACTGGCCTTCTGTGATAAAAGAGCAATCCTCAAGCACAAATGAGAAAGTCTAGCAGCTGATATGCAGCACAATAAGGAAAACAATCAGGCTCTCGCTTAAAGCATCTGATGCTCGAATAGAAGGAGAACACAGACTGACATGTACATTCAGATTCACAGTAAAACGGCCCTGACCTCAGGCACCAGGAAGCCTCCTTTAATCTGCTTGGCCAGAGGCATAGCCAGGGTCCACACGATGAGGCCGTCGTGACACACCACAGTTTTAATTTGGCCAAAGAATCTGTGCAAGTTCTCTTTGTACTTCTCCAGGCAGTTCAGGCCGTACCTACACACAAAAACAACATTAAAAGAATCAGCACCAGTATTATTTTACATCTTCGTTGCCAGTACTACAACGACACTTCAAAGTCTACTTGATTATTAACGTTCAAGGCTATGCAATACCACTGCCCGCGTCTGTGTTTCAGTTGTACGATAAGAAAGATGTCGATGCTAGAAGTTATACTGTAAATGAATAGAGACATTTTCTCTGAAGATTTCTCTACATTACTAATACGTTGTTTTTTCCACTTTGGATGCTTTTCTAATCTTCGTGGGCCTCTACAGGATTTGTCTGATTAAATGTGGGCAGAATCACGCAAACAGACAAATGAGGAATAGGCAGCTCACTGGGGCACACTTTGTCTTTTGACTGGAGTTAATGTGAAAGAAACTGGCGCTGGATCTGGAGCATTGGTGAGAGGCTCCGAGTCAAGGGACAATGCATTAGCAACATCATCTACTCTGACTGCATCATAATCAGAGCGGCTCACCAAGCTAATCTACAAGGAACAGGGCCTCCGCGGCGCGGAGACAACAACGCATGTACCTGGCTTAGGACGCCGCCACAAATTGGAAAGAGCAATGTTTGACTCAGCGTGCTGGACCAAATGTATGATAATAGCCTTTTCTGGGGTATAATTATTTTCCAACCAACAAGGGAGTAAGAAAAGAAGGAAGTAAGGAAAACCAACACAATGGAATGGCAATAAATTATTTGAGTTATAAAAAACCTTGCACGCAAAACAGTAATATCTATAAAACAGCTGAGAGATTTTGGCTAAATGTCTGATTGCAACTTTTTGGACAAACATTGAGATTTGTGATTTGTTTGTATTGTTGGATTCTGTTCAAAGTGCAACATTTCAAACACATCCATGAGCCTTTAGAATCCCATGTATTTCAGAACATGTTTGTAAGCAGCTCTAACACAGTATGAAACTGTGAAACTGATTTACAATCATTTAAATTGTGATTTCTAATTTGATTGCAATATACTTTGCAGCACTAATCTACAGTCTGGTGGCAAACCCTTCTTGAATAATCAAGTATGAAAGGAGATTAGAGAAAGGGGAAAAGAATGAATGAGGAGATGAAAAGTAGTGTTGGAGGAAGCAGCGGAAAGAGCAGGGTAGGATGGGAAAGAGAAAGGTAAAGCAACCGTGAACCCAACAGCAATGAAACAGGTCTGTACCGAGTCATGTCCCACACACAGGAGCTGACAATGATGAGGTCTGGTTTGAGCCACTGTCGGAGCTCCTCCAGGACGCTCTGCATGTAGGGAGAGTACACGCGCGTGATGAAGTAGAAGCGCAGCAGGTGGTGCTCCGATTGGTACTGCCGCACCTCTCTGTAGTCCGTCCCGTTGGACATGAGACCGAGACGACCCCCTTCCAGCAGCCGGTCTCTCTCAAACGAATGCTCCCCCTACACGCACAATAGGACGTTATTATTACTCACAAAATGTACAAATGAATGAATGTGAGTAGAAAGTAGGGATGGGCAATATATCAAAATGTAGATATTGTGAATGTCCTTTTGGAGATACGAGTCGCAGTAATCCCTCATTTGTCCAGGAGCGTTCCATCGAAGAAAAGGATTCAATTGTAACTATATGCTCCATATAAAAAATGAATCTCTTCAATAGAAAAAAAATGCTCTAAAAAGAGCTGATTAAATGTAAAATTAAAAAGGTTATGTGATATTTTCAACTAGGAATATAAAGGTGACATTTCTGCACTTTTGTGATTCTTTTCACAGGCATTTCATGTTTGATAATTAAAATACTTTAAATCCACTTTATATAGCACATTTTATAAACCAATCCAAAGTGCTGCACAGGAAACATTAAATACAATTTCTCTACTAGTGCTCCTAACCATAATGATAAAAAAGAAATATAAAATACAATACAATAAAATGTAATAAAATGCAGGAAATTGTCAAGGCCGGATTCAAACTCGCGCCCCTGCGGCCGGCAGCACATGGAGCCTGGCATGTGCGCTATCCACTCGAACGACAGGCAGCACTTTAGTTACAATACCGAATTTGAATGCTACTAATATTATGAGAAGAAAGAAACATCACAAATTTACAATTATTCAGGATTATTGACACCACGACCAAACACGGTGCTATGACCATTTATTTTTACTTCTAAAATGGTCACGGCTATTACGTTGTAGTTCTGACAATTATATTGCGACCTGAATAATCATGATTGTTGCTTAACAGATTCATCTTGACATGTTCAGCATAAAATCAAATAGTCTAAAAGGTTTTCTACTTGATTTGACAGCTGTGACAGAAATGAGGAAACTGATGCTTTACTCCAAACTGTATTAGAATCTCTACAGAGGCAAATAAGGATGAAACAGGGACAAGCGCCAAGTTCCATTTCAATCCGAATTGCAGTGACTTATTGTCCCAGAATAACTGAAGAACTATTTACTTCTGTTAATTACCTCTTGAGGCCATAGTTTATTTTGCATGTTAATTACCTAGGTACAATGTTGCATCCTAATGGCACCTATTGTGGTGGCGGAGGTTGTTAGACAGGCTGTTTACTTCCAATTCAGAAAAAGGATGGGGGAATAGAGGCAGACGTGTGTGGAACTCGTGAGGAGCGCTGGGACTTGAAGTAGAGAAAAGGCCTTACTTTGGACTTGAGCTGAGACAGACTCAAGATTTCGTCGGTCTGAAGGAGCCGCACCAGGTCTTTGTACATGGAGCGCTGCACTGCAATCACAAAGTCACACGCCTGGTTACGTACAGCCATGATAGCTTGCATCTGAATATCGGTTTACAACATTTTGAGATATAAAAACAGGAGCTAATGTTCAGTATTATTTAGGGATTTAACAATAACTGAAATTCTGTGACATCGTATCGCCAAAGGTCACAAAACAACTACAGAGACCGAGATCCTTTGCTCCATTTCAGTGGAGAAAACATGAAGAAATAACTGTTATTTTTAACCACGTTTATTTCTTTTATTTCATATATGATTCACACCAAAGGCTTGTTGAAGCATTTTAAAAAGGACAAAGTAGCATTTCTACAATCCGGCCAGACTCTCTACAATATCAAAATAAATAGCGCTCCATCAAATGAATATTGTGATAATACAATTTGCATATCGCTACATCTTTAGTATTATTGCAGTATTTATTAATCTGCATCGAAACAGCAGTTGGCTCATATTTTGGAATAGGTTTGCCAATATGACCTACTAGTAAGGGGCTAAAATTATTTTGGATAATTGTAATCGTTATCTGGACTAACAGACTTTAACACATACAAAAAGACAGCAGCATATTTAAATCCAAATGTCAACGTAAAATAGAAGTAATAGTTTGATTAGTCGACTACTAAAATAATTGTTATTTATAATTGACAGCCCAGCTGATAATTTTGTCCAAAGTAAATATTCTTATTTTCCCTTAACCAAATGTATCGAATAAACCCATATCATGGAAAAGATTCGTCACAGTAACACATTTTCATTCGCAATATATTGAAATGTCTCGATAAACGATAATATTGAAACTACTCAGACATAAACGGAAGATAATTGTAGTTTACCACTTTTAAATGTAAAATATTGTTAAAAACATAAGCTGCAATTGAAATATAGCAGAATGAAACACTTAAGTCGATAGTGTCAACTAACAAGTTAACTACTGCTCAAATCTAATCTTTCTACCACATACAATAACACGTATTTCCACTAGTGCTAAGAAAAAAATACTGCCCTCTATCATTTATTGAACGATAAATCAGTATAGGAATTATTGTAACAGGTATAACGTGTCATATTTTATCAGGGCATTTTTAATTTCTCTTTTTAAATGGGTATTTATCTTTTCTTTCCAATTTTTAAAAAAGATCCAAACAAAGCACAGAACAGAAACAGAACACGACTAGAGAGCAAATTTTAAAATAAAAATACAAATAGACATCAACTAAAGAACAAAAGAAACACAATCATGGCACAATTCATTTAAAATAAGAGTCCCATTTGGTCCAAAGTCGGTCTAATGTGTCAAGTCCGAATGTCATTTTTTTTTCCATTTGTCTGATGTGTCTGGACACTTGTTGATCTATTTTTTTTTCTGAAAGGTAAACACAGACAGGATTTGAGTAGAGCTTAGTGTGTGTCTCACCTGATCCTCCCAGAACCACCACAAACTTGTTGTGCAGGAGCGTCTTGGCCTGGGCGGTCTTCACAAAGCTCCCCATGGTCCAATCAAGTCTGACAACAAACAGCAGCACGTTAAGGTTCACTCTGCCCATGGAAGGTCACGAGTTCGGTCTTTAATATCATGTTAGGGCCACACTTTAGAAATGACAGGGATCACTGAAGAGGTCTTGACGGGGCTTAAACATGGTCCCAGCCTCAAAAACTGAAGATTCAATATGGTTCCATATAATAACAAGCTTTTGACATTGTTACACCAGTATTTGCTCAACATTCGTTTACTCAGAGCCAGCATTGTCCTGCAACTGAGGTTCAAGTGCTCAGAATATTAAAAATAAAACAGCAAGTCAATTAAACCGTTTCTATAATTAAGCACTTTTTGATCAATATTACGGTTTACACTGATTTTTTTGATTTTTTTATTATGATCTACTTATGTTAAAGTTCAAACACAAATACCCGTTGTACAAAAAATGAAATAAGCCTGTTCTGGAATATTGTCATTTCACAGAGGTTGCATTAAAATCAGGTGCATCAAGAAACTGGAGGTTTAAAATGTGAAGGCTTTGAATTTTAGAAAACGTCTTTCATTAACGGTGCCATTTGTGTCAGTTCTTGATTTATTAAACCAAATAAATAAAGTGTAACTGTCATTTAGCGCCATCCGGAACATGGCCCAGCGCCTAATGAGACACACCTGCGCGTGGAGCCATGCTAGCTCTGTTTAAGAACTCAAAAACACGAGCCAACTAACAGTCAGACTAGTCCCTGTGTTGGTGCATTTGAAGCAGACTAGTCTTACCCGGCTTTAGACTAGTTTACCGGAGTTGCTAGTCGAAGCAGACCGATGTGGACTCCCAAGAAGAGGACTTCCACATGGCGCCTGCACCTGCGTCCAGAGCCGCTGCAGGTCCTCATCTCACCACCAGGGGGCGCCCTGTTATTGCCCGTGTGGTCAAAGGTCAATACAAGAGGTGAGTGAGACTTGAAGGGTCTCAACAACCTGGTAGGTTTATTGTGGTGTTTTGACATGCATTATCCCAATAATTACAGGCTAATAATACAAGGCAGGTAAGGAGGGAGGGCAAAGGGTTTTTTTGTCCCGGACCCCCGAGTTTTAGGGGGCAAGAAATGTACACATGGTGGCACGTTGGCAGAGTGGCTAGCCCTTTCACCTCACAGCAAGAAGGTCACAGGTTCCACTTTCCCAGGACAGACCGGGCCTTTCTGGGCAGAGTTTGCATGTTTATTCATGTGTCTGGGTTTCCTCCAGGTACTCCAGTTTCCCCAATCAACACAAAACATGCACAACAGGTAAAATCCTCCTGTGAAGGTCCTGACCAAACCAAGCCCTGGAGATGGGTCCCTGCGCGCTGCACTGTAAGGACCACTGCTCCTGACAGGTTCCCCAGTGGCACTATTCAAAGGATGGGTCAAATGCTGAGGACAAATTTTCCTACAGGGACAATAAAGACTAATCTAATCTGCTATGACAGCCATGAAAGACACATTCAGCTGCTCTGACTCAAGTTCAAATTGACAAGCTTGATGCACTTGATAAAATGACTAATACATATATTATATCATATTATATTTAATATTCAATATTAGGCCTATTAGGCCATTCGTCAGGCAGAGTAGATTTGACCATAAGTTATTCACCAAATGTTCAGAATTGTACTCATATTTTGCATAACAAACTATACTCGGGTGACCACAATGAAGAGACTGATATTTTTGAAGTATTATTTTATTACATTGGTAGTTAAACATATTCCTTATTAAAAAAAATACAAACAGGGGAATGAGGCATGTGTTGTAGGTCCTGAGAAGTCTAGTACATGCTCTGTCTGTCACAGGGTGAAGGTGGCCCGGCTCGGCTCTGCTCTGGACGTCCTGTGAGCTCCATCAGGCAGCTCCACCAGCGTCTGCACCAGCTGAGCCACTCTGCCCAGGCCCTCCTCCAGCAGCAGCGCAGGGGGGCACAGCTGCTCCTGCAGGACAGAGGGAACACGCTCAGACTCCCGAAACTCACAACCAAGGAGAGTTCTAGTTCTGACAAGCTGAAAGTATTATATAGTATATATACTATTTATAGACCCTTTCAAATACTGTAAATTCTGGAATGGAGGCAAAAGTGAAGTGGACCCTAATGGGATTTCAATGGAGAAACTTTGTTGAGCTTCAGAATATCATAGAATGTGAAAAAATATTTACATGTGTTTTGCTTGATATTTTTTTTTTTTTTTTTTTGTGTGTACAGACTTAGTATTTTCTTACACAAGACAAATACTTACCGAAATGTTGACACAATCGTTTTATTTTACAGACTTACAGACTATTGTACTTACTTACCGACACAGATGCTACTGTTTTTAATGAGAACATACAATTTGGAGGCTAGAAAACAGCAGGGGTGGAAAGTGTTGAATATTTGTTTTGTTTAATATTTGTTTTGTTTTTTATTATTGCAGTAACATGACTAAAACTCTACTCTATTACAAGTAACGTGAATATTTGTAATGTAAATTAGTTAATTCCCAACCCTGGAAAATAGTATGTTGCATTTTAAATAGACAAGTAAACAAACTAACTTTTTAACCTAGAAAGTCAAAATTGTAGCTCATTTATATTAAATGCCTAAAATTGTGAAAATGTATTATGGTTTATTGCATTTTGCCTGCATTCTGGGACTTTTTACAGGGGTTGTAAATTGTCTTCTTTAACTTCATGTCTATAATTTTTGTTTTAAGATCAGATTTTCAAAGAGCATATGGCATTCAGCGATATAGCCCATTTTATACTCTATAGTTTTGTCTGTTGTTTACTTCTTGCTTATGGATTTTTGGATGATAAAGTAGATTGCCACCACTTTAATACCACTCAACATGATAAATGAGACTCAAAAGACTTGCATTGTAATTGAGAAACAATAACTACAACTATATAAAAAGTCTCTTCACAAATTGAATGTCTTTTGAGTGGCACAGGTTTTGATTCGTGGGGATTTTAAGAGTAACAGACAATTATAGAATCGCTTAAAAGGTGCAATATGCGACTTCTCCTGCTCGTCTCCATGGAGATGTTGTTTTACCCGTAATGTTTCACAGTTTGGCAGTAAACGTATTGCATGTCGGCATTTATTCAATCCACAGATCTGACCTGTGACTCGACATGGTGGCACCGACTGCTTGTCTCCATGGAGATAAGATACATGTAATGCCATACTGTGGAACAGAGATGGCAAAGCAATAACATATCCATGAAAAGCTACATAGTGCACTTATGAATATGCCATAGAACACATTTTTAAACCATTTCCTCAGCCATGTACTGCAGACACATCTCCACACATTGACTGAATATTCTACATAGTGAATTTTCCTCAAAAGGTTTAAATCCATTTGTTAGACTTTGTGCACTTCTCACACATGGACTGCCTATTGGCTCCCAATGTGAAATGAAAACCTATTAAATGAGAATTAGTGCCACTTCGATTATCCATAAGCAGCCGGCATCTCGGAACCGCAACACGCCTGTGAGGTAAAGCACAGCACCAGGGCCCCAACTTTGAATATTATGAACCGTTTTCATTCAGTAAGCCGCGATTCCAGCCACGCATACAAATGTGGCTTAAAAGGGCGATGAATGTGGAGATGTGTTTGGTAAAAAGGAGGCGGCGGCAGCAGCACGCTTTAGTGTCCTTCCCTCGCTGTCAAAAAGCAACTAAGGTTTCCACTCAAAGGGCCAAGCACAAAACCCTGAAAGAATGTGAATTGTGGCATAGACTTCAGGCATACTAAAAAATAGGCCTATCATAATTGTAGTGTGGTTTATCCCATAGTATTGGGCAATCATAGAGCTAAAAGAATAGATATTTTTTAACACTGCCAGAGAGAAAGCACTTTGGAGCAACTGTGCAAGTTTGAAATGTTAGTTAAAGGCGCGCTATGTAACTTTGCTGATGGTTCAACAATATGGCATTAAACTTGACTATCTTGCTTTTTTTTTTACATAGTGCACCTTTAAATGATAACTGAATACTATGTAGCATAATGTCTCAATCGTTTATCCTGATCCACTTTTTATTTGAATTTCTTATTTCCATATGAAGGGAATCATTTATACAACAAAACTTGGCAAGTGTAATTGTGTGATGATTCTAGGGGCACGCACAGAATACATAATAGCTCATTACAGTAGATGGACCATGCGTTTGATTGATGCGTGAACATGACTTTGTCTCGTGTCTCCATGGGGCAGGAGTGATGCATACAGAGACATGGGTGCATCAGACTCACCTCCTCCAGAACGGGACATCCTGGGATCCTACAAAACTGGCTGTTCAGAGAGGTTAGTGCACAGAGCGTAGGACATCAGAATGAGGGGAACTGCAGACCTTGAACACCAAGTAACAATTAAGTCTGGCTGGTCTAAAACAGATTTTGGTCATAATTTGTAAATCAAGATACAGCATTCATTCAAACGAAAGAATGTTATTGTGACCATTTTTCTTTTTTATCTCCCTATTGGTGCTTGTGTTACTAGGCAGCATTCAGCGTACTTCGCAAATCTGCATATTCAGTTTATAGACTTTACAGGTAAATACTTCCGATTTGCTGCCCTCTAGTGGTCAATGGGAATATTGAGCTGAATGCAATAGGCTGCTGCAGATGACCTCATCACTGTAATAGTCATAAAGCATGGAAGCAGCACATAAAAGTCATGTTCAAAGTTTTTAATAATTTCTTTACAACAAGGAGAAAAAACTTCCATATAGATTTATATAAACTCAAAAAAGATTCTTAAGGTATGATATAAATATAAAGTACAACAGTATTTCAGCTTCACTAATGTATTAAAGAATATAGCAAGGTCGGGTGGCTGTAGGTGCTTCTCCAGTTTACAAAATATCCGTCTGCATTCAACAAGTAGAAAGTTCATCTGAACAGCAGGCTAGGTACTCTCATTAAAAAAACTATTCAACAGGCGCTTGTTGGGTGTATATTTTACAGTGGACCATGTCTGAGACGTGTAATGGACGGACTACATTTCCCAGGGTGCATTTGCACCTATCTTACAAAAAGATAGTGCTATTTGAACAGAATGGCTTTTTGTTTTACAAACTGGATTGAGCCACTGAGATTGACAGCTGATCTGGTAAATTAAAATAATGAGCAAACATTTAAGATTCACTTTTTTTAAACTCAAAATGTAAACCTTTTCAAAACTTCATAAATTTTGCAACTTCGATAACTGAAATATTTCTGTTTAGTTGTAATAGAAAATATGTAAACTAAAGTTTAGAACAATTTAGGCTCATTCATTGCCTTTCACCAAATAAAATGACATTGATCCAACTTTTTCTTTAAACTTATTTTTTCCTTGAACTGAAATGTATCCATGTCAAAAATTAGAAAACTGCCCAAACATTAAAACCCCAGATCACTTTGTTCTCCCAGTGACACGCACATTATCTTCTGTACTAAGTTCACTTGAGTCTAGGTCCCTCCGGTCTTTCTTTGATGGCAGCAGTGAAATGTGTAGTGTTGGCATTAGTGTTTGGAGGCTCATCAGTCCAGTGAGCTCTAATCAGCTCCTGGTGTTGAACAGTGATCGATTTGAGGTGTGAAAAGCCCAAACCGCTCGTGTTAGATGTAGCCTCAAAGGATCAGTGATTTACCAACCCGACGCCAGGCTAACATCAGCGATCGATGTTATTTAAACTGTGTATAATTGAATATTGATCACTATGGGTTGACCTGTGTGTGCATTATTTTAAGCACACGCCATGTTTTCTCAAGGCTTTGTGCCAATTCTACCAAGGTCTATAATATAACTGATCCAACATAAAATAAATTAAAAAAGAACAATAACTTAAGATGTTTACATTTTTACATAAGAACATTTAACTAGTCTCGTCCAAATGAACGCCAAAGACAAAACTATAAATTCATAACCGCCTGGATTAGAGGCCTTGTACCGTCAGTTTGGCCCACTAATGTGACAACAGCGCCACCTGCTGTCCCAAACGGGTGGTGTAGTGGTCAGTGTGTCATCGAGCTTCATGTAAAGGCTAAAGTAACATTCACATTCTTCATAGTTAAAGGGAAGGTTTGGAAAAGACAGAGCTGCTCAGGCACAACAGGCCAGGCCTCGATATTAGATGTGACTCAACAACTCAGACGCTTTCTGATATTTCTGAAGTAACCTGCTCATTTTGTTCTGTCAAGTTCTGGATGCAACTTGTTTCTAGTATCATGGGTTTCCAAAGTGCAACATGCCACTACATAATTCTCTTCACTTAAATTGACCTACTGTGTCTTTCAACAATTGCTCATGAATATCAATATATATTCTACTATTTTTCATGGACTATATCAGAACTATTCAAAATTTTTCAGAGAGCCAAGGCCTCTGGGGGTGTAGAACACGCCACAACTGTAACAACATTTTGGGTCACACAAAATATCCCCAACACTATTTCAGTAACTGATGGATTAGATTTTTTAAGAGGAAAAAAAAAACATACAAAATGGCTTCATAAATATTGCTTTGTCAAACTGCCCATCCAGAGTATTGACCTAGAATATAACTCGGACTAGTACCAACCAGATCTGACCCAGGACTAACCCAGAATCAAAACAGGTCTAAAGCAGAATTAAACAAGAACTAAACAAAGACCAAACCAGGTCTAAACTAGAGCTAACCCAGAATTAAACCAGTAAACAAGATTTTATTATTATTTTTTAATACCTAAATGATGGGTCATGGGTCGGATTAAATTGATTGGAAGGCCTGATTTGGCCTTATGTTGAATAGCCCTGGACTATACCAATGTGTGTAGTAACAAGTGAGATGAATGATGTCATAGTCCATATGAGGCCCTGTTGAGTGGAGTCCAGGCCGTGTGCCTGTGGACAGCTCTGTCCTGTTCCTACGCTCCTCTTGTTTCAAACATGCTGTGCGTCGGAGGGACAAGGCGAGGCTAAAGGCTAAGGCATCTCTGTCCTGTGCTCTGTGTAGTGCTTGTGTTTACTAGAACCTCAGTTCTAGAGAAAAGCTTTGAGTGTTTTTGCTGTTGGTCAAAAGGTGCTGAGCTGCGGGACGTCCCCCGGAGCAGCTGAATGTGGGCACGTGAAGAGGACTCAAGTGTCCTTATGTGAGCAGGTAGCAGTAGAGCACGTAGAGCAGCGCCATGGCAACGCTGTAGAAGAGCAGGAAGTCTGTGGACAGAAGCGACGACTGGAAGGACAAGGGATCGCCGGGGACCAGGCCTTCCTCCGGGCCCCCCACGTCCATGGACAGCAGCGCTCCAACACAGCGCAGCACAGCGGGCAGCTTACACAGAAGCACATCAGAGCACGCACATATGTCCATCTGGACACGGGACAAGAGAGACAGGACGAGTTAGAGACAGAAGCCACAGAGAAAGCACAGACAGACAAACAGCACAGGTCCTACACATTCTGGTTCAAGTGCTTTGTGTGAAAATGGGACAATGCATTCAGGACAAAACATCCTCTCAGGACAAGGAGTATAAGACGTAAGCCAAAATGTGTGTTAGACACACCATTTACAGTGGCCTTGAAAATGTAACCTGGATCAAACCAGCACCAGACCTGGCTCACTTACTGGCACGTGTCCAAAAGGTGTATTCTGGCATTACCTGTGTCTTATAGTTCATATGAAGAAATGAGACACAGTAGTAAATTTACAGTGTTTAGTGAGGCAGATGTCCTTGTGGGACTGATCAATCGCCCATGTCAACATGTAAAATCTAAAGTTAGCTCTTATGTTAAAGGTCATGTCAATCAATTTGATAAAAAAAAAGTGAACATATCATTTCAAAACAAAATGTGTAGAAATTCTGTGATGAGTCTGTCAAATCACAACATTTTAGCACAACATTTATGGAGAACTAAAACAGCCATAAATAGGTACACAAGTCTCAAAACTAAAATGTTTATTTGTTGTACTGTGTATATATATATGTATATATCCATACATTATGGCAGTTTTAGTCTTAGCTGAAAATGCTGAAGAAAGAACTATTGGCAGACTCTGACATAAGCCACTGTTTGTCAGCAGAACAAGGAGACATCAACTATACACAGCTATGATTTATACATAATAAATTAGGTACATCAAACTGTCATGGGAGAAGTTTGTTTATCTTTTTTCTACGGGAAGTTTGCAGAATCACTACAACAGGACAGATTAAAAAAAGATTACCTCTGGAACCCCCAGTTTACGACAGGCAGCGATGAAGTTCTCCACATTCAGTCGACACTTCGCTGGGCTGAGCTTTGGCTGAAAGACAAAACAAAGTGAATTCACGATGTGTTTTCCTGTGGGGAATGGAAGACAGGGCAATTTAATTGGAATAGAGATTTGTGTCCTCCCTCAGCAGAAGGCATAGAACTAACTTTACATTTTTAATGGGGATTATGTAAAATCTAACCTTGCCAGCAAGATTAATTTACAAACTCTTGAGAATTCATCGTGTTAGGCTCCTGTTGATTCATTTGCAGTCCACACCAATGGTAAACGGGCAGGCGGGACTGGAACCAATCACAGAGCAGCATTGTGGCTTGGGCAGAAGTCAAACCAACCCGAACCAAAACAAACATGGCGGCACCAACGGCCAAACTTTGGCCTATTTTAGGAGAAATACGGACATTTGTGGATGATTAAGAGGACTCAGCTTTTCTGAACACTGGATTTAACACAACTCAATTACCGGTATTCAAAATCATTCAGACTCCAGGTCAATCATGTAGGGGTCTAAAATGTCACATAACAATTTTTCACTAATAAAAACTTGTGAATGAAAATCCACTGCTTCTTACGGTGAATTGTCGATTTCAGTTCTGCAGTTTTTCAACAGGAAGTCTATGGACCTGTTTCTATTTTTAAGTAATTTTGATCAATATTGTGGTTTACAATGAACAAACTGTAAAACCATGGTCTACATCTCTTATAGTTTAACACTAAATACCCCAAACAACCATATGTGGATTCACTTATTATGCTAGCTTTTAGGTTGATGAGGAAAATGATGGACACAAGAGCATACAAACTCCACACAGACAGGCCTCAAATGAGTGCAGATTCTTGGCCATTAGTTCTGAGGCGTGAGCACGTTTTATAAATCAGGACTCACCACTGCTGGGGACGGGATGTGGATGATGGACACGGATCTGGGCCGGATGTGGTTGACCAGCTGACAGAGCACAGTGCCGTTGGACAGGGCCTCCCCAAGGTCTTCCGGAAGACTGATTTTCAGACGAGTCTCCAGAGTCTGACAAGCAACAAAATAAATTCAGTTGTTTTTTCTATTAAGTGATGGAAAAAATGCTGGAAAAATATGCAAAAGATTGACAAAGTGGTTGTAATGGAGATTCTAATTCTAATGTTTTAAATTCTCTTGTTATTCAGCTCTAAACAGATTAGGACAAATTGTGTAGAGCTAAAATGCTTTACTTTACAAAATCAGTTTCTTAACACAGATGTGATTCTTAGAAAGTGGAAAGAACTGAATGGTTTTAATCAAATGCATTCAACAACAGTGCTCGCCCCAGAATCTTTTAAAGGGATGGTAAATATGCCTCATATGAGGTTGCATTTTCCTCCAAGGACGGTTTAATGTACCGTCATTATTTCCAAAAGGTACATTGACCCTAAACATACCTATATAATAGGCCTATATAGTAGGCCTATATGGTGCCAAATAATATTCTATTATGTATAGACGTGCAATATAAAGCAGGGAAGAGAAAATCTGTTCATTAACTTGACTAGACCCATTCATACAGATGACTATTTTGAAAATAAAATTATTATCTAGACTAAATATTAGAAGGTTGAGCTCATAATCACCTCACCTCTTTATAACTATAATATTAGTTATTATAATAAGACAAGCTCCATGGTAACGCTTGGAGGAGGGGCTTGAGTGTTGTAGGCTTGCTCGCGCTGCAGTGTGCTCCTTCCGAAACTCACTGAGAAAGCGGACAAAATAACAACTGTAGACTCTGTGTATCTGTGTAGTGATACACATGTTGTCTTTGACCCGTGAGTCAGGTCTGGCCAAGGAAGTTTCATTTCAAACGCAGCAGATCACCCGTATATCGCACGTGCGCGCTCCCTGTGTCTTTGTATTCTGCCGCGTCCACATTCACTTCCTCATTAAACTAATTTCTCCGTGAATATGAGTCTGATTGTAATAAAACACACAGCGTTTTGAAGTTTAAGACTAAGACTTGTTTATTTGAAGTAGTATTTTAATGATGGCGCTGCCTAAAATATGGGGTGAAGTTGAGTTTTAGGGATTGTTTTATTCCCCCCCCCCCCCCCCATGTCAAATCGGATGGCGGACCATTTGATTTATCATGTTAGGGATGGCGGCCCCGGTGGTGGCCCCGAACCATTCCTCTACAAGGACTATTCAAGTAAACACAAGTGGCCTGTTAAAACTGAAATATCGTGACCATAATCATAGTGAAACTCAAACAAAAGTAAGACTAAACAATCCAAACTATTCATTCTTTTACCTTGCGTATCTGTGTGACGTCTGGTCTGTCCTCTTTGGGTAAGCGCAGCGTGGTACGAGACTCGCTTCGTCCGGATTCATAAAGTGTTGCCCCTGAAAATAAAAACAAAAAAATCACTCTTCTAGCCAAAAGAAGGGCTAATTCTGCAGCTATAGCTAATAAAAACTGGAATTAGGTCTGTAGGAGTTGTGGTTCGGCGAGATAAGAGTTCTTCACGGGTGTAAGAGCACACAGACACACAATTTACGAACAATCTTAAAACGGAACCATAAGCTTCCATGTGTAGTGTGGTCATGATGGTGTACCTGCAGACTTGATTGTGGGGCGGGATGAGGAGCGGAAAAGGAAGCTGCTGGGTTTGGGAGTTTGGCCGGGCGGAGACGACATCTTTGGAGAGGACGGGGCATCTACCACACCAAATAAGATACAAAAAATAATAATAAAGAATTAGCTCTTAGCACAATGACATTTAAAAAGTGCACATGGTTTTATTTTCGACACAACAGCATATGGAGTACCTGTCCTGCTGCTGGAGCGCTGCAGACATGGGGACACGCTTCTCATCTGATCTGCACTCTGGAAAAAGCAAAAGGTTGTACATAAAATAAATGAAAGTGTCATACTTTTGCCGTCGTAAACTACACCAGAAGTGGCACTTACTGCACATCTTTGGCGCAGACCGTTGTGGGAACTGTTGCTCTCTGGTGAACTGCCACTAGAGGGAGACACAAGACAACTAATTCACTTCCACAAGTACACTGAATTATGTTGCGTCTTATTTTATGAAATATCAGCTAGATTTCGTGACATTAACATCCCCTGCTGTCTTATATTGATCCTTTAAAATCATCAGTATGTTCAAAGTTACAAAGGTTAACTAAAAATAATTTGTATTTATAAATAAGCAACCATTATTCAATTTCCAGAGTAGAAATGTTGGTTAGCGTGGGATAAAAATGCTATTTTCTAACCTAGAAATTGTATTTGAATTTCACAAAAAGTATAATTTGTACAAGAATGTAACAAATCTGTAGATAAAATTAAAAACTACTGCACGCTCAACATTTCTGTGCGTATTTGTCCAATTAAACCTAGAAGTCTACAATGATCTCAAATTAAATAAACAAATAATAACAAATAAAAGTAATTTTTTTAAATGTCTTCAACCTGGCTCTGGTATCACTCAGAATCAGCTGAATTTTTCATATTCTGAGGTTTCTTTGTTGAAATGATATTATGTTCCACTTTTCCATTTCTGCCGGCATTCCAGAATTTCTAATGTTTTTGTTTATACGCAGTTGCACAATAAGGAAACCATGATTATAATAAAAAGCTATTCAAATCAAATGATATCCTTCTTCCTATACCTAAATCTGTTTTCCAGGCTGCATGTATTCTTCATTAATTACCCCGCTCTAATCATCATCTCTGGTGATGTGTGGCGCTTACCCTGATCGGCTTCCTGTGTTCGAAGCAGGGGTCACATGACTTCCTGTCTTACTGGTCGACCTCAGCAAACTGTGACAAAGTTGTTGTTTTTTTTTTTTAAAGTTAGCGTTAATTAGAATCAGTAGCAGAGCAGACACACAGCTGGACAGACAGGGACAGGTCATGTGATATCCATGACCAATCAGTTTAATCATCACCCCCCTCTCAGCAGTGAGGGCTTTGCTTCAGCGTGACCCCAAGAACTGCTGCTGCACTTTTCAAATTTGGATAGAGGTTACGTGAGGTCACACTCTGAATGATAGTTCTTGAGTGGCAGTGACAAATGCAAGGAGACATCTCAATCAAATACAAATTAAATCACAAAGCAAAACAAACCTTGCAGTTGAAATTCACTTCTGACTTGGACGTTATACAATATCTGAGAACTTTGAATTGGGTTCTACTTACTGGCTGGGAGAAGAATGATAAAATCAATAATAAATACCTTGTTTGGGGAGCCTTGGTAAGTAAATACACAATAATAAATGTTGCTAGTCAAACATGTCCAGAGAACGATTTGAGAGCAAGGTCTGAATGGAGCCCTTGTTTCAGAGTTTGTTGACTTTGCCGACCTTTGGCCAAGATTTGGAGATCTCAACCTTGAATCTACATGTGTAGCCTCATGTGTAACAAATATTGTTTGCCTTTTACATTTTGGCTTTATTCACACTTATTCTGGTTTGGTCTAGTACAAGTCTAGTTAGGGCTATGTAATTACCGGTAATCAAATTTCAATTTGATTTGCCATAACTGAGCAGCCCCAGGTTTTAGCCCCCAGGTTTTAGCCCCCAGGTTTTAGCCCCCAGGTTTTAGCCCCCAGGTTTTAGCCCCCAGGTCCCCAGGTTTTAGCCCCCAGGTTTTAGCCCCCAGGTTTTAGCCCCCAGGTTTTAGCCCCAGGTTTTAGCCCCAATTTCAATGTGGTGTGTGCAAATGTGGAGGAAGTCGCAGCGAAGTACAGCTCTAATAGTTCAGCATATTCGCCTCTACAACACTGGTGTTGCTCAAACAGACTACATTTACCTTTACAAATACATGCTGGGTTATATTAGTGCTAATGGCTAATGGGAGAGCGCTTATCAGACTTCCTGTGGTGCAGATGATCTGGGTGTGTACCTGGCCTTTTCTCTCAGCTGCTGCTGCTGCTGCCGCTCTCGCTCTTGCCAAATCTGCAGCGTTCCCGGTCGTCTGCGCTCCTCTAGAGTGGGACTGGACGGAGACAGGGCCTGAGACAAAGACATGGACGAGGGGCCGCAGGTGTCCACATGGAGACTGGGTCTGAACATACACATAATTAAAATAAAAGAGTTCTTGTTTTTAGAACTATTGTATTCACATTTGTCTGTATTCAGTATTAGTACAAAAGACAACCAATACATAAGACGATAATAATACAACAAAGTGTGAGCAAAAAACTACATTCTTTAAAACTAACACATTGAAAGTACTTTACATGAAGGAACAAGGCTACAAATACAGAATATTTCAAATTTAGAAGGCTGATACCTGATATGGTCTATTGAAAATCAATTCACTTTCAATCTCTTTTTTTTTTTCCAGATTTTTTTTTTTTTATTAATTTGGCAAGATTTGGATCTTAGCTAGAGCTTTCCTCTAAAAAGATTTGATACATCGTTTTGATAAATAGGACAGGGCCTATTTTCTGTGCGCCAAATTTCCTTTGTATCAATTCAATGCTGTTTAGAAAATACGTGTCCAGCTCCCATTTGGAGTTTGTGTGTCCTATTTTTGGAGGTCCCAGAGGAAGTGTGGGGGGCCTGGCCGTGGAGCATCCGTTGAGTATGTTTACAGAGGCATTCTTCCCCTGTGAAGGGGACAGGCTGCTGCTCCTCTCAATGGATCACTGTGCATTTGGGTAATAAGGCTGTGCTTAGTCATTTGTCCTGATAATGAACCTGGCACTGACGACAACTCTACCACTGCTGCTGAACAAGCCAGCAGCCCATTGGAACTGTTCATGTTTGTAGTCTTATGTTAGCTTAAGCAATTGTGATTTAGTCCAATATGTCAAGATTATTCAGTTGATCGATAAAACGTGAACTAAAATAATAATGACTATTTTAGAAGCAAAATTAAGCCTTTTTAGTTCAATCCGTACTCCAGAAAAGTTAATGTAAATGTATAACCGTTTTTATGTGGCCGTTTATATCACAAAACTTAACTTTTGCATTCTGAAAGTTTGATTTCATAAAACTGGTCACATACATGTATTATGTATTAAAATTGTAGAAAATTAAGGATTTAGAAACTAAGCCAGGACTTTGCAAGTTTGACTCTTCCTGGGGTTTTATGTTGAGTAAATAAACAGTGTAGCAGCTCATTGATTGCAATATCATATGTCGAGGAAACAGTTGAATGAAGAGCAGTTTAACAGACATTTTGACTAATTGGTAAGTGCGTTATGCAAGCATGTCAACTTCATTTAAAGGTTATATTAAATATTTCAAACACAAGGAAGAAAATGTAATAAAAGTTGCGGTAAATTCTGTAGTTAGTCTAGTAGTAACAGTAGTTGTTGTAATAGAAAGTGGTTTGAAAGCCTTCTTCAGAACTACTTTATAATAACTACACCTTCATTAGCCTCAAAGCGTGAACAAAGACTGCATTCATAATATACAAATAGTTATATTATTATACTGAATAAATAAATAAATATTAAATAAATAGTATTAGGGATAATTCAGGCTTAGTGACTGCTAAATTAAAGAGTTAGGATTTAGGGTATTAATTAAGAAATTACTATTCTTGAATCATTCTTAATAAACTATGCTTCCTGATTAATTCACTGTTTATTCATGGTTTATTTGGGATCATTTAAATGTAGTTATTATAAAGTGTGACTCCCTCTTCTCTGTCAACATTTGTAGTAATACAAAAAAGTTTCAAAAAGCATGCTTTGAATGGGAAATTGAACCGTTCTGATTCTGTCTTGACCTGAACGCTGAGCAGCCACAGTGGTATAATCTTCTCACAGTGATCAAATAAAGGCATTATTTAAGTCTCTTTACTTTTCATCTTCTCAAACTGCCCTACATTTGCAACAGGATTTCTTTCCGCAGTTGGCCAGCATCACATGGTCCGAAAGGCTCTGAGTCCGACACAAGTTAACATGTGGAAGTTATGGGAACTGTGGAGTGTTGACTTTTCCCAGCTTCTCAAACAGACAGTAAAGTGAGTGACCTTGTGGAGTGGGGAAGGAAGCCACAGAGAAAATGATAAAGCGCTGAGAGCCATTATCTCCCTCTTTGACAGTATGCACACTTAGGCTAATGTATGCTGGGCTCTATGACTGACACTCAGCTAATGCTGAAGCTACAGCACAAGATACTTATTGCTTAGCTGTATGAGCACACCTCCTACACACAAAGTAGTTCAGACGACCAGGAAACACTACGTGAGCTTTACCTGGTAAATGCAAAGCTCCAGAATAACGGCCCTGAGGAACTTAACACTATTAGCTTTTTGTGATTGCACCCTTTAAATGTGGTAGACAGCTTGTGTTGTTAGTAAGGAGTGAAAAAAAGAAAGATTTGATTGGGTATGAAGCAAGATCTCACGCCCCAAGATAAAATTGCCACAAGATTGTGCAAGAGATGTCATGACCAAACAACACTTTAATCCATAACTTTCTGTCATTCCCAGTGTCTAATACATTAAGTCTGGGACCAGCTTTATGAACACAAACTGAATGATAAAGTTATGTTAATGTTACAACAATGTGGTCACATGGAGGTTTATTTTTTGGAGAATAGATTGCTTCTGAAATAACCTACTAACATTTTATTTATCAAATTGTTAGGATTATATTTTCCCATGAGTTTACATTTGCCTTGGACAAAAAAAAAAAAAGAGTTAGTGTTGAAGAGTTACACTTTTTGAGAAGGTGCAATTCCAAAACACAGTGCAACAGTTTGAACCGCACAATTTATTTATGATAAATTATGTCAAAATCTCTTAAGACTTAGTAAGCAAATTATATTTTGTGCAGTCTTTATATAGTGTAGCTTTGCAGGAAATTAGTTGTGCAGTCTTGTATTAATCCAATACATTAAAATGATAACATTAGAAAACATAGAGCTCTAAAACTACCCTCGACTCCTTCCAAAGTGTAGTCTTTTCTGGACTCTGGACTGACCTGCATGTTGTTGTGGACTCTTGACTATGAGGGGCTCCACATCTCTCCTTCAGCTCCTGGAAAATCAATAAGCATGTCGATAAATCCCTGGTCAGAGGTATGTTGAGAGAAGAGGCAGCTAATGAGTGAATACCAGGAGAGGTGTGGTGAGGGGAGGCGTGGGCGCATCTATCCTCATCTCCTCCTCTTCCTCCTCCGTCACACTGCTGTCGATGAAATCCACCTGCTCCACGTCTCCATTCACTGGGGACACAAAGGAGGACGATCGCAATGTATATTTTATCAAGACGGTAGTGTTAGCCATGAAATATTTGAGCTGTGCTGTGTAATCATTAAAGACTAGGTAAAACTTCAGCTTTACCAGGTCAAAGGTTATAGAAAGGTTTATTGCTGGATTCTTGGGTTGCGCACCAGTTTCATGTTTGTTTTCAGATGGTACATAGTTTATAAGATGATCAGCGTGAAAGACATGTATATGCTGCTCTCACCTCTAGACAACAATACAGATATAGTCTATGAAATATAACGGATCATTTCACTATGGTCACAGGTGAAATTATAACCAAAATTGAATCTAAGGACAGTACACATAAACATTACTTTATAAAAAAGAAAAACATCATTTTTAGCACAAATACAGTTTCCACCTGCGTTCTCTGGACAATTGATGTAATACAACTTATTCATATGATTATAAAGTAGCATACATACAATATTCTGAAATCCGTTAAGCTATTTATGCAGACTTTATGTAACTTCATTTTTAGACTTTAAATAGACAGAACATTTACACTCCTTAACAACTACTCCAATGTATACTGAACCTACAACTTATAACTGATTGCAGAATGAAAGAAAAAATTATTAGCTGTCATCTTACTGTAATGTAATATTTCTTCTTCATTTCTTCTCATTTTAGCTCTCGTTTACCTTTGGTGGACTCTATATGGGCCACATCCTCCTCGTCCTCCTCCTCCTCCTCCAGGTTACGGTTGTCTCTGCTGACCTCGGCCAGTCGCAAGGAGCGCTCGGAGAAGTCGTCTGCAGACTGAGACAGCACAAGGGCCCATAACTCAAAGAGTCCACACAAGAGGAAGGAGAGACGATTGATTTAACAGATTTTACTGTCTTTTCTGCTTATGGACCAGGGCTCACAACGATTCCCACTCAACTCTCCCATTGATTTATCTGAGTAGGAGGAAAATGGTTCACCTTTCTTTGTGTAGGCGAATAGAAACAGGCGCGTAAGCTATTTTCAGCTAACATTAATAAAACTTGTAGAGCCGGACAACTGCTTATAAAAAATATATAACATATAAACTTCCTAGCAAAGGGGTAAATATAAAATCTGGAATATTTATTATATGTATTATGCATTATTTGTATTGTTAAAATTGTATCATATTGTTTAAACACGCTCTTTACCTTTACTCAAGTTTAAAAATGTGTCTTAAAAAAAACACATAACTTTGCATCTGCCAGGCTTTTTCCACGTCAAGAATTGAGTTAGCGCTCCATCTACTGGCAGCAAAGGGAATTACAACGGACAAATAAACAACTTTAGCTTCCCCCCGACATGCTATTGCAGGCACGCTGTTGTAATGAACATGACATGACGACAGAAATGCTCAGAACAAGTCTGGAGATGATTTAAATGATTGATGATGATTTAAAAACAGCACAGAAGATCACGGAGCTCTACTTATGAAGTCACAAAACAAGAAAAATCTTGACTCAGAAACGAGAGGACTTACTAAACAGGATTCATCAAACTAGTATGAATGAAGCTAAACACAACTCCAAGGGAACAATGATGTAACATGGTTAAAAGCTCAAAGAAAAGATAATTTGGCACAATACATGTCCTTCTTTTTTAATTCATTACAGTCAGGTAGTGTAAATTCTTGAATGGTTTGCGGCGCACCATCAAATCTGAACTGCTTCACAATTGTCCAAACCCTTTAGGCATTTGGAACATTTTGAATGCCATTACTGTCAAAACACACAATAGCCCCATACATTTCAGTCCAACGCAGAAAAAACAAAACAAAAAGAGAAGCTTGTCTAAGTTTTATGAGGAGTTTTGCTATAGTCTCAAGTCTTTCCAGGAATTAGCCATCCGCAGACCCTTTCCCATGTCTTGGCCTCATTAATGCGATCACTTTGAGCTGACCACTGCAGCGAGGATGTGTCAGGACACTGGAAACATTTGCATTGCACTGTGCGGGGATTCTGACACACTGAGAATAACTAGAGGAGAGCACAGACGTGTTTCCTTCTGCTGGGGAAGCACAAGCTCACGGCTCCAAGTTTCCATGGATACAGCTCAGAACACTTCATCTCTTGCTGCTAGGCCGTCAAAAAGTATCGATACTCAGATACCAAAAGATACTTAAACACTCAACTCGAATTAGTATCAAAACTCTATATTCATTTGGACAGGTATTTATATAGAGAAAAAATTGAATGGCGTTGATCTAGTAAAATAGAATGTAGATTTTAACCAGAGTAAAAATGGTTTCTTAAATATTACCACGTTGTCTATCAAAAAAATAAGTTTTCATTGTGGTATCAATACCTGTATTGTGGTTGTGTAGCGAGCATTTCCTTTGGTAACAAAAGTTGACAATGAAATTTTAGTATTGTGACCCTACTTGCTATTAATCTCAATTTGTTACTTTTTGCTGAAATGTGCAAAAAAATGTAAGCATAAAGCAAGGAAAATTACAGAGTTACATTTTGGAATTTGCCAGCGGTCAGTGTGCCCGCAACACTTCTGTGGTTTGGAAGAACCAGCTCAGATTTCAAGGACACGACACAACACTTGTCCACACCAATCTAAGAGTAGAAAGAACGACTGAGAATGCTGGAGAAATGTGTAGTTTGAAACCATTTAGGCTTTATGTCAATATGATGATAAAGACTGAAACATGATAATAACTCTGAGCTGCTGTGTTGTGACAAAGTAACATGTAAACAAATAGGATGTCGTTAATTTATAAATATATTCAGCTATTCTGCAATGTTCCCCTTTATTTAACACCTTACATAAAACAGGCGAGACTTTAAAGCACATAGAACAAACTGTTTTTATTCAGGTCTCAACAGACTAAAGCCTTGAACACTACTGCCATCCAATGGGATTACATTAAAACTATATCCACAGACAAGGTCACTGTATGCCTGTATTAAAGCTCACATTAGTAGATCTGTGAGACATGACCTATATTTCATGTAGGATGATACAGTAGAGTCTTACCTCATTTCCAGACCAGCGTTTACTTCCACTGTCCACACTGTTGAAGCCTGAGTCCAGCCCTCCAAACTGACCCGTGAACAACTCCTGCTCCGACAGACTGCAGGGGACAGAAGGGCGTAACGTTATACAAATGTGGACCCTCACCTTGGGTGCAAAGGAGTACTAAAGAGTAGCCCCCTGAAGCTAACGTTCTTTTTATCTTTGACCATGGTTGG
This sequence comes from Chaenogobius annularis, assembly GCA_015082035.1. Classification (NCBI taxonomy): domain Eukaryota; kingdom Metazoa; phylum Chordata; class Actinopteri; order Gobiiformes; family Gobiidae; genus Chaenogobius; species Chaenogobius annularis. The sequence continues at coordinate 277,918 of BJKM01000231.1, forward strand.
GTATGTTTTAGAACAAATATTGGGACTTCTTCGACCGCGCATTACAGATCTAACAACTGTTGCTACAGCAAGAGAATATGACACGTAGCGGCAACAGTGGTTGTATTGATTATAATGGTATTTTATTATATAATTGGAAGTTACCATGTTACCTGATTCATAGTTTGCCTACAGGCCAAAACATGCAACATTTACTGCAGCAACCAACTATAAAAATAAACATAGCCGTATTTTGATAATCATAGATGTTATAAAGACTGTAAAACACACACAAAATGACATTTATAAAACAAAGACAGCAGCATTTTAAAATTAAAATGTCAAACAAATAATACAATATATTCATAAATATTCTATCTAGAAGCCTTCGGTCCTCATCTTTCAACCTTTATTTTATTATAATCTATTTAAAAACCCTTAATGTACAATAGAAATAATCCTTTGACTAGTTGACGAATCGAATAATTGTTTGCTGAAGCCCTAAAAACCAACCCAACCCAATTCAACATTCAAGTTATAAAGGAGTATGTTATTCAAGACAAAATTAAGCCAAACTAACTTGCACCAGTAAAAGATAAAAAGATAATACAGGTACTGTGTTTTTATGCGAGAGAGAGAGACAATCCTGACTGGCTTGTGTGATTCATACCAGCTGTTGAAGCCGGTGGGCCTGAGGTGCCTCTCCAGCTCGTTGGTGTTTCTCTTGCAGGCCTCCATGTTGAGGTACTTGAAGATGTGGTATTTGCCTTTGGAACAGATCTGTGCGGGGGGCATGATGAGTGGGTTGTTGTCCAGGGAGATGCTCTGGAGGTGCCGGAGGTGCCGGTAGCAGACAGGAACTTGGGAAATCCGGTTGCATGACACATCGAGGCGGACAAGAGGGAGTTCGGAGATTTCTGGAGAGGAAACACAAATTGAAAGATGCTTAAAAAACTGAGCAAACATTCAAAAAGGTGGGAAAATAGTATAAGACATTACTAAGAGTAATAAGGCACTAAAAGACACTTGGCCTTTGCTGAAGGACTATTTGTGGTAGAACTTTTCCAGTTTCTCAGAATAACGCAAACTGCATGGTTGTCTTGACAGTAATCTACTTGTCTGATGAAATTATGTTATATTCTTGACATGGCCGCACAACTCTGATTCCCAGCCGCCTCTGAACAATCTCGTTATAGAACCACCTTAGGGCTTCTAATTCAATATATCGGAAGTTGCTCTGAATATGCACTTTGTTTTAATAGCAAATCAATACTACTTAAATGCTCAACGCTCTTATTCAAGCTGACAGCTGAGATATACAATACATTCTAATGCTACATAAATCACTATTTCTTCCTTCCTTCCTGTTTTGGCAAAGTATATGGTTGGTACACATTTGTAAGGTTGTGTTCACACGGTCACCAGTTCTGAGTTCTGAGAGCACTGCGATTGTTCCAGTGTGAACACGCTCCAATAAGTGGTCTCGGAGCGGCATCTATCACATTCTGGTGCGGCGCAAGTTTGGTGTGAAAGTGGCCAACCTCGGGCTGAATTGAACATGAGCAAAAATGCTCAAAAAGCGCTTAGACCACGTATATTTGCATGAAAAGCCACAGAGGAGATGTTTGCAACCAGCGTCTGAGGAGGAAAAGTGGATCAACATTACTTCACTTCTGCTTCTGCAGCAGATAAAAATCCTATGACGCTCAGACAGCTTTGCCTCTGTCGCCACCATCACCCATCTCACGATGCATTTACCTAAAGCCCAGTGCGTACAGCAATGGGGGGAGTGAGCATGTGCGTGCGCATCCCTGTTGCTCTTTTTGTTGTCATGGAAATAAACGCTGCTGTCAGCTGATCACATCTCTCGTGTTTGGGGAGAATGTGAACACAACCGACCCAAAAGTGGAGAAAACAGAACTAAATCTGGGGGGCCGCGGTGTGAAAACTACATTAGCTGCTCTTAAAAGTTGTTCCTTTACTGAGGCAGTGTGTACCTTCAGGCAGCGAGGTGAGCTGGTTCCTCCTCAGGTTCAGGTCGCGCAGACATTCCAACTGTCCGAGTTCTGGAGGCAAAGACTGCAGCTCGTTACAGCTGACGTCCTGTGGGACAAGAGGCAGAATAACACACACTTTTTCCTCATATTAATCAATCTTGAGTCTCAATGTGATTTGTGTTTGTCTTATTATTAATTAAAAACAAAAAAAAGTTGCTTTACGTTACGTGATTGCTTGGAAAAAGAAAAGGATATTTTACTCGTTGCTTGACACTAGTGCAAAAAGCCATTCTACACAGCATTAGAGCCTAGATTATTTTTAGAGGCACAAGTAAAAAAGCGTTACCAAGACAGCACAACAGCAGCCTAGTTATTCTAGCTATTCTGGCTTTGTCTTCTGTTAAGAATATTGCAACGGTCGAGGCTTGTGTTCAAATGAATCACAAACCATTAAGAACATGTTTTCTGGTTTTCTATTTCTATAAGCCCTCCTGTACGGTGTGGTCTGCTGGAGCAGCTGCATCACAGATAGGGAGAGGAAGAAGCTGGACAACATCATCAAGAAGTCCAGCTTTGTCCTGGGCTGTGCTCTGGACTCGGTGCGGGAGGTGGGGGACAGAAGGGTCCTGGCTAAACTCACGTCTATGCTGGACCATGAGTCTCACCCCCTGCAGGACACTCTGTCCGCTCTGGGGAGCAGCTTCAGTGACAGACTGATCCACCCTCGCTGTGTGAAGGAGGTTTCGCAGGTCTTTCCTTCCTGCTGCTGTCAGACTTTACAACAAACACTGTTAGTCCTGAACGTGTCATTCAGCTTTCATAATCATGTGCAATACCGTCATAATCATGTGCAATACTGTGACATAATGTCAATCATCCCTGTGCAATATTTTCTGTCCATATGACAGCTGTAAATAAGAGTGTTATTATTAAGATTATAAGAGTTTTCTTTTTTCTAAGTTATCCGTTTTTATTATTATACCTCTCTGCCCAATCTGTTTCTGTACCTAATCTTTGTTGCAACACTGGAATTTCCCCATTGTGGGACAAATAAAGGTGATCTTATCTTATCTGGAGTTTGTTAATTATAAAAGGTGCAGTGCCTGAATTTTCTGGTTGAGGGTTTCAAAAGGTATTTTTGAGTACCGTACTTTTCGGACTTTAAGCCGCGACTTTTTTCCCAGGCTTTGAACCCTGCTGCCGTACAACGGTACGGTTAATTTATAGATTTTACTGGCTAACGGCCACCGGGAGGCACTCTAACATGAAGCACAAGCGTTTGACACACTGTAGAAGAAGAAGTCAGTGAACAGTGCTGTGCGTTTTATTACAATCCAACTCATATTCACTGAGAAATTAGTCTAATTATGTCCACTAACCCTGGTTGAAAAGACATCCGGCGTGTTACAACGTGGGCACCTGCGGCTTATTGCCAGGTGCAGGCGCCCATGTTGTAATGTATAAGTTCTTGTAAGTTCTTGTCTCTTTGTAATTTTCATTGGAGCTGCTTTTATTCAGGAGCGCTGTATAGCCCGAAAAGTACAGTAATTAAAACAACTGAAATAGTTTAAATGCAAGAAAGTTGAGTTTAAATCCATACTGTGGAACATTCCAGGCAAAGTAATAACATCTCCATTTAATTATTTCTTAATAATATAACATGTTGAGCCACAATGAAAGGAAATACAAGCAGATGGGAAGTACAAGCCTTATCTCGCAATGAAGAATGTTTAGTGCTCTGATGTAACAGTCCCATTAATGTTGGAAAAGATGTAATGCTTTTTCAATATTGATCTTTAATCTAATGACCAACCAAAGTAAACAATGTCATGACCTCCTTGATAAATATAAAACTAGAGAATTGGAGTTTTCCGTGATCCTGAGAAGCCTTGTTGCAGAGTGAACCTGTGCGTGTGTGTGTGCGTGTGTGAGTAAGTGTGTGTGTGTGCGGTTGCTTACCAACTGGCGGAGGTGTGTGAGCGTGTATATGGAGGCAGGCAGCGTCGACAGCTTGTTGTTACTGACGATGAGCACTCTCAGGAGGGGAAGCTGGAACACCGACAGGGGAAGGCTGGACAGGAGGTTTCGACTGAGGGCACAAGTTGAGAATAGAAAATGTATTGGAATATTTATAGCTCCTTATTGTTGTTTGCCATCTTTGTTTTGTCTTGGTTTGGATCTAGTGTAGTGTTAAAGCTCTAATTGTGTCTTATATTACAATTTATTACGTTCTGGTATAGTCTTAAGCCACGTTATCACTGGTTCATTTTGGAAAGTATTGGTAGGGTTTAAAAGTGTCTCCAATGTTGTAAACGAACCTTATGGTCCAATTAAGCTTGCTTTTGGCTCCTGGAATTCTTTTGAGCGAGATTATCGGATGAGAAAGAACGCAGACTTGGGTGAAAACTAAACGTAAAAAGACAAAAAAATTATAATAATTTCTCTATTTTGCAGACTCTATTTTATATGTTGAGCTGATGCATTTGCGTCTAAACAAAATATATTATATATTTTTGTGCATAACGAATCTAACACTAGGCATTACATAAAAAGATGTTAGAACATATTAACGTAAAATAAATTCAGAAAAAACAGAAGTAGTTTCTTGTTTAGAATCAGAATCAGAAAAGGTTTATTGCCATTGTAATGAGCAAAATTCACAAACATAGGAACTTGTCTCGGCATGAAGGTGCAACATAAAACACTGAGCAATAATAAAAACATATGAAATCAAAAGGGCATGCATTGAGAAACAATTTAAAATTACTATAGTACAAAATAAAAATAGGCTTACTATGTACACAAGAATTTACAGTTCAATTTACAGATGTGAGTGCAGAAAATGATTGATTGAATTGTAGTTAAAGTGACAGGTGTTTAGAAGTGTTCATGAGTCCAACAGCAGAGGGAGGTTCTGGTCCGGATGGACCGTAGCCTCCTGCCTGAGGGGAGTGGTTCAAATAGACCATGTCCAGGGTGAGAAGGGTCAGCTGTGATCCGACCTGCTCGTCCCAGAGCCCTGGAGACGTACAGGTCCTGCAGAGATGGAAGTCTGTAGCCGATCACCTTCTCAGCAGAGCGCACAATGCGCTGTAGTCTCTGTTTGTCCCTGGCTGTGGCTCCAGCGTACCACACGGTGATGGAGGAGGTGAGGATGGATGGACTCAATGATGGCCGTGTAGAACTGCACCATCATCTGCACTGGCAGCTTGGCTTCCCTCAGCTGCCGCAGGAAGTAAATCTGCTGGGCATTCTTGATGAGGGAGCTCCATGTCTCACAGCGCTACAAACTTGGAATTACTAAATGTTTTTTTGTGAGATTGGCTTTAGTTTTAAAAAGTATAATTCAGGTACAATTTAGATTTTATTTATTAAGAAAACATTTGTTAAGTTTGGGTGAGAGGTCTGCTTCTCATGTAGCACACCTCTGTGAGCGAGGACCTGTTCATGGAGTCATTCTGCCCTTAACAAAATAGTTCTGAGATGCTCGAAAGTGAACCAATCTGGGAGACAAGAGCCTGTCAAAACTTGGCTTTGGTGAACCTGGTTTAGTCTTTATGCCCCCCTTGTTTGATCCTGGTTTAGAGCTAGTTTAATCCTTGGCTAGGCCCTAATTTAGTGCTGATATTATTCTGTTCAAGTTCTGTTTATCTCATTTTTGTACTTAGCCCATGTTTATTCGGACTTCAAGTCAAAATGTAAGCTATATTTAAGAGTTTCCTAGTTTCTTACAGTATAATGTTTGAACACCTGATTTCTAGGACATGCAGTAATAATATCATACACTGTATATTTGCACAGAGGCCACACTTCTGCTACACGTCTTAGCAGCCAGCTGGAGAGTTAGCCGTCTCCTAGCAACAGTACTATTAGTGTGTGGGATGGGAACTGTTGGTATGGAACTGTACTCGAAGGAAGATTTGGACAGCTCGGATAGATTTCCCAGCTTTGAGCAAACACTGAGGCTTAACTTTCAAACAGTCGAGACAGAATGGACCTGGAAATTAAGACTGAAGTGCACAGTGTAGAGTTTTGTCAATCAAGAAAGTCAAACATTTTGACAAAGATTTAGGTTACTTTTAAACATAGAAAAAGGAATTGGACACAAATTATGTTTTTGCAGGTTGGTTCCATGTAGATACCATGGTACTTCAGCTTGATCCAAAATCTTCTAATTAAATGCAATAATGTTAAATAGTAAGACTTTAACTTTCATCAAATGTGTGTTCAGAATCAAGGGAAACATCAAAAGCAACATAACATAGAGCTAAAGTCATAGTTACCAGGTTTTTTTTCCCTGCTACATAAAAGTATATTCTTTCATGTAGTTTAGTTTAGTTTAAAATGCTACTGAACTTTCTGAAAAAAATTCAAATGTAATAAATATAACAAGTGCAATACAAAAAATCTGAACAAATCATCAAGAAAGAATTCTGGAGTTCCGCTACACTGGCCAATGTTTTTATGCTACATGCTCCAAGTCTTTTAATTGGTGTATTTATATGAAGCAGGAGAGACATAATAAGACATAACTGGGCCTCATGTGACAGCTCTGTTGTTGTGTGAGACTCCACTGGAACAATTTGTCTAGCTCCAAGATCTCAATACTTACAATGTGCACTGATTTGTAACAACTGACTCGATAAAACAACATTTGACATTTCGAGATTGATTCTCTACGTCTGACCCAAATGCTGTAGCTGGTAGCTGACTGAAATGAATAGTTGAGGGCTGTATACCTGAGGTTGAGGTAGGTGAGGGTCTGCAGGTTGGCCAGGTTGGAGGACAGTGAACGCATCCCATTGTGGTACAGGCTCAGAGTCTCCAAAGAGATGAAGTGACACAGCTCCTCAGGCAGCTCGCACAGGCGGTTCTTAGACAGGTCTATGGAGAAAAAGAAAACAGCGGTTAATAAAATGTATATTATGCATTATTTTTACCATTATTTACCTTTACTTTGGAATCTCATGTTTTCAAACTTAAAATAAAAATGTATCGACTAAAAGTACACATTACTTTTTATCTGTGAATTGTGTCAGATGTCCAGCAGAGACAATTACAAAGGAAGATAAAGAAAGCTAGCTTGACCCCGACTTGCTAATATAAACAAGCAGTTCTAATGATGGCAGAAATGCTACGAATGCGATGGTTTATGGACTTAAAACAGCGCAGGAGATCTTGAAGTTCTACCTATACATCTATTTCTGAGGCTCAGGAGGAGAGAGGACTTACTAAACAGGATTCATCAAATAAGCAATGAAGCTAAATACAAGAAACAGTGTTATAAACAGTTTCACCAAAAGAAGGTGTTCCCATTGCGTATTTTATGTCTGGTTGTTTCACATGAGTGCATTCACAATAGCTTTAACCACAGATCTATAATTAGCAGACATTTTGGGGTACAAAAAAAGAAACCGCAGCAGGACAGAATGTTGGCTGCATTCCAAAAGGTCCACTTTGGTCCAATCTGAGTGAATGTGTCTCGAAATAGCCACTTCCTGTTCATCTTTCTGCTTTCACTCTATGTAGACCGATTTTCTCTATACCATACCATAAGTTCAATTACTATTAATAATTTTAAATACCACCAATTTCAACATAAACTCAACTGAAAAGTAATAATATTTCTCAGAATCTTCCGTGATTCCTTCCCTCTAACGATCAGGCCTTGAAAATTCCCTTGTTCCTCGTTATCGAACCATTATCTCCTGACCATCGACCCTCATACGGATTTTGTCCATCCTCCCCCATCCCGCATCACCTCCAGAATGTCCCTGTCATCCACACAACACAGGCCTACAACTATCTGTATCCCGGCCTCAGTAGCAGCATGGCACAAAGTGGAAACATTGACTATAAAAGTGCAGTGATTTTCAAACAGCCACATTAGCACATAGCATTCCCCGACAGCGAGATGAGAGTCTGTCAATGGCAGACAGCCCAATGGCTCTGTATTGATTGGTGCGCTTGGAGGAGGAGACAGGAGCGCTCGCTTTGTTAAGCACTTTTTTAGATGGACTACTACCTACTGGGCTCCATTCACAAGGAAATTTACCCCAAATCCTCTGCTATGTAAAAAGGATTACAGTAGTTTGTGTAGCATGGTTTGTGTGTCACCAAAGGATCACCACCACTGCTACAGTCTAAGGAGTCAACTTAAAAAGTTCTTTACATGGAACAATAGGTTTATGTATGCAATTGAAAGAAAAACCTGAACTGAAAGAATGGTAACATCTTATACACAACAAAATATAATGGGATCAATTTGAAATCAAGAATAAAAAATTAACAGATGATCATATCGGCTTTGGTTTTCACACTTTGGTACTGCAGTTTACAGATACATGTGCACAAACTTAAAAAAAAAAGGGAAAAAGACCTTTTTATGACAAAGACAGCACAATTATCAAATCAAAATGTCCCAAAAAATAAATCTATATTTCCGATTACCATTAAAAATACACTTTATTTGTACACTTTATTATATAGTATCTAGAAGCATTCAGTCACCGTATTTCTCTTTTTATTTGGTTGATGAGATACAAAACTGACTAGCTGATAACAAATGAATCGTAAGCTGCAACCCTATGAGAGAATAAAAATAAAATGCTCTAAACTGAAAACACATTTCTCAGTACAAAACAGTATCTCCTTAAATATATTTCAGTCATTTTATCCATCCCGTCAGACCATTTTTTTTGCACTTTAATGAGCAGTTTTGGTCCATGTTGTTTACCGCATTGCTCTACATCTAGCCCCTGCCAACAGAAATCTATGCTCGAGTAGCAAACACCCATAAAGTGGAAAAAATTCCTTCCTTCAGTCAGGCCAGATTAGAAAAAGAAATGACATCCCGCTGGGTTTAATAAAGCAGAGAGCACATTGACTTGACTGTGGGGCCGCGAACAAAGGATTTCATTAGAAGGCCCATTTCACATGGCCTAATAAAGAGTGCGGGTTCAGACAGTGTGTGAGCCTTCTTTTCTCGTACAGTAAATGTTGCTGTCCACAGCCCCATGCCTGTCCCATAGCTGGAGGGGAGCGGCCCGAACAATGGGTGGGGGGTGGAATGGGAGCATATGTGTGTCTGAGGGAGTGGGCACTGGGGGATGGAGAGGTGCTGGCTACCGCAAAAAGCTGATGGAAAACAAAGGATGGAAAAATGCCCATTCAGTAGTATAGATATTTGTGAAAGCAAGCTCTGGTGTGGTGTCTTAAGGTGAGTGTTCGCAAGAGACTTTGGATAAATTAGCATTCATTACACAAAATAGGATCCATGCTTTGGGCAAATGGCAACCAATTAAACATACATAAACTGTCAGTATTGGGGTTAGAAATTATAGTCATTTTGTGCTAAGCTAACGACTAAAATAGCGCCACCTAAAATATAGTTCTACCTACTCCTAAGATTGAGGCCTAGCCAAAAAAATAATTAAAAAATAAATAAATAGTGTTTAGCAGGAACTAGCGTGAAATCTTGATCCTTCACAAGATGCATGCCGCAAAAATTATGTAAGGCACTTCATGGAGAAAAAGTGAGTTGCCGTGTTTTTGCCAACGACAAGCGCACTCATGATATATAATCTGCTACATTTATATGTCACCATGCCAAGTCCTATCTGTCATACCAAATCAAATGCATCATGTTTGAAGCCTCTGTTCATTTTGGTCAACACAGGTGCAAAACACAATAGCGCTAACAGTCGTCCCCGGCTTTGCTAGTGATGGTGCCAATTGCTGTGGTGGCTTATCTTGGAGCACAGCCAGGGCCCAAACGCCAAGGAGCATCATGGGAAAAGCATGTGCGGCGGAACGGGAGAGAGTGGGCCAGAGAAACGTCCTATCTTAAAGGGGTTGCCATGGTCCAGACTGCGGGGCGCTGGCTTTAAACGGACATGGTTGAGGGCCAAGTCACAACAAAGCCTCATGAGGAGGAGGAGGAGGTGTGGAGATTCTACCTCCTGGTAGAGGCTGACTCACGCGGGCCCCTCCGTGCTCGGGATAGGGTTTCTTAATCACCCTCGGATCCAGATGGGGCAGCATGCCTCGCAGCTGGAGGCAGAGTCAATGACAGCGCTTTTAGACGAAAGAAGAGGTCCGACATGTTCCTTCATCAGAGAGAGAATGTTCCCACTGCGCGTGCACTGAGGCAGACTGAATCAACTCATTTGTCAAAAGCACGTGTCTCTCAGGAGAGGACAACATTTGTGATCCATACGTTACAAGCTTGTCTGCCACATAATATCTCAGGAATTAGTTGCAAATCTTTAAAAAATGGGGCAATGATAAGAAATGCTCAGTTTGTCAGCTGATAATATATTCAGTAGTTAGTATGTGTAATTATTACTTAGCAGGGAGAGTTGGCTAGTTCCAAACATGATTGGAATGGTTGGAATTGCATAGAACCTTAAAGGTCACCTCTATGTAAGGCTTAATAAGTGACCATGTTGGCTTTGTTGACCCTCACCTGACCCCCGTGGTGTTGGCATGGTGAGTCCACGGTGATCCCAGTAGCGGGGGTTGAGTGTGTGTTCCCTGATTTGGGTCAGTACACAATTTGTGTTAAATCTGGTATGTGCAATGGAATTCACAAATATGCACATGACAATGCCATGTGTATCCAATGCAAACAATGCAATACTAAGGGATCACTGACTGAAGTAGGACTAGAGCATGTTTGTACATATTTAAACTACAGGGTTAGCAGTTTTTTAAGGCAGAATAAAACGGAATATGTTGTTGTCGAGGAAATCATGGTACTTCAGAATTTGCAGCCTTTGCAATTTGCCTAAATGCATGTATTCAAACTGTGATTTCCATTTGATTGTGTTTAATCTTGCAGCCCTATGAAGATTGTTTAGTGGTATACGCATATCAAAGCATCCACAGAGACTCAATTCAATATATTGAAATCTTATCCGCTTCTATTATTTTCAGCCCACACAGTATTTAAACATTATTCCTTCCACGTGTTGCTTTTATGCTTTTCATAACAGTTTTATAAATCACTGCTGTGTTTTTCTGGCTGTTAGCCTTAGCAGCTACACAATCCCAGTTCCATTCCCAAATTATGATCTCACTCGAAAACTTGGCACAAAAATGATCAAAAACACTGCAACAAAACATCACAAAAAACTTGTTCAAAGAGTGTGTGCTCACCACCACAGTGAGTCACACTTTTATTAGCACTCCTTTTCACTGTCAAACTTTTGATACGCTGAACGGACCGTGCTGCCGTAATGTAAACCACCTGCTGCTATCAAATCACAGACTCCACTCCAGCTAGCAGAGAAAAATACTCGAAAACCTCCAAACCGCACAGCTACAGTTGTTTTGATCCCGGCTGTTTCAAGTGCAGCTCCCGGAGATTTAGGCGTTGACTCCATTTTGATGTTTAGGAGTGAATTTACGAGGCAGACAGACACAGCGAGGCCTAAACGCAGAGACGGAGGATTTCAAAGGATCAGAATCACAAGGAGGATTGACATGGCAGAGTTCCAATTACAAGTCCCATCCACTTCAGGCACTTACATCACTGCTGACCCTTAACCTTAACTGCAAACACACGCAACAATGAGCCAGCAAAGTAAAATTTGAGTCATATTACAAGGAAATATCATACTACATGACCTAAACCAGAACTTGACAAAATGAATATAGAAAACACTTATATTTTGTGAATAAAAAGTTGAAAGAAGGTTAGAAATGAAGTATCAGAAAAATTTACTTGAATAGTTGACAAAATGACACATCGTTGCTGGGATAAAACCAAGTGGTGTTTATTCTTTGAAAAACATTGCAATGTAGGGTTGACAAAAGCATCGTCACTCAGATAATAATTGTTACTAAAACTAGAATTGAAATTGATGCTCATTTGAGCAAGTATCGATACATAAAAAGTGTTTTTCTTTTTGAATGCGTGTGGTCTTAATTGTATTTTTTATATTATTACTGTGGTATCGAAATCAGTATCAAGTCAATTCCTTCGAAATGTTAGTATCATAACAACAATATTCTAAAGATAACTGAATAAAAATATACTAAAGCATTCATAACTTTGCTTAATTGAACAAGCAAAACCACAACAATCAGAATGAAATGTCTTGATTTGAAAAAAGGTGCAAAAGCTGTTTAAGAGCTCAGCTGTCAGTGCTGGCCAGAACTGTCAAAGTCCTTTAATCTAATCTGCTCAGAATGACAAGAAGCTGCCTTATGTCACTGGACCCTCTGAGAGAAGCCCCTGTCGGCACATTAGAAAACCAACGCCAAACAAAGTCATGCAGGATCCCCACAGTCATTACAAGTCGTGACAGGCTGGGAACCACAAGTGCACATCTGATGGCCGCAGGCATCATAAGACCACAGACTACTGTCAGCTTTCTGTAGGAAAATGTTATTGGTGCATTTATATAAGAAAGTATACAAGCATTCTTTTGAAACAGTCTCTCAAAGGCTTTTCTTGGTTTGTATTGAACATCTGGTCAGACACAGAGCGTATTGTCTACCCTTGATCCGATGACCTGTACTAAACTCATGATGACTTCACGATGACAAATTGCAGCAGCCAGCTGATGGGAGGAAGGAACAGGTAGGAACAGGAACCTCAACTGCAATAAGATCATATAATGCAACGACAGCGCTGGATCTGACTTCCTGTTTGGTATTAAAACAGTGTTAAACAAGTCACAATATCTAATGCACACTTTTGTGTGGTAGCTTGTCGATCCACGCACAAAAAGAAGCCACATTTTAAGTCTGAGTCTGAGAAGGCCTTAGCCACCTGAAGAGCAAGGGGGAAGGAGGAATAGATGAAAAGGAGAAGTGAAACAGAGGAGGGGTGGAGCGAGTGAATAAGAGTGAGATAATGGCAGTACAAAAGAGGTGAGGGAGAGGGCCGCGCACAGGGACATGAACAAAGACATGTCAGGCCTCAAAGCAAGTCTGTAAAGACACTTTTCCAAGAAGAAACACACCTACTTTTTGGCTTAACACAATGTCTTGAGAGCTGGAGAGACGGAAAATAATGAACAATAAGAAAATAACCCAAATAAAATAAAGGCCAGGATAATAAAATGCTGTTATATTGTAATGCATGTTATAATCATGTCTGGGCTCAAGACACTGCTGAAAAAAAAGATTAATATTTTAAGTACTGCATGTTGTAGTGAAAATACACTTTGCATAAGTTTAGTTCAAAGCAAAGCAATAAATGTAAATGCAAAATTTAAATAAAAACGGAATTGGAACAATCCACAACAAATGACTACATTAATCATCAGATGACCTTTTAATTGATTCTGTAATTGGAAAATGGAAGTTACAGAATGTATTATGTCGCGATTAATATATATTAGTCAATATGGAAACGTTTAGCCAATAACTTGCCAATATTCCACATGGGCATGCCATACCTTATAAAGCTTGGAACTGGAATACAACCGTATAAACAAATTTACAGTCAGGTCATGTCCTAATATGTAGAGCCGTAGTCTGCGTTTAGTTTCTGTGTCTGTGATGCCGTAGTGCAGCTGAATGCAGTTCCAGTGACGCTCCTGTCTGTGTGCGCTCTGACCATTCACGGCTCTTACTGAGGCAGCGCTGGATTTAAATGCAAGAATAAAAGTTAACTTCAGCTCAAATCACATCAGCAACAAAAGATGGCCAAGTTAGCATTTCACGAGCTAAGCCCAGCCAAACATAGTAAACATTGCCTATATGCTCTCACAGATCTACTGTAAAGTGATTATAGTTGTATCTGTGTTTATTGCTTCACACAGATGTGAATGAGCTGTGAAAAGAGCACACTTCAATAGTAGATTGGTCCATTATAATGAATGTATGTTTGCACACTCTGTCTTTAAAATTGACTGACAGTAAATGCAGCCTAAATAAACCCAACTTTAACCTCCAAGCCCCATCACATTGATATCGGTATGAGGCCCCAAAATCCATACTGGTCGGGCCCAAGAATTTAACTGTAGTGCAGTCACAGTGCTAAACCCAACGCTCCAATATGGCCTGGAAGTATGACATGACAACATGGGAGAAAGATTGGCGAACTGTCTTCAGTACATCTTCATGTACGCCGTCCTTAAAGAAATCTAGAAAAGTACTCAAGCGTGCCAGTCGACCTGATGGTGCGTGGGTTTCGTTGCCAGTGACGACGCCTCACCATGTCTGAGCGTGCGGGTGAGGCAGGATGTGGTGCTGTTGACTCCTGCTACAGTGTTACATCACAGGCCTCACACCACAGCGCTCCAGTATGTCACCAACTGAGCAACGAGTCAAACTACTGAACTATAGCCACATAAAGACGACTAACAAGCTGCACAACATGTAGACCATAAAGTCAGTGTGTGTGTGTGTGGTATGTGGTGGGCTGGTCAACAATTAAAGTGATTTACTGTGGGTCTTTTAAGCAATATAACATAATAACATAGTCAAACTGAACATTCTTCTGTGCAACTACATTATCTTTGTAATATTCCTTCTGACATTTTTATACACCACTAAAATGGCCAACATAAACAAAATCAATGAGAGCATATTGAAGCCAAACGTAACGCAGGACCTCATAACTCAGCTAATAACACGCAAGCAATACACAAGTAAAATTGTATTTCCTCCCAGCAACAAACATTGGTAATTAATAATGAAAGAGTAGTTTACAAAAGTATTTGAAAGCTAAGTGCCTTCAGGGTACACATGCTTCAGACATGTAGCTACCGACTGAGGAGAAAAAGGAGTGACGAAGCAAACTACCGGTGACTCAGCGAGAATTAAAGCAAGCTAAAACAAGTGAATATGGTGATGCGGTTTGGAGCAAGGCAGTAGTTGTACATCCTAAGAATTCACTAGGCCAACAAAAGATCAACATTTCATTAAAACTGTTTAGTACATGTAAAACCTTAAAGCGGCACTATGTAACGTTTCCGATGGAAAGTCTCTCAATAGACATCCATAGACACATCATTCTCATTCTTTGCCTGTTCCCCATCTCTTTGCTAGTCAATGCAAACCGGAGTTAAGCCTTTATCAAATCGAATGTTCCATCAGATACAAATGAATAATAATGACGCCAATACCCATATTAAAGTATAGCCTATAATGATCAGTGTATTCCATGATTATGTCATTTATCTGGTGTCCTCACTAGTTGTAAGAGGATGTTTAGTGTAACTAGAAACTTGTTGATTTTGAGGGTTAAAAGGCAGTATTTTTTTTCCCCAACCCAGTTATGCCACATAACCACCACTTTGCATTGGCTATGCAAGCAACTGTTTATTTTTTACAATACATTTGTTCCCAGTTCATCCTAATCTTCCCGGTAAGATTAGGATTAGGTGTTAGGGCTAGGTATGCTAACCAGGTCTCGGCAGAACAGTGAAAACAAAACAACGCTTACCAGACTAGCCAAGTTGCAAAGTGATGGATAGCATGAGCACGAATGGGGTTTCAACTAGTTATATGTATATGGCTCTGCTACCTGCTTGTCTCCATGGAGATGTTATTGCTGTTATACACTAAGAACGTGGGAGAGCCCTGTGTTTGGAAAAGTCCTGATGATTCTCCGATAAGAGTCCATAAAGGATGACACCATTTGGTTCCATCTCTGTTCTTCCACAGATTCCTCCTCGCTCTGTCACCGTGTGAGCCTTCTCCACTTTAGCACTCCGGTTTCTCACCTGCTGTACTGTATGCAAAACCCCATGCTTTCATGCAAAAGGGGAGTAGTACGCACCCCAAGCAGCAACATAGTGAGGCAAATTGCTATGGTAGCATGGGCTTGAAATTTTGAAGGCGATGCAGTGAGGCGGCATCATGTCATTATTGTTAAGGTAAGACAGTAAAGTGATTTACTTAAAATAAGTTTTACAGAGAAAAAACTCTTGAGAATAAAATGGAACTAGAACAGATCCCAGGGAACTTCAGGACAATTACAATAGAGCTTGGAATTGTGTCACCACACTACAGTGTCCAATCAGATTTGGTGTCGTTTTGGAGGTCACACGTTCAGAACTGGCCTCTGGTTTGCATGGCCTTCAGCCAGAAAGAAGGCGGCCCCGTTTTGTTGTGGGGTGTACTTTTGGCTGCAGCAAAAAAGTCAGCAACAGATAAAGGGATGACGGGGACGAGTCGACTGTCATGGACTGAAATTAACTTTGGACATTAAAAAATGGAAAAACTGACTTGCATTGAACTTAAACATGGACAAATTTACAAGACATTGGGACTTTTCTTTGAGCTGCTCTTTTTTTTTTTTTTTTTTTTGCTTTTCACTCTCGAGTTTCGAGAACAATTTTTTAAGTATTCTGTCACTGATATATGTACCGTATTTTGCGGGCTATAAGCCGCTACTTTTGTCAGATGTTTTGAGCCATGCGGCTTATTTAGAGGCTGCGGCTTTTCTGTGGTTTTTTTCTTTCACCGCTAGGGGCGAACTAACCGGAATTAGAATCAAAACTACAGAAAAGTTAAGCAAAGAAGCAGATGTTGCTTTTTTTATTCAGCTAGCAAATAGAACACGGACGACAAATTACCAACTATAAATTATTTTCAAATTCTTGCCGCATCATTATGGAACCCAAACGAAGAAGTTCGTACGAAGCAAGTTTTAAGATGAAGGCCATCGATCTTGCTAGGAAGCCGCGCGGCTGCACGCAAGCTTAACATCAATGAATGTACGGTGAGACGCTGGAGGGGAGAGCACGCTGGAGGGGGGACAGCGGGACGAGCTCATGCGATGCCAAAAGTCAAGGAAAGAGTTCTGCGGCCTATACAAAAGGTGCGGCCTATGTATTGTTTTATTATCGTTTTTTTAAAAATAGAGCAAATGCGGCTTATATAGGGGAGCGGCTAAAAGTCCAGAAAATACGGTATATATGTATTCATACATACCAGTAGTAACTCAGCAGCTTATCAGGTTGTTCTACTTCTCTTTTGTATATGTTGTTTTTGCGATAGTAGGCCTCGCTCTATGAACATTTGGCCACAAATGTTATGTTTTTGAGGTTTGATCTATAACAGAAAGTATGTAAATTTCTACATGAATCAAAGCCCAGTCAGTATTGAGCAGGTTGCAAGAAAAGTGCATACAAGATTACTATAGAACCTTCAATAATGAATGAATACTGACAAATTTATAGTTTCGATTTCAAGCAAAAGCAAGGATGAAAGAAACTGAAAAGTGGTTCACTAAAATGAAATGCATTACTGTACAACTACGCAAACAGACAAATGTTACTTGAACACATTTACAACCAATTCTATGGGCAGAAAATACCTTGGAGCACTAGTATTAAGGAAACTAAACTTTTCTGCTCTAAATATGTTTACGGCAGCATGGGATTTGTGGTCTTTGCCCTGGGGCAAGAAGGCAGAAGAAAAGTACACCGTTATGTGACAAAACCACACAAAACTGGCATGTGTCAGTGTTCCATTAAAACAGGTCATATTACAATTGTGAGCGATATTAGGAGAACAGTAACTCAATCCTAACACAGAGGAGATGACTGGAGCACCCACAAACAAGTCCCTCTGCACCCCTCCTTGGCCCCATGTGAGCGGACAGCCATCTGGACAGCAAACAACGGAGCTAAAAGACCTGGCGGGTTACATAAGGCCTTGTGCACTCATTAGTCCCCATGCAGCCCAGCTAGGCACACCATTACATTATTTACACACGCATTATAGTGTTAGATTGTGTTACGGGACAAACCCAGAGCCCATAGCCATGGGACGAGAACCTGACGACAATCCACTACCTACTGAGCCTGCACCAAACAATTAAAACATGCAAACAAGCAGCTGCTATTTATAAAGGCGATTAAGGCTGCAAATATTGATCAACTAATCGTGACTAGTAGACTATATCGTAGTTGTATTTGGATAGTTGTAATCGTTATTTGGACTATACACACACTCTAAAACAAAAAGGCCTTTCGTAACAAAGACAATGGCATCATTAAATAAAAATAATATAAAAAATAAAATAGATTTTTAGGAACTATACACTTTTTTTGTAATTATTCTCCATCTGGAAGCTTTCAGTCACTATATTTCAACATTTATTTGGTTGCTAATGTATTTTATAAAAGTTAATTTACAATAGAAATTATTCTTTTGAATAGTCCACTAATCAAAAAAAGAATTACCGACCAGTCAACTATTAAAATATTCGTTAGATGCGGCCAATAGCCAATAGCCAATATATTTGCTTGTTTGCTTGTAATATACAATTTAGGCCAGATGGTTTCAACCGAAAAGTTAAACAAAATGTCAACATGCTTGAAATTTAGGGTGGCAGTAACTGAGGAAGAAAGACACTGAACCCGCCTCCGTCTACGCACACTGGTGTGTGTGAATGGGTGAGTGGTTCTTTAATATAAAGGCGCCATGACTGTAGCAAATCCTATATAAAATGTGACCAAAGTTCCTTTTCTTACCATTAAATATAAATATTATATAAATATAATAAATATATATAAATCTAAAAATATATTGCAATGTTAAGCCAGAGGTTTTGGGCAGAAGTCATTATCCAAATGAATTGATAGTGAGACAACTTTTAGGATTATTTGATAATGTCAGCAGCTTGGGAAAATTCCCAACAATGCCCGAAGACTACGGTGCCAGTTACATGTCTGTAACGTCAGTTACAGTTTTATATGAAAAGAGTGTAGTCCGGGTGAAATGCAGTCGTTCGTCCTCACTATTCAACACATGGAACATTTGCTGGGCTAATGGGTATTCCATTCGTCCAGCAGCCAACACACAAGTGTTAGTTTTATTAAAATAATTTTGTTTACTCATTGTTAGCAACATAGCAACACAGGCTAATGTGCGTGCAGATTCCAAATCCTTTGTCATACATTTCACTGCCAAGAGAGGTGGGACCGTGTCTCAGGTTTTTGGCCTCAAGTTAGAGACTAAGTGTAGACTAAGAGCAAGTCCCAAGTCCTATGCATTGAGTTTCAAGTCTTTTCAAGCCTTTATACCAAAATACAGATAACCACTCTTTTTTTTCAAAATCATTTTTGTAACTTGTTCTCCTTTAAAAGTTCTGTTAACAAATTGAAAAGTGAGGAGAGTCATGGTCCAGTTTGTTGTTGTTGTTGTTGTAAAATTAACCAAAACTATATCATATACTGTATAGAGAAGACCGTTATATAAACACAGTTGTCTCAAATCAAAGGACTCCTAGTCAAGTTCCAAGTCCCATGCATTCAAGTCCAAGTCGATTCCCAAGTTGTAGTCCATTTTGACAAGTCAAGTCTTGAATCATCAGAATAATGACTCAAATCTGACTCGGTTCTAAGTCAAGCCATGACAAGTCCACACCTCTGAAGGCCAATATACATTTAGATTGTGCCTACTACAATGACGACCCAACAATTAAATCTGTGTAGAACTAAAACTATAGACCTTGTACAACACAACATTTGGCACCAGCACTGATGCCTTGTCTACCATAGTTAGTCAGCAGACAGACATTATGACTAACATGATCTCCAGCACATGGGCCAGTTCCTTAGAAACCACTCCATGGGGGTGTGTGCAGGATGTGCTGTGCCTAAGGACAACACAGCACTACACTGCCCAGTATAGACTAGAGCATGTACGGCTCTCAGCGTGTTTCTGCCTTTTCTCTGGTTACCTCCCCCGAGACCCTGGAGGGAATCCCCCCTCCCCACCAGCTGCTGGGCTCAGAGAGACAAGACGGCAGCAGACAGCACACACACTGAGGCGGACAGATAAAAATATGATCACAACAGACTCTCAGATAGTACAGCTTGACGAAAACAAACTGAACTCTAATAAAGCAAAATAATAGTGCCAATATTTTTAGCCTTTAAAGTGCTTTTGACAGGTTGGACCACTCATTGAACTAGAATGCAGTTACGTTTTATATATTTAACATTTTGCTACAAAATTATAAAAATTGTATCCACAATTAACTTTTTTAATTTAATTCCACTTCCTGTTTGTAATTTATGACATCACACTAGGAAATTAGCAATCATCTGATTTTTGGGGGGGACAAATGAAAATATATAAGAGCACCTTTATTTTGTTTAATTATGTTTAGAATTTCAAAAAAGTAGTTTCTTTTGTGTCCATTATACATAAACATTGGCTGGAATGAGTGTACCTATTGTGATATCACTTCCTGTAATTTTCTACATATTTTCAGACTTTTCTCCACAAATACCTTATTGATTGATGTAAAACTATAATTTATATTTACAACAGGTACAAATACACCCAATAAAGTCAAAATTAGTAAATCTTACAAACCTGTCATACGCTCTAAAATAGACTATGTAGAGTGGGTTAATAATTTAAACTAGTGCTCCAACGATTACAAGAGTAAATAGAGTAATTCGATAACAAAAAAGCTTTGATTATATTTCATTTCCTCGATGATTAGTTTAATTTACATATTTAATTACAAACATGTGAATCAATGGCATGCAGAGCGCACGGAACGACTTATGGTGCTTCCGTTTCACATGGAGCTTGTTCCACTCTGAGAGAGCGGCGCGTTCCAAACTCACAAGTGCGACCGGGAAGAGATGGCCTGCCACCGACGACCCCCCACCCCACACTCGCGCTCCCCCACACAATAACTCTGCTTCCCAGTCACACTCGTACGTTTAAAACAAGCCGCCCTCTCCTCTGTTGCACCTTGAAACAGCCAATACAGCCATGGAAAGAGCATGTAGGACCGCGACCATGTTATGATAATCTGTTGTGAAACAGAAAGTCCACGACGATGACACAAGGCCAAAATGATACAGTAATAAAATAATAAAAACAGCATATCTGAACTCAAAAGGGCATGCATTAGATTTAAAATTACTATAGTATAAAATAAAAATAGTCTGCAGCCGATCACCTTCTTAGCAGAACGTACAATGCGCTGTAGTCTCTGTTTGTCCCTGGCTGTGGCTCCAGCGTACCACACGGTGATGGAGGAGGTGAGGATGGACTCAATGATGGCCGTGTAGAACTGCACCATCATCTGCCCTGGCAGCTTGGCTTTCCTCAGCTGCCGCAAGAAGTACATCCTTTGATGGGCCTTCTTGATGAGGGAGCTGATGGTGGTTTGCCACTTGAGGTCCTGGGTGGTGGTGGTGCCGAGGAAGTGGAAGGAGACCACGGTGATTGTGGGGGAGTCTGTCATGGTTTGGGGGGGCTGGGGGGCTGGGGGGCTGTGACTTTCCTGAAGTCTACGATCATCTCCACTGTCTTCTGGGCGTTACAGCTGCAACAGGAAACCAGTCGGTCCACCTCTCTCCTGTAGACAGACTCGTCCCTATCTGAGATGAGCCCGATCACTTTAACTGGAAATATTCAACCACTCACTGCACTGTCACTTTCTGCACTCAAACTGTAAATCTAACTAACTCTTGTGTACATAGAAATGCCTATTTTATTTTTATTTTATAGTCATTTTTAAATTGTTTCTTAATGCATGCCCTTTTTGATTGAATATATGTTGTTTTATTATTGCTCAGTGTTCTATGTTGCACCTTAAGGCCGAGACAAGTTCCTACGTTTTTGAATTTTGTTCATTGACAATGGCAATAAACTCTTTCTGATTCTGATTCTGATTCTGATCGTCCGCAAACTTGATCAGTTTTACGGAGTCATGGCTGGAGGTGCAGCAGTGTACAGGGAGAAGAGCAGAGGAGAAAGTACACAGCCCTGTGGAGAGCCTGTGCTGAAAGTCCGAGTGTCTGAGACATTCTTCCCCAGTCGCAAGAACTGCCTCCGATCCGTCAGGAAGTCAGTGATCCACCTGCAGGTGGAGTCAGGCACATTGAGCTGGGAGTGCTTGTCCTAGAGCAGAGCAGGGAGGATGGTATTGAACGAAGAGCTGAAGTCCACAAACAGGATCCTGGCACAGGTTCCCGGGGAGTCCAGATGCTGCAGGATGAAGTGGAGTGCCAGGCTGATGGCGTCGTCTACAGACGAGGTGACTACAGACGTCAGCGCCACATGCCTGTAGACATTAAGTGCAGTGATCTGGGGCTTGGGGACAGGGACAATTATTCTAAGAGATGCGACATAAACGCAAATTAATTCATAGCTACTGTAACTGTTTACAAACAAAGTCTGGTGACAAGTTAATTAGTCCTTTATATATATTCTTTATATACAAACAACAGTTTGGACCGAAGTGAAATGTTGCTGTTTTGGGGACATACTTCAGCGAAATTAAGAATAATATGTGTTATTTTAAGAAGAAACTGCATTTGTTATTTGTTTATAACTATGAACTATAAAGTTTATTTAAAAAATAAATGTATATGCTTTTAAATGGTTTACAGCATGTACTAAGAAATTAACAGATTACTCAATTAATCAAAGAAAAGAACCGATAGATTACACGATTACTAAAATAATCGATTGCTACAGCCCTAATTAAAACAATTAACATAGCCAGCAAGAAAGTAGAGCTGAAGTTAATAATTATTTCCAATAATGAATTAGTTGCCAACTAATTCAGTAACTGAATAATTGTTATCAGGACAATCCATGGACTCTAACACATGCCATGTGTGAGAAAAAAGTTAGTTTTTTTTACTCCGGCAATGCAAGAATGTGTTTTTGATGAAAAAAATGTTTTCTCTGCAAACATTGTCCTTCAGGATGGCCTCAAGTGGCATCGCATTCGCTTCATCTGGAGCAAATTTAGTAAGTCTTGTTTGGATTGCTAAAGGCCTGTGAATACAACTAATCCATTAATCGAAAGAAAAAAATCTAGATTAATAATATAGTAATGCAGCAATAATCAGTTGCAGTTAATTAATTATGTAACTAATTAATTAATTAATAAGCACTGTCTGAAAAGTACATTCATTGTTGCCATGTATTCATATTTCAGCCGTTATTGGAAACATTTCTACAGTACGTGATGTAGATTTGAAAATGAACAACAGTATGTCCCCACTCAGCGGCCGTAGGTGTTCACATAATTGAGTAATAACATCTGGAAGTGTAACTAAGACGAGAGCATTAGTACAGTATCAATGTGTCAAACTTTAGCTCATATTTGAGCAAATCCCTCAGCACCTGAATCATCTCGAACTCTTGACTTTAGACGTGTCGACAAAAGTGTGGGGCAATCCGGAAGTCTCTGAGTCTCCATTCGAAGCAGAAGTGCAGCCAGAGTGAACAGGCAGGCCACATCCGCAGCACAGAGGAAATCAAACCTCAACACTCAAAACACAGACTCTCTGCAATGAAGTGCGAGTCAGACAGTTAATGACAGGGAACAGATGTAAACAGCTGACAGCTCGGATAAGCCCATACGCCGGGCCCTGTCTGCTCAATGCCACCATTACCCAAACACACAGTGGCATTGTAAGTATAAATGGCACTGTGGCTAAACGGCAGACTGCTTCACTAATATACGAGCAGCCCGTATAGAGCGAGCAGGAGGGTAATGGCTTTTTAATAGACATCTCCTCATCAGCAGTTTTTTTAAGTAAGAAATCTTGATGTGTTGGTTAAAAGACAAGGGTTTCCAGTCAGCAAGCAAATTTTGAAAACCTGCCATGTGAGGTGGAAGCTGAAGGATAGAAGATATACATTTCATAACAAATCAATTAGGCTTAGGAGAGTTGGCACTTCACATTCAAATAATTTATGCACGGAAAGCAAAAAAACAAACAATTTCTAAGCATAAAAAACCAAGCTTCATCAAAGTTATATTATGAGACCATGTTATATAGCAACTGACACTTTGTGAAGACAAGTGGGTACACCAGTGTGTCAAAATGTAACATTTGCAAGTCCTTGGTTTGCTTACATTTCTCAATATCCTGGCTTACGTGATCTTTTTCCATCACAATAGCAGAGCCCAGCTTCAATAACACGCTGTGCCACAGGGTCAACTGTTGGGAAAACAAAACCAACGGCTCAATGTCCAGAAAGTAGAGGTTAGAAACAACAAGCAAACAGCATGCTCCATAGGCTGGGCCATGCACCTGCTCTCAAGCTGAACTAGCCCTTTGTCTTTTAATATTAATAATTATTTTACACATTGCCCTTGACAGTAAAAGGGAGAATGGGAGCGATGCATAAACCATAGCTCACAGGGGTGTTCTCCTATGACCCCTGTGGGACTGTGGCTGAAAACCATACCTTTGAAAAATGCTGCCTCTAATGTGCTAAATATTAGATGTCCCACAATGTCACAACAGCAGCGCTGTATTTACAATGTGTTGTCAGCTATGCAATTAACAGAGATGCATCCTTTTTTCTTCTTCTTCAACTTTGAGGTCAAAATGTTCACTTGCTTTACCCAGCTGCTATGAAAAGGATCCTCTGGGCTGCTACTTGGTCAACACGTATTGGTTAGTCTGAAAAACCAGAAGCTATTTCATGTTTTAATGGCAAAAACACATTATAAAAACATGGCACACTGTAAGCGATTACGCAGAAACCATTTCTCTCACAAACCCACGCCTCTTCAGCTCATTTATTATTCCAGAGTCAGCTGCTGCAGTAGTGTAATGGTGCAACAGCAAATTCACATCCCAGAGGCCACCAGCACACGACCTGGACATCACTGTAATAACTGGGACTGTGCTCACAGCTCCAAACCTTTTCAATAAACTTAATATGTGGCTTATTACTGCAGGGACAGTGCTGGTATAGGCTGGCCGCACAAGGCAAAATTATATACAATTGAAATGTGGTGAATACGCAGCTCGAAATTTAGACCGCTACAAACGGTTAAAAATGTACAAGTTCTATTTTCCAGGTATTTAAGACAGTAAAAATCAGGTACAGCATCTTTAACTAGAGATCGCCCAATATGGGTTTGTCGTGGTCGATTAGCTCTGCAGATATTTTTGGGGCCGATATAAGGCCGATTTTGAGCATTTGATAAATATATAATTAGAAGAACTGTCTATACAATGAACTATTCTAAATATTTTAAACAAATATACATAGCCATATTTTTTAGACACTAACTGATCGCTCTAGAGTGTTACAATAAAGCTTTCAGTCTTTCCAATGGGCCAGCCCAAAAAAGAATATTGTCCATACATTTGTGACTTAAGGTCACGATAAAAAGTGCAAGATCTCTGTATGGAACCAATTGTATTTTGTCTATATTGGAGAATAATAATATGTACCAAATACAGGGTACAACAAAAAAAATACTAAACCAACAGTGTGGTGAAGGTTGCCTCGGGGGACAGCACATTTACAACCCAAACTGTACGACTGAGTTCAAATCCAGGACAGGATAGCTCTCCAGTCATGACAATAGTGAGAGAGGGAAAATGCTTTAGCAGTAACAAGTGCTTTTCCTGGAATGAGTCCCTTATTACAGTAGGTTGCCTGTAATTTAATCAGAGCCAGTGTTGACATAAAAGTCACTGTATCGTTCCATATAAGCGAGCTTTTTTATAAGCAGCAGTGCGCTTTGATTTAATAGAAGAGGCGTTCTCGGGTGAAACCACTGAACAAACAATGAAAAGGCTTGGTTCTGCTCTTCTGGATGCGCACACTGGATTTGATGTGCATGTCCCCATCACAAACAGCAGCACAAAATGTAAAGGCTAAGGATTTTATTTTGTAAATCCATAACCAACGCACAATATTGGAAATGTTTGCAATATGCGATGTGGCTGTTAATTTTTTTATTTAGTTTTATTGAAATGACGTAAACAGTCTTAATCGAGGCTAATTTAGACCGAAAAAAGAAAATCAAGCTCTTCAATTTCAGCCTGACGGAAGACCTTGGCGCTATTGCAGTATTTTAATATGTATGCTATTTTGATACAATATTGTGTTATATTTAAACTAAAATGTACACGCCTTAAGGCTAATGTAGGACTTAATGAAAACTGCCTTTTTCCATTTAAAAACACACATTTTCATTTTATAAACTGTACATTTCTGTCTGATGAAGGACCTTGGTGTTTTTGCCATGTTTTTGTTGCATTATTGATTAGTGCGTCAGCTAATATTGTATAATATTTTACAATATACAGCCCTAGTCAATAAACAGGACTTTTTGCCCGTCTTTGTTGCCAATTGCGGTTGAGATCTGAAACTGGGCATTTATGTATAACACATTCGGATGCCATTTGTTTGCCAGTTTTGGAGGCTCATCAAGTTGTAGCTGACATATTTATTGATGCCAACTTGACCTACGCCACTCAATTTAGCACACAAGCTCACCACCAAAATGCACTAGATTCCCAATAAGCTTCCAGCACTCTCTTGTTAACCCAACTGAGTCACATTTTATCAGTCCGCTCCTTTTCTTCACAGTCAGCGGCCCATACATCATACACATAAAGCCTGCTTGTTCTCAACGAATTTGCCCCAGGGTTGTGTCCCCATCAAAAGCCAAACCGGAGCCGCTCTACCACAACACAAACGCCTTCGTCCAAAAAGGTGCGCAGCCTGCTCACAATGGCCCTGCTTTGTTCGCAGAAGGCCCTGGGAGCGACTTGGGAACATAGGGCGAGTGTGTGTCTGTGTACATGTGCGTAAACCTTTGACCTCCTGGGGGAAACTGTTCCGCTGGGGGCTGAGGTGGATGGAAGGGAGGGAGGCGGAGGGGCTGATGTTATCATAAGGAGCCTGGCCTCGTAGCTACCCAGTGTTATCCCATAGTTATCCCAGTGCAACCAGCGCATTGGTCCTCCCCTGAGCGGACCTGCTCAAGCGCAGATAAGACTCTAGATAAGATGCTACAGAGGTGGGTAAACGGCAGTCAATAGTGTCAGGGGTGGTAAGGTAATGATTTGTCCATGCAAACGTCTTCTACAGGACTATAGGTTTTTAAATAGAAAGCTGGATGATTTACTGCTATTAATGTTGAGCCACAAAGTAAACGTTGTCAATAGCCGAGCTTT
The DNA here is from genome assembly GCA_015082035.1 of Chaenogobius annularis. Lineage (NCBI taxonomy): Eukaryota > Metazoa > Chordata > Actinopteri > Gobiiformes > Gobiidae > Chaenogobius > Chaenogobius annularis. Next base: position 304,787 of record BJKM01000231.1, read on the forward strand.
TCATCCATGCCCATTCAGGATCCCCAAACAATTTGATCCAGCCCGCAGCCCATCTTCCAAATATTCAAAAATATACAATATGTCTTGTTTATTGGTTTGGTCCTGCTCTAGTCCTAAATTTAAATTTGGTTCAGTACTGGACTGGCAGAGCAACGTTGGCAACGCCTTTTTATTTTATCTTTCACAAAAAACAAATACAGCAGTTATCATTATTGAAACAGATTTAGTGTTGGCCATATTTTGTGTGGCCCTAAACTGTGCCAAAAGTGGTAACATGCTGTGTACCTGTCCGACCCGGAAATCTACTCCTCAGGAAAATGTTATTGAATAGCCCTGTTCTGCTATGTAGCATGCACATTAGCAATGGGCAGACACAACACTATCCAATTCCAACAGGAGCAGCTTTGCTATTTAAAAAGACAATAAGCACTTTTCTATTCCTACGGCAGCTACCAACCATTATGATCAACAATCCAGGTTCCCGTATTGTAACGTTTTATTGCATATAATATATTCTTTACTGTAATCCTTCACCCAGACACTTCCTCTATCAGTTTCTAGGACATGTAAAGCCACCGACTTCACTTCTATTTCTAGGTTTACACAGTTTCAAACAATTTAAGTAAATTTGATCTGAATTTTCACCACCAAGCAATAGTTATACAGTTAAACTTCCCATTTGGCCGTGCTGAACAGAGCAAGTGTAAATGTCTGGAGAGTGATACAGCAGATTCTCACAGCTGCAGAATCGATGAAGTGGAGAAGTATGCAGTATATTATCACGGTAACCCCATTAAATAAGTACTTGCAAAGCTGCTCTATTGCTGCAATGGATGTGGCTGACTGCACCAGCGCTTCTCCTAACCTTGCACTTTTCTTCTCGGTCTTCTTCGTTCTTCAGGTCCGCTATCTAAAACTAATTAGCTTCAGGAATGATGTAAACCTTTGTTTCCTTCAAGCTCCACTGGGCTCCTTACAGTGCGTAAGCAGAAATACAGTGGTGATGTGTGCTATCTGCCCAACCAACTGGCTTAGCTTCTTAAAACCATCAGAAAATATACAATGTGCACAAATGCATACACAGCCATCCTCTATACATGATTGCATATTTGAATGGAACACTCCAAAAATCAACGGTTGATCATATGTATTTTTAACAAGTTGGTCGACCAATCTAAGAGCAATTCTTAAGCAATTTGCAAGCTGCTCTAGGACACATCCCTCCAAGCAACAGATTTTAAAGTATTTACAACTAGCCGATAATTTCAGTTCCTGTTGATTCTGACGGCGACACCAAAAACACACTACATCATCTTTACATTGGATAATTCCTGAGTAGGTGAAAGCAAGCTGTAGTATTATCAAAAGTACTTTAATCTACTATGCTTATATTTGATATGGTCTGCATTTTCTCAAACATTGCACCATCTCAGAAAGGCCTTTTAATACATCTTCAGTGCCTTACTACTATTTGTTTACTTCAACTGTTGTGCTGGAATTCAGGAAAGCAATTAGTTACCAAATATGGGACAGTTTAATTTTTGATCCGTGCAAGCTTTTATAGTAACATACAGCCTGTATAATGGATTAGGAAATGGTTTAGAACAAACTGGTTAACAGATTCTTGTGTGGCTTTGCATGTTATGTCCCAATAGGATGCAAAACTGTGCTCTCTCCATTGAAACGAACAAGAAGCTACCTGTGGAAAACGCTGACAAAGGTGAATCAGGACAACTGTCAAACCCACCTACACATACGAGGGAGCGGCAGAGAGTGCTTCATTACTTCAATTGTAGACATTAGCCAAATAGGGCCCGGCTGCTCCACAGACATGTAATCAGCTCAAAATGTCTACTATCGAGCAGTGGAAGAGTCACGGATGGAATTAGAGCGCACTGAATAACCACTGAATCAGCCTGTGCCACTGGGAATGGGCCCAAATATATCCTGTCTGTCACCACACCGACCAGAATCTGTCGCCTCAGCTCGTTGTGCTATGCTACCACAATATATGAAGCTTCTGGGTTGTGTTAGGACCGAAGATGACAAGAGTTTGATGCTGAACGAGCAGAGTATATCGGCACTCCTGTTGTTAAAAAATGTGACAAAAGCAAGAAACTGCAATGCCACTCTAGTTCGATTCTTTACAAAGCTATAATTTTCCATCAGATTGAATATTTCCTTACAACCGCTGAACTGGAAAAATTGGCAAACAACATAAATGGTCAAATAAGGTAGTGTATATTTTGTTAATTTATATTATACTCACAGTTTGGATGCACTTTATTTTCTTTGGAATTTAATACGCCTTTATTATTACTTTATGAATACTTTTGTTATGAATCTGGAAAACCACATGAACAGAAATTAGAGCTGCAATATATATCACAATCAAACCGAAACTTTGAATGGTCACAATTAACAAACCGCAAAGACAATGGCAATTATTTAAGTAAAAGAATTTCCTGTGTTAACTAGATACCAAACTAAAATGGGAAAAAGGACATTTTGTTATAACTGATGAAGAATGGGAACCTACAGTATATACACATCTCAATGGAAAAGCACAAAAGCTCATGTTTGGAAAGAATTTTGTTGGAAAAATGCATCATGGTATTTCAACGTACTCATTATTCACAGGGAAATATCAGTAGCTCATCGCAATCACGTGTTTTGGGACTCTTTGGGACTATTATTCATGAATACTGGACTGAGATTTATGAGGCACTGCAAACGGTCTTAAACACAGACATTCCATTTTACTCTAAAGCAATGCAATATGTATCTTCATTCCAACAGTGGAAACAATAGATGGATACCTGTGGAATGTTCTTTTGGCTGCAGCAAAAACGCAATAACATGAAAAATGGATGACAAGGACGGAGCCGACTGTCAAGGAAAGGATTGAAATAAGTTTGGACATTTACAACTTGGAACTAACTTTGGCAGTGAATTTGAAAATAAATGGAAACAATTGCTGGACATTGGAACAAATGGGACGGGTACAAAAGGAGCCATGTGCCAGACTGGCTTTATACGGACTACTCCTTTTATTTTTGTCTTTTTGCTCTCCGTGTCTTGCTCCGTTTTATTTAATTTATTAAAACTAAAACCTTTTCTTTTTTTTACATAAATCGCAATTAGCCAAAATTGTTCAGCCCTGACAAAAATCCAGTACGTATGGCCAGATCACAGAAGCAGACATCTACTATCAGTCATCCCAAGCTTTTAAATATTCACGTCCATCTAAAAGTACTCAATGGTATCTTTTATTAATAGCTTGGTCAAAAATAACACCCAGAAAGCCCTTTCCTTTCACAGACAATTTTTGAATCCCACCTCACAACGATTCTTCGAACCCATTAAATTCCTGAAATTCCCTCTGGTGTGGAACTCCTTCAACACTTTAAAAACACACAGCGCTAATTGACTTATCAAATTAAGCTAGCTTTCCCCTATGGATAAACACATTATAATCACGCCTGCAATTAGCATAGGTATAAAATATCACAGTCATTAGCGTAGAGTTACCGTATTTTCTGCACTATAAGGCGCACTGGATTATAAGGCGCACTGTCAATGAATGGTCTATTTTTTTAACTTTTTCCATAAGGCGCATTGAGCTAAACAAAACAGTCCCAACCTTGTTCAATGGAGACACGTTCTGACACAGTCTGTTTTCGATACGCTAAATTAAACGTTAGCGTATTCACAGTAACTCAAAATTGTTCAGTCAACACTTTAACACGTAAAATAAAACATAATACACTCACTTTTTCAGTTTATTCCTCGTCCACAAATCCTTCAAATTCCTTATACACACACTGTAATATTATGGTGACGCACAGTATTACTCCGCGACGCTCCTGGCTACGGTAACCGTAATGCTGCAAGCGGTGCGACTTTGTAGTTTACCAAAGTCGTGGTAAAACATTTTGACGGATTTTTGAGCGCTGTGTACCACATAAAATTGGTTCGAGGTCAGTAAGCACAACCAGAATTAATCCATATATAAGGCGCTCTGGGTTATAAGGTGCACTGTCATTTTTTGAAAAAAATAAAGGTTTTTAAGTGCGCCTTATAGTGCGGAAAATACGGTAGCAGCTAGCAGGTGTGTGCGTGTTTATACCAATGTGTTCGAGGTCTTTTATCCCACAAGGCCCATACCTAGCATGTTCCTAGCAGATGGTCATAATTACTGAAGCCTTAAAGAACTAAATCGAAGGAGTGCCTCTTTAAATCGCAAGTGTGGATGGATTTCTCCAACCTGGGGGGAAATGGAGTAATCCTCTTTTCAGCAGGGAAAAGCTGAGGTCGAGTCATTTTTGCACTGTCTCGCCTCACTGTAAAGATCTTCTCTCCAGATATCTATTATTGGTTTCCTGTGCAGGCAAACTAACAGAGATTAAGTGGCATATAATCAGGAAATTGCTTAGTGAGAGGGTGCCATGTTGGGTCTTCAGGCCTGTCAGGCAGACAAGAGGTTAGAAGACAAACCTTTGCATTTTGTTTTTGTTACACAATTACACTCTAGTCAAACTAAATGCAAAGGTCTGTTTCCAACAACTTATTTTTAAGTGAGTTAGAAGGCAAGCAACTTTCTGTCACTAGGTTGTAGGGTTGTCAAAAGGATCAAACACTAAAAAAATCAGACACTAATCGATACATAAACTGGTATAGAAACAAGGCACTCATTTGAAAAAGTATCGATACAGAAAAAAAATCCCAAACGGGGCAAAATGTGAACTTCCTGGGAGGTTTTAGAAAGATCTTGAGCTTTATCAGAACTGGTACGAGACCCATCATAAAAAAAAGAAAGTGCAATTATATTATGTTGAAAATAGCAGTCTATTGTCTAAAACCTTATCTTGTTTTATTAATATTGTGGCATCAAAATCGAAACTGAGTTTGAAATGTTTGTATTGTAACACTAGGCTGGCCGTGTGTAGAATGAGGAAATAGAAAAAGTCACATCGAAGTTGTCTATTCCTTTACCATTTAGTGATTTGAAATCAGAAATAATTTAGCATGAGTTGTAAAATAGAAAACGGCTAAATAAGCCCAGTGGCCTTTGAGGATGAATGAAAGACATTTACACAAAAATCGAAATTATTGGCCACAAGAGTGTCTTGAACAGATCTAAAACAATAGTTAGGTTATCTTCAAATGGACCGTATAAAGTCGTGAAACAAGCATTCGGCGTGGACGTGAGGAGGGCAGAGGGCAGTGGGCAAACCTGGGCCGAGAAGGGGGCGTGCGTTCCCGTCAGAAGGAGAAGAAGCAGGTGGCGATAAAACAAAGGCTGATACACCAGAGGCGCATGCTTTTAGACAGGCGTAAAAACCAGAGTAAGAACAGAGAACGCGGACTGACCTGCATGTGTAATGTCGGACAGGTCGTAGTTCCTGGCGCTCCGGGGAAACTCCCTCAGTTTTGCGGTTGGTTAAGTTGAGAGCCCCGCTGGCTGCAGCCTCCTCCAGCGCCTTCTCCACGCTGCGGCTGGCCGCTACTGTGGCCGGCAGCTGGGCTCCATCCCCAGCAGCCATCAAACGCAGCGTCAGCCTCCTCTTTTACTTTCTTTCAAGCGTCCGCCGCACTTTCATGCCCCGTGGGTGCGTTCAGGCTCCACACCGAGTCCTGAAGAGGCGAACTTGTACAAAAGTGTCCGGATAAATCCAAGAAAAGGCTCTTGGTGGAGCTGCAGTGACTGCCTGGCGCACACAACGGAGAGCTCGCTTCCACTAATAATAACCGAGCGGTTCAAGCTGTCAATCTTTCAGGAAGTCAAGTGTGACCGTTTCACCGCCACGGTACAGGAAGTAGAAGCTGCTCTTCAAAGTAAAGGCCCAATGACTATAACACGAAACATGGCGATTTAAAATGAGGATGAATTACTAACTAAATCGAGAAAAAAAATATGAATAATTACAGACAAAAATAATACCAAAGAATTTTTGAATAGACCATAATCCAATGTCTCTAGTGTGTACAGTAGTGTAGTAACTGACAGTGATTTTGAGTTCACAAGGCTCAGGCTCTGATCACTATTATCTGGCGTTATCAGTAAAGTCTTATCTGATGCGCGTAGTCTGATTCCTTTCTGATTATTCACACCTGCAAGGGTTGATAAGAACATGGAAAAGAGTTATTTTAAAATTCAGCATACACTGTTTAGTCTACTCTAAAAATCAATATATTCACTTATTTCTTCTTCTTATTATTATTATTATTATTTTATTATTATTATTATTATTATTATTATTATTATTATTACTTATTATCCGAGTGTCAGGCTCTCAGTCCGTGTTGTTGGGACAGACTTCACACAGCACATCCATTATAATATATCCAATAAATTATAATATATATACACCTTCAAGGCACTTTACTAGGCAATGTGGGTGAAGTGTCTTGCCTAAGGACACAAGCTGACAAGATCTAGCATTGGTAAGCAGGTATGGCCTGTCCATTGTACAAATCAACCAATTCCATAATCTGCATTGTATTGGGTTTCCCTTTCAACATAAACAAACACAATGCATAAACAGGAATTCTCTTGCGACTACTGTGCAATCATTCAATCCCTGTCAGGTTTCCCCTGCATCAAACCTCACTATTGAAGGATTAGTCAAACGCAGACGAAAAAAGAGGCCTACTTTAGCATGCGACGTAGTCTTCTGATTTAGCGCAACATATTCTACCTAACCCACATTTCCCTCTTTTTTTTTTACTATTTATTTTTCAAACATAAAACAACAAGAACAAACATAAAACAACAAGAACAAACATAAAACAAATAAACATATACAAAGAACAAAACAAAAAGAAAAGTCACATTTCCCTTGTACGACTTCAAGACTGTTCTTATTTTGACAGTCACTACAGGAAGCACCGTGCATGTGTCTGCCTGCGCGCCGCTTGGTTTCGCGGGGGTTTCTCTGAGACGGGCTCAGTTCATGAGGAGCTCTGTGCGGAGGGAGCGGCTCTTGGGGGCGGGGCATGCTTCGGGGGCGCGGATTTACCATGGATTTATGCTCAATTGCTCGTTAAAGTGGTCTGGAGCAGGGTCTCTCTGGTGTGGTGTGGTGAGGTTTGTTTGGATGCAACAACAGGGAGTTGCACAGTGATTATATTAATTTAGGTTTGGCAAAAGACACAACATTGTCCTCCATATTTTGACTGAACACTTTCTCAGCAGCAGTGTTATTTACAAAGCATTTAAAGAAGCCGATTAATAGCCTTGAACTGAGTCTATACAGTAAAACTCTACATGACTGTTGGAACCATAACACATTTGAATGTACAGCACCATTTGTTTAACATTATACAATTTACCAATGGCTTTTTATGTTTCTGTCCAACAGCGTATGCCTGCTATTACCCTTACCTGAAGTTTGGTTTTAGTTGCTATTATGTACATTTAGATACGGTCTAAATGCCTTTGGATGTTAACTATTCTGTAATAAAGTGGTTCCCAACACTCTTAAATACACTTTTAAAATACAGTTTAAAGTTTTAAGGATTTGTTTAAACGATATTATAAAAACATTCCCAAGGACTAGGGCTGCAAGATTCATCGCAAACGAATCAAAATTGTAATTTGAATGGACACAATTAGCAAATCGCAAAGGCTGCAATTTTTTAATTGCCATAATTTCCTTTACAAACAACAAAATATCCTATCTTATAAAACTGCTAACCCCGACGTTTAGATCCAAACATGTTCTAAAATACATTATTTCATTTCATTATTTTTATGAATTTGTCAGTTAATTTTTCTTATTTCAGTAATGTTGTCAATTCTACCAAATACGTTTAAAAATGTAAACTTTAATACATAAATGCCAAATCTAATTGCAATCGCAGTACTTGCAATTAGACGTTTTCCCAAATCGTGCAGCCTTACTAAAAACGTTTAAAAAAGAACTATAAAAAGTAGTTTTATTCAAATGCCATTCAATTTCCACTTCTTTTTCAAATCACAAATAATTCCAAGTCCCCTCTGGTCAGTGCCCAGTGGTCCTCATGCCCCTGATTGGGAAACACTGCTGTGATAAACAATGCTTTGCATGGTTTAATTAGCCTAGCTGGTCAGGTTTAAGAAAAATAAATTATTTTCTCACCAATTTCACTCAAGCCAAATTAGAAGGTCTTTGTCCTCGGTGACGGTTTTCCATTGTCCTGAATTAAATGCATTGTTGTATTTATTCCATTTGTCTGGGCCATTCTCTAACATATTAATATAATCCAAATACAAGATTTCATTGCATTACATCGGTTGCTTGTTTTCCTGCACTTAGTGAACGTCCGTGAGCACACGCCGCGTCAGCAGGCCTTTATAACCCTCTTCTCACTTCTCACTCACTTTACTGTGCATTAGCATTGTCCCCCTCATCATCATGCGTCCAACCTTGACTATAGTCCCTGATTCCTCCCTCCTGCGGTCTCCAGCGTCCCATTGGACCATCTGTCAAAGTCCAGGCAGGCCGAGCACCCAGCTGTGGTCCTGGTCCTGGTGCTGGGGGTGGGACTTTCACCCAACGGACTGATAAAAGCCATTAACTGTCACTGGTTAAATTATTCTGTCCGGTGTATTCTGCAAGATTAAATTGCTAGGATTAAGACTCTCCTCCTGCAATGAAATAGAGATGGAATAGAGTCATTATATTTATGTAGTATCAGCATTGCTTGGTGTAGCAACATTTAGAGAGCTGATTATGGCCTAAATAAAGTAATGGCTGGTCAGTGGGAAGGCTATAATCACAAGCCAGACAAGATAATAGTTTTTGTAGCTCCATACTAAATGATTATAGTTTAGTGTGTCTGTGGTGGGCAGTTAATGGTCAAGGTAATGCCAAAGGGAAGGCATAAATATGGCTGACTAGACACTAATGACCAAATAATATGCAATTAGAGTTCAGGGGACTTAAACTGCCATTGTCTGAGGGCTCTAAAGACATGTGCTTAAAGGTATTGTTTGAGACCAACTCACCCAATAGTGCTTTTGTGTTGAAAATATAACCCCATAATAGTAAATTGGAAATGGTAAATTATGCTGTGAAGAATTTTCTACTTTACTCATTTTATAAAACAAAAAGATGTTTATAACTATGTCTGGTAGGGCAGCAACTAATGATTATTTTAGTTTAGTTGACTAGTTAAATTGTTATTGTATTGTATTTCTATTGTACATTATCAACCACATAAAGGTTGAAATATGGTGACTGAAGGCTTCTATAAAAATAAAGTGCATATTTGTTGATGTTTCGATATAATGCTGTCACTGTCATTAGGATAAAAACTTATTTTTTAGTCTGTATGATCTAGATCAGTGGTTCTCATCGTTAGGTCTATAACATGACTATTCCAGGTCTAAATCAGGGTATTATTCCCCTTACTCCGGAAGGCCGTCTGGGCGCCTCCATCCAACGTAATCCTCCTTCTGGTTTTATTAGTTAACAAAGGGCTGCCGACCTCGAGAGAAAGTAAGTTCGACACAGACTAAAACGCTCTTTTCGGGCAGCCCGGGAATCGGTGCATTGTTGACTTGTTGGTCACATGAACATTGGATATTTCACACAAATCAATCTCTATATAGAATATTTTAGCGGCAAGACTTTTCCCTTGTTCTCCACTTAAGTGAACAGAGTTCCTGCTGGACCAGAAGTGCCATTACAACAGAAGTGCCATTTCAACAGAAGTGCCGATCCGAGGCAAAAAGAGGCAAAAGTGGGCAGGAATACCGGAATACACCATTGCCAGAGTCGTTTTCACTGAGGAAATTACAAGGAAGAGCAAAAAACATGAATGAAATGTGTTCTGAATGAAGAACACACTAGATCGGAAGAGGTGTTCGAGTATCACCTAGAGGACCTTGAGTACCACCAGTGGTACACGCACCACAGTTTGGAAAACTTTGATCTAGATCAGGGGCTCCCAAACATTTCAGGCCGGGACCCCCAAAATAACCATATAACCGGCTCGGGACTCCTACCATAAAATGAAATAGACATCTGTAATAATTTCAAGTTGTAAATCTTTTAAAAGTTGTTTCATCTGTAAATATTTCCGTAGTTTATTATGTTAGCTGTCTCACTTTAAGTACAACACTGTTTTCAATTTTAAAAAATAGATGTAATACAATTCCATCACTATAAAATTACATTGAAATCATCTCTCGACCTCCATTTCATGCTTTGAGACCCTCCGGGGGTCCTGACCGGGGTTCTAGATAATGACTAACGATGATCCGAATACGGCTAGTCACAAATAGTTGGTTAATCGTTGCAGCTCTAATGTCTGGATAAAGAGAGGAGGAGAGTGGAAATTCATAGAAAAGTAAATCATCAAAAGCATATATTGAGACAGTAAATAAATATCTTTAACCAGTACTTCAGGTGGGCTATATTATTTCTATTTCAGTACAAAATGTAAAATGTCTAACTATTAAGTGTAATTCCACAACATAAACCAAAACATTGCACATAAGAATGCTGTGTGTCCTTCAGCTAAAGCTACAAATGAAGGAGACTGTATAGACATAACACGGCTAGAATCCCCACCGGAATCCTCTGCTGCTGATAATGAGCGTGAATATTCATGTTCTCCAACAACCCACATGCCCTGGATGTGATGTCATCAGTTTACCCTGACCACTCAACCATTCATAATGTACTAACGGAGGACTGCATGCAAGTAGGAGGAGTAAGAGTAGTATTTATTAAGTGTGCAATGACTATTTAGAATGCTCTGAATTGTAACATGAAAGACAGATTTTCATATTTTTCTAGTTATGGACTTCTTTCATGGGATGGAAATTGTAGTTAACACAGTCAAGTGGCAGTTTATGAAGAAAAGTTGAGAAAAAAAAGTTGACAGGAAGCAACACTAAGACAGCGTTCACACTCGTTTGGTCCTGGTTTGAGCCCGGTTTGAGTCCTAATGCAGATTTGGGTTGATTCTGTTCTTGTCCAGTTTTAGTTTCTGGTTTGGTAGCATTTTACAACCAATTTTGATGTGGTGAATGCATCCAAAATTCCATCAAAAATGGGACAATTTATGCGCAAGGAAGACAATTTTCTTTAACATTAATTTTATGAAATAAAGGTATTGTCAAATATTTTAGTTCTGAAATAATATCTTTTCTGTAAATAAAATAAGCTTAATGGTGGAAGTGAAATTATAAAAGGGTCAAACTAGGCAAGGTAATCCTGACTATAATCATGTGACTCTATGTATGAGCCCTTTAAGTATATTAATGTACAGTAATGGAATGCAACAAAGTAAAAAAGTAAAAGTACTGTACTTCTGTATATTTCACAGTGAATACTTTTTACTTTTACTTCACTACATCTGACAGGTACCGTATCTTTCACTACATTTTTGAAAAGGACTGAAAAGTAAAAAGTACTTGTACGGTTTGAGGGGTCATATTTTAGCACATTCAAAACAGAGTGTGCAAGAGTTTAAGTCCTTGTTTTAAACAAACAAAAATAAATGTAAAAGAAACGCTTAAGTAGATTGTCATATATTTTTATCTTCCACCACTGGTAATGTAATAACAAATAAATCATTCCTCAATAAAGGGTCACTAGTAAATAACAATAATACTGTTTCCAATTGATTCAAATGTACTAAAATAATCCACTAAAAGTCTTGAGTATGTTGTAGATGTTGCAATTTAGCACAATCTCTGGCATAGTTCAGTTTTATCTCCATTCTCATGGCCATATCTCTGCTCTGTACAGGACGCAATGACCCAGTAATGACTTTCCCAGCAAACGTCTTGGTTTCTAAATGTGTTTCTTAGAGTGACATCACTGTTTCCCACGCTCTTTGTTTCTCCCTTCTTCCTCTACAATCCCAAAACACATCCTATACTTTTTTCCCAATGGGTCATAGAAAATGCTTCCTATTGACATCATTTTGCAACATTTTGTCTTGTGTTGTTTTACTGAGGCGCAGCGTAAGGAACTTGGAACATTGCAAACATCATAGAAACCTAAAATTGAGTGTCTAAATGAAAGCTAATCAACATTCATTGTAAATTCATACCGCTGTCTGGCACTTTGTTGAATGAGGCGCATATTCAGCTGGCACGCCCACCCCGAAGTCTCACCTGCTCCACCTGCTCTTGGAGTTTGCTGAAGTTAAGAGGCCGTTGAACTGGAGAACAGCCAAATGTTTGTGTCACGGAATCACATGTTTCAGTTCAATGTGTAACAATATGCGAAATAATGTAGAAACTAGCTTTCTTCTACACAAATGTATAGCTGGGAAAGGTTTACATTGAACTGACTCAACTTTAATGCCACCACAGATGAAACTGCAGCTGTTTGTCTGATGGACATTAATAAACCAAAGTTTACATTCCATAGTCTCTTTGTAATTTGGCCCATTATTGATAGTCTACTACAACAATACGTATACTTTTACTACTTGTGCTACTCTAATACAAGAATAGGTCTTTATTGTGCTGTACAGAACATTTGCACAACTGTGAAATTGGATTAATTTTGTCAATGCAATGAAAGTGTTTAAGGTTGGATTTTCTTTCCAACCCAAATAATTGTAAACCGTGACATATGGAGGGACTTTGAAGGCCAGGTGAAAATATGTGGCTTGTGGCAGGAGCCTGGGAGGTGATTGACAGTCCCACAGTAATAGTAAGAGTGATCGAGGTTGAGGTCAAGGCAAAGAGAGAAAAAGAGAGTGAAGTGGTGTGAGGGAGGGATGCCTGAGAATGAGCGGTATGTGTGGAAACGTGACCAGCCCACCACCAACTGTGTGCTGTCTCAGAGCCACAGACTGGAGCCTGTGGGGCCTAACAGCTAAATGGAGACACCCTTATCCAAAACCATGAATCATTTTAAAACAATACTTTTAAAATCAAGAAATACTATGTGGTGTAATTTACCTCTCTAACGCCACACTTAGGCCAGTAAAATTGTGTTCAGCGTGCACATTGTAAACAACTCAAGGAGCATTAAAATTTGAGAGAAGACAGATAAACGAATAGGCCTACAAGAATCACATGCTTTTCAGAACTTGTTTGTAGAGTAAACTACTGTAAAAAGGCAGGATACTTTGTTCTTTGCAGAGGACAACCTATTACCTAAATAAATGCAACCTGTACAATTTGATAATTGCACCAACTCAAAGTGCGATTGTGATTTGATCGCAATATATTGTGCTCCACACTGTTTATCTAGCATACAGAGGACTATTGAAAATAATTAGTCTAATTTTCCATGATTGTATCTGGTTTAGGGTAAACAGACCTTTAGGTTTAGTTCAAGTGGATAATTTACGGATTGTTTCAGAAACATTTGTTCAGAGTGAAAGAGAATATCTTATACACATACTGCCACTATGTGGCCACAGGATGAATTGCAACCTTTAATTCCACTCCTTTGTATGAGGGTCATGTTTGGTATGTAATATAATACTGTATTTAGGCATGGATTCCAAAAAAAGAATGGGGTCTTATTTAAAAACAAGGTCATACAATATTAACACTGTCAATGGTCAAAATATGCCATATGCTATCTATTATAGCCTATCCATAATAAAAACGGTTTTATTTTGGACCAAAGATGAAAATGCCATGAGTAGCATGTCTGTGCTTGATTCAATGTACGTTTTTGATCAGCTAAAAAGCATTAAATGTGTTGAAACTCTACACTTACCGGTTACAACCATGTAACCACCAACCACACAACACAATAGGACTGTACGTTAAGCCTGAGAACTACATTACCCATATGAGTTTGCGCGGATGCTCAACGATTTTCCCGCAAAGTTACGCAATCAGTTGCTGATTGGTCAAATGCTCTACCAAGACACTCAAACCAAAGAGCGATTGGTCCGCACTTTCTGTGCAGTTACCCGGATGCAGGCGAGATATATATCTCTCACAATTGAAGGCGGGGGTTGTAGTTCAAAACGACACTCGGTGCTCAACAGTAGGCTACATCAGGTTTTCTCCTCAGTGTCCACAACCCGCTAAGGATTTTAAACATGGTAAATCTTAACATCTCGACGAGAACGTCCGCGTATACAACTTCGTATGGTAGCGAAAATTGTCCTTTTTTTTTTCATCCAGTAGACACTTGAAAATCAGGCTAGCCGTTAGCTTTAGCTTTAGCATGCTAAATCGTCCGTTTTGCGTTTACTTACGGAATCGGATGGGGCGGTAAAATTAATCCTGGCGGTTATTTGTTCATTGCACAAAATCTGGACTAATTGGTCATCACCTAATGTTGTGTTTTACAGGCTGGTGGAAAGGCAGGCAAGGACTCCGGAAAGACCAAGACGAAGGCTATTTCGCGCTCACAGAGAGCAGGACTGCAGGTTTGTACAAGGTTTCATTCATTTATCTGGGCTAGGCTAATAGTTGCTAATGTTTGTTTTCTAATCTGGCTATCGGCCGGCTTCTCTCTTATTCTAATTGATCGTAAATTCCTTTTCGCTCTAGTTCCCAGTGGGCCGTATCCACAGACATCTCAAGTCCAGGACCACAAGCCACGGCAGAGTGGGAGCCACTGCAGCCGTTTACAGCGCGGCTATTCTCGAGTACCTTACTGCCGAGGTAAACTACACATGCCTTTTGCTTCTTGGTCATTCTTTTTAGCTTCATACGCGGTAGCAGCTCGTGATTTATTTTTTTTGATTCCTTTAGTAACGCATGTGGTGTTTTAGGTGCTGGAATTGGCAGGAAACGCATCAAAGGATCTTAAAGTGAAGCGTATTACTCCACGCCACTTGCAGCTGGCCATTAGAGGAGATGAAGAGTTGGATTCCCTCATCAAAGCTACCATTGCTGGTGGAGGTAAGCAGTTTAGCTCTACACTAGAGTGGTGGTGGTTTGTGCCTTCATTGTGGTATGAAATGTATGTAACTGACATTTTGACTGTCCTTATTTATTTTTTTGTCTTTTAGGTGTCATCCCCCACATTCACAAGTCTCTGATTGGAAAGAAGGGCCAGCAGAAGACCGTATAACCTGAAGTGCTCTGAAGTTGTGCCATCTCAGGACGACGTCTGCATCAATTGGTTAAATGTCTTAGTGTAGAACGCCTGTAGGGTTATTTGTATGGTTGAGCTTGCATTTACTCACCTGGGGTATTTTTTAAAAAGTGGCTTCAAAGAAGCTCATTTGTGTTTTTGCCTTTTTTGTTTGGTGCTACAGTTGTGTTAACCTGCTTTTTGTGGCATTCCCATGTAAAGTGTCGTTTTAATAAAGCTCTTAACGGGCATTTGTTCCTGCCATGTTCAATTCCTTTTTCTATTTGATACTTTACTATTTGAACTGTTGGGCCAAATGGAACAACTGTGCAGGGTTTTCCATCAAATAAACCATAGATGGCTTGTGAGCAAGGATATGACTACATCAGATGTGTTGCAAGCCTCATGGTGTTTTTGCATGAACTGAAGCATGTTTATGTAAATTGACCACTGGGAAGCCATATTGGACTCTAAATAAAAGATGGACTCACCTGGCCATAATTGTTTTGATTATTGCAAACTACCGGCCCTGTTTTCACTTTCTCTTGATTGCTACAAGCAGTTAAGATTCAATTAACGATACAATGCCAAAGTCATTGGGATGAATAAAACTAGTCTAAAGTTTTGGTCCAGCAGAGGGCACAAAAGCACGGGGCTTCTAATGCTTGTAAAAGTCTTATCAGAGAAATATGGTCTTATTGTACATGAAAGAACATGTTCATTAGGCGTAAGATAAGTTATCTCTTTTGTACAATTAAAATGACTGCACTGATAGAACTGGCTTGAACACATGGCCTGTTCCTTTTGAATCAGAATCCGAAAGGGTTTATTGCCATTGTCAATGAACAAAATTCACATACATAGGAACTTGTCTCGGCCTTAAGGTGCAACATAAAACACTGAGCAATAATAAAAACATATATTCAATCCAAAGGGCATGCATTAAGAAACAATTTAAAATGACTATAGTATGAAATGAGGCATTACTATGTACACAAGAGTTACAATTAAATTTACAGATACAGTGCAGAAAGTGACAGTGCAGTGAGTGATGAATAGTTGCAGTTAAAGTGACAGGTGTTTAGAAGTGTTCATGAGTCCAACGGCAGAGGGAGGTTCTGGTCCGGATGGACCGTAGCCTCCTGCCTGAGGGGAGTGGTTCAAATAGGCCATGTCCAGGGTGAGAAGGGTCAGCTGTGATCCGACCTGCTCGTCCCAGAGCCCTGGAGACTCCTGCCTGAGGGGAGTGGTTCAAATAGGCCATGTCCAGGGTGAGAAGGGTCAGCTGTGATCCGACCTGCTCGTCCCAGAG
Organism: Chaenogobius annularis; assembly: GCA_015082035.1. Taxonomy (NCBI): domain Eukaryota; kingdom Metazoa; phylum Chordata; class Actinopteri; order Gobiiformes; family Gobiidae; genus Chaenogobius; species Chaenogobius annularis. Next base: position 321,104 of record BJKM01000231.1, read on the forward strand.
CCCTGGAGACGTACAGGTCCTGCAGAGATGGAAGTCTCCAGCCGATCACCTTCTCAGAAGAACGCACAATGCGCTGTAGTTTTGTTCACTGTAATCAAACATGCTGCAACTGCTGGCGACAACAATACTGAACAAACATCTAAAGCTTAAGAAGATTAAATGTTTAATTATAAAACAAGCAACGCACCAACATGTGTCAACAGGTATAAGGTCCTAATGGAAAAGACGCATATCCAGCCAATGGGGAGCGATGGGGAATGAGAACAACATGAGAAAACAACATTCAGAAAATCATTTGTGTATTTACCTCGCACCCTTAACAACCAACAACAATGCTGACATTAGGCAATAGATCATGTAATGTTTACATCTCGATACAAACTTCTCTACTCTCCATGCGGCAGGCCCTGCGCCCTCTACTGGTAGTTTTACGAGACGCCCTAAGGCACTAACAGTTAAGAATAAAATCAGACAGACGCAGACGGTATGCATTTTAAAATAAATGATAGGGTACTAAACTTCAACTGCACTTATTTGGATTATTTCTGGGCCTAAATTGTAAATGTGACGTCAGTCTTCATAATACTTAGCTGTGCTCAGGCAGAGTCTGTTCCGGCTCCAAAACCATGGAAAGCCCTGTCCCTAGCACTCTGTACGGCCGACTGAAGACTCTTTTTGTTCAGAATAGCCCTTGGCCAATGTAAAGTTTACTTCGCCTATTTTGCAGTTTTAACAGGCTACTACACTATCCACTTTTGCCGGCAGAGGGAGACAAATCCCAAATGAAAGTGACCACATTGAAAAAAAGAAAAAAAAGAGATTCTCTTAATAAAAGCAATGCAACTTTTTCTTGTTAGGATAGTCTACTTCATCCAAAAAAATAAAAAATAAATAAAAGACAAAAAAAACATGTCCAGAAGCTATTTTTTCTCTTTTTAAGAGTTCTGTGCTCACTGCTCACTGAAGACTTTCTAGAGTCAAAAGGCTGCTGTACATTGTTTGAGAAAAATGCAGTATTTTCTTTTGATGTGTGCAGTAATATGCAGGATAGGCCTAATTAATTGGCCTAATTAGTCTGTGGGTCTTTAACAGTCCATATTCGTTTACATGACTGTTTATGATTTATTTTGTAGTCCTCCTAAAAATCGCAGTGGTAATGAGGCTTTTCCCCAGCTCCAGCCGCGCTGGCCGCCATTCAAGCATTAAGTCAATTAAGGGTGTGTGTTGGGGGTCCCGTTCATTTGGTTCTAATTAAAGCAGGAAGTAGGGCACGATACTCACCTAGCTCAAGGCTGGACACGGTGCACTCATGGTACTGCTCTGGAAGCCATTTCACATCTGGCCTTAAAGCAGACATAGAAGCTCACATTTATCGGGTTTAGAACTTATAACATATCAGCACACATCAGATGAAGATTTATTGTCACATGATTGTATTATTCACAGTCATAATATTTAATCAGCCTTTTTACAGGGCCAGTTCTCTACTCGGCACTACTCAGGTTTGGAGCATTCCCACCGGCCAGTTCAAGGTACTTTTTTTAGTCTTCCCGAGTTCTAACTAGGCCAAGCAGGTACTGGCCTAGTACCTGACGAACTTGACGAACTTGTCACTGATTGGTCAGAGTGCTGGCAGAATACATTTCCAATTCAATAATATTGATTTGTTGTGGGCACTATCCATGGATACAGTACCAGATTGAATGGAAACAACCAGGTCAAGTAGGGCCATGCAGAGCTGAGTTGGGCTAGTGGAAACAGCCCAATTTGCCGTGCATGTGCTCAAGCCAAGGTAAGGTGCTGTGTGTATGAGTGTACGCAGGGGTGTAGCATAACATTCTAGGATACTGGGAGTATCCTAGACCAGGGGCCTCCACCTGTGGCTCTGGAGCTACCAAAAACTATTCCCTTCCAAGTAGCTCCCCAATAGATTTAGAAATGATGACACTGGAATTCAAATTTGCATTAAAAACTAGCTGGTTTACAAATTTCTATGCAACATCCATTTTGATGACACCATTTGGGAGGAGTGTGAGGCGGAGGTGGGTTCAGGAGGTTCCTTGTCCTAGTTCACTCTGTGTTTGGGGGATGGCAGGTGGCTCAGGGGCGTTCAATAGGCAGCGGACATCACACATGGCTAACTTATCAGAACCGCCACAAAGAGGGCGGCTTGCCACACTCGCCGCTGTAATCTCTGCCAGTGATGAGACTTTGATTCAGACGCTTTCACAACATTTGTCCACTGTTTTTTCCCCTCTCCTTTCCTGTCCCGGCTCATTGTCTGAGCGTGTACAGACGGGGTGGGCTGGCAGGGGTCATGGTTCGCCGGCCCGCCTAGATCCATCAAGAGGAACAAAGCAGGGGGAGAAGGAGCAGTGCCAAGTCGAACCCCCCTTTCCCCCCCAAAAAATCAAAGAGTATGCAGGTCTGGGCTCGGGATCCGCTCCAAAAGGCTGGAGGTCTGAGGCAGGCGGGGAGAGTGGGGCGGAGAGGGGCAACAATAATCAAATCCACCGCTGGCTGGCGATGACATATGGAACAAACTTGGACTTGACTTGAACCAATCTTGACTTTGTGTCGGGTAATACATCACAAGTATAGAGGCAACATTTACAGTGAAGTATTTGTTTCAAAAAGCAAAATATCCTGGTTCAAAAATGCATGCATGAATTATTAACTAAACTGTGAACACATTCCGTAAAGGGTCGTACCTGATGGACTCGCATTCATTGTTCGTTCCAAGTAAAGGTGTCTTTTACCATTAGCGTATGGCTCACACAGGGTCAATGGTAATGTCCTATGCTCACACTTATATCACACATCTGTTGATTCAATTGGCCAGTTAATGGAACTAAAATATAGATGTATTTTTTAAAGTTGTAAAGCTTTTTATTGCATCATTCACTCTCATTTACAGTACAGATCAGCTGATGATGTTGCTATAAAAGCAGGGGGAGGCTACTTGATCTTCAAACCGTGAATTGAGGAAGTATATATTTAAACCTGTCAAACAACTTCCAAGCTTGCACAAACCTTTGGCACATTGCTATCATTCAGAGGCATGCATTTTTTGGCCTCTGGCACAGATTTAGAACAGCTTTTTTAGATCTAAAGTGAAGAAGGGGATGACCACCCTTGCATAGCCAATCAGCTCTCATCCCAAAGCATTAACAATAATAAATTGTTTTACAGATCTGAGTTGAAAGCAGTTGCGGAAAACAAAACTGACCTGTTGACAAGAAATATAGTTGGGTAATGCAGCTTTAATTTAATGTTTAACTGACTGGTTCATGTCTCCTGTAAAACAAAACCTCAAGTATAAAATATTTTGTATGATAGCGTGTTTTGTTGATGAGAGGGCTCCTTCAATGAATGTGGCGTGCATCTAAACGGAACACTGGCCGCTCCGCCCTCCCCTCCCTTTGAAGTCTGCTTTGCTTTTGTTCTTACATAACTTGATCTGATTTTTGAAAAGCCAATTTGTATGCATTCTGACTGCAGGGGGGGTGTGGGGCAGGGGTCCAACGAGCCACCCACAATTCCATGCTGGAGCAGACGGGCAGGTCAACATGGCTGACCACAGGGGGGGACAGGAGACAGCAGCCGGGACAAAAGCATATGAGGTGCGTCTTTGGGTTATGGCAACTGGGCAAATTTGCTGACAATAGCGGAGTGGTCAGGGGGCTAAAATCCTTCAGCAAACATGGACTGCCAGATCTTTGGTGGTCTGATGTTGGCTGTCACACACTCACAAGCCCACCTATAATGCTAAATCACCTTTTTCCAAATATCCACACGTCTCCTAATTCATTTGGATAATGTTGCTGCGAGTGGCAAAACTGTTTGTGTCAGCGGTGTAAGGGCTTAAAACACATCCAAAAATGTCAAAGAGCTGCTACAGTCTAAGAACAAATACAAAAGTCTCTGTCAAATATTTAGTTTGTACCTGACATCTAAAAAAAGAAAACCAAGTCAGCAGTCATAGAAAAGCAGATAAACAACAAGAACACTATGAGCGTTAGAGAACATTTTTGTCAGGTGAAATGCTAACGCAGAGGCAGCACTGCTTCATTGCATCCACTCATTTGATCATAGCTCAAATAATACAGTAATTTAGACAAGTGAGATTAAAAATAGATGAGAAATGAAACGCAATGTCAAACAATACTAGATGACAGATCAATATTTTGTTCCTTGTTACAGTACAATAATGCAGACGGTTGGCAGGCTGTTGCTATCCTGGAAGGCAAAATCGGAGAGGGAAGATGATAAGTTCCACATAATGGTAATGGTTCCCAGACTTGAACCAGGGCCAGGAAGCTCTCAAATTAACAAAACAATCTTGCCACCATGTGAATTATATATAGAAAATATGATCTAATGCGCCATTCATTCTTGGGTGGAATGAATCAATTGCATAAAAAAGCAATGTTTAAATGTCTTTGTCCATTATGGCTAATCATTAAAGCTGTAGTGAGTAGTTTACAAGAAAAATAAGTGGAAGTACTAGTGGAGGGGGCCGAACCAGCTTCTGTCCTACTATATCATAACATGTTTGCAGCACTCTGTTTGTTCTCAGGTAAGACATGGAATGCAAACCCTGAAGTACTTCCTTTATGCAGTGCTTTTTGACTTGGGTCCAGCCTCAGTTGGGGGGAGTTACTTGGCCTCGTGCCAAGGTGACAATCAATGTCTCTGTGTCTCTTCGGCGGGAGCTTATTTGGATGGTCTCTCTCCTTTTTATTGGAGGAAATGCTCTTTGGGAGCTCAAACAGGATGTCCCGCTGGCTGGCCTGGTCTCTGAACCATTCCTGTGCCCCCCCTCCATCTCTATTCTTCCCCTGCTCCCCCTCTGCCAGCCCCCACACCCATTCTCTCACAAGAAAATGGCTCAAATTAATCCAGAGTTCCAAGCAGCCACTTTTCTCTTTCTTGTCTCCATTTAGTTTGGAGAGTTGAGGAATGTAGCTGCTTGTACATGAGAGCCTGAGGAATACTAGACGGCTAATATATAGAGATAGTTATATACGCCTAGTAATTGGTCTAGTTCCCAAAGCAAAGTTTATTATACATGTTGGACACTTCCCATTTGCTATGCAATGTTTTTGCCCTTGTATGTGTTTGTGTCAAAGAATTAAATTCAAATATCATTCGGCCAGTTTATCATTATTTGCAGAACTTGCAGATATGTCTGTCCTTGCTGGTTAAAGTTGTTTAGATTGCAGTGGTTATGGAAAAGTATTCGAAAGGTTGGTGATTTAATTGCGGGGGACAGCCTTATGTCCTATTATATTGTAAGGGGGAAATTTAGATTGGCATGGTCACTTTTGAAAATATCTTCAAAAGAGATTGTTTAAAGGTAAATGTAAATCTGGTAGCGATATTTCTGCTACTACCCCCATTTCTCAGAGAAGCTTCAGAATAGTGTAAGATGTGCCCCTGGGAGTTTAGTACACAATGGGACATGTAATCAGGGGACAGATAAAAGGTGTGGCCTCTGTGTTTAAAGCCCACGTCAAGCACAGAAATGGTGCAGCTAAACTCCGTCAAATTCACTTTGCTGAATGCCATGGATACATCAAGGGGATTGTGAAGGATAGTATTCACAGCCGCGCTCCTCTGGCAAAGGTTACTTTCTGCAGTCCGTACTGCTTCAAGAAGAGGACAGAGCAGTTCATTGCTGCTGAGGTCATCACAGGGCGGTTGATCTACTGTGGAAAGAAGGCCCAGCTTAACATTGACAATGTACAGCCCGTGGGTGTAATGCCTGAGGGTACCATCTGCTGTTTGGAAGAGAAACCTAGAGACAGAGGCAAGCTGGCCTGAACTTCAGGGAACTACATATCCTACAACGCTGAGACCAAGAAGTCAAGAGTCAGTTTTCCTTCTGGAAAGTCATTTCTTCAGCAGTGTTGGTGTGGTTGCTGGAAGTGGTCATCTTGACAACCCTATCTTGTACAAGGCCAAGAGGAACTGCTGGCCACGTGTTGGTGTGGCGGCTATGAACCCTGTTGAGCATCCCTTTGGAGCTGATCCTCGATGGAAAACCATCAAGGATCAGGAGGGATGCACCTTCTGGTCACAAGGTCAGTCTCATGGCTGCATGTCACACATGCAGAGTGTGTAGAAAAAAAGACTGTCCAGGAGAAAGAAAATGAAGTCTGTGGTGCTTGATAACAAAAAAAGAAGAATATAAGAACAAAAAATTTGCCCATGGTATTAAAAGCAACATGTCAATGTCACAAAAAGTATATGGAAAAGCGGTCTAAATTGATTTGAAGATGATTGTACATGGACACAGTGAATTTATTCAAGGCTCCATAAAATGTGGATTTTTTAAAAATTAGAAATGATCCATGTTGGAAATAAAAAGTTGCTTAGATTAGTGGTATGCTGTCATAAGAATATACAACTAATATCTTAAAGGAACAGTATTATTTCAATTTGATATCTCATAAACATGACTTATGTCCCCAGATAAGAGAAAAATATTTTCAAATCAAATATAATAATTGCAATGTTTATTTTTTTCCTTAATTAGCCTACAAAAACATTGGATAAGTCCGTTGGATATATGTTTATACTATATTATTATATTTAGTGTTTTGGTTCGTCAGAATCAGAAAGCAGAATGAGCCTCTCTTGTGGGTTGCCAGTTTTGTTCTGTTTATAATTCACATTATGTAAGTAACAGAGATTAGCAGTAACAAAATCTACTCCAGTTCAGATAGTACTGACCACATTGGTCTGTGTGCCAACAGATCATTAGTTAATAGCTTGTAGGTCAACTTCTTTAATAGAAAATATCTTCTTGGGCACTTATCCAAAAACTAGCATAGTTGCAACCAGTTGACTTTCATAGCTCTTTTGAAAGTCAAATTCTGCTTATAAATTTGCAAAGTATCTTATTACATTAACATGGCTGTGGCGCAGGTTTCAAGGTTGGACAATGTAATGGAAGTATCTCTTTTTTTTTAGCTTCGCTCATTTAATATCTTTAGATTCCACATGCTAAAGAACACAGCAACCCAATCAACAAATCAAGATATGACTTTTCAAAGTAGTGAAAGCCAGTGTTATCTTTTCAAGATTTTTTTTATATAGGAGGAGTAACTAAATGAGTGATGAAAAACCTTAAACATTATGGTGACATAAAAGGTAGCCTTGGGCCCATGTCTTGGTTAGATTCACAATGAAGGCAGATAGAAGCATGGATCCCTCTTCTTGAAAAAACAAGAAAATAGATGTGGAATAGATGGGGAAACTGGAGGACGTCCAAATCTCATAGACCACCCACTTGGGAGACAGCACATCCACCACACATCATCACTACCAGCAGCATCTCACAGACCAATGGAGAAGAAGAAAAGGAGATGGTGATTGCATTAACATGGGATAAAGAGAACAGCAGTATTAAGTCTTCTTTAAGTGGCTACTTGTAGGTTTCTTGCTTGCAGCTAGTGGTCATTTGCTAAGTAGCTTTATGGTGGGCTGTTTAATGAAAGAAGTGCACAAATATAAACTCAGAATAAAAGTGTTGACATCATACAGATTATTTATTGTTTGGCCTCTAAATACACAAGAAATGAGACACACACAAGGGACTGAACCAGTGCCATCTGTCCCAAATGAACCCAATGCTCAGAAATAACTTCTGTAATGGCTGAAAATAAATTAAGTGTTTTTCTCTTGTTATAGAACAGGAACAAATGTCGTCTCTGAAGTAGAAAAGTAAAACAATTCTGAAGTCCAAAACAAGAATACGGTTTGATTTAACAGATAAAGCTGCTGGTGAAATCAGTATTCAATCATCTCTTTCCCTTGTAGTTAAACAGACTGTGATAATGTATGAAATGCATTATATTTTTTATTCAGGTGACTTCATTTTAAAATAAAAATTACCAATGGGAATGAATACAATTAAAATCTATGGCCAATATCACCCAGAAATGAAGATTTTAATTGTGGAGAAGTGTACATGTACATAGAAAATATTAATCTAGATTTGTACATTTAACATCAAGTGTTTGCAAGATGATTTTAATTATGTTTGAATCTAAAACTGTATTAGTTGTGACCATTTGTCAATATTCTTAAATTTGCAAAAGCAGACATCAGTGGTTTAACAAGGTGCTTTAAATTTGCTCCAAATTTAAAATGCATATTTTTGGGAACAAAACAATAATTTATAAATCGATTCCACTCTTATTTGGGTTTTATGTAGTGCTGCTGTGTAGTGTCTGGTTGGTTCTTACTGGACAGATTAGTGGACTATGGAGTGTGTTTTTCCTAGGAAAAAAACAAACATACATCACTTTTAAGATGAGCCCCAAGTGCTTAAACAATGTCTCATTAGCATTTTTCTTTTCCATTTGCCATTTCAAACACACACAGCTGCAAATTAAATTCAATAAATAAGACCCACAATGTTGTAAAGCGATGTTGACCATGCATCCGTCACAAAGAACACAAAGCAAAAACATGGTAACAATATGCACATTCATGGGGAGCATAGGCCCCTGGTTTGTCAAGTAAAGAGTTCAAGGCTTTCCAGGTGATCTCCTGATCCACAGGGCTGTCCCACACGGGCCCTGCTTCTGGGGTGGACCCTCAGAAAAAGTCCAGTCCATGGCCATCAAAGTGGTTCCAGAATGTCAAGTGTGTGGAGACGGGGGCAGCCAGCTGCTCTGCATCAGGACCTCAGGACAGTCCTGATGTCTCCAAGTAGCTCTGCAGCTTCCTCACCGTGCTCCGGTCCAGGGAGCACAGGTCAAAGTCAAATGTAGTGTTTGTGATGTGAAAGTGTCCCGTCTCCTCGATCAGGTTCACTATCTGAAACACAACACCACACCGTTATTATTGATGACCAGAGGAAAGCTACTCAATGTGTTTTCATTAAAGCTTTGTTCTAAATATTATATACAGTCCAGATGCATGACAGCTGTTGCAAGGGTTTCATTTTTGGTATCTATCAAAGCCTCTGTGAATCCCACCTCGATGTCGTCTACTGTTAATACGTTTTGTCAGCTCCTAATTGAAAACAAGTCATGAGAGGTAGGTGAGAAGTGTCTCATTCCCTCCATTCCCTCTGGTTCATCAGATGTAGCCTTCAGGAGGACATGCTGTCTGCATTAGCCTGGTCCCTGTAGTAAACGCAGTGCCAGTTTGTGGTCCAGGCTGGTGAGGAGCCCTGCCTTAATCATTCCCATCTCCTGAGCAGGAAGTGGGGCTGCTGGCGGTGCTGAGATTCCACTGATTACTGAGGCTTGTGTGTAGGATGCAGTTGTGGACAGATTTGGAGCCAGCGCTCTTGTCAGGAGAGCAATGCAGGAGTTGGCAGCCTCTGCTGGCAGCTCTGTTAATGCCGTCATCCGATAGCCTCAGACAAAATAAGCATGAAACAGGCAAGCTCTGGTGGAAGCAGGTTAACCAAATCATTTATGGCTTCCAGATGAACCAGTAGATCACAGAGGATCTGTAAGATATCACACTCCACTGCTTAATTCAGAGTTTAGCAGGAGAGAATACTGAGAGTAGCCAAAACATTATACATCATCATCAGAACATTACTAACGTAATTTATATTTGACCCGTTTACTCGCAAAGTTTCATTTCTCAGTTGAAAACGTTTTAAATATTCTATTGTTTGAGCTCATTAAGATATGATTGAACAGTGAAGGCTTTTAACTCTTTGATATTGAAGCTCAGTATTTGTTGCACAGGTTAAAGCCTAGTGTCATGATCGGCATGAAACTGCTGTTAACGGCTGAATACATTTAGTAGCTGCCTGAGATGTAATTTGAAGACTGAAAATAATAAAATAGACAGTGTTGTAATGTATTGTGTTAGTTAAAAACAAGGACTCACAATAATGGTATGACTGCGTTGCTTAGTTACAGAACTGAAAAATAATGAAATCCTCAACCGCAGTTTTTATTTAGATAAGCTTGAAGTATCACAATTACAAGCAGAGAAATCATTCACGATTAGAATTTGTGGTACAATAACAAATCGACATCCTACAGTATCCCCACACTCGTTCTCACTGTGGAAGAACAATATTTGACCATGATCCAGGCTGATAATTAAACAGTGAGTTATTTCCTCATGGACAATGATTTACCAGAGCAGTGCAGCCAGGTCTGTGTTCCCGGCTGCTGCTGCTTCATGCTAATGTTGTGGTGACAGCGCGTTCATCAGTGCCAGCAGCCCTGCAACATTTACATATCCACACGCCCACCTTTTTACATTCTGGTGAGAGGGACTCGGGGAACGAGGGACTTTCACAGAGGCAAATGAGGCCGGCTACTGCGCGGTGTGGATATTTAAATATACACGGTGTGGATATTTAAATATACACGGTGTGGATATTTAAATACACACGGTGGAGCGTTCACCTGCTGCAGTATGTGGCCTTCTCGAAGCGTCATCAGTCGCTTGTGGAGCTCCACCAGCTCGTCCAGGTACGCCTGGCACACACACAGGAGGTGCCGTCATTAAAATGCTCAGGTCAAAAAGTTCAACACAAACGGGCAGAAGAATGTGTACCTTGTCACACTCCAGGCTTTTGCTCTTGTCCTGCCTGCTCTGCTTGTTGGGGCTTTTCACCTCCAGGATCTGAAGACAAACACATACGGTATTTATGAGTCATGCCGGAAAAATGATTTACTATATCCCTGGCTCCGAAAGAAAAAAATAGGAGCATGAAAATAAAAAAGGTTATTTTAGCATTGATTAATTTATCCAAATTTAAAACTAGACAGAGACGAAGCTCGTTCACTTAATCTTCAGATAATAATCAAATGTTAATAAGTCATTTGACAAATAGGGCAGTACTCAAAGGAATGAATGGCAATATCTCATGACAGATTTACTACTTGCTCACCAGTCTTAAGACACTGAGCTGAAAACGCAAGCTATTCATAAATCAATTATGTTCTGATATTCCAGGTATATCTGATATTACAATTCTAATGCATTTTGTCATCCAGCATAAGGAAAAGCTCACTTTGAAACCCTTTTTTAGTGACTCAGTGTCCTTAGTGACCACTCAGGTTCCTGGAAATACCCAGCCTTATACAAACAATCTAAAATCTCCAACATACTACATATTCTATCTGTGTAATTTGCTGAGGGATCCTGTATGTACTGTGCATTCATTATAAATCCATTAAAGTCAATACTAAGGATTATATTGTGACCTGAATAATCACGATTATCAATTCACCTAATGATAACATCCAAAGAACCAAAAAATAATAATTGTGAGCATTTTAGAAGCAAAATTAAGCTATAGTAAAAAAACAAAAAACAAAATGTAACTAAAAATGTTTAACTTTAAAGTGCAGTTTTGTATAGCTGGTCACAAACTTGTTGGACAATGGGAATGAAAGAAAATGAAAGATTTCACTGTTATTTAGTGTCTCAATCATGATGAAAAAAAATCGTTAAAGCGCAGAAGATTGTGGTTTTTACCTGGTTAGTAGTAGTCTTGAGAAGGGGTGGGGCCTCGTGGCGGGGAGGCGGTGAGGGGGAGGAGCTGTCACTCTCACTACCATCACTCAGACTGACCCTGAGCACAGAGAGGGAGGAAGAGAGAGGGAGAGAGAGGGGCTGTTATGTCTGTTAGAGCAGGTGCTGACGTGTGGAGGAAACACAAGGCATCCCGCTGATGACAGGAGCTCTCCAATCTGATGTAGCTGCTCTGTCGCTCAGGGCACCAACACAAAGTGAAAAGACAGCTCAATATTTCACTGCAATGTGTACTGTTCATTTTAATTTGGAAGCTCGAAGTTGGCAAATGCGATGATGGTCAAAACAGTTCAGTCTGATCATTAATAAGTTCTAGAAAAACAGAATTTGACGGATTCCCCAAACAAAAAAATCGGTCAGTTTCCCCTTTTTAATCGCATGGTATTGCGTCCAAAAGAAAAAATATCCACAAATAACCCCGATCATTTTTATCAGTGACTAAGCCCTTCAACTTGTTATTTATTTACCAAGAAAAAGTCTGCATAAAGTCTTCAACACCGATATTTAATTTGATTTGAAAACATAAAACACCGTAACGGAAACAATGGATAAACACACAAAAAAAAACTATAACTAGGAAATGGATGACAGGGACAAAACAGACTGTCATGGACTGGACTGAAATAACTTGAAACTAAACTTTAACTGTGAGCCTGGATATGGACAAATATGCCGGACACTGAGACAGATGGGTCAGATAAACATGGGGACATTTGCCGTTAGTATTTTAGTTTATTCTTGAGGCTACTTTATTTAAAAACAAATATTTTCACTCTCTGGTCTTGTTCTGTGTTTTTTTTTTTTACAATATAAAATTAAGATAGAGAATAATAATAATAATTCTATATTATAAGCCTATAGAATGTTATGTCATCCGAACCACAGTGATCTACAAAAAGCATATTAAAAACATGGAAAGAGCCTCCTCACAGTTAAAGCCAAATTCATGTTCACGTTATCAGATTATTTGTTAAATCAAATCGATAATTGATTATTCAGCACACAACATAATTGTAAGAACTAAAAACTAATAATTGTGATCATTTTAAAGCAGTGAAATTAAGTAATCTCAATTCATTATGTACTCTAAAACCTTAATGGCATAGTGTTTTTTAAATTTCTTTTTATATCACAATAACTTTATTTTTGCATTCAGAAAGTTTGACTTCATAAAGCTTGTCACAAACTATTGAAAGAAAATGAAGGATTTCACTTTTTTGTTTTGTTATGTGTCAATAATCATCAATAATCGTTATATTGGGGTTTCTTCTGGCAATAATCGTAACACTAACATTCGATATTGTGACAAAATATACCTTTTTATTTATTTATTTACCTGCGCTGGTGATGGTGCGAGTGATGGTGGTGGTGGTGAGTGTGCGCTGGTCGGTCCAGGTCAGAGTCCAGGTCCTGGTCTTCGTCCTCCTCGGAGTCCTCGTCCTCGTCCGAGTGGAGGTCCTGCATGACCGACTGCAGCGGGCCCAGTACTGAACACAACAGCAGAGGGACAGAGAGGTCAGCAGAGCACAGGGCATACTCGAGTACTCAGGCTGACGGTGACGGGGGAAGGAAGAGCGAACGGCCTGGAGAATAACAAGACTCGGCTATTTCAACACCAGTGTTTTGTAAATATACATTCAATCAGATGTGCTTTATCATGTGTTTAAAGGAGAAGCAAGTACTGCCATATCCATTTGGAAGTAGGTGTATTTATATCACAGTTTTGTGATTTAATCCTAATTCATGTACATTTAGTGTCTTTCTATTGCCTTGAAGAGGTGGCCCAGGTCACATTTGAAAAAGGGGTTTTGATCTCAATAGGTTGTTACCTTATTAAATAAACCGACCAATAAGAGGGAAAAAATTTCTTTGAGCATAAAGTAGTATATACAATTTTTACCATCTTTATTTGGCCTATAAATAGGTCTATAAAGTATTATAACTTAATTTTTTTTACTAGGTCTGTCCAAATTACTACATTCAATAAATGATGGGGAAAATACATTTTGGGGTTCAGTATTTATCGTGTGTGCAATGATGGAGTTGTTTTTAATACAATAAGATTTGAACTAGGCCCGTCACCATACATTTTAAAGTGTGATATATTGCAGCAGAAAAATGTCATGATAAACGATATTATTAAAACTACTCTAGACTACTGAGAAACAAGATCATCTCAGTAACCCACTAGAAAAGTGTTGTTCCAGGCCAGCTAGTATTTAGCCTCATTTGAACTTTAGATGATTGAATATGTAACATCTATGGCTACATTTTCTATAGCAGCTCATGCAGTTTTTGTTTTACTGGGATTATCTTGTTAAACGATTATTGCATCTGTGGCATAAAGTGGGGTTTCAATATCATTATGTGTAATATTCTCTGCAAAAATATATTGTGCTTAAAAATGGGTAATCGCGAAAAATTTGACTATCAATGACAATAATTCTACATCTAAAAAAGGGAAGCATGGCTGAGGATCCCATGTTAGATTAAAAAAGGAATGTTTCAATAAGACTGAATCTGATAGTTCTGCAGACCCACTTCATAAAGGGATGACGTGTGAAATCAGACAGCTCATGACTCTGGCTCGTAGATAAATGGGATATCTGTGATATTTATGTGACATAATGTGACATGCACATGACACTGTAGGTGGGGCCTCACAGGTGGGTTACCTGTGTGGGTGGGGGCAGGTACAGGCACCTTTTTCCTGATGATCACGTCCACCACTGTATTCAGAAAACAGTCACACACAAGACATCAGCATCTACAGCCTGTGTGTCTGTGTGTACTTCAATCTAAACATATCAGTTATATCATGTTTTAGATTTGTTAAACTGAACTAAAATCAGCCAAAGCTATTCAAATTACACAGCTATGCCTGAATGAAGCAGATATCACATGTATGACTCCTCAGGTTGCCTCATTACTCATTCATAAGTTGTTTTAAGTCATTGTGAAAGTGAACGCAGTGATTGCTGCCAGCCTCCTGAACTCTTGGCTGTAACGTGATCGACGGCACATGCAGCAGGTATTTACCTTGTCGTTTGTGGTGCGTTGGAGCAAAGCCTGAACTGGAGCTTGAACTGGCAGGACTGGGCTGTTCAGACTGTCAAGAAGATGAAGCAAAAAAAACAACAACCACCTCCTGTTAACAGATTTTAGATCAAACTGATCGTGCATTTTTTTTTTTAGAACAAGAACAACATTTGAAGACACATTTCCAGGACTTTTCCAGGACTGAGAAAGTGTTTGTGAGCCCTGAACGAGTGGTCTGTGGAGGCGCTGAAAGCTGGTGCGTCTAAAGAAAACATCCAGGCCTGGGTTACTGCTGCTGGACCCAGGGTTTATATCCCGCTTCATAAATCACACAAGCTAATGACGAGCCACACACGAGCCTGCAGACTGCACTCACAGCCTCTCGGCACACAACATGCAGTCAAATGCTTAGGGGGAAGGCCACAATAGAAAGCAAAGTATGATCTTAACAACATTCAGGGCACAAGCGTGCACTGACTGGGCCTATGTAAAGACCACAAGCATCTGGTGAAATGAGCTATACATCTGAAAGTAAATCGATAAAATTGTGTCAACAACCATTAAACTCTAATTGTCAGTCCAGAAACTCTGATTATCTATGCTCCCTCATAAAAACATAATTTACAATTCGCAACGTGTGTCATAAATCACAAAACTTTTAAAACTTTTTAGTAAACATAGAAATGGCTGGCATTGGGACCACACACTGTTTATTTTGTGTTCATCTCACCACTTTTACCACTCATGCTAACATGAAATGTTAGCACCTCATAAAGTACCACCTCTGGCAGACGCTCTAGTTTGCACAGGTGTGAATGTCCAGCTCGCTGCAGCTCGGCTTGGGACTCAGCACATTGGAAAATCTGTCAGCTTGTGAGTGGCACCAACACAATCAATGGACAGACTTGGCTCAATATGCTGAGCTGTGCCCAGCTGGCGCTCATGCCCCTCTTATCATGAGGGTGTTGATGCAAAACTCCGGAAATATCTGTCATTATTGTCATGTACCACCAATCAACCTCAGAAGAATGGGCCACCAGTTGCTACAGCTGTGTAAGCCAAAACAGGTGAAAGCTGGTTCATATTTTACACATAGCACAGGATAGTGGATAGTGGAAATGTATTTCTTTTGGTTGCAATTTCTATACACATGCCTGTTTTTTTTCCAATAGATTAAATGAAATTGTTGACTTTTGACAAAAGGTCAACTTCTGATAAAGCCATTTGTAGGCACTGCTACAAATGTCACAGTTAGCATTCATGAACATGAAGTAGACTGCGATTTGTAACTTTTCCTACAGCCCACAGGCAGCCAACATGTACTGAGGCAGAGCTGTCAAGGGAAACAAATCATCTCAGATCTCAGACAATGATCACTCCCACATGTGACAAATCTTTTTATACTCGATCAGTGCAGCTCTGACAGAGAAATGCCCATGTCAGTAATGGATAAATGTGTGACTACATCCCAATGGCATATAAGGGCAGTAACATAATAACATCAAGATGGAGTCTCATCTGTAGCTCAGCTCGGCTCCTTAGAACAATGATGCTCACTCCTCTCCACCATTTATGAGGCGTCCGCATGGAAACCGTGCTGATGGAGCGTCAGTGAGTCAGCAGCCACCAGGGACACAACATGCAGGGCAAACAACAGGGTCCGTCTGTGGAGTGACCAGTTAGATATTCACTATGAAGCACCTAAACATAGAGCTTACTTATGCTGCATGGATATCGGCGTCCAATAAGAAAGCACAAGTACAAAAGCACAGCCAGGATACACACTGTTTACACCATACACACAATAGTTTAAAGAGTGGTGGAAGTGCATGACGTATTCTATTAATGCAAAAAAACAAAACAAAAAACCCCACAAAACTTTATAATGCATAAGAATTATCCTATGCTGCAGTGCTATGGCTGTTGCTAGATGACAGCTGCACATGTCCCATGCTTGCAAAACACCGCAGACAAGAAGCTAACCATACACTGGTGCTCAGATAATAGCCACTAGGTCTGCGATGACAAATTCCAAAATGTGAAATCCAGATTAGGGGAACATGGACGCTGGCATCATAACATCAATCCAAAATTCATATGATCCTAGGATTCTACTGCTGAACCCCGTTAGTGTGCCCTGGTTGGCTGAAGACGGATGAGAAAGAGCAGAGTGACAAAAGGCAGAGACTTGAATAGTTGTTGCGTCCTGCCAACAAACAGCACACAGCTGGTGTGGAGTTTTACGGGACAGCTCCTTCTCACAGTCATAAATTTGAGCGTGCTCCTTTTTAGGGCTTTTGTCCTGCACAACTCAAAGCCACCAAAAGCGGCTCTCTTTAAAGGCCATAAATAACAGTTAGCCGTGGCATCAGACTCTTTCCCCCCCCCCCTCACTCTTGGCACGACCTGGACAAAAGAACAAAAAAACACGGCAAACAAGACCATTTGATCGACCTGTCTTAATCCAACAAGCTGCTGAATAAACAAAACAACTGTAAGGGGAATTAAGAAGCTTTTGACTCTGAGGGCTCCCTACAATAAAGGCCTCTCTTGGATCAGGGGCTGTACAGTCAAGACCTTTTCAAGTTTAACACAACTCTCAAAGTCTGTGTGTGTGTGTGTGTGTGTGTGGTGTGTGTGTGTGTGTGTGTGTGTGTGTGTGTGTGTGTGTGTGTGGTGTGTGTGTGTGTATATATGTATATATAATATATATATATAAAATATATATATATATATATATATATATATATATATAATATTATATATACACACACATATACATACACACACACACACACACACACACACATATACACCACACACACACACACACATATATATATATTATATATAATATATTATATATATATATACATATACACACACACATATATATATACACACACACATAATATACACACACACATTATATACACACACATACATATACGTATTTTCTTTTCAAAAGGCATGTAACTTCTGCATGGACTGCATTCAGACTGAACTGCTTCGATCCAAAATCTGAAGTTCAACTGCACGAAAGATGACGTTTGAAAATGCTTCAGTGTGACCACACGTATTGCCGTTGTAAAAAGACATAGATCAGGTATTTGTTGTCTAACAATAATTAATAAGGTGAAGTTAATTTACATTGTGCATGTGGTAAAAATAAATAATAAGAGAGATGCAATAGAGTGTAATATAAAAATGTAGATATATCGAGTATACTGTTTATAGTCAAAGATGCTAAAAATAAAAAAAAAAGTAATGTAAACTTTCAAATAAGGGTATATGGTAATATTTCTGCACTTTTGTGATTTAACGGCCATTTCACATTTGTCTAATAATTAAACCCCAAGTTTAACATATTTCTGTTGAACTGACATAATATCATCTGACTATTGCTATTGAGATAGTCCACAAATATTATAATATATAATATAATATAAGTTATTAGTTTTTTGTCAATATGGTCCAGCCCTACCTTTATGTAAGAAATGTTAAGCTTATGTTTCTGTTTCAGTGTATTAGTTTAAAAAACAAAACAAAAAACAAATGAGGCATTTCATCAGAGGAGCAGATCTTTCCAGCAAAAATAAATAATAATATAGCACACAGAAATAGGCCCCCCGGACAAATTCATAAATGTTGTTATTAAAGGTTTCTTCCCATAGTAGCGGGCTGTCTCGCACTAGTTCACTAAAATATTGATCAGCAATATCCCAGGATTTCCAGGACTTATGGGAACCCCAGGCGTGTGCTTCTTGCTCTACCCGCGTGTCATCACCCGGCCACACTTCCTGCTTGGGTTTGCGCTGCCCCTCCATCAAACACTCGCTCCTCTGCCTCGGGCCACCGGGTTGCTAGCGTGGGGAGAGCTGGACACCTGGCATTTGTCACCCCACTTCCCTTTTACAACCGGCTCGAACAAGCGCAGAGAAAACACAGGTTTGCCCACAGCTGAGTAATAAGTCCCTGTGCTAAACAAGCTCCAAGTACACAAAAGAGCCGCACTTCACACAAGCATCACCGAATAGAAATGAAAACAAGTTTGTATAAAAGAAAACTCCTCAGAGCTCCGGGATTTAGACTTCTTTCCACAAATGCGGCCGTTTTGCCTTCATTGAAAAGGCTAAAAGGATTAAAGGGGAGCTCCATGCTATTGAGGGCCCCGTCTCTCCTTTCTCCTCAGGTGTTGTAAAACCATAAATCTTTCTATTCGGCTATTTGGCTTTTAAACAGCCCTTCTTTATGGGGAGGTTGCACTGTGAAATGCGTGCGGACCGAGGCAACCCAGTCAAAAGCAACTTGAAAACCATACTTAGAATTCAGTTAGAGAACGTCATCCTGTAAATTCTTATGCTGAAATTATACCCACTTTTATTGGTTCTTCGCCTCCATGTCCTATTCCCCCCTGAGCTAGACCCCCAGAACCTCACGGACCACCCTTAAAGATGCTCCTTTCCCTGTCGGTCAGTGGAGTTTATAGGCCTACCATGAAGGCCGAGGCCACCAAAAAAGTCTTGAAATGGTGACGATGGTACATTCTTGTTATAACCCGGAGCTGGTGAGGTCACGCAGCTGCTCCTTAAAGCCTCATGATGACAGAAGATCGCAGCGCAAATGGAATATGTCCTACACTAAAAACACACTTGGGTTAAAGAGATAGTTTGGGGTTTTGCCAAGTGGTTGTACAGTATGAGATCAAGTTGTAATATTAGCTGGTTATACAGAGTGGAAATTTACAAGCTAAATTAGAAGCTACTTTTCAATGGCCTAGCTGGCTATGCATTTTGGGAAGATGACAAAGGCAGTTTACAGTTAGCAGTTTTAAATAATGTGTTGTACTCACATCAGATTTGGCAGAGTGGTCGTCCATGTCTGAATCGTTAGGGTCCACTCGTTCCTGAAATGGAGGCAGAGTCGATCCTTTCCTGCGCTCAGCCTCCTCCAGCTCTGGCCGTGTTTTACTCGTCCGTATCTGCGACCGCTCCTTTAAAAGTTTCTTGTCTAAATGTGGGGCGTCTGAGGTCTGCTTCCCCGAGGAGTCCACAAATCCCTTTTTGCGTTTTTTGGTCATGTGATCGTCTGCGTCGTGGCCCGAGTGGCGCTTGTTTGGCCCTGTCCCTTGAGTGCCTTCAGTCCGGTGGTCCTTGGATATAGATTTGGGTTCCTTGAAGCCCATCTTAGGGTTCACATCCCTAAGTGGCTGATTCTCTTTGGGTTTCCTGGAAGGTTCTTTGGGGGCTTTGCTGGACTCCCAACCCGAGTCTCTGAAGGCACTTTTGGACTCTTTCAAGTCTTTAGGAGGCTTGTCTTTGTGGTCCTTGGAGGGCTTGTGGATTTTGGAGAAGCTGCTGCTGTTAGTGCTGGTGGTTGTGGCTGTGGTGAGGAGCGCACTGCTTCCTTTAGATCCATCCTGTGGAACACAAGATAAATTACATGATTAAAACAAATGGACTTTTCATAACACATGTGACATTGATGTTCTACTCATTCACAGTTTTGATACTGAAACATATTATTGAACCAACCAAAAACAACTACATGGCACAACATGCATTTTTTTTATAAATCTTAAATTTAATTAAATTTTCCGTTCATTCCATGTCCAAAGTCATCAAGATTCCTTGTGCATCAATAACATTGAACGTTAGATTCAGTTTTTACGTTGGCTATACATTGAGCACTACTTTCGGGGGAAAAAATAATGACATTTAAACTTCAAACAAACAGAAGTAGGATTCTGAAAAGGTCCTGTCCAACAGTGAAGTGCTGAAGCAGAGTTACCCAGTTTTGGCAACAAAGAAAAAACTGGAGCTCAAAGGCTTACTAAAGAGAAAAGGGGAAATCCAGCTTTAGGTCAGTGGGCAAGCATAAAGGTGAGGGTGCAATTAGCCCCTGTGAGATTCTAGATCGAAAGTAAAAAGGGAAAAAGTTTTCCACCAGCGCTGATTCTAGCTCTCTGATGTTATGTTGACATTTGGCTTTGAGTACAGATCTGTGGCTGCAAACACCACCAGAAGAACCAGCCACGTTAGAGAGATTAATCCTCTTCCTTTTATGCAAGAAAAATGTCTATGGCACCCCGCAGTTTGGCATTACGGACAGTGAAAAGGGCCCTGAATCACAATCCTCCTCTTATTTCTGCATGTATAGGCTTAAAGAGCAAACTCAGGACTTTCTTTTGAGCGCGAAGGAGCAGCCAGGAGAAAAGAGGAAATGCACCGGGGGCCATTTGTCCCGGGTTCTCACCTCCAGCCTTTTGTCAATATTTCATCAATGCACTAAAGCCATTACAGCGTCTAGACAGGAGTGTGTGTTACCAGCGCGGCCGGCCACCTCCACAGCCCTTTCATTTGCTTTATCAGCCACTGACCCCGCGACCTGCAGGATGTAAAACTGCCGGCTCAGTTTAAGAGACGAGCGTGCTTTCCACTGCAGTAAAGGGTCTACCCACATAAAAAAACTAAAACAAAAGTCCTTTACTGTCAGGTCCTAACCAGCATCAAACTCATCAGTGGAGTTGAGTCATTATAGCGACACGTCAGCAGGTAGTCCAAGTTTATACACCCTCAGGAAGATTGAGGAACAAAGGGGACACCAGAGCTTCTTCCACATGGGGAGAATGTTGCCGGATTTAAAACCGTCCAAGAACGACACAAAAAAACGAGTACCATAATACAGATATTGGGAAATGGCAAGAGTAGTGACATTAGAGACATATTATGCTTTTTCACATGTACTTAGTATTGAACTATTACATAAATAGATCATCATTTAACATTTTGTTTATTGTAAACTGCAATATTGATCTAAAATGGCTTAATAGAAACAGGTCCTTTGACTTCCAGTTCAAAACGGCAGAACTCTTCATAGTAACATTTTACTGTAACAAGCAGCAGATTGTCATTTACATTTTTTATCTTTGAAAAGTGGCTACGTGACATTTTAGAACCCGACACGTGTCACTCTGAGTCTTAATTTTAAAATGTCTCAAATAATCACAACCAGGTACAGGGATGTGGGTGGGGATAGGGGGTAGGTGAAAACAGGCACTTGAGTCTCAATACGATACAAGATCTCTCAAACATGCAGGAATCAATCAAAACTTTGAAGAAACAGTTATAAAGGTTAAAAACTCATTAAAGTAAACTGTACGTAATATGTCCCCTTTAACTTAAGAGCATCAAAATTGAACTGGTTGCCCAAACTATGAAATCAAATCTTAAATTATTATTAAATCCAAGATGTAGCAGCATGTTTTTATTGCTCCAGGACAGCAGCCAAAGAGTTGAACTGTTTAATGCCAGCATTTTTCCTTGACACTTAAAGATATACATTTATATAATATGCTGCAGCTGAAGTTTCTAATATAAATACTTTTCCTCATGATTTGAGTTGTACAATATTTAAGCATTGAATGGTGAGTGAGTAGATATGAATAAGACTTATGACAGCAGTTAGTTGTATTATTTATCCTGATTATAAACAAGAGTGACGACAGACTGCAGTACAGCGTGAGAGGGTGCATGTGCGTGTGCGTGACCTTCTGCTCCTCGGGTAATTCATCACACAGTGTTTAGACTGGAAAGCGTTTCCATCTGAAGCGGGCCTCTCCAAACCTACCTCTTAAATGACACCGTTTTCAGCCACTAAAAATAACTTAATGGAAACAACATGGCACGTTATGGAAGCGCAGCGTGATTTAGGACATAATGGTTTCGAGAGATATTCCAACCATTTTTTTCCTTTACATTTGTGATGGATTTCTTTGGCACTGAGGTCGGACGGGTCAGAAAAAGCTAAACTTATGCATCTCCGGGCCAGCGGTTTTGACAGAGATTCGTAGCACGACTCGCCGTAAGCTCTCATGTCTGAACACCGGCCAAGGTAAGTGTTTGGCTAGAAACAAAGTTAAATGCTTTTGAAAATCCGGGGAGTTTAAATCGCTTCGGACGTCTTTGAACCTTCCAAGTATGCGAGGATTAGGGCTGGGAGACTTTGAAGAGGTGAAGAGTTTCATGGAGGTAGGGCGAGAACTGGAAGTACAACCTAGCTCCGGGCGCTACCTGGGACAGAAAGGGACAAAAACGAATATGCCGACCTTTGACGGGTGGAAGCTTTTGCTCTTCTTGGGGTCGGAGGAGAAGGAGGAAGAGGTCAGGGAGCTGTTAGGGAGCGAAGGTAGCTTGAGGTGCTGTCCGAACAGGGACGTAGAGCCTTCCTGCATCACCATTACCTGTGAGGAGACACTGTTATGACAAGCTTGGCCCAGTGAAAAATGTCTGTGATGCAGTGGAAAATGTAAGACTCAATATTAATGTGATATGCCAGGAAGTGGTGCTCAGACTTGGCCAAGTTAAGGAAAACATCTGAGCTAGCAAAGACATTTTTAACATCTTCAGTATGCGTTTACTTTAATCAATTGAGAGTGCAATTCTGCTTTCCGTTTTTCACAAGCCCCTTGTTTTAATTGAAAGAATCTCTGTTGTCAAAAGGATGTTTGACACACAGTGGTTGATTCCATTGATGTGGCTCTAAGACTGAGATTGGCAACAACTTTGTGTGCTTGTAGCAAGACAACACAATTACCATGTGCCATGTTTACTGTACATGCACACCAAAATGATGTCTTTAGGATAATTTAAATTACATATAAAAAGCAATACATGATGAGATTAATCAGAGGGACCATGATCAGAAAGAAATCAGATGATTTTGCTGTTTAAATGTCATTTTAATAATCTATTAAAGATGGTGTACCGAATTTTCAAACGGTGAAATAACTCATTCCTAGCTCTCACAAATCCTTTGGCACATCACTAGTACTGACATGCATACATTTGTTTGGCCACTAGCACGGCTTTAGAGCATCGGCTCTCTTTTTCACAAAGTTCTGTTCTACAATACAAATTCCGGGGTGGAAACGGAAATGACCAATTATGAGAAAAAAAAGTTTGGTAATCTGATGGTCAGATTTTGAGCCCGCAAATTACCTCTCCATTTATTATGTCAGTCTTTAACATTTTTAGTCATCTAATGGAATACAAATATGAGTCATTTCAATCATTTCTACATGCCAAAAGTCTTCCATTATAAACTTGGTGATTTTAAGTAGTGGAAGAATGACTTGGACCTTGGTGCCAAGCAACAACTGAACCGGCACTTTCAGAAGCCGTTTTTGTTGGGGAATGTCATGGTCATTACAGAGTGGTGACAGCTGTTTCAGTGAGAGAGGCCGAGGTGAGACTGCTACAGCTGGGTTTGGAAATTAATCTTAATTTGTTTAACTGCTTTTCTTCAGTGATTCGACAGAAAACTTACTTTTGAGTCTTCTGAACTTCTCTTGTGAGGATCCCGTTGCTGAAGAAGACATTGACAAATGACACACTCAACGTCAGAGTAGATTCCTTTTAGACAAATGGTTCAGATGTAAAATACTGCAGATAAACATATTCTTTGCTCAGTCTACCCTTGTCCTAACTCTTTAGTTTTTCAGGGAAATTATTTTGATTCTTTTTTGAGTTGATATTACGAGCCACAGATTAGCATTTCTTAGTTGGGCCATTGCAGAACGTCAAGTTTGAATTTTGAGCCAAAGTAACATGTAAAGCGCACAATGTCAAACTGGTTGTGGTGGGTGTCTGACTTGTGATCACAGGGACAGGACATGGTCTGTGTCGGCACTTGAAACCCTTTCAGAGTAGAGAAAGGGTGCCATGCAATGTAAATAGAGAGCACTTAGCTCAAGTCATAAAATCTCCTGACTACAGGGGGCCGCTGGCTCAGGGCCAACGCACTGGCAGCAGTAGACACTGAGGAGGCATCAGAAGGGAAACCAATGCCACTTCATCACAACTGTCTGGAACAATAAGCTACGCTGTAAAGACTGGAGAAGAAATCTGAGGACTGGGAATAATAATCGGGCCATAGACGTGTCTATTTCAGGATTTAAACATTTGAATGAGTTTCCTTGGTTATGTGCATTGCTTATCAAATGACAACCAACATACAAAAACAGATTTTTGTCACTTTCTAATATCATGTACACAAACAGTTGGTTATAAACAGTACATCAGAAAATACTATTGCGGCTATTCTTCCCCAGAAAGTACCTGGTCAGCATGCTTCAACTAACTGCCAAGCAGTGACACCCATTAGCCGCTCCCGAGTACAGTGGAGGAGATAAAAGGCTGGATAGGTTACACCTTTTGTTGCACCAACAGTGTCTCTGAATGACATTTGGTCTATAGTCATGTTACTGATGGTGACAGCTGCTGTGCGCTCAGACAAACAAAGCTCTTTTGGCCTTAGAAAGAGGGCAGTTTTATCCACAAGCTTCAATCACAAGTCAAAGTTTTCCCATCAGTGCCTTTGGGTAAACCCTGCCAAAACATATAAACTATTAAGTGGTACTTTTTCCTGGTTTCCATTTGTCAGTTTGTTGTACATATGTAACAGGACTTTCAAAGATGAGGCAGAGGAAGAACTGAGCTCAAAGAGACAATGAAATGTGTGTCTTGTCCGTATCTACACTTTTAGTAGGAACTCCCACACTCCCAAACCCATACTCTAACCCAATCCCCCACGAAACCCCCACGAAGCCCCCACGAAGCCCCCACGAAGCCCCTACTCTAACCCAATCCCCCACGAAACCCCCACGAAGCCCCCACGAAGCCCCCACGAAGCCCCCACGAAGTCAACGTACCCCTCCGGCCTTGAGTAGTTTACGGCGGAACTCCTCTGTGGGGTTGTTGAAGGTGAGCTTCTCGCAGCGCAGGTGGTTGACAGGTGGGTGGCCCTCCAGGTGAAGGAACAAGTCGTAGTCAAAGCGTACTTTCTTGGGTTCTTCCTGAAAATTAGACTTCATTAGCATAAAGGAAATGAAAGATCAGGCACAAGTCACACTAAAGATTCAATGCACACAGCTTATTGTCGTACGTCAGTGATTTTCACATGATTTTGGTTTTGTTCTTTCAAAGTACACTGCCTGTCCGAAAACTCGCCAACTAAGAAAATACTGTAGCTCCTCTCCTCCTACTGGATAACTGCTGAGGGTCATGATTTTTCAGCAGCAACACGGCATTTAAACCCAATTGATGCAGGGAGAGTCTTCTCATTTCTGAAACACCATGTGGAAAGACAACCTGTGGTCATGGAAAAGATGTAAGTCTGTTTGAGAAGGGTCAAATCATTGACATCGAGTAGAGGAAACATTTAAGGAGAAGCAGAACCTAATCTACTGCAGCTCTGAACCCCAGTGAGAGTGTTTGGGACGATCTGGAGAAGGCTTTGTGCAGTGGACACTCTCTCACATTAGCAATAAAAGATCAACTAGGGAAAAATAATGACACACTGGATGGAAATAAGTCTTTTTGCAGAAGCTTATTGAAACAAGGCCACACTGAATGTGAGCTGTAATCAAAGCTAAAAGTGGTCCTACCAAATATTAGAGCGTGTGTCCCTTTTTACTGTGGCTACTTTTTTTTTTCTTTGATTGTAGGAGTAAAATTTTGGTTGTTAGGCAAAATTATTATACAGAATAATTACTGAATGTAATTTAAAAGGTAATAACATTTATAAAAAGTATATCTAACAAAATTAAAGGGAAAAAAAAACATGATTAAAACGTCCTTTAATGCAAGATTCTAAGCTTTTTTTTCCCACTTTGAAAGACTGGTACAAGATCTGCTCCTTTCTCTCCTTTCACAATGAGAAACTCTAAAATTATGCTCCATTATGAATAATGTCCTCGCTCCCATTAAAAGCTATGCCATTCTCTATACGCATTCATTAACCAACTGTGAAAGTTCTCCTATAGGCACCAAGATGGTGATAAAATTGATTCAAAATACAGCTACACTTAAGGCAAAACATTGCCAACCTAACAGAGGACTGTGAATAAACTTTATGTACTTTAGTATCTGGGTGGAAGGCTGGTGGAAATTCACAATATTCTTATCGTACTTCTCCATGCAACAAATAAATAAGGGAACACTGAAGCTCCTGTATGTTCAAAATACTAACCTTGTTTTTAAAGTAAACTTCGATGGGCAGGATAAAGCCAGCGTATCCCGACTCCTCCACTTTGTAAGGTGGGTCCTTGCAAACTGTAAAGAGGAGAAAATGGGCCATTAACAAAACAACATTTGGCAATAATAAAATAACAACTCTGGTGAACTATGAATCGATACAAGACAATAGACGCTTTAAAATGTTCCGTCAACAGAATGTTCAAAATTCAAGAATGGAGGCAACTGGAGGCAAACATGAAGTAGACCAAAATACATTTTTAATTACAAACTGACATGAGACCTAATTATTACAAAGAAAATGTATGCAATATGAAAAATGGAGAATATACAATTTCCTACCCTCAAAATTGTATTTAAGATGTACAAAAGTAAAATTTGAGCCAAATACAATTGTCGAAAGTATCAAAAATCAGATCTTAATAAACACTAAAATTAGTATAACAACTAGATACTCATTTGCACCAATATAGATATAATTGTAAAAATAAAAATAATAATTGTATAAACAGGAACAAATTTCACCTTTACTGAACAGTTTTACAAGAACTTTGAGCTTTATCAAAATAAAACGACTACTAGTGAATCTACAACAATGAAATAGAACTGTAAATGCCTTTAAAAGCAGGATCTGATATCACTCATGAGTATTGCACATGAGTTTTTTCAGATTTTGTGATATTCTGAGTTTAATCCTAGATTCTCCATTGAAATCACATTATGTTCCACTTCAGTTTTGCAACCAGTTGCCTCCATTCTGGAATTTAGAATGTTTTGTTTCCAAACTTCCAAAAGGGTCTTTGTATTGTCCCACTTCCTCCTGCAGACTTATGAAGCAGGTGAATTTGCACACGCAGCTTCATTCTCCTGAGATCTCATTAAAGCACATATTCCCATCACCTGCACGGATGTATCAATACACAAAAGCTCGCTAAAATAAGGATGAACTGTAAACCAGGTATCCTCAACTGACTCATCCTCAACCCCCCCTATTCCTATTGTCCCCCAGGAAACCCCAAAGACAAACAGTCTGCTGCAGCTCAGGTGTGACCCCCCGGGACTGGTTTGTCAGCCAGCCTCCAACTCACACCGGAGAATACAGCCAAACACAACCACGAATGAAGGATAGGCAAGACGCTACGAAGAACTGAAAACACATGTGTTTAAAATTGTCGTAATTCCATAGGTTACATTTTTTCATACATTTCCAATTTGTCGGATATTTTAGTACATTCTTCTTAATCTATTTGCTGTATTAACCCTTTTCCAACCTTTCCAAACTTTTCTTTCTCTTACCTCCTGACTAATTTTTATTGAACTGATTGCTAGGTGCAAAATTTGTTATACAAAATTAATCCACCCCTCTTAATAAAAAAAATAATAATAAAAAAAAAATAATCAGAAGACACCGTTTCATTTCAAAACAGAAATTGTGATCGATCACACATAGATCTAAACAGCATCAAAATAAACGACCGTCTTGGTTCAATTCTGATTTACAGCAAGAAGTTAGTTATAATAGTATATTTTTAAAACTTCGTTTTAAGCAACAATATATAGATGAGTAGGTCAGTTTTCTTAAAGATCCCAAACCCATTATAACCACTCTCAATTTCTTGACAGCTTCATTCATTTTCAAGTTTCAATTTCATAAAGTTGCTTTAGCTTGTACAAAAATGAAAATTGTGAAACCGTAAAAATGCTTTCGTGGAAATGAAGCCTGAAAAGTCCTCTTAAAACATCTTAAATCCTGCCCCCCTCACCCAAAGCCTTGTGGATGATTGATGGTCGCTGGTCTAGCTCACTGATGGGCCCAGGCCATCCAAAACCCAATACCGCTGAGTAAATATTATGGGTTAGAGTTAATTGTCCAAGAGGGTCAAGTTTAATTCTAACAGAGTTTAAAGACGCCATTCATCGCAGCAGCGTTCTGTAAACGAAGAGTGAAGAGGAGCAGGGGCAAGATGGAAACTAAACTACAAAAAAATGTGCACAGTTTTGTTTTTCTGTAGTTGATAGGCCATTTTAGCAGCTTTAATCTAGCATAGCATTTCAAGAACAAGATTTTCAAAAACAAGAAAATGTCAAGCGGACTTAATGCGCGCAATTGCTTTGAAGGGCACTGAATTTTGTCCATGGCTCATTGTTTGAAGCTAAAAAGGTTAAATGATCTGGAGGAGCATTTTGGAGGCACAGAGACACAATGCAGCCGCTGACCTGTAAGACGCCGTTTGCCAGTTTCCCCCAGACGCTTTCACGGAGAGGGACCAAGGGTACATTAGAAAGGTGCCCTGGGTATGAACAGAGGTGCCAATCACAGAACAATGCCAGTCACAATGTATTTCCCCTCGGAACACCGACTGGTTTGTAATGAGGCTGAAGAAGCGGCGCGCCACAAAAGAGCTGACTCCACGTTTTTGTAGAAAAGTTCAATTATGTTCTCCTTCTAGGGGGCGAAACACTGCTGATGGAAAACAATATCAGGGGACTACTAATGCAGCATTTAACTGGCGCAGTGTACACTAAACAAAAATCATACATACATTGTCTGAATGTGTGACAGTTAAAGCTGTGCAGATTATTCGGTTTTACAATAATCATGCTTATTCAGGTCACAATATAGAGATAGCGCCGGTAAAAAAATGATTCCGGACAATTTTACAATAATTTTTTTTAATTTCAATTCAATTTTTACTCAAAAAACTAAACCTACACATTAAGTGCTTTTTATATCACCTTAAAAGGCCAGTACAATTTTCTTCATGTAAAAGCAACTCTTCGAGTGAAAATCAGACCGATGTGAGCTGTCCGCATCTAATATTAGTGTTTTATTCTCCGTGAAACAGTAAGAACACTGTTAGCACGCAAATGTTGTTTGCATTACCATGAAGATAAACTCTGGCCTCTGAAAGTTGTGAAAACCACTTATAAACTCCTAACGGAGAATATTTATGTAAGCAGTAACTTTGGACTACTGCTAACTTTTAAACAAGTTCTGTTTTTCACTTTTTTAAGACCGTAAAAATCAGGATACAGATCCTTTAACAGTAACTTTTTCATTCAGAAAGTTTGATTTCATAAAGTTGCTCACATACGAAAGGAATGGTAATCTATTAGACAATGTGAATGAAAGAAAATGGAGTATTTGACTGGCGTGTTTTTATGGAGTCAATAATTAGGAATAGTTGTAAAATCGTGGTGTTTATTCCCATTATAATTGTAATGATAAAATGTGATAGTGCGAGTTTGTGACTTTCGAATCCTGATTTAAGTTAGCGGCCAGATGGCAACAGCTATGTGCGAGACATTCTCCTTTATTCAAATTAAGTCAAATAATCTGTGCTACTTTTAATCACGCAGTCCAAAACATGAAAATGCTCCATGATTTCACGCATGCTGGCTGCCTTTACAACTTTTCTACTAAACTCGAGGAATGCAACTTTGATAGTAGTGAGAGCAGGAGATAAAAAAACAAAACAAAAACGGGGGGGGGGGGGGGGGCGGATGGCCAAGCACAGTTCTTTAAAAACCAATCTTGCTCTGAAGTTTTGGTCACCGTCCTGCAGGAGCTGTGGTGACCCCGATGACCCTGGACTAATCAGCCGATAACGGGACCCTCGAATCTGCAGGGTCAAGCTTAGTCTGCTGAGATTAAAGAGCACAGCCCCAAAAGCAGCCGCTGTATTGTCGAAGCCAAATCATCATAGATTAAGAGGCTCAACAGGTGGGCCACGGACACAGTTAAAGGTCAATCTGAGGTCAAGTGTGGGATACCATTCATAAAACAATATAGATAAACGGATGATGATCCTGAAGTAATGTTTGTTAGATCACTGCTAATCAAACTGCATTCAATTCACACAGCATAATTAAGGCATCCATAGAGTCATGAGAGACAACAGATTCATATTGCAATATCATTATTTTTGTTGTTAAAAGTGTTGTTTTGGAAATAATTAGAATTACAATATTGAGAATATCATGCCGTCACATGTCCAGGAGAATCAACATTGCTAAACAATACCAGAATCACATACATTTCAGATCAGCTACTATCCAACAAAGAATCTTTCAAAATTAAATAAAACAAACCTGCAGTCTGATCTTTCAAGTTCAGCAGTAATCACTGGTTCTGCTTTCCGCTAACACTATACATTTTATTAAATAACCATAAATGATTGCATAAACAAAAAAAAGAGACATCTTTAATAACCCACACAGCAAAGAGGATGCTCAGGCCCCACCCACCCCAAGGGACAACAGCTAATGGAAGCAGGATGGAGTGGTGGAGGTGAGCAGAAGGGTCGGGAACCAGGGGATACTCCTTAAAGTAGTCCTATGACAAACCACTCACCGTGGGATGTTCCCTGGCACTTGTACTCCTGTGAGAACCATTATGTGTATCTGTTTGGACATGTGCTGCATCATCTTCAAGTCCTCCTAACCCCCGATCCTAGGAGCCAGGGCTGCTGTATTCACATCCAGGTTCACGCGGTTCCCTCGCTTTTTAATGTTTCCATATTTACTGTCAAATTAAAAAGTTTGTATTCTTTGTATGGGGCAGCCATCATTAAGCCATTGCCTTTGATTAAATGCAATTGGAATCTCTCAGCCAACAACAAAAACATATTGCACAAGACCAGTCAGTAACGCTTGGTGGCCCCCAAGGGTTTATTTTAGATCCACACATAATCTTAATCCTTACAACATTTCAGAGACATACATACTGCATCTTTATTGTTACGCCAACATTGCCTGTCATATATAATGTCTTGACAGGACAAATATATATAAATCTCTTTGTCTATGGTTTTAAATACAAACAAGAAACTGACAGTGTGGGAAAAGAAAACAGGAAGTTCAGAGGTGACTTTTGAGGATGAAATTGTCAATATGAGTCACTTATAAAAGGGCTCTGTGGCCAGAATCTGTATTAGTCTAAAACACACCGGGAAAGCCGGGATTACATTTATTATATATTTTAAGATAAACATTTATCCATTAGCTTACAAGGTTTTGCGCCAATTAAAATGGAAACTGAAAAGCTTTCCAAAGAGACCATTTCAAAGCTTTTCAGGTTCTGATTACAAAATTCCTCTAATAATTATAGCTCAATAATTGGATTTCAAAATTGCACCGAATTCTTTCAAATTTCTCAAAAAATTACCTTGAAATGTTTGACTGCTGTTCAAATTGAGTATGTAATTGCAATCAAATGTACCACAAGCTGTATGATACAAAATCAATCTATTATTATTTAGAACTAACAAGACTTAATTAAGGCTTTTTCATGTTGTTTTGCAGTATGCAACACCCATCAGTGTCTGGAGGTGGAAGTAAAAGTGGTTGGTGGTGGAAGTGGAAGACAAATGTTTTACGACAGGGCCAAGTGAGAGAAAAGTGAAAGAGTGGCAGCAGACGGCCCATATAAAGCATGCTTCAATAAACCACTTCCTCTAACCTCATTCATTGACTAGACTAGACCGAGGGAGAGCAGGCATTTACAGCCCAGTTCCTGTTATTTGGTTGGATCGGACCCCCTCCCCTTTCCAACTCTTTTCATGCCAGCGCCAGCAGATCTCAGACCCGCTGCTGCCTTCTTTGTGCTGTGCTAATACGAGGAGGTATGATTTCTGAAGAATCGTAAAACAATTATGGGCAAATTCCTGCTGCTCTGTGATTTGGGCCAGACAGTGGAGATTGGGCACAGTGTGAGGGGTCTGGGGTCCTGCGCTCTCCACTGAGAAACCATCATGCACAAAATGTCAAAAATGGATGCATGTTGTTATTTGGCAAGCTTGACAACATTCACCAGCAAAAATGCATTTTAAGCTAAAATGTGAAATAAGAACACACTACTTGATCTGTTAAATTAAAAACATTGTTTACGTAAATGGTATTAGTAGTGTGTCAATTATTTGCCATGGTGTTGCTCAAGTCATTTTAGCTGCAGTAATGTTGCTATGGAAACTCTGTGCAGGTCCTTTTAACATACACACAAGAGAAAATGTTAGCAATATACTATGTAACTAAGCCAGGCCTAACCTGTGTGTAGGGTTGGACAATATTATAAGAAAAAATTATAATTATGTCCTTTTGGTGATTAATATACTGATCTATATATGTGTATGTGTGTGTATATATACGGCATATTGTCCACCCCTTCCTGTGCGCAAAGATAAGGAGGCACTACTACAAGGCACAAAATAAGAATCACTAAACTAGCATGGTACTTTGCATGAAGATATTCATAAATAAAGAGTAGGTTGACACAAATTCTTACCTAGTTACAATGCGCCATCAAATAAAATATCTGTGGTAAAATTGAAGGTATGTAGGATGTGGTACTGAGGTCACTAGCCTAAACTTTGGCTTATGTAGAGTTGAGCCAAGTATGACATTTTCTAATCATAAAGACATAAGAAATTAAAGACAAAATGTACTCAAAGGTCTTAGTAATCGTGAAATAAATTGATCAATTCAAAATTGAAGGCTGTATGAGTTTATGAAAAGCAGGAAACAAAATGTGCTGACTCCAAGTTGAGAGCTCAAACACACTTGAAATTCATATATCCACTCTTGAATGAAAGGGCATGCTTGGGCTTGGTGTTGGAATGATGTCACCACACTTCTCACAATCCTAACACGTGCACAGGAAATGTGTGGAGAGCGTATCACTGGTGCTATCCTGGTGCTGGGAGGCTCGCATTATCCCGGCCACAGCAAAGAACGGAGGAATGCACCGCAGCTTCTGAGGCTTCTCCCAGCGTTGGCTTGTGCAGAGGTCAGAGCTGTGACTTGACTTATGTGGTATGTGCACACAAGCCGCAAATTAGGCCCGAGCGGAGGACGCGCAGAGTTAAAAGGCTTCTCAAGAGAGCCCTGGAGATGGCCAGAGGCTAACATGTTGGCCCAATCATTAAGGCATCAATCTGAGGCATCGAGAACACCGCGAGGGGCTTATGCTGTCGCCAATCTGGCTAACAGAATGCTCTTTTTCTTTAGGGAAACCAGATACACTTCCACTGTTAACACTTCATTGTCTACTTCCACACACTTACAGTTGTCGGACAGAGGAGCCTGCCTCGGCCTAACCAGATGTGTGAGTTAGTTTGGAATGAATCAAGTTTAAAAAGGGTCAGGTTTAGTATGACTAATCCATCCATGATTGTACTCCAACTTTTATAACGAAATGTCTTTCATTTGAGAATTCAGGGCAAGTACAAGCAAGCTAGATTTTCACTTTCTAACCACCTTTATGACGACATATGCTTTTGACTGCTATAAAGTTATAGTCTATGACACACTGCGGATCATTATTTTACATTTTGGACATTCTAAAATCTTAAAATTGATTGAGAAAAGAAACTAAGAAAATAAAAAAACGAAACAAGTCTGCTCACTTCTGGCCCAGCCTTTGGATAGCTACAGTTTACAGTAGCGAACAACTTTTTTTTCTTTTTAATTTGTGTCAAAATGGCTACGCGATGCTGACGAATCTTATGTCCGTCACAAATTAAGAAAAAATTAAAAAGGCGCACCAACTCTGTAAAGAGCAGTGGGTGTATGAAGGGTCGGTGAAAACTGGGATTTACAGAGCAATGGCGTCTTGAATAAATGAATCGCTCTAGATACAACCTTGAGTGGGTAAATGAGAAGAGAAAACAAGCCCTTAAAAGTAGATTTTGATTAATATGTCCCTTTTAAAACATCGCCGTCTTTTTGTTTGTGTTGTTGCATTTTCCCAAACTTCATAAAAAATTAGGTACAAAAATTGCTGCTGAAAACTTTCCGGCAGAGCCTGCCTCAGAGCTTATACTGAAGACCGTATGAGAGGGAGAGCTGCAGATCATACATACCAGGGCCGTTTTGCCTGTATTGAACAACACCAAACAGGGCAGGGCAATATGGTAATGCAAATCGAATTGTGATTTGATCCATGGGACAATCTGCTTTTGTGAGAAAGCGCCATATCAAATTTCCCACATTTTCTGAAATAAACACTTTTCCACACTTGCCATTTCTTTTAGTCAGCCTTTGTCATGCTCTGAGTGAATGACAGGTGGATTTAACCAATTACAGTCAAGTGTAAACTTTCGGAAGAAAGATCACATTTTATCTTCATCTTTAAAAGGCAATATGGACATAGTAAGGGTACATGAATTGTGATAATCTAAATCATGATCATAAATATTTAATATTTATATAACATATAAAATAATATCGCCCACCCTACCACCAAACCATTACAGTTTCTTTGTTTGTCTGCATTCAGCTGCGACACCAGCCCTGCCCTTTAAGAACAAGCTGGAACAGACTTTAAAAGGTGGTTTGGCTGGAACAAAAAGCAACTCTGGTGCATGCTTCCTTTGCTAGCAGATTGGCCATTTTCCCCCATTACAGCATCTTCCATCTCTCCATGAAAGTTACAATCTTCTGAAATATCACAAACACCTTTGAAGAGATGCCATCTCCGGAGTAGATTAAATGGCAGCTGAGGTCTCAAATGAGGTGCTTAAGCAGCGTGAGCCGCTGCTGCCTATTGCCAAAATAGCACCCCCTCCGCCACTTCCAAAGAGCTTTTTTACCTCCATTTGTTGAAGCAGCGCTGCCATTTGGCCGTTGCTATGGCAACACTTCAACGCTGGCCCGTTAACTGCGTGGCAATAATGAAGCGTGGTGGCAGCTTTACTGACTGATTCCTCATTAATCTTAATGTGTGTCTGGCAGCTTCTCTGAACCATGCCACAAATCAAACCATCAGTGGAAGGAAGTTACACTCATGAGCGGTGTGCTCATTACTTTACTTACGATCGCGGCTGTCAATGTCAGTGACAGAAGTACAGCTGATGGTAACCTGTCACACACTGTAACAGTACACAAAGCTAGATTTGAAAACATCGTAATACTAATGCAAACGCAAACAGCAAAATGTACAACAAAAAACAATAAGTATTGAAATAGTGACATACTGGCTCATATACTGTATAAGCCACACTTTTTAGGTTAAACCTTTTTAAATATCGACAGTGTTACCCTCTTACCCTCATGAACATCGTTCTTGTGCCATTTTGTCAGCCTCGATGATCCTTCTGTGTCCCACAACTGTTCCAATAAGTAACTTTCCTAAGCCACAAACCAATTTCTCTACACTGATGAGCTATCAATTTTGTTTGTTTGTTGTCTGTAAAGGAGCATTCAAACTGCGGCGTCCGTTCGGATGCCCCAATTGGACGCGGGTACATTTGAAGGCAGGCGCATCCAAAAAATAAACTCACCAGCAGATGCACGCCCAAGGCGCACATGGAGTAGTTGTTGTATTTCCCAGGGTGGCTGTTCTCTTGATGCGACGGCAGACCAGGATGAGAGAGTGGCTTTGGTGTGTTTGCTTCACTAAGTCCAACAACGGAGGCGATTGCCTCGGCGGCTTGTCTGGGTCCACCAGATACTTCAGAGGTGAGCAAAGTTTAGAGAATATCATAATTTACTGCAAGAGCGGCGTCTGGATGACTTTTTTACCGGTGCAGGGTTTGTTTTGCTCATTCTTCAAATAATGAAATGCGTAAGTACATCACTGGAGTGTAATCTGTGATTGGTTGCGGCACTGCTTCGGCCGCTAGAAGTTCAGCTTTGTTCAACTTCCGAGTTGGCCGACGCTCAAACGCCGCCCCCCCCCACATCTTAAGGCTTACAAATTTCCAGGCATTTCATCTCTGCTCCCTTCTCAATGTGCTGTCATGTACCTAACAAATCAGCTCAAGTCCAAAAGATGTTCCAGTCCATTTTCCTCTAGATGGACTCCCTAACATCCTACTCATCCTTGTCCCAAAGATCGGATTTCCACAGCGACACAGGATGTTACAGTCCAGGCCACAAATATTCCTCCGACCATAAAAGTCAAAAGGAAAAGCGATGGTTCAGAGTCCGAAGACATTGTACGGCAAGCTCACTCAGAAAGGTTTACTCTGTGACTATAACATGTTTAAAAGACCTCCAGGAAACGTGAGCCGCACCGCTGATTGAAAAGCTGCTTTCAATGGTCAGTCACCCTCAGCCTGAGCACTGTACACAAAAGAAACCGCAGGAGAGTCATATTTAACATGCTTTTGGACACATCAGCTGGTATCCAACTCAACAGTAAGCGAAGGTTAACAGTTCGAGATAATGGAAGTTGTTGTTGTGCTTTGCAGTGGACAGATAAGAGTTTGTGGTGCTGCTAAAAATGCACTAACTTGAATTGTCATGAAACTTTAAACTCCATTTTGATTCTAAGAAATAGGTTCGAAATTGATTTAGATACCACAATATATTTTTTTTAGACAATAGACTGCACTTTTTAACACAACATTATAGTACTTTTTATGTTACAATGTGGTCTTACACTAGTTCTGATAAAGCAAGATTAATCTAAAACTGTTCAGGTAAAGTCACATTTGTCCTGTATGTGATTGTTTAGTATCGATAGTCAAATGAGGATCAAGTTATGATACTAGTTTTAGTATTGATTAGTACCTGATTTTGTCTCCATGTAGATAGAAGTTTAACGCCACACAAAGTGGCTATGTCAGATTTTTATTAAATTTTTTCAGGTAATTAACTAAACTAAAAGTATATATATCGTAGAAACAGCTCTTAGGGTCAAAATGAGACCCCCGGATGCCGTCTGTATCCAATTATAGATTTTTTTATTATCCGTGAACCAGGAAGTGCGCTGTTAGCCTGCTAGTTATTGTTAGCATTAACAGGATGGCAAAAGTCTGACAGTTGTGAAAAGCGTTATAAACTCATTGTGGCGAATAATTAGGATGCAAGGTAGTGGCGTGCGGTCAGGGCAATCAAGGTAAGCAGTGACTGAACAATAAAATCTAAAATGACTGTCACAACTATATTCAAATTGTTCCGAAATATATCTAAATAAGCCCGTTTTCCCCTCACTTCTGCGGCTGAAGCTTGGCTGGAAGTCACAATGTCTTTCAGCAATACCACAGGCCAGGAATTTTAGTTATTCGTCTGCCGCAACTGGGCACTCTCTCACCTTGTACAGAGGCCCGTTCATGTTCCGCTCTCTAACATGTGCTTTTACAATCTGAGTGGACAGCAGCTTGTTTTAGAGGTCTGCGCATGCGCTCTGACGACAACACAGCCTCAAATAGTGCTGGCCAATATGAATAATAATAATAATAATAATAATAATAATAATAATAACCACAATTAAATTTTATTTGGTCTTCATTAACATTTAATCTGTGCCATTTAACAAAAATAATATTACATTTTTTTCCGAGAAAATGTGACCTCTGCTCAAAACTGACAGAGGATCGACTGTGGACCCCTGATTCAAAAACCCCAACAAATAATTGACGATTTCACATGACCGGATCTCAATCTGACGATATTTAGATTAAGTGCCCAGCCCTACACTCAAAAATGCAATAAACCTGAGGGAATCTTGAAGGAAAGTTGTGGCCAACAGCAAATGTACAGAGTTTGCTGGACCAGACAGCGTTTCACCCGCTACCCTGAGATACTATACAGACGAATTGACCACAGTCTTCACAGACATTTTTAACACCTCCTTGGAGTCATGTCACATCCCAGCCTGCTTCAAGTAGTCCATCATTTTCCCTGTCCTCAAGAAGCCCCGATCATTAGACTTAATGACTACAGGCCTGTGGCGCTGACGTCTGTAATCATGAAGTCATTTGAATGCCTGGTCTTGCCCCACCTCAAGTCCTTCACGTCCTCCCTGCAGTTCCCCTACAGAGCCAACAGGTCTGTAGACGACGCCATCAACCTGGCACTCCACTTCATCTTGCAGCATCTGGACTCCCCGGGAACCTATGCCAGGATCCTGTTTGTGGACTTCAGCTCTGCATTCTGGCCATTCAACACATCCTCCCTGCTCTGCTCCAGGACAAGTCTCTCAGCTCAATGTGCCTGATCCACCTGCAGGTGGATCGCTGACTTCCTGACGGACGCAGCGCGTGCGGCTGGGGAAGAATGTCTCAGACACTCGGACTATCAGCACAGGCTTTCCACTGCTGCACCTCCAGCCATAACTCCGTAAAACTGAGTTTGCGGATGACACCAACCCTCATCGGGCTCATCTCGGACGGGGATGAGTCTTTCTACAGGAGGGAGGTGGACCGGCTGGTGTCCTGGTGCAGCGGTAACAACCTGGATTTCAATGCCCAGAAGACAGTGGCGATGATCATAGACTCAGGAAAGTCACAGCTCCCCAGCTCCCAGCCCCCCTCACTATGACAGACTCCCCATAACCACCGTGGACAGCTTCCTAGGCACCACCAGGACTCAAGTAGGCGCCCTCCATCAGCTCCCTCCTCAAGAAGGCCCAGCAGAGGATGTACTTCCTGCAGCAGCTGAGGAAAGCCAAGCGCCAGTGCAGATGATGGTGCAGTTCTACCACGGCAATCATTGAGTCCATCCTCACCTCCTCCATCACCATGTGGTACGCTGGAGCCACAGCCAGGGACAAACAGAGACTACAGCGCATTGTGCGTTCTGCTGAGAAGGTGATCGGCTGCAGACTTCCATCTCTGCAGGACTTGTACGTCTCCAGGGCTCTGGGACGAGCAGGTCGGATCACAGCTGACCTTCTCACCTCTGGACATGGTCTATTTGAACACTCGCGTCACCCTGGACATGGTCTATTTGAACCACTCCCCTCAGGCAGGAGGCTACGGTCCATCCAGACCAGAACCTCCCGCCACAAGAACAGTTTCTTTCCCTCTGCCGTAATCAATCACAGCACTGTTCACTTTCTGCACTACATCCGTAAATGTAAGCCTATTTTTATTTTATACTATAGTACATTTTAATTATTTTCTTTAATGCATGCCCTTTTGATTTCATATTTCTTTTATTATTGTTCATTGTTGTATGTTACACCTTAATGCTGAAACAAGTTCCCATGTTTGTGAATTTTGCTCATTGACAATGGCAATAAACCTTTTCTGATTCACGAATCAACAGCCACGCCAAGTAACATAAAAACTAGCTTTTAGAGTCTTTGTTTGTAGCTAAGGTTTGTTCACGTTTCTAATGATTAGACACTAGTTAGAAATACAGTCATTTAATAAAAGAGCTGGTTTGAGTAATGAATTGAGCAGTGAAGTGATATTCACTCCATTCAGCAAGTAAAGCAGGCATGGCTGTCTAGCTCAGTAGGTTAAGCATTTGCATTTAGCACAAGAGAGTGGGGTAAATCTTTTTTTACATTTTGCGTTAGGTTTATGTTATCCACAAAATATTGATGAACACCCCAAGTCTGCTTGCCCAACTATAAAAGTCACCACATACTACTGATGCTAAGATTGCACTAGGAAAGTAAGGAATACATTTGGACCATGGGAAACAGTTGAAATATATCAGACTTTGAAGGGCTGCACAATTGCAATTTTTCTGATAAGTACTGCAATTGTGATCAAATTTGTTACGTTCAGAGTGTAAATTTTAAACTCCATGAGCATCAATATTTGAGAGAAGACTGAACTGCTAAATGAATACAAGAACATGTTCACAGAGGTCTAAACTCCAGGATAAGATTTATCAATAAAAAAACTGTGTATTTTTTCTTGGCAGGGGACATACTATCACCTACAGTAAATAGTTGCGACCTCTGCGATTTGAGAATTTGCCATTTTGATTAAATCGTGATATATTGTCCGTGGAACCTAATGTTGGGTTCCAAGTATTATGGGAAAACTCCAGAATGCGATGTCTGATGTATAAAAAAAAACATCTTGTAAAGTACCTCACTGCCAAGCTTAAACCGCAGATCTCATCTATCAGAGCAGGAGGGTGGAACTCACTGTTCACTGTGTAATCAAAGAGCTTTTAGGAGAACCTTTGAGCTTTGAAGCAGCGTCCGTATCAGGAGATAGGAGTTTGATTTATGGGAGCTGCTCAGAGGCATTAGGCTAAATGAACACAGGAGAGGGGTTCCAGTGAGATGCATGTCCCGGGTCCACTCCAAAAAGTGCTTCTTCTCATCTTTTAAGTGTCACTTTCCGCCTGCCATGAATCACACACTCATGGAGATTTAAACAGCATTTCTAAACCAGAGCTGGTTTTAAAGCTGCAGGAGGCAATATATTACCCACTTGGTTGGACTTGACTAGAGTTCCAACTGAATTTATGAGTATATGCCTGAAAAGACATTTGAAACCAAATTTAAGATGATGTTGCTTTGACAGCACAGAATAACAAAGCAAAACAAAGACATTTTACTAATAATATAAATGTTATAATATAACATTCTTGAGCTACGATTATTAACATGACTATTTTACGATTATTCACAATTGTTGGCACCAAGATCAAACAACAATGAAATCCTTTGCTTTCTTTCAAGTCCAGCTTCATGAACTCAAACTTTCTGAATGAAAAAGTAATGACAGACACAGCCAAATAAAAATACTATACATGTAGTTTGGCTTTTTCTA
Source organism: Chaenogobius annularis (assembly GCA_015082035.1). NCBI lineage: Eukaryota > Metazoa > Chordata > Actinopteri > Gobiiformes > Gobiidae > Chaenogobius > Chaenogobius annularis. The sequence goes on from BJKM01000231.1 coordinate 362,175, forward strand.
GAGTATGGATTGAACTGAAATTACTCACTGTTCCTGCCTACAATTCTCACAAGTAGGTTTTTAGTTCTTAAGATCATATTGTGACCTGAATAATCACGATTATTGCTTAAATATTCTTGACACCCATAGTTATAAAAATACATTTGTGAAACCCACTTCAAACGTAACGAACAATTGATCGATCTCAATTTTCAATTCTATTTCATTTGGTCTTCTCAAAAACAAATTGGCTTTTAGAAGTTGAATTCATGAACACAAATTATACAGACTTTTAATCTGTTCCGTCAAATTTTTCCCTCCAAAGTCTGACCTCTGCTCAAAACCACATGCTTTTACTGACAGGGGATTTACTGTGGACTCTCATTTCAAAAACCCCTCGCAAATAATTGATTGATTCCATCTCGAGCTGACGATCTTTCGATTAATTGCTCTGCCTTGACTACATGTCACTCAAACTCAGAAAACTCTTTTCATTTTCCACACTACATTCCAGATTATCCAAGAACCACAATTTGTCTACTGTGATCACCGATTGTACTTTACTGCAGCCGCAAATTCAAGTAAAAAATAATTGTCAGTCATGAGGCCACATAAGACTGTATTCATATAGTGTCATTAAAAGCTGGTGTCAGACTAAGCACAAAGAATAGGGGTAATAAAGCCGCAGCTCATATAAGGTCCATGGCCCACAGCTGAGTGAGCGCTAGGGGACACATTTATTATTCCTCCTGCCGTCATCTTTTATTTCACATCATAATCAGCGCACCAACAGCGCGGCAGGTCACACACGCCTTCTCTCACTTCTGTTCTGTATTCATTTGCCATAACATTTTACATAAAAGTCACTTCACAGCTAGACTTGGCAGAATTTTAAAAGAATGACCTTATAAAAATGCCTGTAAATTAGAAGCCTATTCATACGATACAAGAATAAATTATTAGAGTTATATTATATGCCTTATCAGTTCAGCCACAATAAAAGGTCAAATCCAGTGATCACAAGTGTCCTTTTTAGGGTGCAAGAGTAATCACAAGCAAATCAAAATTACTTTAACTGGTCGCTCGCAGTCAGCCAATTGTAACAACTTCAATTATTTAAATCCTTTGTGTAATGCAAAATTTCCGGTTTCCATGGGATTGTATTATGTAGAAAATCTGCAAACCGTGTAGTTTAGATGTTCAAAGACATGCTCTCAAATGCGTATGATTCTTGGGTTAGTTTCTAATTAAGTCCTCTCAAATGTTAATGCTTTTTGTGGACAAAAAACAAACAAAAACATCCAAATCTAAATCTGAAAACTTTGTCCAGACTGCGGCAAACGATGCAATTATCTATACGAGACAATAAAAACGATTAGAAAGCATCACATCAGCAAGTCAAATATAGATAGGGAGACCCACACATTGATTTTTAGATCTTGAAACTGAAAACTCAACACTTGACAAAGACAAACTTGCAGAACCTCTAAATCTAAATAAAGAACTACAACACATCTGAAAAGAGATTGAACGCTTAATGGCATAATGAATCACACCACACATCACTTTCAATTTAATTCAGATTTTAAAAAAAATCTAAAATTATAATTTGTGTGCGATTATTTAAATGTTTTATTGTGTGATGTCCAAGAATAGTAAAATACATCATCATGCCATGAAACAGAATTGCAGAACAGTGTACATATAAATGCAATGTAGCAGTGGTTATTTTTCCCTTTCAAACTTACTTCACACTTCCCAAGCCAGAAGAACATGACCTGAACATCTAAAATCCTCTGTAGACCAACGGTTCACAAGTACGATTACCAATGCAAAACACAAAGAATGCTGTTAACCCGCACAACAAATACTTCCACAGCCTTTACTTTCCTCAGAATGGGTCATGTGCGTGCATTCTTTTGACTTTACAACTTCAAAGACTTCTCTCGCTCTCTCGCTCTCTCCCCCTCGCTTACAAAATAATTATTGGCTACAGTGCTGCAACAATTTCAAAAAACATATCAATACACCATGGATTGTTTTACCAAAGCACGACAAGGCTCTTCTGTGCCATGGTAGTCAATGTCCTGAGTGATGCAACCACACAGACACATTCAACAATCTCCCTCCATTATCCTGCAATACATTTCCATCTATGACACGACTGCTGAAAAAAAGTGAGGAATGGCGAGTAGATAAATAGGTTTTACACCAACTGAATAAGCAATGCTCCATGCGGGTCACATAGGTCAGTGTTAACAGCTTGCCCAAGGACAACTGCTCTGCCGGTCTGTTCCAAGCAATCATTCTCACACAGCTGTAACGCAGAATAAACAGCAGAGCACGAAACACAGCATTAATTCTTGCCCTACCTCTTTTTGGTTTGGGGAAACTTTCGTGAAGGTGAAAAACCACTTTCTCCACAAAGTGCTGGATGTTGCTTTGCCCCGGACCGCGCACGAACACCATCCAGTCGTGGGTGAAGCCTTCCACAGTGGGTTTCTTCCTGACCTGGGCTCGATGACCAAGTTCTAGTTTCACCTGGACAGCACCCTGGAAGACACATAACACTCTTTAAATAGGTTGGACGGATGAAAACCCTGATCAATATTAAGTTAAGGAACAACCATAATGAACAAGGGTGGAAACAAGGTAATCAATTAATCACAAATCAAGATCAAACTTTCGTTTTTCTGAACTAGACACAAATTCCAAACATGCCATGTGCTTAGAGAAGAGGATTTATGACTCAGACAATTTGCGCCCAGTTTGGCACAAGACAGGAGTAAAATTAGTGTTTTAATGAAAAAAAAAAAGGAAAAAAAAAAAGTTTAGTTGTAAATATACTCCACATGAGGATGTTAAAGTGTTAAATCGCTTTGGCTTCGTCTTTCTCAAATGAGTAAAAATCTCATATAAACGGGCCTAAACAAATAATCGATTAATTGAAAGCCCTTAAATATAATTTAAATTAAATGGGAGAAGGGAATAAAAAATGCACTGTTGATGTCTCAAATGATTAAAACGGATGCAAGAAAACCTCCAAAAGTTGACGTATGAAGTGGAGTAGGCAGCATTGTCCCAATTAAGAGAAATGTGAATAAATGTGATAAATCCGGGGGAAATAAAAAGTCCATGATGCACATGTAAAAATAGATCCTCCTGTCCTGCAGACACCCGCACGCATCGGCTCAAGCTAGCAGCGCCGTCTGAAAATCCTCTTTAGTAAAAAAAAAATAAAAAATACATGAGCCTCCAGCGAAGCAGCAAAATGTCCCCAAAGTCCTGCACGAAGCCCGGAGCATGGCGTGCGGAGGGACACTTACCGAGCCGGCCATCCTCGAGGCCCTGCGTCACTGTTATTTCATGGAGAATGAGTTTGGACCAGGAGCAGAGGTGAGCACAGTTTGTCTGTAACAGCGGACATGGTTCTGCTGGACTCAAGTCACACTCAACACTTTGAAAGCCTCACCGGCGGTCAAAGCCACGGCACTACGCGCACTACTTCCGCCACGCCTTTTGCAAATAAAGCACCGCAAACAGGGACGCAATTCTACAGTCTACGGAAGCAACAGGCACAAAGAAACGATTAACGCTATGATAACGAAACATTTCCAAAGATTTACATAATGCACTACAATCATTTCTGTTCATTTACCGTTCTGCCTGTAAAATTCCTCAGAATGGCATTAAACATCTTTCATTCATTCAATATCAGTTGTTTTATTACTCAAACATCCCTTGTAATATGCCTTCTTACTGTGAGCAGACTCGTCTCTCCACAGATCTGACCTGTATCATCATCTGGGGCAGAGCCATCACCATCTTCATGGAGATATAAACTCAATGCCAAATTGTGCAGGTGGCGTAACCTCCATTAGAAAAGTTACACAGTGAATCTTTATGTTTAAAGATGCAAGCTATGTTCACTATCTCTGTAACTACTGGGCCCCTGTTTAAAAGATGTAAGCACACATGAACAAGAAGGGGACATTATTTATTTACCCTCAAGAAAAATGTGGTTGCACAAAATCCATCAGAGTATTATTCATTGAAAGGACTTCAAGCCACTGAATTCTTGACAAAGATTATGGTTTGACACGCGCACTCTCTGTTTGGGTATTTCTTTCAATATCTGTAGTCACACATCTGAAATCATGATTTTGGATGTTTGTCTATTTACTATACTATATTACTGTAGCCTGTGTGATGTAATGACGTAAAAAAAAAAAAAGAAAAAAAAAGGAAAAAGGTGAATTAACTGTATCAGATCTTCAGTGCTCTTTGCATTTAGGGTTGAGGAGTGTATCAGCCTACTGTAGCCTATTTCCAAGCTGTTGAAATGAATTCCTTAGCTTCCTTACCTTCCTAACCCTAACCCAAATGGAATTGTTTAGTGTGTCACTAAAGAGTAAACAAACTCTGGCAGATAAAATAAGACATCTGTACAAACCCTGCAAAAGTAGAATAAGGGAATCTTTAGGAGAATTTTAAAAGTAGGATACATTTATAGTCTGCCATTAGCCTTTGCCTGGTGCAGTAGCCTACACTTCTTTTCAGAAGGCTTAAGGTTTTTTTGCTGTATGACTTTATTTTGTTCTTCCACACATAGTCGTGGTTTCCGCTCTCTGTGGTAGATTTCTGTTAACTTGACGTAAAGGTGTAACGCACGCGCAGTCTGGGGGCTGCGGGCAGAGCACGAGTAGATAAGAGCCAATCAGGACACCGCAGACTGGCTCAAAGCTCCAATCAGACGGCCGCATCTCTGCTCTAATTGTGTTGCCTTCATTTCTCTCGGGGGAGCCCGAGAAAGAAGCATGTGTGAGCAGTTTGACCAATGTTGTTCTCAGGTAGTCCACTAAACTGTTTTGTTCACAATAGAAATTACATATTGAACACTATCATTACACACGAGCCTAATAGTTTCATGTACATAGTATAATAAAAGCACATTAGATACAAATCCAATGCGTGAAGGATTAAGGATTTAGCACAGGATTTGTTTATAGCAAAGTAATAGTTTATAACTCGTATCTGTTCATTTCTCAGTAATTTATGTGTTGTACTTTTGCCCACACCACGTTGTGTCGGATTTAAATATAAGACTGAAAAGGCTGTCATAGTGGCATGCTACAAAGAATCCAACATATGTGTAGTATTTTATCATAAAACATCTGAAACAAAACCTTATTAAAGCACTCTTTAATGCGTGGTTATTTTCGAGCGAATTTTTCCACTTATGTATTTTGGTCCTCGTCGTTCTCCGTAGTCATGCCGCTGTCTTCAGACTTTGGATGAATGAGGTACACTTTGAGCTCCACTCGTCAACTTATCACTTATTCGCGTTATAATCACTGAAGTATCGTTACCTTGGGCTATCTTTACCTGAATATACACTTGGATCGATTTAAATTCATCCGTACAGCACACACAAACACATTATTACGCTGTAACGACTATTAGCCCTTTTTGCTAGCAGCATAAAGTTTGTCAATTGCATAATTTAGTCCAATGTGTTCTTTTGTTGTTGCTTATGTTGCTGCAGGTATTTGCTTTGCTGCATTGCGTTCTTGTCGTGCATTTTTATTGGTGTTGTGTTGTATATGTATGGGTAACCTAAGCACATTTTAAACATTAAGACAAAACAGAAAAATAAATGCACTACATTTATAGTCTTGAATAAGTTTCTAAATTTCACTTTTGGAGGTTGCATGTTACTGCAAGTGTTTGGTTAATGGTGGTCCTGTTGAAGCTGTGTTGTGTCTTCCATATGTTTTTAAGTTTTTGAATGTCACTTTGTAAAATCATACAATATTTTAGATTTGAGACTTGAGAACACTTTTCTTGTATTGTTTTTACATTTCTACACTATATTTTTCTTTTGCTGCAGGGACTTGATGCTTCCACTTTGACTTGAAAGTTTGTTGCACTCTAAAAACCTTAAAAATTGCCACCAGGCGCCTGTCTGGCATGTGCATTGAGTCCCACAATTAAACCAGGGCTGGGGTCCCTTCTAAAGCCTCTGGGGGCTCAACACTGTTCACGCTTTGTCTTCCTGTTCTATTGCTAGTGCAGACCTAGCAGTACGAGCTGGGTCATATTGTGTGGCTGTATAAGGTAAATATGTTGTCGAACCCACTGGAACACAGCCTAGACACTAAAAAACAAAGATATTCATTATTAATACATCTTCGGTTAAGTTGCAACATGAAATTACATTTTTTGTTTGCCGTACCTGCACCACCTTCACCATATTGTGTGACGTAAACTTATCAAATTGGGTTTACATTGGCTTATATTGACAGGTTAAGAGACACCATAAAAATGTACCATAAAATACCACTGAAATACACAGTTGACGGTTGAATTTAGGCATGTGTGTGGGTTGTGTTGGCTTACCTGTGTCTCCACGAGGTTGTGTGTAGCAGTGACCGCAGTGCACAGTGTCCGGGGCAGGCTGCTGGACAGTACAGCACAGTACTATGACTTATCAGTGAGATAACAGTGGGGGGGGTGTTGGTAGGCGAGCGTGTGCGTCTGTAGGGGAGGGGGACGACCACACCGGGCTCGTATTGCCACTGTTTTTAGTAATGATAGCGCATTATATTGGTTTACAAGCCACTTAAGCACTTAAACAAACTCCCTGCTGTAAACAGTATCTGATACAGTATGGTGAAGATGAGGGGACGCTTCCTGAAGCCTGACAAAGCATTTCGGTTGTATTTTATGCATTATAATGGGTTTGTTAGAATTTAGGGAAAAGGATACCCATTTATTAGTGCGCGTTTGTTTATTATTACACATATGGATCGCAACCAGAGCTGGGAGTTGTATTGAAAAATGGATAGTATCACAATAGTTGTTTTTGAGATCTATTAAAAATGACTTCAAAAAGAGTGGTGTGGTCTGATGCATTGTTAAAATGTTGTTTGATGACACACTAGAACACCAGAACATTTTCTGTTTAACGCTCATTTGTTGACCTGGTTTATGGGTCGTATCTCTGTAATAACTGGGCTATCCATAAGAAACAAAAACGGCACAAAGTTCTACGTCATTATTCAACCCCAAAGACGTGATTGTTGTCAGTTGAAAGGTTAAGCTGATCTCTAACAAGTGATAATATAGGTCAACATTTGTAAATTTGTAGATTTGTCATAGCAGAGTTAAGTTGATAAAAATTGAAAAGTCTACAATTAAAGGTGCACAAACCTTTTTGTTTATCGGCTTGTTTCCATGGAGATGTTGTTGCTTTGCCTGGATTGTTCCCCAGCATGGCATTAAAGTGATCTATCATCAGAATCGGCGTTATTGTCATTGTCAAAACAATTCACAAACTTTGATCTTGCTTTGGCTGTACATAAATCAATGAATAATAATAATTTTACACTCTTAATCAGCTCATGTAGTTTTTTTGCTGAATAAATATCTAGACCACAGGCAATCTTACTGTGACCGTTGCGGGTTCACATTTCCACAGATCTGAGCTGTAACTTGGCCTGGTGGGCTTCTTTTCTCCATTGAGAACCCAGAAATGCTATATAGTGCACTTTTAAGTCCTATGCAATTATGCTTTCATCGTCAGTGTTTTGCTTGTGAACTGGACTGTGTTTTTGCACTTGAAGTCAGAAGTGCCATATGCCAGTGTCACTCTTCCTAAATGGACCTGGGAGGATACAGGGTCTGCACAGTGTCCCACAGAGGTGGGCAGGTGTGTGGTGATCTCTCGTGGGAGGGCCAGCCTGAGATCGCCTCAGGGCTTGAACACAGTAATCCGGATGTGGTGTTGATTTGCAGGATTCCCACCACTTAAAAGAGACGACCAAGTATAATGTTTGCATGCTTCGAATGTATGTGTTCTTAGAGGATTTGAGTGGATCTCTTGCATGTACAAAAACGAAAAAGGAATTCCAATAAACATCAGCCTTAAGCACCTCTACTACTACTTGTACTATCATTTATAGCTATAATATCTTGGCTGGTACTACTACTTATATCTCAGAAATTTCTCCCTACTTGTTTTATACTAGGGCTGTAACAATTAATCAACTAATTGAGAGAAGTCAACTATAAAAAAATATATATTTTGATTGTTATACACACTTTAAAACACATACAAAATACCTTTTTATAATAAAGACCTTAGCATTATTTTATCAAAATGTCTTTAAAGAATAAACTATTTCCAATTTTATATACTTTATTCATTAATATTCTCTTATCTAAAAGCCTTCAGTCACAATATTTAAACCTTTTATTTCCTCTCTATTTTTTTCTTTAACTAAGCTGAGAATAAAACAAGAATGCCCTGGAGTTAAAATTGTGCTATATTTCACTTTATAGAAAAAAAATGACTTAAAAACCCAACTTTTTGGTCAAATTAAAATGAACCTAAAATCACCTTCTGTAGCAGCTGTATATTCAGAAACAACTGGTGGTCTGCTCTGAACCATATTGTCTGACCTAATGAGACAACATGAGATGGGCGAGCGCTCGGCTTAGCACCCTGTGACCTCATCAGCAAGCTGGTCTGCTCTTGACTTGTAAATAATTTAATGCAGAATTATGTCCACGGCTCCTCCAGGTCAATAATGTGATAACTCGGGGCTGGGATAGGCTTTCAAAGAGGCAGAGAATACCTCCAAGCACTGCCTCTCCTCTCCATTAGGAACAACAGGTGGCTGCATCACTGAGCTGGTGTTTCAAAGCCACACTGACTGATATGTGATAGTGTTGAGTTGAATGCGAGGGTATCACTGAGCGTGAGCTTCAAAAATGTCTTTCAAAATCCGAACAAAACTACTGAAAGACATGCATGCGCCGCTGTTATCGCGTATTGTTTGGATGGTCACAGTTTGATAATGTGGCCAGATGTCAGAGCAAGCTAATGCTACCCTTATGCTGTTGGGTATTTTGTTTTGTTTTTCCCAGGCGTGACCGGCAAGCTTCATGGAGAGTCTGAAGATGAGATTTGATTTTCCCAACCCTGTTATACAAGCCCAGGTAAGATTATTTCTATTTCCTGAATTTTGTAGATGCACAACATGAAGAAATAAATCATTCCCATTTATTTTGGGTGCATATTGACTGATGTGTTTTTGTTGTAGAATGTGCGTAATCTTGTTGCTGCTGTTCTCAAAGAAAAAGGGCAGAATGGACAGATCAGCCAGTCCTCCTATCAGGTGAGTTTTATTTTAAAGGAAGAGGAGGAATCTTGTCTTCCATTCAAACACATAATGACGTGTGTATTCCCTGACCAGGGCCCAGCGTTGGAGACCCTGTGGCAGCAGTGCTCTGGTGACAATGACCTGGTGCGGTCAGTGTGTTGTGAGGCTCTGGTCCTGCTGGTGGAGCAGGGACACACTGACCTGCAGTATGTGCTCAACGGAGTCCTCAACCTCCTTCCCTCTGCCAGGTACACAAACACTACACTACACGACACAATTAAGGTTTCATCCACATACCTTAGACTATACTATCATTTTAGAATGCATGCTCTTTATTCCATATTCTCATTCAGGTAAGGCACTTCAAGATTAGGTTAATTGATTATGTTGATTATTCAAGTCACAATATATTTGTAAGAACTAAAACATATGAATCTTGACCATTGAAGAAGCAATATTAAGTATTTTTAAAAAAAAGATACATATAAATATAAACTGCTTTTTTATCCATCAGTCACATTTTTGTCACATTAACTTTATTCTTTCATTCAGTAAGTTACATTTTCTAAAGCTAGTCACAAACTTGATGATTAGTAACGTGTTAAAAATAACTAAAGTTACAGATTTTTTTGCTGTTTAGTTATGTTCTCAGTAATTGTGAATAATCGTTCAGTGCTGTTGTTTTCTTTCACAATAATTGTAACACATCCCTAGTCCAATTGAGTAAAAACGTTGGTCTTTGCTCTCAGAAATGTGCAGGGGCTGATAAAGGTGATTGGACAGTTGCTGCAGATGCAAGCTGACCAGAGAGACCCCAGTAAACCCTTTACCTGTCCCTACTCTATCAGGTCAGTGCCATAATAATGCATTTTTTTTTTTCATACTACTATCACCACTTACAAGCTTGGAAAATGCATGTGGGCCACTCTTAGCCACAGGTGTCATGTGTTTTCCTTTCATGTTTTGTATGGTGAAGTTATTGATCCCAGAAGACTCTCTAGTCTTTGTACAGCAGTAGTAACAGTAGTGTTGCTGTGTCCGACTGGCTGGTTGAATACGACCACCCCCCCCTCTTGTCCTCCTGCTAGCTCAGACCGCCACCTCTGCCAGGATCCCAGGGCCTCCTTAATCAGTTCCAGCGGGTGATAAAAAAGACTAAACCCCTCCTGCCTGCTCCCACTCTCTGGACCTCTGATAGTCTTACATCTTTTTTTCTCTTGGACCAATCTTATCCAGCGCGTCTCTGTTCCCTCTCGCGTCTCTCCTTCCTTCCCATTGTCCCTTCCCTTCTCATTCCATCTTCATCTGTGTCTGGTGTGTCTGCGGCTGTCTGGCGACGTGCCCCTCCCTGAAGGGAAGATGAATGTACTGGGGGCAGCGGGGTGGCGGCGTTGGCCTGGTAGCCTGGCCCTTCATTGGCTCCTCTGGCCCGGGCACTGCTGGGTAACTGTAAGTGCTGCGGGATTAATGGAGGGTGCACACTGGTGCCCATTGTTGACCGTCTGCTCAGCGCTACCCCGTGCAATCTGCCACGAAGAGCACATCGACTTTAGCCCTCAGCGGGATCAGGGCCGGACCACGGCTGTGGCCAGTCTGTCTGCAGCTTACAGTCTCTGCACTTTCTGAAAAACAGAACATGGGTTTGAGAATTGGCTGTGGGCAATGTTCCAGCTTGTATGTGAAGGCGTAAATTACTGTTATACAACAAACATACTACTAATTAGGTACTTATAATGTATCTAATTTAGTTTTTACAAAATCTAATTAGAGGCAGGATATGTATAAAACAAAAATAACAATATTGCTGTTTTGGAGTTCTGCTAAATTAAAACATCAAGTATATTGTTTAGTGTGATGGCCAAACCTCATCCAAGGTTCAACCAATGTGTACATTTTAGCCCATTCCTGATGCATTGTGAAAAATTTTGTTGGCTGAGATAATTATTATTGTCAATATCGCCCACCTCTGAATCTAATTAGTGTCTTGATCACTACTCTTCAGTTCGGGGCCAAACAAAAAAAAATGTTATGGGCAAATTGTAAAGTTATGTAGTTATTCAAACTTGTTATGATGTATTTTAAAAGCAATGAACACATCATTGTCAAGTAATGAGTTTTGAATGACATCTGTAGTGCATAGAAATGTCTAGTTCAGGCCAAATTGCACCTGTCCCGTTGGTGAACTTGGAGTTGAACGATAAGGAAACTCACCCTGTCTACACTTCCTGCCTCCTCCTTTGTCCACTGGCCTGAAGGTGGAGAAGGCCTGTGGAGGATCTGATGGATGAGAGGTGCAGTGGAGCTGAGGGGAACCTGAGGAGAGGGGACGAGATGGTCAGACAGATTACAGCTTCAGCAGACAAACGACAGGGGGTTCGTTTAGGTCTAGGCCACTGCACAGGCACGGACACGTTTGCCTCTAGCTTCCGTCACACATGTTTGGTGATGGATAGATACCGCTGCTAAGTATAACCATGGGTTCACCCTCATGACCCGTTTTAGGTGACCCCAACTTGGTCAGAGCAGAAGCCAAACAGCACTTCACCTTGGATTTGACCCTAGTGTTTGTCCCTGGCTAATGGCTCAGCAAATTAGCAAAGTTGATGGTCACGGTTCTTGCCTTGTGTTTACACTCAGTGGACAGAGTGGTAAACAAAGCCGACAGGCAAGAGCGGATGCTTTAAAGGACCGTCCGGAAATTTGGAGGATGTTGGACCAAATTCGGCAGGTAGTAATATTTCTAAAAGGAAATAGTTTCAACTGGATTAACCCTGAACAAAAATTCTGGAACCGATACCCAATCCAGTACATTTTTCTGGATTAGAATCAATACCCAATACCAGAAATTATTACAGCCTCCACCAAGGCAAGTGAACTTCACTTGGATATGTACGTTCTTGTATTCTCAATAACTGCTAATTCATTTGTCTCCTCGATTTTTCTTTCATTGAATTATTAAACTACGATTTTTCCAACAATGTTTCCTCATCATTAGTTTACTCATCCTGTATTGTCCTGTGTAACTGATGCTCGAGTGTGCAGAAAATTCCTGTTTCCCCGCCCACCTCAATGTACTTACTTGCGATTATTTTTAAACATTAAAACTCCAAGTGAACTATGTATGTTTTGAAAATGTCACGTAGCCACTCCTACTAAATAAAAACATGTAAATAACATGCTTGTTACAGTGAAATGTCACTATGTAGAGGCGGTGCTATACAGTTCTGCAGTTTTGAACAGGAAGTCAATGGACCTGTGTCTGTTACTAAGCCATTTGATAGATGCTCTACTTATAGTATGTTATAGTTCAATACTCAATACATAAAATAAAGCATAATGTCTCCTTTAAGGGCCTCTTTTGTAAATGTTGACTTTGACCAACCACAAAAACAACGGCAGTCGAGCTTAAAACCCTGAAAGCTAGTAACGATCTTTCCATTATGTTTGAAAACCGGTGCTACTCCCAAGGTGAACACTCACCCTAATCTATATTTATGCTCTGCACTTCCTGAATATGGGTTTGAGTTGTGTCAGTGGATCCTCGTGTGAACATAGCCTCTGCTCTGCCCCTGTTGTGTTGTGCAGGAGTAGCCCACATCCATACATCACGGCGTTGGAGAACCGCGCCGACTGCTGGGCCGCTCTGCTCGTGGAGATTGATGACTTCATACGACGAGCCGCCGACAGGCAAGTGCAGCCGCGGCAACGGAAGCCTTGAACCCACCTTCCAAACCACTCCCTCCCACTCTGCATGAATCTTATAACGCCATCTGCAAAGAGTGCAGCCTGACATATAACTCACTAGTCCCCTGTCTGCGAATTATGTGAAGTAATTGAATGCACACGCAGAGGCAAAAGAGCACATGAGAAATGAGGTTACTTTGCATGGGCCATGGGAGTTTTAGGGAGTTATTGGTTGCGGTTCTTAATGGAAAAAACTAGATGTAACACTGAAAATAATTAATAGCTGTTTCAGATGAAAAAAGTAATTCAGATAATAACATAATTGTATTGTTTTGACTAGAGATTGACAAATTAGGCTGTTGTTCAATTATGATCTGTCGTAGCTCGGTCAAGTGTCCTTATTTCTCCAGTATAATTTAATAATTCATCTCCTCTTCCTTTAAAATAAAGCTCACCTGTATGTAGCGTCAAATCCACTTGCTAAGGATCTCTCCCCCAGACCCAACAATAGGGTTGCAACGATTAACTAATTGTGACCAGTTGACTATAAAAAATATTCGTAATAGTATTATAATCATCGTAATCGTTATCTGGACGTACAGACACATACAAAAAGACCTTTTTATAACAAAGACAGAGAAAAAAAGAATAAACAATTTAAGATTTTTATCAATGATACACTTTATTTGTAAACATTTTCCTATCTAGAAGCCTTAATTCACCATATTTCAACCTTTTATTTGATTGATAATGTGTAAAAAGTCTCAATGTACAATACAAATTATCATTTGACTCGTCGCTAGTGTCAGCCCTAATCAACAATAATTGTGTATTCAACCTTGGGTCTCCTTATTTGTATGTTTTTATTTAGAAGTTTTGGAGACTGGCCTGTATAATATCAAAATCCAAGTGCCGTCTGCCTATGGCAAAGCCTTAAGTTTGAATTTAATCGACCTACAAAACCTAAATCTGTATGCTAATTAAGTACCTACGTTTTGTTTTGTTTTGTTTTAGAAATGAGCCAACGTACATCACTATGCTGGTTCCTTTCATGCGCTACTTGTACTGTGAACCCCAGAGGCTTTCCCAGCATGCACTTCTGCGACACAACCTCCTTCGGGTTCTCCTTCCTGCGAGCCCAGCTGTCGAATCAGTCTCTGAGAATAAAGATGAACAGAGGAGCTCCTCGGTGTCTGACAGCCTCCTGCAGTGCATGTGCCAGCTGGTCACACACATGCAGGTACGAGGTTACACTGTGTAGGGCAGTGTCTAATGGCTGTTTATGTTAGCTGGAAGTGGATGTGCCCTCAAAGCCCCTTCCAAATGTAGCTTCTCCAAAAGTTGTTATTCTTTTAATTTGATGAGGACACTAATGTTCCCAACATGTAATGATAGCTTCTTGTCTTCACTACAAACTCTTTCTCTGCTTGGGTCATGTTACTAATACTTGTGACATGTTACTAATACTTGTGACACACGACGTTCCCCAAAATTTACAGCAGAGGGGAACAAATATAGAATACATGCATTTTATTGGAGTGTAAGAGGTAACACGTTTTCCATATAGACATAATATATTCATGCAGTCATAAGGTTCTGGTTTTATGCTACATTTTCAGGACTTTTTACCATTCGAAAGTTGTTATTCATCCCTCTATAAGTTTAGAATGTGAAATTCTAGTGTACTGTAATGTGCAGAATAAATCATATTATGCAACCTTTAAGACTAACCCTGTCCAGACCCGCATGCAATTTAGCAAAGGAGTCAGGGCACTGGTAATAAGTCTATTTAATCTTCCTACTCAATGTGTGTTTGCATATCCTTCAAGCTATCATGAAACCGGCATATATATGTCACAGTCAATACCTCACAAACCGTAAAATATAAGATTCTATGTATTTGACACAGGTGGACAGTGTGGAGGCGGTGATGGAGCTGCAGGCCTTTGTCGGCACTCTTCTTCAGGGTCTGGTTGGGACGTCCACAGAGCGGTGGCAGACAGAGAGGGCAGGACTGCTGCTCCAGCTGCTGTGTGCCTGCCACCGCTGCCTCCTGTTACATGGAGACTGCAGACCCATGCTCCAGCTCATTCAACAGCTGCTGCCTGCATGTCAACAGGTTTAACACTATAGGCTCTTTAGGCTCTTTTCACACTACTGTATTGTTTTCATAATAGACTACTAAGATGTTGTATTAATCCATTACAAAATGACTCTCATTTGACATGCTTATAGAGTTGCAAGTAGCCATATTTTTAAATATCTATGTTTCTATTCTAAACTAAACACATCCTAATCACAAGGGTCAGGATAGATACCATTTGGAACCAGATGTGAACTTCTTTTTGCACCATTTGCAGTTCATGGCAGGTCCAAGAAGTTTAAGTAAAGCAAATTGAGCCATTAATAATGTATGGCAGTCTACTTAACTTCCTGTTTCTCAATGCACACATGATTGTTGCTTAAAAATGATTGTTGACAAAAATGCATACAATGTCTGACTGAAAAATATCAACACAATCCATGAAGTCTAGATAGATATGGTGGATAAAAGCTATATACATCGAAATAACATAGATAACATGTAGGTAAGATATGTATTAAAATCTTTGCAGTACATTTGATCATTTTCACATGCTGCCGTGTTGTAGGAGGTGCCAGTGGACGAGCTGATGATGGGTGTTGCGCTGCTCCTGTTGGAGGCTCCAGCCGCTCAGCAGAGCAGCCTGCTCAGTCTGGGTATGCGTGTATAGGGACTCACTGTGGGCTACATACTGTACATTATATACATCAAACTCATGACAGGATGTTACAGAGGTATGCAATTACTTCTGTCTCAACCTGCTCCAACAGGTTCTGAAAACGTTTAATTACAGGCAGCTTCTGTACAGATGACTATCAGCACCAGTCTGTATTGCTACAATGTTTTAGTGTCACTCACTCATAAATCACAAGATGTTTTATTACACTTTTTCTCATAAAACAACAGGATTAGGCTGTATAGCTAATTTTCTCCTCAAAATACCTTATGTTTGTTAGCAGGATGAACTGAGCATCATGGCTGTATTTTGCAAGGAAACAAGGAATTACAGACTTTGTAATAAAACAAGGAACAATGTATTTCCTGAAGGATTTTGGGCCATGGCAAGAAAGGGCAAAGTAGTACACAAATGAGTAGATTTTGAACCATGATTCGGGAACTATAGATGTATCCTTTTCTCATTCTTGACCTATGTTCTTATATTCAGCTTTAGCCCTCGCTCCGGAGCACACTGAGTTCTGTCCCTGGTTGGGTCCAGTCCTGGTTCTTCCCGTGCTGCAGCTTCAGTCCTGTCTAGGTCTCACTGAACCTTTGGCTGAGCGACACACGCACAAATTGAACCAGCAGTTCTGCAGCCGCCTGCTCCAGAACGTCAGCAGACCTACACAAGCGCCCGCACAGGTGAACGGTTAATCCCACCCGCTCTCTCTTTGAGTATTTTGTGTGATAAGCATGTGTTCTATCTCTTACAAAAGAACATGATGGTATGACAAGACTGAATGTCTGTCCTTTTCTCATCCTCATTTCAAGCTAAGGTTGTTCTGTCCAATAAAGCCTACAGGCCAAAAAATCCTTAAAAATAAATCAATAAAACATTATAAAAGCACAATCTTTACATATATATTTTTTCCTGCTGCCAAAAGGGCATTTGAAAGGTATCCATCTTTTGTGTCATTGCAGGAGTTTTGTCTCCCAGATACATAGTTTTAAAATCAAGTGGAATGTTAATTTTGAAGATAGTTTGCAGTACTTTATTCATCTCAGTCCAATATTTATGAACAGTTGGACAATCCTAAAACACATGATACTGAGAACTTACCTTGGAGCCACAATTTTTCCAGAAACAAGTATTTCACTGTGTGCACTTGGACATGGTGTTATTATATTGAAATAGATATTTTCAACTTATGTATGTACTGTGACATTAAACAGTTTAAAACAATATAATATTTATATTATAATAATTTAATATTTATATATATTATTCTGAGTCATATTATTGAAGGAGCAATGACACGTGAACACATTCAATCTAAAAAAGGTTTTGCCATACATTCACTTAAATCATTATTCTCTCTTTGATAATGTGAACTTTTCCATCCCCAGCGCGGTGGTCAGGTGGTCCTGCCCCTCAGCTCCTGGTTCAGTGAGCTCAGTGTGGCCCTCTGCACTCTGTGGACAGTAGCGGCAGATCCTGAGGTGGCGTGTGACTGGCTGTTGTCTGTTAGTGCGGCTCTGTCCTCCGGCCTGCGCCTGCCCTCGTCCTTCACCCTCGTCGTGAGCTACCTCCTGGTCACTGGCCGAGAAGACGTCTGCCCACTGGCTTTGAACGCTGTCCAGAGTATAGCTTCAGCTGACCCCTCCCAGGTACACATGTCAATTTATGATTGTTGAACTGGGCATTGATGTAGTCTCTTAAAGGGGACATACAGTGGCAAAATCAACTAAAATGAGCTTTTAGATGTTTAATCAAAGTTGTATTTTGATTGATTCCTGCATGTAATTCCTGTCTTCACTTTCCCCCTGGGACTTGACTGGATGAGTTATTGTATTAGTATACTTGTTAAGGCCAATTAAAGTGTAGTGACTATTAAGTGGGTGGAAATTAGCAATTTTTCTATAACCTGGTACAAACATAATTCCTCTTTTCTGTAGGTCAATGTTTTTTTTGCACTGTCCCTGATAAATAAACAAATAAACAAAACACATAAATGAAACTTTGGCACTTGTTACGGTGAAATGTCAATTTGAAGAGGCGGGACTTATCAGTTCTGCAGTTTTAAACAGGAAGTCAATCGACCTGTTTCTATTACTAAGCCATTTTCGATCGTTTTAAATCATTGCTGTTTACAATGTTTACAGACAAAATATACAAATGATCATCAACTGATGTTATATACTAAGTACCCAAAAAGATCATAATATGCCTCTTTTAAATCCCTAATTTCAAACTTCTCACTACACAGCATGAAGAATTGAGCTCCTTAAGTTGTAATGTTCTCACCCACTCACTGACTCCTCATAGAGTTCAACAAGATGGACTCAAGCATCTCCACCTTTGTCTAACAGTACGGTAGTTTGTTATTGTAGGTTTAGTGGCTACTGTTTCATGTAATATTTGCTCAGTGCTGTGTGAGAAGAAATGTATTACTGGATTATTTTCAATCTTGTGTCAGGGTTGTCTTTGTTGATGTAATATGTTTGTTGATTTGTCTCTCCAAGCAAAATTATAGGCCAAACATGGCTGCAAAAGTCACTGTGTCCCCCTGCCCTCAAATTTGTCCACAACAGGCAATGACAAGATAGGACTTAAGCGTTTTATTATTTTGTAAAATATAGCAATGGTTATATCACTAATTTCAAAGAAACTAGGGTTGTCAAAAGTATCAAAAATCAAATACTAGATACGAGACTAGATACTCATTTATCTATTTGTCTAATGTCTAATGAAAGTGTTTTTGTTGTTTGCTATCATTGTGGTAGCGAAATTGGTATTGAGTATCTAGCCAAATTGAGTTTGGATGGAAGAAAGCAAATTAGTAAAAAAAAATAATTTATATTGAAAAAAAATCATAACTTTATGATTTATATTATATACACACACACACATATACATACATACATCCACCCACACACATATATATACACACACACACACACACACACACACACACACACACACACACACAACACACACACACACACACACACACACACATACATACATACATACATACATACATACATACATACATACATACATACATACATACATACATACATACATATATATATGTGTATGTATGTGCGTGTGTGTATGTATGTGTATATATGTATGTATGTGTGTGTATATGTATGTATGTGTGTGTATATGTATGTATGTGTATATGTATGTATGTATATTTATGTATGTGTATGTATATATATATATGTATGTATATATATATAATTTTTTTTAACAAAGCAGTGCAAGAGCAAAGCCAGAGCACCAGACTGCATTAGCCCCTCCATACAATGATGTGAAATATCACACTATGTTATAAGTGTCTCATTACCAGGGCTCGTTAGACGCGGCGCACTATTCCCCCTTGCACGCTTAATTGCTCCCAAAGTGCCAATCACGCCGCTCGTTTGATGCTGAGGTAGAAGGTTATTGGCATATGTGAATCTACAGAATGTCCCAATATTCTGGCTCATAGTAGGATCAGCTTTTTTGTTACAGGCTGGATTTCTGTCTGATGGTTATTGAATGTATTTTCAAGTTTTTTTGTGTGTCCTTTTTACAACTGGGCCAAATGTGTTTCTCTTTCCAAATGGTTCCAGCTTATGAAATATCCACTTTTTCAATAGTAATGTTATGGGTACTATTGATTTCATGTTTAAATGGCTTAGAATACAATAGAATAGAGTGCGTTCATAAACCCTTCACCACAGTAGATTTTCTAGATCCTTGTGGTTGTTTTTAGATTTAATAAGTTTAATAGTTGCAAAAATGTCTAATTTTCAAATGAGGCAGCGCTTGAACCAATAACAAACTGTACACATTGCACATTCCTAATTGTATGGATCCAAGTGCATATGTCAAGGGTCACAAACTTGAAGGAGACTCGGTGTGTGGCCCCTCCCGCGCAGGTGAAAAGGAGGTGGCGACCAGCTGCTTCATGTTAATTAAAGCCCACATATGTCCATGGAGCGTGACTGCTTTATATATTTGACCTCAGCACTCACATATGATTAAGTATTAACCCTGCATTGTCCTTCACTCTTCTCTCTGCTGCTCGGGCCCGTGAACACTTAATTGAGCGTCTCCCGATGAAGACGTGAGAGACGGAGAAAGGACAAAGAATAACCTGGACGCTGATGTTGTACAATATGGGCTTTTAGGAATATGAGAGGATAATTTGGGGGTTGGGACATGTAGAAAGGAAGACGGACTACCACATTTTCGTTTTCCTGTTGTGCTGTAAAACCATGTTATAATGCTTGCCCAAAAGCTAATCGAAGTTATATTTTGATTTGATTGATTGATTCATGCATGTTTGAGTGATCCTGTACACATATAGAAATCCCATGCTGTCTACTTACTGAATTGAAAGCATGAACAATTCCTGAGTTTTTAAACAGGAACTCATTGTTTTGGGACGAGACAAGATCTCGCAAAAATGAAATTACCGCAAGATTGTGCACACTTTTGGATATTAATCTCGTGAGATTTTCTTTTCTTTTCATTTTACTTGGACAAAAAAAGGCGCAGTTCAGGTTACATCTAATGAGAAGCTGTAGTTATAAAAAGCACATCTACAATGATAGCAAAAATATTAAATCAAATAAATGAAAAATTGTATGATGTGTATTATGTGAACTGAACCGCTCTGTTTATTCATTATAATTATTGGAATTCTGTCTTGTCCGACACTTACTGTAAAAATGTTTTATCTATATTGAGCATACATTCGATAAAATGTAACATTATGATCTACGTATGTTGTACTTTATTTCTAAGAACCAAAACAAGCATAATGTCTCTTTTTAAAATCATCTAAAGTTTTCCTTTATTTTAAACTCGACTTTGTTGTTGATCATAGTGTGTAACGTGTCTGTAGGTGCCCTCTTTACTGCCTGTGCTGCTGTTCAGGTTGGGGAGGGAGAAGAGGCCTGAGCTTTCACATGCTGTGCTCAATTGTCTGCCAAACCTGGGGACACACAAGGTACTGCCTCTTCAATCTGATATCTGAGTTCAATACTTTCTGCCTTTTAATGAAATAATGCATGGTCAAAGTTCCCTTCCTTGTAACTATGTGTGCACGACATTGTTTTCCTTTTCCAGTTGTGCGTCCCCTTGGTGCTCCAGACTCTACATGTGTTGGCAAGCGCCCCCAAGCTGCGACCTGTGGCAATGCGCCTCATGACCGCGCTGTGGAAGAAGCAGGTGTGGCGACGTTTACATAGCTGTTTGCGCTCAGTTGCTGTTTGGACACTTGTTATTTTGATGTTTCTTTGCACAGGACCGTGTTTATCCTGAGCTACAGCGGCTCCTGTCCCAACAAGATAACAGGGTGGTACTGGGACGGGACGCCCAGTGGGAGCAGCTCCTGTCCAGAGCCGCCTGCCTCCGGGACATCTGCACAGAGAGGTCAGAGGGCAGGGATCAGGAGGGCTCTAGTCTGGGATCAGGTTTGTCAGGCCTAACACTGGATTATCAGAACGAGCAGTAAAAGCTCAGCAACAAAGTCAGTCCATCCCATTCTTGTAACACAATATGTTCAAATACATCAGGAGGATTCCGCAGTCACGGTCACTGTGGCCTCGCTCAACCTGGGCTTAAGGCGTTGCTATGCTCCATGAATTCGACTTATATTTTGTGGTAGAAATGCATTTTCTGTTAAAGTTAAACTTTTCTGTCTATTTTATAGCAAAGATGAATACAATTTGTTTTTCCTTACACACTTGCTTTTAGACACAGCAAACATTTATTTCCATTTTTAAAAAAAAAAGCTAACCCAACTTGATTGCATACTGTAATGTTTACCACCAGAAAACAATGTCATGGCATTTAAAGGTGCAATTATGTTATTTTTCTCGTGGAGGGTCCCCAACTTTCTTGTCTTTTTGCTTTGCCTAGAATGTTCCATTGCGTAGCAATACATGTATCTGTTTGCATGGCAGTGCTTTTCAAAGGAAGATACTAAGACATAGGCTCAATATTCAACACCAATTTTGATACCACAAACATTTTTACTATATATATATAGTTCAGATTAATTGTAAAATGTTGTAGAAAAGCTTGTTATCGCGCACCCATGTGTGAAATGTTGTCCAGGAGTTTAAAGAAAACAGAATAATATAACTGTTCAGGAAAGACCAAATTTGATCTTGTTTGTTATTTGTTTTAGTATCAATATTTACTCAAATGACAATCTAGTTTCTTTCTATATTAGTTTTATTATCGATTAGTGTCTGTTTTTATTCTTTCGCGCAATCGTACTCCATGGTGATGATAAGCAGGTGACGCAATCCGGCCAAGTGACAGGTCAGATCTGTGACGAGTCAAGCCCGCTCGCACTAAGAATGCATGTTTTACTATCGCCAGAAAAGTTACACACCTTTAAGCCTTCAACAGAATTGGTGACTTAACCCTAAAATATAAAAAATCAAGCCAGTTAACTGTGAGATGTTTTGCATTTAATATAATGTTTTATTTTGCTGCAGGCCATACCAGCACGGAGGAGACATGCTGGCTGCCATTAGTCTAATGCTGAAGCAGTGCAGTAAACCAGACTTGGTCACTCCAGCTGTTCTGGCTCTTCAGGGCCTGCACGAGCTTTGTCGCGCAGAGGTCAGTCACAACATTCGCCACACTAATTTATATCTCTACTTGTAATGCGTACCCACTTGTAATTGCTGTGGGTGTTCCAGGTGGTGGATATAGTGTCAACATGGAGGAGTCTGGGGCCTGAACTAAGAGCCGATTCTCGTCCACTGATTGTCAAAGCCACCGCTGAACTGCTGGCTCTGGTTCCTCAGTTAATAGTCAAGTCTGAGGCATATGATGTATACTGCGATGTTTTTATTTTGTTTGTTTTTTTCTATGATGTTGCATGTAAAATGTTCATGCTGGTGTCTTTCATAGAATCTCAAGGCAGAGGTAGTGGCTCTGCTCTGGAATTATGCTGCAAACAAGGTCAGTTCTCTATTGTACAACGCTTCCCTTTCACTGGGTTTACATGCTTAACCATGGTTACCTTTTAAAACGGCAAAATATTCAACGTGCATTGTGCAGGCAGTAGTAGATACTCACTGTACTCCTACTACCGCGTAACACAATACTGCCATTATGTGTGCTTTTCAGGATTCAGAGGTGGCGAGCTGTGGATACAAGGCTCTGACAGATTATCCTGAAGTGGATCACAAAATTACTTTAATTCCAGAGGCTGTAAGATTATATATATAGATATATATTTATTTATATCTTCATTAGTAAATAACCAATTTTCTATACAGTTAGTTATGGGTTTTGAATGCTTAATTTGATTCCCACAGTAGTCAAACATTAGACTTTTTCCAAGTCTCAAAGTAGGGATTGGCAATATTGACACAAAGTTTTTGCTCGATAACCAATTCAACAATTCATTCAGAAATGGGCAAAAATGTGCTTGTAAATGTAAAGGTTGATTTTCAAGGCTAAACCTAAACATTAATGGACCATAAAAATAATGATTAAAGAAATTCTTTAGAAAAGAATTTCTAAAGAAAAATATTTCATGATCACAGTTGTTTGTTTTATATTATCTTTAGGCCCAGCCAGTCCCAAAGCAGCCTGAGAGTGTAGAAGACGAGGAGGACAAAGACAAAGATGAAGAGGAGAAGGATCTGTCCGTGCCTGGTTCTTCTTATGTGAAGCTCCTGTCTCTCACTCCCGCCTCTGTCCTTCCAGGTAAACATCAGACTGAAGACCCCGCATGAGGGTCAACTTACCGCTTCAGTCTTGCCGAACAAAAGAGCTGTCCATCATCTGCGGTTTACTTTATGATATTATGGCTTGTTTTCTAGCCCTCCAAGTGTTTCTGACTTCACTGGTGAAACAGGAGATGCAGGAGATGCCTCGAGGCGTATACTTCTCCGCTTTAAGGCAGGGCGGGCTGCGCTCTGATCAGGGGAAGACTGTGGCCGGGATCCCCTCGTTTATGCTCAGGACTTATGAGAAAAACAAGCAGCCTGGACTCAAGCCGGGACTAGCAGGTTACTGAAGAATATATTGTTTGGGGTTGTCAAAAACTGATACTAATACCAGGGAGGAGTGACTCATTTCAATTATTTTATCATGTTACTGTAAGTCGATTTGTGTACAGTAATTGTACTTTTTTGAGTAGACTTTCAAGCTTGTAATTGAGTTAAGTTCCAAGATTGTACTTCATTACATTTAAAATAAAACAAATTTGGTTTTACACATTTTAACAGATCAAGTACGGATCTAAAATGCTACTAAAATTGCGTTAAAAAGTAACTAGAAATTAGACTTTGAATACTTGACTTTCTATTTTTACTTGAGTCCAAATTAAAACAAATTATGACTAGTATCAAAACTATGTAAATATACATTTATTGATACTGGAACAAAATACATGCATAAATGGGACAGATACTACCATTATTTTATGTTGAAGATGACATGCCATTGTCAAAAAGGGGTTTGTGCTATAGAAATCCATATAGAGTGCTGCCCGGTGGCCGATTGATTAAAGCTACATCACTTCTGCCAAGTTTTGTGCAGCCGGCCTGTGAGTTGAATTCCCAAATCTTTTCAAATAAGAAGAAAAAAGAAATGGATCATGGAGCATCAAGCCCTTCTCTTAGTGTAGAAATAGGGTTTGAAATGCTATCGACACACAGTAGCTGAGTATCCGTGTCTGATGTGTAAAATGTGCATGTACTTTAATTCCTCACAGTCCACAGATAAAAAGATATTCCATAAAAGGGAATCTACAAGACACAGTAAGAGGAACTCGACTCCACCTTCCTGGCACTACCGAAAAACACACAAATAAAATATTAATGAAAAAAAAAAAAAAAAAAGATCACAATTTTTACTTTCAAGTCCTATTGAAATCTTCCAAATTCTTAAAACCTAAATGTCTTGCTTATGTTTCAGGTGGTCTTCTCTTGTGTTATGAGCTGCCAGTGCAGAGAGACCGCGACGGCAGAGCCATCGACCGCTTCCTGTTGAGTCGCAGCCGCAGCTACCAGCAGACCCTCAGCGCCCTGATCCACGAGGTGCAGCTCTGAGACTTGACCTTAGGCAAAGATATTAGACTGTTTTTGCCAATTCTCTTTGAAGGGGCATAAAACTGTTACAATATTACTCTACATAACAATTGAATGAGTGTTGAATACGTGTGCTATTTCGTGCCAGCATGTATTTGTACTAAATATCTGAGTGATGGTTTTGTGTCCTGGGCCCAGGTGAACATCCAGCCTTCAGAGTGGCACCGTGCCCTCCTCCTGCCTCAGGCCTGGAGGAGCTTCATGAGCAGAGCGTTCCAAGCTGTTCTTCAGGTTTGTGTCAATTATGGTTCACAGATAATTTAATTACAAAGATTTTATCTTGGTAACATTTTCAAGTGGAATATCAATGACACGTGATACAATTATCAGCTAATCTATGTACACAGTCTGGATTGTATCCTGTCAGGGTTTCCACGAGTCCTGGAAAACAATTGTCCTGTTTGCTAGATATGGAAAATGCCTGCAAGATGTTCTGGAAACCCCAAACTTTCATTTAGCCGTAATTTCTTTATCTGCTTGACATGACCCTTGGTGTTACATGCGTGACTTATTTTCCAATGTCAGAAGTGCAACAATAGACGCACAGTCTCATTCAAATGAGTAGAATTTGCGTTCAATTTTAAATAAGTCAATATGTTTGGCTTCACAATGTGTTCTCCATCTAGTTACAGCTAAAAAAAATCTAAATATATAGTTTTTGTTGAAATTTGGGTATAGCGATAGACAACATTTTTATTATCAAACCTGTATAATAATGTGTTTGTAGACGCCGTGATTACAAAACTATGGGAACTATGGAAAATGATTCCCATCAAAGTGTTTGAACACTGTGTGTGTATTTTAGCTTGACCTAACTTTTGCTAAAGACTGCCATCTATTGGTTTCTCATGGTAATATACATTACTCAATGTAGCTTTACAATCGACTTGATAGTATAGTGTATGGACACAATAACACTTTTACATTTCTGTCATGTCTTTGTGATTTTTCCTGTTGTGTGAAGCACCTTGAATTGCCTTGTGTACGAATTGTGCTCTACAAATAAACTTGCCTTGCCTTACAGGCAGTGTCATGACTGTCTCTGTTACATGTGTCTGTGTACACAGGGCCGTCGTGCTGATTTGGAAATGCAGCAGAAACAAGGCAAAGATAATCCTGAGGAGCTGCAGTACCAGCACCACTGCGCCTGGCTCTGGTTAGATCCATTTTCTTACAGCAAAATTAAAAATGGCTGCAGTATTATCTAACAAGTTCTAATGTATGATTCATTTTTTACTATTTTTATCATGTGTAGGACCAGAGATCAATTGGCAGATGTCATCAAAACTGCCACTAAGTACGTTCGTGTCCCATATATGATTTATGATTTATGATTTATGATTTTATTTTTATTTTTATTTTTATTTTTATTTTTATTTTTATTTTTATTTTTATTTTTATTTTTATTTTTATTTTTATTTTTATTCTTTGAATTATTATTCTTTTTAATCTTCAGGGACAGTCCAGTTGTTCAGGGGAACTCCATCCTGGCTCTAAGCGGTCTTGCTGCTGTTCTGGCCAAGTATGAGAGCAACCTGCCCACTGACAGTGAGGGCAGCCTGGGGGTAACAACTGCTCTTACAGTTGTACCATGCATTTGTGTTAAAAGTAACTTTGTGATATCTGTCTATGCCAGGCGGGTCCAGAGTTTGTCCCCACTTCCAGCTGGTTGGCCATGGTTCTGGACACTCTGCTCAGCATCATCTGTAGCAGCTACAAAGCCAAGGGACAGGTCTTTCCATGGTTCCTCCATGTAGGTCTTATTCATTCACTTTATATTGTCTACTTTTAATTCAGAAAGAGTTGTATAGCTTCACAATAAACAATAATATTGAAACAAATTTCTACAACTGACACAACAACTCTAAAGCAGGATTTTCCCCCACAAAAAATTATCTAAATGTATAATATCGTTAAAAACATGAGCTCCAATGAATAAATGGTAGAATCAAACACTTAAGTAGTTAGTTTGTATCTATAATGAGTCATCTCTATCACAAAAAGTCTCCCACTAGTACAAAACAATATTGATATCCAACAATTTTTTGTTCCATCAATCATTTATTGAACAATTGTGAAAGTCCTACTTTGCCATTCGAAAAAAGTTGTTCTAAAGATGTGCCCGTACCTGAAAATTCTTGCACTAGTGAGTTCTAACAATTCGTCAAGCTAGGAATTAATTAGACAGATTCAAATGCCTACTCTTTTGAGATTGGGTAATGCGATTTTGACCAAAAATACCAGTTTGACCCTATTTCTTTCAAAAATCCCTCCTTATATTTATTCTAAATCAGCGGAACATGACCAGGATCGTAGACTTTGTGGATGAATTTGTATAGTAAAATCAAGAAATACTCATGTTGTCATACTTAGATGTCTTTACTCCCCTCAGCGGTCGTACTCTGGTGAGAACACCGCCAGTGCCATCGCCCGTTCCTGTGCCAGCCTGGCACTCTCCCTGCTGGTGCCGGTGCTGGTGGTGTGGCAGAGGGACGGCGTGGCTCAGGTCCTGGCCGCTCTACAGTCCGCTCTGCCCGGATCTCCCACAGCCGACGACTCCCAGGTGGTACAGTTCCACTCCGGGCTGGCTCTGGGCACGGTTCTATCCAGCCTGCACCACCAGCGCCTCAGGTCGGTTTGGTAAAGTGGAATTTCTCATAATCAACCTTTTATTTTGTCTTAACGATTGTGTTTTTGTGTCAGTGATGTCTCAAAGCAGAACGACGCTGCGCTGATGGCAAAGGGGCTGGATGAGTTGGAAAGCCGCTCTTTCAACCCCAACCTGGAATACAAGTTAGTATTGCTCGTCTAAGGGTCCGGTTTAGGGTTGAGCAATATTGACAAAAATTATAATCGTGATATTCTTTTGGAGTATCCCGACAACAATATTCAGACGGTATTATGTCAATCCAACAGAAATGTGTTAAAACATGTCTTTAAATGTATTCGTTGAGGTTTAATTGTCAAATGTGAAATGTCTGTAAAATGAATCCCCAAAGTGCAAAAATATCACCTTGTACCGTTATTTGTTTACAACATAACTTGTTTTTTCAGCCTTTTATAGATTTTTTTACTTTAAGCTACATATTCAAATTGTCCATATCTTAAAACAACATTCACGACATGTTGCCCACCTCTAGGTAGGAATGTTTTAATTGAAGGACCAAATCATTAGTTGGCCAGGATGTGATAAACAGTAGATTTTTATTGTCACTGGTGTTAAACACAGCTTTTTACTGTTTTATTCATTGGATTGTATTGGAAGAACAGCAATCATTTGTCCAATTTGTCATTTACAAATGTGATAAAACAGTCACAGTAACAACTGCTACAACTTCAAAGATAATATTTTACTTTATTTTGGCATTAATTTTAACAACAAAACGGTGTAAGCTGCTGCAGAAATATTTTTCAACTAGCTACGTTTTGGCTTAACAGTAGCATGGCTTGAATTTCTTTGTCATTTTGCTTTGCAGTACCGGTTGTCTACTTGGTCTTGGCTTGGTGCTAGCATCTCTCTGCGTACACGGACAGCCAGAACAACAGTTCCATGCCACAAAGATTCTAGACAAACTCTTGGCCAATCTACAAGAGAGCAGTGGACAGAGCCGCATGCTGCAAGAGGTACAAGAAGACATTTGATCATTGGAACGGCTCTGTTGTAATGTGTGTGTGATTTTCAGGTTTTGGCGTACTCTGTGGCATGCGCCGGTGTTTCTGCCTTCAGCGCTGGACTCATTGATGCGACGAAGGCCGAGGAGATCATGACCACTCTACGCACTATGACAGAAGAGAGCCAGCAGGTTAATAGTTCATAGCCAATTTTACATATGATTTGGTTAAAAAATACTGTTGTGGTTCAGTTTTTGTGTTTGTTTCTGTGTTTAGACTCCTGGTTTCTCACTGGCTTTGGGGCTGGTGGTCCACGGCCTGTCTTCCTCTGGGCATGGTAAAGCAGAGGACATCCACCCTCGTCTGCTGGCTGCGTGGATTAAAATTCTACTTGCTGAAGTATGATTCATACATATTTTGCCATTATTGTTAAAAATTCGTCTCAAAAATACTCTATTCTGATGTGTAAATGTGTTATATTTGGTTTCAGGGCTGTCCTACAATGCAGAGACTGGCTGCTGTCAATGGCCTGGTGGCTTTAGTAGGATCTGAGACATACCTCATTCAAGTAAGACAACTGTAATTCTAGCTTTTGCTTGGTGAAAATAAAAATGCAGCTGTGTTTATATGCTACGTTTTATGTTTTGTTCCACATCTAACAGCTGAAATGTGAGTCGGAGCTCTCCTCGCAGCAGCAGACTCGTTTGAATGAGGTCATCCGTGCCATTACACAGGTATTGTAACATTAATAAGCGATTGTTTTACGCTTCAGACAAACA
The DNA here is from genome assembly GCA_015082035.1 of Chaenogobius annularis. Taxonomy (NCBI): domain Eukaryota; kingdom Metazoa; phylum Chordata; class Actinopteri; order Gobiiformes; family Gobiidae; genus Chaenogobius; species Chaenogobius annularis. The sequence continues at coordinate 391,259 of BJKM01000231.1, forward strand.
TGAATTACTTGTATGTGTCTTTCTCAGATCATCACTTTCTCTGGAGCCATAGGTTTGCAGTCCAACAGTGTGTGTTTAGTGGGTCACCTGTATCTGGCCCACATGTCGACGAGTCACAGTCACACAGCGGGTACAAGGCTTTCAATAGCTGGATAATTACTTATTTACTAACTTATTTATTTCAATTATTGTAATCAGACTTATTGCTTACAAATAACACACTTTTCTCTCTCTTGCATATTTGTTTCTGTGTAATTAGTTCCCCTGGATTTCAGTTACTTGACAGAAAAAAGCGTGATCCGAGCCATCATTGACTTCATTACTGAGGCTGGAAAAAAGGGTCAGTGTCTTCCCTTTCGCCTTTAGTGTTCGAGCAATATAATCTATTATCTTAAACCACCGAATTCATTTGTTTATATTTACTATGACAGGTCCAGAGTTTGCCCACCCAGCCCTGGTTAAAACCGCGCTCGCACCTCTGGCATCAAACGGGTCAAGTTTCCAATTCCCGCCCATCAACTGGAGTTCAGTCCTGTCTCCTCTGATGCGACTAGGATTTGGTATAAATTGCGTCTAAAATATAATGTAGTACAATGTGTAATTTGGCTGACCGTTCTTCCTCTCTCTAAGGGGAGGAGGTCCAGCATCAGTGCGTTGTGTTAGCTGCCAGTCAGGCCCAGTCCTCCCAGAGTTCTGCCCTGTTTCTGGGCTCATGGATATCGCCTCCTCTAGTGCACAGCCTAAGTGTAAGTCGTATGTCAGATTTATTTATGTTTGAATTTGTAAGATTTGGTGTGACAAAGTTAAATTGTGTGCAATTTTTAACTTGCTTTACTATGGCTATAATATTCCACAGTATGACATATAACATATCTATCTTCATGAAGAAAGTTCTAAAATACAGTTTTAGCTATCTATTTCCATCGAATCATTCAGGTGACTTTCCACCGCCAGAAAGTTGCACGTTGTCTGTTTAAAGTTGATGTGAAAAATATTTTTCAGTTATTATTCATCTAAAATTCACCTGTTTTATTGTGACATTCATAATCAAAATTAATTGTAAAACAAATAACTTGAACTTAGCCATAGAGTGTACAATATCTGTTTTTTTCTTTTTGTATTATGTCATAAACATTTGTATATACTTTCAACATTTCCATAAAAAACAGTATATTGTATATTGTATCTTCCCTAGTACCAGACGCGAGCCCACCTGTACGAGACTTTGGGCGTGTGGATGAAGCATGTGGCGGAGGACAAACTGCAGGTCTATGTGGAGAGCCTGGGTCTGCAGCACTTCCAGGACGCCCTCCGCCCCCAGCGTCTGCCCTTGTGCCACTCACTGCTGCGGGGGCTCGCTCAGGCCATGGCCCTCCCAAACCCCCCCAACAACTGCTGGAGCCTCCTCTGCTCCACCACCGACAAGCTCTTCAACCTGCTGCCAAATCATATTCAGGTACACACACTCAACCCTTTTGTAGTATTGTCTTAACTTTCTTTGACCTTTCTATTTTGTTTATGGTTTCTTATTGTATCCTAATTTCAATATTTTCCAGGATGTTGAGGTGGAGTTGTACGTGGGAATTGCCAAATGCCTCTCAGAGATGTCAGATACAGAAATTGACAGAATCACCAAAGTCATTGAGGTATCGGTATTGTCTGTTGAATCAAAGGAAAAACGGGGGGAAAAGACATTCCTTCTTAAATGTATTTTAGTGAGCGCAACTTGTTTGTCTAGCTTTTTTACATACTGTGCGGTAAATCAGTGTTTCCCAACTAGAGGTGCGGCCACTTACCAGGAATGGAATGGTTTCAGATTTAAAAAGTTGTTAAAATTAAATAGTATTTCAATAAAACATGTAAGTTATAAGTGATATTTCTGTACTTTTGTGATTAATTTCCAATTTGTCTGATAATTAAATCTCAACTAACACGTTTTAACATATTTCTGTTGGACTGATATAATATCTTCTGACTATCGTTATCAGGATACTCTAAAACATATCAGGATATTCATTTTTGTCAATATTGCCCACCCCTAATAATTGACAATGTAGTAATTTAGCAAAGATATTTATTTGCTTAGTACTGAAGTACCCCTGCAGTAAATGACGGCTCCACATTTTGTTTTAGACTCAGATGGAGAAGTGCTGTTTCGTCCTCTGCTACCTGACGTCTCAGGGCAGGGTGCCTCTTTTGGGTCTCAATGATGTCATCTCTGGGGTGCTCCGCGGTTGGCCCAGACGCAGAGTGGACTGGTTACTGCAGCAGACCTTCTACCAGTGTCGCCTGGCAGCCAGCACTCACACGGGTCAGCTAGCTTTGGAATTCAAATAACTACTGTCTGTTTTAGTGACACATTCAATAGTAAAAGTGTGGCGATTGTTTTTGACAGGTTATACTCAATCCAGCCTCAAGAGGGCACCTAAGTCAAAACAGAGATGATTATTGTTCTGCTGTTTTCTTAGGTGTGACCAAAAGAATGGAGTGGCTCTTGGAGTTGATGGGACTCATCCGAAATGTTGTGTACAGTGCAACCCCTGTCTCTTGTGGCGACATTAAAATGGTTTGTTTTTGTCTTTGCTAACATTACTTTCAATACATCCTTTATTTATATATATATAGGAACCTTTAAACTTTCTAGACAGACAACTGTATTTTACCCGTAACAAATGCATAAATCGTTGCTTCGACATTCCTTTCAGGCCACGGACTTCCTGCTCCAGATTTTCGGTGCAGCTGTCGTGTCCTGGGGCGACCACTCAATGCCCCTTCTCCTAGGCGTACGGGCCCGGTGGTTTCCATGGGAACCCGATCCCAGACCTCCCACTGTACAACACGCGCTCTATGGTAAAGAGTCGTTCTCGGAGCATGCCCTGGCACCGTGCATTTTAGGGTTGCCCCACAGCCTGCCCCTGCTGCTGGCCAAAGAGCCCTGGAGCAGCCGGACACAAAAGGTAAGTCCAGGAACAGAGAGGTTTAATCACTTCATCCAGTGAATGTTAATGTCTTATTGTTGATTCAGTTCATCGACTGGCTTCTCAGTGTGACAGAGGCCCCACAAGAGAATGTATCAGCCACCAGCTTCTCAGCAGTTAAAGGTAAAGAACGGCACTCTACAGTCACTCCTGTACACATTTACTCTAAAACCCTGAGATGACCTGGTGGAGCTTCTGATTTTTATATTCATTCCCATTACAAATATAATAAGACAAACTGCATTAAGCCTATTGTCTTGTTTGGAGCTTGTCAATAAACCTGATTCCTTAATTCAAACATGTTATATTAAAGGGGAAATATTATGCTTTTTTCAGGTACTTAGTATTGAACTTTAACATAAGTAGATCACTTTACATTAATAACAGAAATGGGTCCATTGACTTCCTGTTCAAAACTGCAGAACTCATTTACATGTTTTTATTTTTGAAAAGTGGGAACGAGACATTTTACAAAACTCAAATAATCACATCTAAGTACAGGGATAGGGGGTAGGTGAAAACAGGAATTTTCTGAGCACTCAAGCTTCAATTGCAGGACAATACAGGATTAACTTAAACAAACAGGAATCAATCAAAATACAAGTTTGAGTAAACTAATGGTTATGAAACAGTATTTATATTGTGTTGACTGCACAAACCATGAATCACTTTAGTTCTCCTTGATAAAATAGAAAATCTTGTTTGTTGTTTCAGCTTGTCTCCTCGTGTTGAGGTCCAATCCAGATTTCAAAAAGAAAACCATTTGGACCAGAGCTTATGGCTGGTAGATCAACAAATATATCCCGCCTCAACATGAACAGAAATACAAACTTCGTGCAACTGAAACAGGAACTGCTCACGCTCCTGATGCTGCTTTTGTCAAGTTCTCAGTTCTTACACCAAAATGTCATTTCCATTTTGTTTTCTTCTTTTTGTTCCATTTGTCTAGATGGTGCCTTCGCTCTTTCAGCAACTGCCAAACTGTTACACTAGCACCTAAAAGCAAGCAATTTCATGAGATCGTCAATAATGATCAAGTTCCATCTTATTACATCCTTACCAAGTAGTAGAAGTGGTAAGTAGCCAATCAGAACAAAGTTGAGGTTGGTGGGTGTGGTTACTGTGGAGTTGACCAAATTTGAAGGCGGAGTTACAGGACTGACGATGGGTAACGCCTGGTAAAGGGTGAAGCCTGTGGAAACAGTTTTACAAAAGGACAATGACGGTGATCCGTAAAAGAGGAAAGTAATGAAAGCAGGGTCACCCACACGGGGCTTAGTCACTAGGGACGATTCGGAAACTGATGTAGGAGCTTAGTCTGGAGCAGAAATGAAGTGTCATAAGACGTGTCCACATAAGCCTGGCAGCCTGTTATGTACTACAATAACATGTTTCAGTATTATGACAACAATAAACAAAATGACTGATGATTGTGTGTCTTTTTGCCTTTATAAATGGTTTAGAGTATTTTCTATTTTTCGTGGTACGTATTAAATGAATTAAGCATAAACTAAACTATGCTACAATATCTGCAGAATGTAGAAAAATGTTTTCAAATGCTAGTAACTTGACTCCAGTATGTGGCCTGTGCAGAGCTGATACTGGTTCTACTGTGTGTGTGCGCGTGTGTGTGTGTGTGTGTGTGTGTGTGTCTCTGCCAGGCCTCGCCCACACAGAGCCCAGGATGTGCTTTCCTCATCTTCATCTGCTTTGCCAATTCGCATCCTGTTCTTCATGACGCTTCCCCTTTGCTAGTGACACTGACAGTTGGGTAAATTTAGACAAATAATAACATCTAGAAAAGGTCACACACTTTGAGTCACCACGGATGATACAGTCTGAGACCAAAGCTGAGGTGGGAAATTAATGATAAAATGCAATGACAAGAAACCATTTCTGTGGCTAATATTGGTGCAAATATGAATGATACTGTTTTCTTGTGTGTCTTTTGACTTTTTGATGATCTTTTATAAATGATGTATTGTTTCTTTGCGTGGTATTTTTATTTGATATGTTTCCTGTCACATGATCCATCACGGAACCTTTTATGACTGTAGGATGTAGAATTGTTCTTTGTCTGATAAATCACGCGATTTGTTATAACATGTATCACTACTATCAGATCAACTCAAACACAAAGTATGTTGAGGCTGGTTTTGATTTGAATATAACAAGCCAATAAATCTGACCTTAATCTGACTTTATTAAATACACAGCTGTATTTTAACAACAGGACTGACTTGGGGATGTGAAAAGCTCTTGATTTGAAGATACAAATCAATATTTCAACTAGTGTTTAATCTAGATAGATCATTTAAGTAGGACTCAATATAGAAAAAAGTCAAAAATAGGACTTTTCCTGAATCTTAAGGTAAAATTAGGGTTTTTACTTAGACTTTGACAGATTTTATTGATCCACAAGAATTACTTGAACACAGTAGTTTGGATATTGCAATATATTTCCAGATCAGGAAATAATAGTCAGTAGTCAAAAAGCAAAAATGTGAACTTTTTCAAAATGTAAAAATAAGTAAAGTGTTGAAACTGGCATAGAGCATCATTTTCCTTAGCGTTATTTGAGTTTGAGATTTGAGTATTGTGACAGCAGTAGAAGTACTGACCTTCTGTCGCCACAGACAGCGTGTACAGAGGGATCCACAGAGTATAGCGGGTCCACAGCATTGCCCCAGAGGGTCTGTCCATCACACACAGCAGCTCATGAGGGTACCTGGCTCACCGCAAACACAAATAATACTAAATCAAGAAATACACCAACATAATACCAGTAGTTTAACGTAGGACATACAGTTTTAAGTTAGCTTTACTCTGATATGGTGTTACTAAGTTTGGGTCTGTGGTAAATATTTATTACCGTGTTACATAGTCAAGTGGCAGTTTGTGCAGAAAAGTTGGGAAATATAGTATGTAATATATGATGTAGCTAAGTTCTAAAACATTTTGACAAAGGCAGAGAGATTCCATTCTTAGAAGTCAAATTAACGCACCACAAGCACATTTTTCTGAGTTTGGTCCTTTTGTACAGTTACATAACTACCTCGACTTATGTCACCGTTCCCCTGTCCAACCAGAGAGTAAAAACATTATAAACTTCACCAAAATGACCATTCTTGGGAAAACTATGAAAGAGTCTTAAATGTGAACTGGGGCTATCACTAACGATTATTTTAGTAGACGACTAGTCATGGGATTTAGTCTATTGTACATTGAGACTTTTTAAGCCTATTATCAACCAAATAAAAGGTTGAAATGTGGGTAGTAAAGGCTTTGAGAAAGAGAATGATTTGAGAATAAAGTGCATTATTAATGAAAATTCTATATTGTTTATCCTTTTTGACATTTTAAATGAATAATGCCTCTGACTTTGTTATAAATGTGTATGTGCTTTTAGAGTCTGTTTAGTCCAGATAATGATTAAGATTTTTGTCACAATTAGTCGATTATTTGTGGCAACCTGAACTGTTTTAGTGAAAAAAGTCATGCACTTTTCACCTCAACTGTTTCACATTACAATTACAAGGGAAATGTGCTGAATGGATTTGTGGTTTACCCTTAGAGTATTATCAAAATACTAGTTGAAAAACAAGTTCCAACCCTTGGGGCAGAATTACCTTTTCTTTCACAACACCTAACCAAACACGTTTTATGAACTTGAAAGCATTTTGGCACATTTTCAATTGTAACACATATTTTTTTATATAATATTATGATGCCATTTACCTTAAGAGGTCTTGAACGTTCCAGATGAGAAACAGTAGACACACCACAGGTTTACTCTGCATCTCCTCCAGCAGGATCACTATTATCAGCAGCACGTTCTTCTCTGTTACCTTTAAATAAACACATTTCCACTGTACGTCATGTATGCTGTGTAGAATATAGTCAGTACATGTGAACGCAGACCTGAATGAAGCGTGGCAGCAGCCGGGCCCTCTCGATGCCGTCTGCAATGTGGAACAGCTCCAGGAAGGACAGAAGCTGACACAGGCTCATCACAAAGCCAACCGAGTAAAACGTGTCCGCCAAGGCATCTGTAAAGTCATTCGAATAAAGTAAAAACATTCTCATAAAATACTGTTGTTTTTACTTTGTAGAAAATAATATGTATAACACTGAGAAGTAGTAAAAAACTGTAGTTTACTAACATTTTTGCTGTGTTGAATTTAGTTTTAACATAAGGTGCCTTCATAAACTATTTATAAAGCATTAATAAGCACTTGTTATTGTTTATTAGCACTTACACAATAACTAGCATTTGTACATGGCTTGTAATATCTTATAAATGTTAAAAAGCAATTAACCAAAAATGTGTGCGTTAATAAACTGTGCAAAATGTTTGTGATGAGCGTTGGTAAATGGCCTATAAACAAGTAACTTGTGCTTATTAATGCAGTATAAATAGTTTCCTAAGTGTTGCCAAGTTGGGTTTTGTTTTTAAACTTTTTTTGCCTGGCCAATCACCGGCATTCTCTTTGATTTTTTGCTTAAACATGTTGTAGTATCAGACGAAACTCTGACTTAAACATGACAAGTTATAAAATGTTAATCATTTACCCCGTTTTCTTGTTGCAGTCCATTTCATATTTTCTTAGAGCCCTTTGACTGTTGATAAAAGTAATAGAAAGCGAGTCTACCTTTTCCAAAAGTAAGAAACCTGGCAAAAGTGAAACCTGGCAATGGTGTTGGTCAGGATCCATGTGTGCCCACAGAACTGCAGCAGGTTGTACACAAAAATGTAGGTGGTCCTGAAGCTGAGCCTGCACACAGAGACAGAGAGGGCACTATTGGAATAATTATATGGTGAAGTTTACAAATATGGAACCCAATCTGCTCAAACAGTGTCAAGTTCTTCCCCTTTTTTGTTTTGTGTGAGTCACAGTAAATCTAGTTTGTCAAGAGTTCTCAAATGCAATACTCAACTAATCATAAGCGTTATTATTATGTTTGCGACTCCACTGAATTATTATTATAAGTATTATTATTATTATTATGACTCACTCTCAGGTAAGTCATTTGTTTAGTTTGACAAAGCGTGTTTTGCCTGTGTCAGTGTGCAATAAGACATAATGTGTAACCCTGGCAAAATATTAAGAGCATGTCAGCAAACCATGAAGTCTCCATGAACACAGAGGTCAGGCATGAAGAGCCAGGCTTCACTTCAGCCAGCACGGTCGTAAATATCAAGGATTCCTGTTCCACGCCGTCTTCAAGTACAATGCACATTACGCCAGGTCAAAACAAGAGCACATATTGTACTATTGCCTCGTATCAGTTCAGATCTTGAGCTGTTTCATTTACAAAAGCTGGTATGGAGACATTTTTAGGCAAAAGTCAAGGGATCTCTGCATTGTGGAATTTAAGGCATGAGTGAGAGGAATGAAGGTACACAGACTTTGCAGTATGTTTTCCCCCCTTACTTAGATGATTCCTCAGCAGCAGCACTGGAGAATGGGCAGTTTTTCCAAATCCCACCCTAAAAACAGCATTCCTCACCACGACTGGGACATTACTCACATTGTGCTCCTGCGCTTGTGTCTTCAGAGTTCCTCTTGATCCTCAGTGGAGTCGGGACAGGAGCATTTTTATGCCTCAGAGAAACGTGGACAAGTGTTTCAACTACACAAATGTGAGGCTCGTGTAGGAGGTTCACATTCCGAGGCAGGCTGACGTCACACTGGGCCGGCCACAGTGGCTGCTCTGACAGGGGAAACACTCACTGCAGGGAAGAAAGGTGCCTCTATAAACATGAGAACCAAGACAAACTGAGTAAGATACAGAGGGGGTCAGTACATTTACTCTGAAGTACTGTATTATGTACTCTTTTTGAGGATTTGTGCTTTGCTTGAGTCATATTTTACTTGACAACATATTACTTTGACTCAACTAAATTAAAAACATAAATATAATAGTTGCTGATCCACTTTTTTTTTTTTTTTAAGGGTGCAAAGTTACTTGTTACTTTTATACATTTTAACGCCTCATTATGTTCACTCCAGAGTCACAACAAAGTAGGTTTTCAGCTGCTGATTAGCCAGTTTGTTGTCACTTGACTAATGTATTTTCTGGCTCGTTAACAATATCAGTTTCCTTATTCTTACTTTTGTTTTAGATATTAAATACACAAAACATAGGCTAATAGAATTCCTGTTTCAAAGGTATCATTTTAACTAATACATCTCTTGTCTTTCTAATCTAATCTGTAACAACAGTAGGTTGAATCTACAGCAGCACCTGTAGGCCTACTTCTCATAGTAGCAGACAGTCCTCCCGGAGGCAGATCATCTTCTCAAGCTTCCCAAACGTTGTACTTATCTTACTAATAAAGAGATGAAGACACATTCAATTCCGGAAAAACTGTGACCTTATTCTAATTTAGACATTCAGGTTTGATCGAAAGCAGAAGGTAAAGTACAATAGATAATCTGCTTTTCTGTTTCTGCTCCATCAGTGCCCTCTAGTGGGCACTGCTCATAAACACCAGTGTGCGCATCAGGACCACGTGGGGATCAAGGCTGAGCTAAACATTAATTCTAGGAACGTTTCTAACATATATCTATTGCCTTTCAAGAGACAACATTATGACTTGTTTTTCTCTTGATGTGTCCTAACCTGACCTCTGCAGGATCCTGTCCAGAACACTGTCTTCTACGGTTACATGAATGATTTACTCTTTACTACTTCATCAATTCACTTCAAAACTACAGTTGGTCATCAAACTATTTAAGTCTTTCTACTCTTCTTTTTGACTATTTTCTGAAATAAATACATTCTTATATGTTTCCCTGATATACACCTAAATAGCAACTGATTTGTATAATTTCAAGTTTCCCTCGGACTGATTAAGTTACTAATGCACATCATTTAAAGCCCCTTAATACAATTTAAGATAATAATTTATGTATGCCATCGTAGTTTTTCAAATAAAGAAAAGAGGGACAAAACAAAACTAAAATGTCCAACATTCGTAGCCACCAGCAGCCTATGTAAAAAAAGAAAATAAACTAAATTAAATATCAGTATCATCAGAGAACAAAATACAATGAAACAGTTTTTATCAACTAAACCCCCAGTATGAACGAGATCATTTACATTTTAACTTAACATTTTTACATGTTCCTGTGCAGTCTTACAGTGCACAGCCTGGATGACCCCTGTCAGCATGTGTTTTCAGTGTCTTTTTCAACTTTGGAAGTGTTAGTTGTAGGTTTTGGCACCAAAAAGTTGCCAAATATGTCACATTTGATGATGACAGGCCACAGCACTTGAGATGTGTGGAAGGGAAGAACAGTAGCTGCAGTTGTGGTAACAGCAACTGACTTTTGTGGCAATGAATAACAAACAATGTGGGTTTTAGATCTCTCACTGTATTGATAATGGAGAACCTAAGCCATTTTCATTCTATGTCTGGTTCTTTTCTTAAATTTTCAGAATTTTAAAGCACACAAAGTTCAAAATAAGCGTCCGATTTAGTCCAAAGTTGGTCAGATTTGTCCGAGCCCAAATGTGATTTTTTTCCCCCCAACATATTCCGTATGTTGGTTATGACGTCGGCCCAGTTCTTGATGGTCGGCGCGTATATTTTTTTGTGATGGCCTTTTTCCCTGCTGCCAAAGACATCCATTTATTGTGTCCATGGCAGGAGTTTTGAGGCCCAAATACATAGTTCTGAAATTGAGTTGGATGGCACGACCAAAAACAGTCTGGTGCCTTGTTAATGTCCGTCCAATAATTCTGAGCAACAGGACCGTCCCAAAACAAGTGATAGAGGTTTAGCATTTCCCTGTGAATAATGAGCACTTTGACATGGTGTTAAGAAAAACTTGATACATTCTCCCAACAGAATTTTTTTCAAACATTGTGAAGTACATATATTTTCCCATTCTTCGTCTGTCAAAACAAAATGATCCTTATTCCCCATTTATTTTTAATATAATTAATAGAGTGGCTGTCTAAACTGTTAATACATTTAAGTTTGTTCTGATTTATCAGCCTTAATAAAGATTTCAGTTTGAAGGATATAATGGTCGTTGGTTTGTTTAATTTTAAAACGATAAATAATTCAAGTAAATGCATGTGTGACTCACTAACTTAAGAGAAATAAAAAATGTTTGCACACTACTGGATTCCAACTGCTCCTTAACAATAACAATTGCGTTTCTTAGTGTGTCCTGTGAGAAAGTGTGATGAATTCTTATAGGCATTAACAATTGTAATTTCAAAAGATGTACGTTGTAGTAGTAGCCTAGTAGTAAAAGAATATTCATCCTAATTGGCTCAGAATTACGTCTCTAGCTGTTGAAGAAGACATCTATCTTTACAGCGAGACACATATCGGTTTAATAGGACAAGTCATTTACTTAGCCTGCCCTGCATGACCTCAACACAGTCAAAATGACATTACTCCTGTGAATAAGTGTTTCTCACAGGAGCCATCTTGTTAGCTACTGCCACTTCCTTAATCTGTTTTGACAAATGGGCTGTCAGCTTTGAGGGCCAGCCATTTTCCTGTGGACCCAGAGGTAACTTTATCTGCATCACTGAAATAGAAGTCTAAATATACTCTGTTTGTGAGGGGTTTATGTTGTTTGGGCCACAGCTTCACCTGGAAATGTGGCAGGGCTTGAGGACAGGTCTAAAATGGACTCATGAGAATAATTAACATGATCCAAAATGTATTTGAAGTGCACTTATCAGAGCTCATGTTTACGCAGCATGCCTTAACACGTTTGCAGCGCTTGTCGTAACCATCTTGTTGTTACTTTGAAACTTAATATTCTGGATTTCAATCAGGGCTGGACAATAATCATCTATCACGAATGTTTTCAAGTCAATTTTATTTTGTATTATTAGAAACACATTTTTATTTTGAAGGTGAAAATGGAAGAAAAATCTTAAATTTAGAGATATTGATTTGAAACTACTAGTATAAATGTTACAAAAAATGTTAAGCTTGCACTGTTTGGTGAGTGAAGGTGCTACTTTAAGGGCTGATCTATATATTTCTGTGGGAGAAAAATGCATTTGGAGAAAACTGCCCTTGAAGTCACAATGTCACATATAAATCTATGGATGCAAGTGGATTCATTGAAATAATAAAACTATCTAGGTGCAGATCGGACCTGCTTGGATTGGTTTTGTTGTTTCCATGTGAAAGAATTCTGTTGTGAGAGCAGTAGTCCAGTTTCTTTTCCCAAAATCCAAACTCTGCTCCAAAGCAAAGACCAAAAACCTTTCCATTCAAAAGCCCCAAGATGATCTTTGACAATTACATTTAAAGAAAAAAAAAAAACACAGAAAATGTGGACTGCACGGCCCTAATTTCAACCATGAAAGAATGGACAGGGACAAATCAATATGGGTGTGATGATTTATTTGTTTTTTAATACATGAAAAACATTTGGCTAGAATTCGGTGTGTAATAGATTTGTTTGGAAAAGTATCACTCACCCACAGTCAAGTTACTGGTGGTGAAGAGGAGGATGAGTCTGAGGTGGCTGATTATTCTCCTGCTGCAATGCAAAAGGAAAGACTGTGGAGTTATGTTAAATGGCACTGTCAAAAGCTGTCTTCTTTATGCTCATGACATTAACTTTAAATGACATAGTGAATGCTTTTTTTTTTTTTTTTAAAGAAGAAGAACATAGATTTTGGCCACATTTCCCTGTGCTGCTTAACCAGTCAAAAGAAATGCGGCTGTGTTTCCAAGTACAAGGGTCACAGAGGTCATGGGGTTGGCGGACCCTTGGTGTGAGGTCTGCTTGTACTGTCAGTGTCACACAGATATATATGTATGGGTCAACCATTGCCCAAATGCCTACTGTGGCTAAATGGGAGTCAATGGTTGTCAGCTATGAAGGCATCAATGATTGTCTTATTTTAAAGTTGGCTGGACCAGGTCAAATACAGGTGAAAATTGCGGTGGGCATTATTGATAAAAATGATATTTCCAATTGTATTTATATATTTAATTTGGGGCTTGTAAAGTATCAGAGAAAAAGTGAATGAACTAAAAACAATGAACACAAAATTCTGGAAATGTCTATATTTGTTTAAAAGATTACACAGCAAATTTCTTTTTAGCTCTTTAGCAGATTTTTTACGTGCTGTAGAGCTGTGTTCAGCTAAAGATTGAGTAGTTGTCTAAAGTGGGTGTATCACAAGCCCTCAAAAGCAGCACTTTCAAAACGGAATAACTTTTATGCATAAAAGTCGACAGTGTGTTCAAAACCTTATAATCCCACGCAAATAATTAGTCAACTAATAAAAATGTTGGTTAACTAAGACTCCAACAACCGATTAACCAACTAAAGTCTGTAAATGCGCATTATGTCACTTTTCTGGTGGCGCTGTTACTGCTTTGCCTGAAACATTTCACAGTATGGCATGAACGCATCTGTCTTCTTGGAGGAACGCTGTGAGACACGCAAACAGGCAAAGCAATAACTTCTCCATGGAACGGACTCCATCTCTGACTAAACAAGACCACTGCTCGACTAAAATGCCCTATTCTTGCACTTTTGCAGCCGGCTGCAGCGACATGTAAAACGCATCACAGTGTCAAGTGAGTGTATAATGTAATGAAGCAGGTGTTTCACATAGTTTACACTGTGGGCTGAATGTGTAACTAATCAGAGCAGATCTCATTTCTCTCCTCCTGCATCCTGAAATGATAACGCTCATAAACAGCATTTTGGGCATGGTATAGCGTTTAGTGTGTCTGTTGCCATGGTAACAAAATGTAATCATTCACGTCGAGCGGTTTTAAAACACAGAATCAGGTCAAAGATTGTCTAAGCTATTGAAATGTGCTATTTTCTAGGACGAATGGCGGATATTAAAATACATGGAGGTGTCGGTTGAGCATGCCGCTGTCACGCTGTATTGACACAAGCAGAGCAGGGTGTCACTCACGCAGGCCAGGCCCAGCTCGGGTTGCTCAGTCTGGGGTCTACTGAGTTACACTGCTCCTCAGAGGCGAGGGTGAGAGAGGTATAGTCTGCGGACCCCCCATAGATACTGTGGACGTCTAACTTCCTGGCACCAAACCAAGACCAGTTATTCATTTCAATCAGACCGGACCATGCAGTGGCTGTGGTGTCATGTCCAGACTGGCCCTGTGGATCAAATGAAACAACCCATATTTATTCCGGTTTTTGTACGACTTTTGGTACACATGACAGGCTTTCATGTTTCTAACTATTGCTTGGTTTGGTGGTCAAAATATATAGATTCTTAAATCGGAGGGACAATTTACACACAAAGAACACATTTTCCTGAAAGTTTAAACATTCATTTCCAATTGTCAAAGCATAACTATTGTGAAAATTAGATGAGCTTTTATCCTTTTTTGTATGGTAAATACAAAACTCTCAAACTAAGTCGATCTTAAATATATTCATATCAACAAAGGAGAAGTCTAACCTGTCACTAGTGTGTCATTGTTTACATCTTAAACTAATGTGCATTCATGTAAAACTGATACAAATTATTTAGCTAAAAACTTTTTGCATGCTTTGTTCATTCACTGTAGTAGATCCAAAGCCGCCCCATCCAAGCACTAACCATCCCTGCAACCAGACAAGTGTGGGCATCGAGAAGAGGTTTTCTGCAAATAAAATAAAATACTGCATTATTTAAACATGTGTGAATAAACTACTCATTTCCTAATAACAACTTGTGCACCATAACCATGTTCTTGATGATGTGTGTAACCTGACTATGGCCATCATGACAAGGTAGCAGAAGTGAAGCAGAAGGTTGAGCGTAACCAAAGTGTTAGCAGTTCAACTCCCAATCTCAGACAGAGCATATAATGTTGTTGAGTTCTGGCCCCGTGTTAACAAGGGGGAAACATTACAAATCTACACATGAGGGGGGAGAATCAAACCTGGGACCTGCTTGCTATAGTGACTGAAATCTGCAAGACTTTGAACACATGTTTTCAACGTTTCAATGGTATGGAATGTCATGCCGTGAGCTGTCCGTGGTTCTGAAGATGGCCTTACCTGAAAACATCATTATTATATCCTAAAATACTTGCAAATCTATAAAATAATGGGTTGAATGAAACAAAAATAGCTATTTCCAGGAGTAAACCAGGGCAATCTCTCGTAAAATAACCCCTAAAATAATGTCTATGCCTGGTGGTTGGGCCAGTGTGTACATGCTGGTTGTGCTGGACACCATGAAACCAGACGGCGTTGATGTGTGAGGTGTCACAATGGCCCGTACACAATAACATAAACCGGTAGTCGCTCACACGTCTTGTCAGGCGCCTGTGTATTTTTACACCCAGCTGCTGAGGAGTGGGCCTAAGACCACCCTCAAGACGCTCTAATAGAACTGTTAGCACTGCCATCAACATTATCAGGGCTCTAATCCAACCGTTCAGCTTGTGTTACTCATGTATTGCATGTATGTTAAAAGTAATGCCAGCAAACATTTATATTACTGTGTCTTACTATGCAGCGTGATAGTGCAAGTGTTGTATTTTAATGGTGCACTGTGTAACTTTAAGGGTACACCACCTGCTTGTCTCCATGAAGAAGAGAGTATTGTGTTGCCTTGAATGTTCTACAGTGCGGCATTAAATGTATCTATCTCCATGGAGACAAGAAGTTGATGCCATCAGGGCAAACTACAGGTCAGATCTCACGATGAATGTAGAGAGATAAATTTAGTGCAATAAGGCAAAGCGAAAACATCTTTATGGAGAACACAGTGGACATACGCACACACACACACACACACACACACTACATACACACCTGTAAAAAAGTTACAAAGTGCACCTTTAATGTCATTTGAATCTTGTACAAGTTGTTGAAATATATTCACACAAGACTGCTAACTCTTACATTGTCTGCCTTGTGTAAACATTTGGCTGATGGTTACTTAAGTATATATACTGTATATATAAGAATGTTTTCACTTCATTCCACAACCTCAGGCTTGTCTTTCCTCTGTAACGCCTGGTCCTTCGGTGCATATGTGGCCTCACTGCTCACGACTGTCTGGCCCCAAAGTGCTGGGGCTGAATTGCTTTCATGTACAGTAAACTATAAATATACATATGTCAGTCGTGCATTTACGAGGACAGTTCTGATTTATGGACACCTCTCTAAATTGATACATTTTGCAGCTGATGCAAACTAGCTTTTGGTCACATGTGATGTTATCATTAGGGGACCTAAATGAACAGGGGGTTAAGTAGATACAGATTGGATTCTCCGGGGATGAGCAGATTGGTCAATAGGAGGAGGGATGCGAGTGCGTGAAGGTAAAGTGGGGTGCCAGTGGTGTGCCATATAGTGGTCCGTGGACCATAGCTTGATCCGCGAGGCCTAGACGCTCCTTAGAAATGTCTCTTTCTCTTTTTAGCCCTGGTGGCGCTGAGGGGGGAATGTTTGGGGCATGTCATCACTGCCTGGTCTAGGACTCCGCAGTGCGCGCAACAAATGCTAGTCCAGCTATGAGGACCCTGCAAAGCTGTGCTAGGGGCGACAACCCAGACGAGAGCACGTACGTGGATGTGGACTCCAGAGTAGAGAGGGACATGGCGCAGAGAAAGGATGAGGACGAGGGAGAGAAAAAGGAGGAAGAGAGTGTGGAGAAGGTTGAGGAGGAGGATGCAGAGGAAGACGACAATGTAAGTTTGCTACTTTTTGGCGTACCCTGCGTCACGGAAGACGAGTCCCATTACATTACCACGCACGAGATCCAGCTGACTGAACTGTCTGACGACGAGGGGGATAACGACGTGGGCGTGGGCTGGGAGGACAACCAGGTGTTCTCCTTTGTGGACTATGACGCCTTTGAGCACAACGGAAACAAAGATGTGAACGAGAAGCTGAGCAGCCCACATGTGTCCAGCAGCCAGTCTCAGCAGCAGCAGCAGATCCACCTGTCAATCAGGACCACTTCTCGGACCGGGGGGGACAACCTGGTCTACCATGGAGACGTGAGCGGATACCTCTTCAGGGGAGTGGATGGGGACGCGGCCAAGTGTTTTATAGCCGCACCGGGAAGGGTCCACTTTGGCGCCAAATTACGCGGTAGAGATTCCAGCGGGACGTCCAGTGCTGTGAGCGAGCTCGACGAGGCGGACAAGGAAGTGCGCAACCTCACGGCCAAGGCTTTTAAAAGTCTTGCATATCCCTATTTTGACACTATTAACTTTAGCACATCAAGTGAATCATCTGCATCAGAGAAGTGGTCTTTTGTTGATCTGAAATACGGCAACGTGGATAAGCGAGTGGTCTCTCGACAGAGTCTGGAGAACAGGAGTTTCACCGGCTTCACTCTCAACGGGAATCCGCAAACGCAGCTGGGGTTCGTGGGGAAACTGGGGCAGGGCCACAGTGGAGTGATAAGGCTCACAGAGACGCTCAATTTCCGCTGCAATGTTGGAGTGGCCGGGCCTGAGAGACCCCCGATGTTTGCCCAAAGCGCCACAGCAGCCGGATCACGTTCCAAGGATGAAGTTACCAGCGCAGGGGCAGGCAGCAGGCAGTGGAGATTAGGGGCCGCCACCAAGCCGCCCTGTCAAAACACCATGGAGCATAAGAAAGCCATATTTGCGTCCAGCCTGATTAAAAATGTCATTTCAAAGAAGATGCAGTTTGAGCAGGAGCGCAAAATGGAAAGGGGAGAGATCCGCGAGCCTAACGCGCCAGAGGACACTGGCAGAGCGAGCAAAGGAAGCCGGGAACTGGTCAGGCAGAGCTCGAAGTTTTCAGAAAGCGGCTCTGATCTCGCTATCATGTGCGTGGATGAGTTAGGAGACTTGGTGGACAGCGGCTCGTGTGGTACCAAGAGTGACAGGGCGCACAGACAAGACTCTGTTGCGTTGGAAGCAAATTTGGAGCAGGTGAATGAAGCTGGAATCGATACTAAAAAAGACGCATTGGAAGCGTCTATAAGCAGGCTGCTTCACAGCCAAAATAGCGCATTCAGATGCTGGAAGGACGACGAGCTAGAGTTTCAAAGGGATCGTAAAAGTGGTCAGGAGACCCCGCTCGAAGCCTCCGGCTCGGATCAGAGTGAAGTTAAACACACGAAAATGTCGAGTTTGTTTTTGCCGAGTATCCAGCAGCTGACCAGCGCAGAGAAGCGGCAAAAAAGTCCCGTTTTGGGGGGCGAAGGGAGCGTCAAAGCACGCGCAGACAACGCGCTGCTTGTGCCAGACTCCAGAAGTGTCACTGCAAAATCGCCTGAGATTAAAATCAACCTGAGAAGCGGTCAAAACGAGCCGTTTGGCGTGACCCGACTACGTGCTCCGAATATAGGCGGCAGGATCGAGGACTACAAACCTCTGGCTCTGGCTGGCTCTCTGAGGGGTGAGTGCACAGATAAAGTTCCACATTTTATGGTCAGAGATATACGAGATAATAAAGGAAAGCTGCAGACGCCCATACACCAGGTTAGAGACGTTAGAAAACTGGTGAAAAGCTCATACCACTTTGTATCTATGGATAACCATGAGAATAAAACAACGTGTGCCACCTCTGACTGCCAAACAGAGACAAAAAAGCAAACGTCGGATAGAAGTTCTACTTCAGTCTCACCTATAGTCATCAAATGCCAATCTGTGAACACAAATAATAACGGAAAACCTGCAGATAATCTTGATCTGTATAAAAGGGAAGACTGCGAAAGGTCATCGCCAGAGGGCGCTAAAGGGGCTTTGTTTAGAGCAACTGGAAGGTCTAATTCCTCAGATGGAGGGAGTGGGTCTAAAATTGACAGTAAAGTAGCTGCATGGAAACAAGACAAGGACAATTTAGATAAAAACACAGACAAGCTAACCAATAAAGTGGCTTTGGCCAAGTTACAAGCAGCTGTGAAAACAATGGAGCAACTGTATGTTTTTGAAAAGAATGAGTGGAAGCGGAAAAGTGAGACAAACCCATTGATGGACAGTCATGTGCTGCTCCTAAATGAAGAAGAGGATATGACTTCAGCTAAAGAGTGCAGCAGTGAAAAGATGGAGTTAGTGCGACGTGAGGAGCAGGTTGGCCACTGCAGCAGCAGTTATGATGACAGGTTTATCATGAAGACTATGAAAGCTGAAAACCAGGCCTCTAAATCCCCTTATGGGACTTGGGGATTCACTCCCAAGTCACCAAAGCTACCGACATCCATGAGGACCACTCCAGGACGACTCAGCGGACAAGACAGAGCCGACTCTAAAGAGGAAGAGCGCACACATCTGGATCAGGCCATGTCCGACCACGAGAACTATTTAACCATACCTGTCAAATCTGCCCCTAAACAAGCCGCGCCTCCTGACACAACCTCTGTGTACACCTTCAAATCTCGCACGCCCCCTGGACCAGTCCGGACCACTGTTCAGGACAACCCCCCCACCAGCATCGCCATGGAAACGCCTGAAACACCAACAGCAGCCATATACCATTCGTTACCAATGGGCATCACAACTAATCAGATGTATTGCTTCTCTCCAGCGGTTACCCCAGCGCCCTCTCTGGACCATTTTCAGCCCACGCAAAGGAAAATGCTGCTCGACCCTACTACGGGGAGCTACTACTTAGTTGAGACCCCCGTCCAGCCCACTAGCAAGCGCTTATTTGACCCCGAAACAGGGCAATATGTGGACGTGCCGCTCCCCCCAGCTCCGATGACACCCGTTCCCATGTCCCCTCTGACCATGAGTCCTGGGGCGTACGCACACACCTACATGATCTACCCCGGCTTTATGCCCCCAACGGTCATCCCAGCCCGCACCCTGGTCCCGTCGCAGATGTCAGTGCATTTGGAACCCCAAAACAAGACCCCTCCTCAGCAAAGCGAGGCCCCTTACATGGAGAGCCCCTACTACATGGCCACGGGCAAGTCTCCGCAGATGGTTCCACCCAGCAGGACGCCCCTGGGGTACGCTCAAGCACTCAAGCAGCCCTTCATAAGCATCTCGTCCCCCCAGCAGGGCCCCCGCATCATCGCCCCGCCCTCCTTCGACGGGACCACCATGAGCTTTGTCGTGGAGCACAGATGAAGAGGTGAGGGTGATGTTGTGATTCTGGGTCGCTTGTGTTGTATACAGTTCAGACTGATGGGCATTCACTCATATCATTCCATGGATAGAGACTTTAGTGTCAATAATTCACACAGTAAAACCTTCAAATTGGTTTGATTGATTTGGTCAAAGATTCCCCAAACGTATGTATGTATATGTAACTTTCCATGTTCATTTTGTGATCAGTTAAAAACAACATTCACTTAAATATATGCCGTCCTGCCCCAACTTTCCGAACATTGCATGTGCAGGCTTTCAGATTTGAGCCACAAGGCAATCTGAGCTCAAAGAGAACAGATCTTAGGTCAGCAAGTTTGAGAGAGTTTGTGTTTTGTTCTCATGTACACTTTTAGTCAGAATTCCACATAAAGTTTTTTAAATGATCCCTGTTAATTTAATTTGAAGCTTTAACTTAGAGCTGTATGAAATGCTGCAATACCTAAATAGCAACTTTATGATTGACTCACCATCTATAAAGGTTTATTGCATCAGGCCTATTTATTTTATAGTGAAACTAATTACAGTTCTCTGTACAAAAATGAAACATCACTAAAAAACATGCAGACATACTGTGTGTTTAAGATGGGCAACAGTGGTGCACTCTGTAAGTGCTCGCCTTCTCACCAGTGGGTTACTGGTTCTAATCTCACATAGTGTACATACTGACATGTTGGGTTAGACTTAACCTCCTTTGATTTGTGCGCTTATTTGACTGGGATAGTGCATGTTAATGAACAAACATGATACAGCACCAGATTGTAACCGAATCCTAAACTCCATCCGTTGTCACAGTAACACATATTTTCTTCATTTATACAGTATATTACAGAAAAAAAAATCGAATCTTTATTCCCAATAGATGGCAAACCCAAACCAGCATTTAGGGGACGCGATGACGGGCTTGGTGAGTTCAGCCAAGATGCTCTACTCCTTTGGTGTAAAGTCCCTTAGATGAAGCTTAATATAACTGTTCATCTCATGGTTTGTATGGCATATGTGTAGTTTTCAATTTTAGTTGGATGATAGCCAATGAACCAACTAATAGTAGCAAAGAGAGCCTGCCAAGGGGCACTTAATTTCAGAGGCTGCCAGTGGTTTAATTTTGTTTTGTTTTGAAACAGTGCCACGCACCAGACCAGGCTGGCAAATCCTGGTTTGCGTTTGCGTCAGAGCGATATAAAGGATGGCATTAAAACACAGACCAGCCGGTACAGACCTGTGTTGTGATGCAGCGTTTTGCATGGACTTGGTCATGGTACAGCCGGGCTCTGTTTCTGAGTATGCACAGTGTTACAGTGCTGAGCCTCAGCTGTTACTGGGCTTCAGGAGTCGGGTCGCCGTGGCACCAGGGTCAGGAGTTTTTTATAGCACCTGTCATTTAAAGCCAGAGTGAAAAGTCAGATTCATATGCCACGAGCTGAAGTGACACAAACACAGCATGCCCACAGCACGGATCGCTTTTATGTGTAAAGTAAACAGATATGCATAGAAGGAGGAGTGTGACAAATACACTTTTGGCTTTTTGTAGTCTGTTGATACAATGGATGTTTATAGAATATTTAATACAAGAGAGTAAATGTCTTCTACTGCAATTGGTTCATTAGTTTGATCTGTTTTTTGTTTTTTGACAGGGTTGAACCTCAAAATGAATGGATTATATCTTCTTTTCCCTGACTGAGGTATCAGCCACAGTTACCCTGCATACAATGGAGGCTTTTGGATGGGTACTTTTTGAACTTCGCCATCACATTGGTGGTAACTGACTGCTTTGTGTGCCTCAGCTGACCTTGGATCTGCTGGCCAGTCCATAGCTCATGTTTGTTGCAACAAAATTTAAATAAATATAGAATTTGACTATTGCTCAGAGTCTCAAAAAGTCTTATTATGATCCCTGAACACATATTTTTATGAGTGGATCACAGTGCAGACCTAATTATTGGGGTCAACAAGTATTTCAAAAGAGATTCAGTTGAGAAGAAATGTATGTTGTGATATTGCATTTTGTAAATGTTGTAATTAATAGAATGTGGCAATAACAGAACTAACAAGCTCACTAGAAAAATATACTGTAATTATAAATTTACATGGTTGAAATAAATCAAATCCTATAAACTACTACTACTACTAGGTTTGATATTTATCCAATGGCTTTTATTGGTATTCCAGTTTATTATTACAAGTGCATCTGTGAGGGTTAAAATGCTTTACGTGACTGTTTTGATGTTTTCTCATGTTTTGTTTTCCTTTTCCGCACTTTGTAAGAATACCGACGTTTGTTTTATACTATTTCTGCCTAAAAGGTGATGGTTCGCTGGAAGGTCAAACACTACACTGGGCCTTGTGGTTATTTGATTGTAGATGAGGGTTTGAGTATGTTTAGACACCATTTCATTGTGGATAAATGATAAAGTTATGTATAATTACAACCTTTTACTGCTTTATGTGATTTACATTAAGTTACATTAAGTGCAATAATGTAATACGGAATATTTTTTATTTAATCCAAGTTCAGGGACGTTTTACACTGAAGCCTTTTCTGCACTGCAAACATACAATAAATATAAAAACTCCCAATAAAGTTTTGTCTACTATATGTCCCAATGTCGACTTTAATGGTCCTGTATGCATAATGGACAACTGCATGGCTCAGCACAGTTCAGTGTGGAATGTTTGCTGGCTCAGGGCTGGAGTTAAAAGCTTCCCTCTGGCTCAGGCGCATCTGAAACTGGGTTATGGGGGTATGGAAGTGTCTGGTTACACAGTCTGCCTGTATACACTGTACATACACACGCACACGCACTCATATGACCAATGACCCAAGCAGCAGTGTACTTTTATAAAGAGGTCAACGCTACTAACAAATATAATTATGTAAAGTGTATTCATATAACTTTGGGGAAGTCTTGCGTGTGATTGGGAGTATGAGGGCGCATGTTCCTGTTGATGAGCCATCTAATTATTGTCACTGGAGCTCCATTCTTGTTAGTACATTCAGAAGATCATTTTGTGATATAAACAGTGAGCTGACAATATAATCAGGAAGTTCAGTGAGCACCTTAAACTCCACCTCCTCTTTCAAGCAACTAAGACTAAATAATACACAAGGAAATACAGAAGAGCAGAGGGAAGTGACACAGCACAGAGGAATACTAAAACTGTTGGATCAAAGGTGTTGGGACGGTAAAACCAAATCTATTAAGACTTACAAGAGCTAAGATATAGTGAGTGGTAAGGTAAGTTTGAACTACATAACACAGCAGTTTTATGTGTACATTTTAAATATGATTTTATTTCCAGAGATGGATTTCAGCTGCCCGGTGTGCCTGGAGGTCTACAAGGACCCTGTGGTGTTGTCGTGCAGCCACAGCTTCTGTAAAGCCTGTCTGCAGAACTGGTGGACACAGAAGGTGACTCGGGAGTGTCCCATCTGCAAGAGACGCTCCTCAAAGACAGATCCTCCATGTAACCTGGTCCTAAAGAACTTGTGTGAGACCTTCTCTCAGCAGCTGACTGTGGGGCAGCTCTCTGGTCAGTCTGCAGCCCTCTGCTCTCCGCACAAAGAGAAACTGCAGTTATTCTGTGTGGATCACCAGCAGCCTGTGTGTCTGGTATGTCGAGATTCCCGAGCTCATCATAAGCACAGGTTCAGCCCCATTGATGAAGTGACACAAGACTATAAGGAGCAGCTCCGACAGAGTCTGGAGTCCCTACAGAAGACAGTAGCAAAGATGAGTGAGATGGAGGTCTTCTGGGATGGGACGGCAGAGCACATCAAACAGCAAGGCCAGCGCACAGAGAGGTTGATCCAGGAGGAGTTTAGAAAAATTCGAGTTTTTCTGCAAAAGGAGGAGCAGGCCCGCATCAGAATTCTGAGGACTGAGGTGCAACATAAAATAAAGCTGATGGAGAGTAAAAAAGCTGCTCTAAAGCAGGAAAAAACTAACCTATCAGACACGATTCATGCTGCAGAAACACAACTCAGATGCGATGGTGTTCCATTCCTACAGAACTATGCTTCTGCAATGAAAAGAATCAATGAATGGACATTGAATATTGGACCACTACCATCTGGAACACTGGTGGATGTAGCCAAACATCTGGGCAACCTTGGTTTTCACATCTGGAACCGGATGAAGGAGGAGTTGTCTTACACTCCTGTGGTCCTGGATCCAAACACTGCGAACTATAATCTTGTAGTGTCTGATGATCTGCAAAGTGCACAATACACAGAGACAGACATAGTTCTTTTTATAGATAATCCTGACAGAGTTATGTGTAATCTGATAGTGCTGGGGTCTGAGGGCTTTAGCTCAGGGGTTCATAGTTGACAGGTAGACATTCAGGGGGAAGTGGATGTAAATGATGATGCAGGTTGGGCTGTTGGTTTGGTCAATGCTGACACCCCACGCAATAATCCAATAACCTCTGGATCCTGGGAAATCTGGCTCAGAAATGGTAAATACACAGCATATGCTCCACCATTTATAGATAAGGTTCTGGATTTTCCCAAAATAGGACAGCCTCTTCACAGAATCCGAGTGGACCTTGACTGGGAGGGAGGGAAACTTATATTTTCTGACCCACAAACTGATAGGCACATTTACACTTTCAGACATGCCTTCACTGAAAAGCTATATCCTTTTGTTAGCACATCCGATGCACACAATGTGAACATTTTGCCTGTAAATATTACTGTAAATTTAGAGAATATAAAAGGCCCACTTTCATCTATCTGTGCCTAAAAATGGGATGTTTACAGTGACATGCTTTTTGAATCAACTATCTAAGGGAAAGACAGTAAATTGAGATGGTTTGGTGAATTTGCTCTTGGGATTAAATTAAAATTAGCTAATTAAATTATGAATCATAATGGTTGCATAATCTAAATGCAAATAAAATTCACTTGACCCTATTTGGTCTAATTATTATGTAATGGACAACACTCACATTTTCCCCAAATGTTTTTTTGGAATAGTCTTCAATAACACCTTTTTCATATTTGCATAGTGATTTGTTTTCCTATTGTGCATTTTAATAAAGCTGAGTCTGGCATGTGTGAATAAACGTTTACCTTGTATTTAACTATATTTTCTGGGGAAGTTTATGTTTCCGATCACCTTACCACATGACAACAGTGACTGAGGTGTTGACAGCCTATGATGTAATCTTTTGTAAAGCCAGTCAGTTCAGTCAGCTGCTTTCTTATAACAGAGGCAAGAAAAAAATAGTGAGACAAAAACAGCGAAGCTCTACCCTTTCACCGACCAGCTCCTGGACATAGCTACGCCCACTAACCTTTGCTCCTTAATTTGCGCAAGTAATCTTTTCTGATGGAATGTTATAAACTAACTTTTACAAAGTAATTAAGAAATGCGCACAGACTATATTTAGAGACAGTTATTGGTTTATATTTCAACAGGGCAGGCCTCTTAAACTCCACCTCCACTGTCAGAGCAGAAACCAGGAAACGGTAGAGAATGAAAGAGAAAGAATACAACTGCAGAAGAGAGGTAGAGAGAGAAGAAGAGAATCTAGTGGATAAATAAAAAGTGCACAGTAAGTACATACATTTTCTGAAATACAACATTGTTTATGTTTTATGGTTTACATAAGAATACATTCAATATGTTACTTTTTATGGCGGTTGGCAGCCAACTGAAAAGGTACATTATTGGAATTTTAAAGTGAAATTTAAAAAAGTGACTTTTTTTTCTATCGTTTTTATTTGTCAGTGATCATGTGCAAAATCATTAATCTTCAAAAGAAAGGATGATTTGCATCAGATACTGCTACTTTCCATCTGCCTTCCCTGGGCAGGAGAAAACAACTTTAATCAAAAGAACGCATTTCATTACAACATGTTATATTATTATTTGGCGTGGGCTTGCTTATTGCCCCACAGCTCAGCCGCCATGTGTTGGAGCTTACCCCAGTGAACGAGAGGGTCGCGTCCCTACGCCTTCGGGTTGGGGACAGGTCTCTCACTGTGGTGTCGGCCTACGGGCCGAACAGCGGTGCTGAGTACCCGGCCTTCTTGGAGTCCCTGGGAGGGGTACTGGACAGTGCACCGACCGGGGACTCCATTGTTCTACTGGGGGACTTCAACGCCCACGTGGGCAACGACAGTGACACCTGGAGAGGGGTGATTGGGAAGAACGGCCCCCCCGATCTGAACCCGAGCGGTGTTCAGTTATTGGACTTCTGTGCTAGTCACGGACTGTCCATAACGAACACCATGTTCAAGCACAAGGGTGTCCACCAGTGCACGTGGCACCAGGACACCCTAGGCCGGAGGTCAATGATCGACTTTGTTGTCGTGTCATCTGACCTCCGGCCGCGTGTCTTGGACACTCGGGTAAAGAGAGGGGCGGAGCTGTCAACCGATCACCACCTGGTGGTGAGTTGGATCCGCTGGCGGTGGAGGAAGCCGGACAGACTTGGCAGGCCCAAGCGTATAGTGAGGGTCTGTTGGGAACGTCTTGCGGAGCCCGCTGTCAGCAGGGTCTTCAATTCACACCTCCGGGAGAGCTTCTCCCAAATCCCGGGGGAGGCTGGGGACATTGAGTCCGAGTGGATCATGTTCTCGACCTCCATTGTCAATGCGGCTGCTCGGAGCTGTGGTCGCAAGGTCTCAGGTGCCTGTCGCGGCGGCAACCCCCGAACCCGGTGGTGGACACCGGAAGTAAGGGATGCCGTCAGGCGGAAGAAGGAGGCCTATCAGGCCTCTTTGGCTTGTGGGACTCCTGAGGCCGTTGAGGGGTATCGGCGGGCCAGGCGTGCCGCAGCTCGTGCTGTCGCAGAGGCAAAAACCTGGGTCTGGGAGGAGTTCGGGGAGGCCCTGGAGGAGGACTATCGGTCGGCCCCAAAGAAATTCTGGCAAACCGTCCGGCGCCTCAGGAGGGGGAAGCAGTGTCCCCACCAACACCGTTTACGGTGCGGGTGGGGACCTGCTGACCTCGACTGGGGACGTCGTCGGGCGGTGGAAGGAGTACTTTGAGGACCTCCTAAATCCCACTGCCACGTCTTCCGAAGAGGAAGTAGAGACGGAGGACTCGGAGGCTGACTCATCTATCACCCAAGCCGAAGTCACTGAGGTTGTTGGCAAACTCCTCAGTGGCAGAGCTCCGGGGGTGGATGAGATACGCCCCGAGTACCTAAAGTCTCTGGATGTTGCAGGACTGTCTTGGTTGACACGCCTCTGCAACATCGCGTGGCGGTCGGGGTCGGTGCCTCTGGACTGGCAGACCGGGGTGGTGGTCCCTCTGTTCAAGAAGGGGGACCGGAGGGTGTGCTCCAACTATAGAGGGATCACACTCCTCAGCCTCCCTGGTAAGGTCTATTCCAGGGTACTGGAAAGGAGAATCCGACCGATAGTCGAACCTCGGATTCAGGAGGAGCAGAGTGGTTTTCGTCCTGGTCGTGGAACACTGGACCAGCTCTATACTCTCCATCGGGTGCTCGAGGGTTCATGGGAGTTTGCCCAACCAGTCCACATGTGCTTTGTGGATCTGGAGAAGGCTTTCGACCATGTCCCACGGGGTGCCCTTTGGGGGGTGCTGCGGGAGTACGGGGTCCGGGGCCCTTTGCTCAGGGCTGTCCGGTCCCTGTATGACCGGAGCAGGAGCTGTGTTCGCATTGCCGGCAGTAAGTCAGACCTGTTCCCAGTGCGTGTTGGACTCCGCCAGGGCTGCCCTTTGTCACCGGTTCTGTTCATTGTTTTTATGGACAGAATTTCTAGGCGAGTCAGTCAGGGGGCGGAGGGGGTCCGGTTTGGAGAGCACAGGATCTCATCTCTGCTGTTTGCAGATGATGTTGTCCTGATGGCTCCATCAAACCTGGACCTGCAACATGCACTGGGACGGTTTGCAGCCGAGTGTGAAGCAGCTGGGATGAGAATCAGCACCTCCAAATCTGAGGCCATGGTTCTCGACCGGAAAAAGGTGGCTTGCCCTCTCCAGGTGGGTGGGGAGTCCTTGCCCCAAGTGGAGGAGTTTAAGTATCTCGGGATCTTGTTCACGAGTGAGGGAAGGATGGAGCGTGAGATTGACAGGCGGATCGGTGCAGCGTCCGCAGTGATGCGGTCGCTGCATCGGACCGTTGTGGTGAAGAAGGAGCTGAGTCGAAAGACAAAGCTCTCGATTTACCGGTCAATCTACGTTCCTACCCTCACCTATGGTCATGAGCTTTGGGTAGTGACCGAAAGGACAAGATCGCGGATACAAGCGGTCGAAATGAGTTTCCTCCGCAGGGTGGCTGGGCGCTCCCTTAGAGATAGGGTGAGGAGCTCAGTCACACGGGAGGAGCTCGGAGTAGAGCCGCTGCTCCTCCACGTTGAGAGGAGCCAGCTGAGGTGGCTCGGGCATCTGTTCCGGATGCCTCCTGGACGCCTCCCTAGGGAGGTGTTTCGGGCATGTCCCACCGGGAGGAGGCCCGGGGAAGACCCAGGACACGCTGGAGGGACTATGTCTCTCGGCTGGCCTGGGAACGCCTCGGGATCCCCCCGGAGGAGTTGGAGGAAGTGTCTGGGGAAAAGGAAGTCTGGGAGTCCCTGCTTAGACTGCTGCCCCCGCGACCCGGCCCCGGATAAAGCGGAAGAAGATGGATGGATGGATGGATGTTATATTTCATTATCAATATTAGTTCAGTAAAATACACTATGAAATTGCACAATTTCAAACGTATTAGATGATTTTCTCAAATTAAAAAAAACGTTTTTTTTTA
Source organism: Chaenogobius annularis (assembly GCA_015082035.1). Lineage (NCBI taxonomy): Eukaryota > Metazoa > Chordata > Actinopteri > Gobiiformes > Gobiidae > Chaenogobius > Chaenogobius annularis. The sequence continues at coordinate 420,011 of BJKM01000231.1, forward strand.
AAGATTTCTAAGACTGTTTGTACATTTTCTATTGCACTTAATCAGAAATGGCTTCATTTCCAGAGATGGATTTCAGCTGCCCGGTGTGCCTGGAGGTCTACAAGGACCCTGTGGTGCTGTCGTGCAGCCACAGCCACAGCTTCTGTAAAGCCTGTCTGCAGAACTGGTGGACACAGAAGGTGACTCGGGAGTGTCCCATCTGCAAGAGACGCTCCTCAAAGACAGATCCTCCATGTAACCTGGTCCTAAAGAACCTGTGTGAGACCTTCTCTCAGCAGCTGACTGTGGGGCAGCTCTCTGGTCAGTCTGCAGCCCTCTGCTCTCAGCACAAAGAGAAACTGCAGTTATTCTGTGTGGATCACCAGCAGCCTGTGTGTCTGGTCTGTCGAGATTCCCGAGCTCATCATAAGCACAGGTTCAGCCCCATTGATGAAGTGACACAAGACTATAAGGAGCAGCTCCGACAGAGTCTGGAGCCTCTAAAGGACAGACTGAAGAAGTGCAGTGACGTGAAACAGCACTGGGGCCGAACCAGGGAGCACATAAAACAGCAGGGCCAGCGCACAGAGAGGCTGATCCAGGGAGAGTTTGACAAAATGAGAGCTTTTCTGCAGAAGGAAGAGCAGGCCCGCATCAGAGCTCTGAGGACTGAGGTGCAGCAGAAGAACAGCCTGATGGAGCAGAGAGTGGCTGCTCTGACACAAGAGATGAACACTCTGTCAGAGAGCATCAGACAAACAGAGGAGGAACTCAGAGCTCAGGACGTCATGTTCCTCCAGAACTACAGCGCTGCAGTAAGACGAGTGCAGCAAGCGCCCTTAAAGAGTGTCCCACAATTGCCCTCTGAATCTCTGGTGGATGTAGCCAAACATTTGGGCAACCTGGGATTCAACATCTGGAACAAGATGAAGGATCTGGTGTCCTACACTCCAGTGGTCCTGGATCCAAACACTGCTAATCCATGTCTTAGTGTCTCTGATAATTTATGCAGTGTTTATTGTAATGAAATAACTGCCATGGCAGAGGTCCCATGGTTCCCAGACAACCCAGAGAGGTTTAGTCAATATGCGACAGTGCTAGGGACTGAGGGGTTCAGCTCAGGGACTCATTCTTGGGAGGTGGAAGTTGATAATAATGCCGATTGGGCTGTGGGAGTAACAGCAGAATCTGTACCAAGAAAGGGAGACATTGACTGGGGATACTGGGAGATTTGGTTTAGGGACGGAAACTACACAGCCTATGCACCATCTTGTGTAGATGTGGTTCTGACATTAACGCTGCGCCCGCAGAAGATAAAAGTCCATTTAGACATGGATAGGCAAAAAGTGTCTTTTACTGATTCACAAACTGGTGTACACATTCATACTTTTAAGCATGCGTCAAAGAATAAACTGTTTCCTTTTATAAATACATTTAATCAAAGATTTATGAAAATATTGCCAGTGGATCTTACAATCTCGACTGTAAATTGACCTGGAAGAGGAACAGTGTTGGAATAATTGTAAAGATTTTATCTTTCTTTTATACAATATTGTATGATTTTGTGTGCTTAATAAACTGCTAATGAGACTGTGTTGCAGAAGTAAACTGCTGAGATAATCCAGCAGCCTGTTGGACGTTGGAACTGATGACCAGTAAGATAAACAGGGCAAGAAGAGTTGCTGGGAACCTAAAGTTCAAACAAAGTTCAACAGAGTCAATGGATTATTTATGTGTCCAGCTGTCGTCATTTGTTTCACCCTTTTTAGGGGCGGCAGCTGATCAAGTAACTAGGGCGTTTCCTTTTTTATCAATAAATGAGGAGACGGATGGAGAATTTTCTTCAGGGCGTTCGGATGAGTTAAACGGAAGCATACTCTCCGTCTGTCCTCCTCAGGAGTAATAATTTTGATTCCCTTGTCTTTCTTCTCTGTTTGTTAATATGTGGGTGCAGATTTTAGACCCATCAAAGAGTGATGCTGTTCTAGAGAGGCTCAATCCAAATGGTTGTTTTTGAGGAAACTCATATCCTTCAATGTGAGGAAGAGGCTCCTAGGTGTTTTACCAGGGCATTGTGGCCTGTGGGTTGTTTTATACTGTACTGTGCTGGGGCGGGAGCATCACTGGAGGACAAAAATTTAACATAGAAGCTGATTAAAAAGGCTGGTTCAGAGGTAGGTCTGTTTGTACATTTTTATGGACAGAAGGACAAGGACAAAACTCCAAACTGTTCCCCCCTTTATGAACCTCCAGAGCATTTTAAATTAACTTAAAAACTCCTTTATTGGGCAAATGGTGATGTCTGGGTGTTCTACTGAAAGTCTCGAGAACACTTTTATACCAGCAGCTGTGCATTTTTATAACAAATACTGAAACTGTGTTATTTTATATTATCTTTGTGGGTTGACATTACAAGGGTCTGTAGCAGAGTCCATAATGTTCTGTCTACTCTTGTTTTTTATCTATGAGTTCATGGCATTTTAATTTCCTCTCTGTGGATGGATCAATAAAGCATCTATCTAGCTCTTGTAAGAAAAAAAAAAAAAGTTTGATGAAGCATAATTGTATACAAGCATGCATCTATGCATTCCAATAGCACAACACACTTCCAAAGTTTTACTTTGTCGCAAGCAGCCATTTTATATAAAGGGAATTGCTGACTGTAATTAATTTGTTCTATGTTCCTACGTTTGCATAGTGTATTACAACACACCCTCGTTTATACTATTTACATTTAAAATATGCTATTGATTTAAACAGAACAAAGAACCTGTGTTAGACCTTCTCTCAGCCAGCAGCTGACTGTGGGTCAGCTCTCTGGTCAGTCTGCAGCCCTCTGCTCTCAGCACAAAAAGAAACTGCAGCTCTTCTGTGTGGATCACCAGCAGCCTGTGTGTCTGGTTGGTCGAGATAATGAAGTTTCGCAACTTTAGTGATAAACAGTGTGTCATGGCTGCAGCGCTGCAGTAAGACGAGTGCAGTGTATATTATATTATATATATTATATATATATATATATATATATATATATATATATATATATATATATATATATATATATATATATATATATATATATATATATATATATATATATATATATATATATATATATATATAGAGTGTCCTACAACTGCCCTCTGAATCTCTGGTGGATGTAGCCAAACATTTGGGCAACCTGGGATTCAACATCTTGTACAAGATGAAGGATCTGGTGTCCTTCACCTCAGTGGTCCTGGATCCAAACACTGCTAATAGACCCTTGGTAGTGTCTGATGATCTGTGCAGCGTGCGCTGTGCAAACATAGGGGCAGCTGAATTCCAGACAACCGTGAGAGGTTCTCTGACTATGTCACAGTTCTGGGGGGCGAGGGGTTTACGACTGGACTATATCGTTGGAGGTGAAAGTTCAAAAAGAAGGACACTGGGGTTATAAATAAATCTGCCCCTCGGAAAGGAGACATAACCTCTGGATACTGGGAAATTTGGTTCAAAGATGATCATTACACAGCGTACGCTCCACCACATGTAGACGAGGTTCTGACATTGAAGTGCCCCCCTCTGCGGATCAGGGTGGACTTGGACATGGACAGAGGAAAAGTCCCCTTCTCAGACGGACAATCTAACTCACATATTTACACTTTCACATCTGCTTTTGCGGACACACTGTTCCCTTTTCTAAACACTATCAACCCACGCCATTTTAAAATATGCCCTGTTAATATAAAAGTGCTGTTGAAAAAATGAAAATCAGTGATATTCTGTACTATGAAAAGCTCCAAAATGTGCAGGACTATATTTGTAACCATGGCCTATAATTTCAAGAATCGCATTGTCAGATTCTGTGCAGTTTTACATAAATTAGTAGCCTTTAGATATAAGAGTGGTTGGGGTCAATCTGAAATGTTTTATTGAAACCTCCCTGGTATTGAAATATAGCGAATGGTGCAACTCTCTTTTCTAAGGTCAATGTTAAAGTATGCCCTCTTCAACGGGACGCCTCCACAATGGCTCTTGACTATTATTAATAAGCTTGTTCAAGCAGGGCAAGGCGGTGAGGGCGGCGAAGCCGGCTGAAGGTGGACGGCCCAACAACACCTGTGCACCAGCCCCTGTTATAACATGAGATCAAGACAAGATCAAGGCGTCTTAAGGTTCCTTGGAAGGTGGTGCAGCCAGTGAAAAGAAACTGCAGTGCCTTTATACACTACAAAGACTCCAAATGGATAATGGGAAGGAAATGTCTCCTCATCTTATCGGTCTACTTTTATATCATCACAGATAGTCCAAATGAGACAGTAAAGGCCAAGACTGTACAATACAGACAGCATAATAAATGTATGTCTTGATGTGCTTTTCATCATAGATCAAGATCAAGCTAAAACTTTATTGTGAGCTCATTGCTTTTTGCTCTGGGTATGTACGTGTCAACCCGTGGTGTGTGAGGTACACAGGAGCATTCACAAAGTGTCACACTTCAGAGAAACAAGAGATCTGCCATTAGCCCGTCATGCTGCATGATCTTAGGCTATCTCTCTGTCCTCGGGCTTGTGGAGCATTCGAGTTGAATCCAGGCCGTTGCTCCGCCCCTCGGCTTCAGCCGCCTGCCCTCGCCGACAGTAAAGGCGGAGATTTTGGCTGCTTAAAGTATGACAGGTTTTTTTTTAAATTATTTGGTGCATTTATACCTATTACATATAAATGATAGTTTTACACCAATCGAGTAGGTATTTGTGGAGAAAAAGTTGAAAAATCGCTAGAAAATGACAAGAAATGACATAACAAAGAGTATGCATAATTTACACAAAGAAACGACTTTTTTGACTCTCTAAACATTAATCCAGCAAATTAAAGGTGCTCTCATATATTCATATTTGTAAAATAAAAGAAACAATTTGCCCAGTGTTTGCTAAGTAATTTTACAGTGTGATTTCATCAATTACAAACAGGAAGGGAAATTATAAACATAAAATATTTGCTATTCTGTGATATAAATTTTCTGCAAAATTTTAAATATATCGCCTAAGGCCCAAAGGCACTGGGATAGGCTCCAGTCAACCGCGACCCCTAACGGGAACAAGCGGTAGAAAATGAATGAATGAATGAATGAATTTTAAATATATTTATCTTAACTGCATTTTAGTTCAACGAGTCGTCCGACCTGTCATGGGCACTTTAATGAAGCCTAATGTCACGCACTAGAAGTAACCATATACAATAACTACTTATTGCTTTTGCCTAAATAATTTCTTCGTATAGCCTACAATAACATTAAATAAAAATGTTTCATTGTACAATCATATTGAATCCGCTGCAATGATGTTGACTATTTTGTTAATAAAGAAACATAAACAAATACCAAAATATATTAATCTGGTGTGTTTTTTTCATTAGACACAAATTTATATACATCTATTGACAAACAAAGTACATTTACATAATGGAACCTAAAAAGATACAGACTAAAAAACGAAACAAAAACAAACAAACAAACAAAACAAAACAAAAGCACAACACAACAATTGTAGGTAGGGGTAATTATGTTGGGAGAGTTTTTAGGTTAAATTTATTGAGAATGTTTAATGTTTTCATTGCTTTTTTGTTCTTTTTTGTTTTTTTACATTTATAAATAGGATATTTAGCCAGTAATATAATTAAATCTATATGTATTTTGTGTCAAAGTCTATATCTTCTGGAGAGAAGCGTAATCCATGGGTGGGCTCTGGCTTCCGCTGGCTTCGCGATCGTGCGACTCATTATGACGTCATATAGAAGCGCCACTAACATGTGCAGAGTTTTCAGTTTAAACAACTTCTGTTTTGTATTGCTTTCTTTATTTGGTTTTTGCCCTGTCTGCGTCCTGATAGGAATGACCACACTATAAATCGCCTCTGGTACAGGTGAAAGCAGGAGTACGTGCTTTTATATGACCTTTTCTCTTTTTCCAAGCTAACAAGCTAACCACAGTAGCCACCTGACAGCAAAAACAGGACATTATGGCTCATGAATATGTGAACAGTGCGTCTCCGTGTGAGAATAAGGAGCTGGAGAATGACAGTATTAGCACAGGAGAGACAAATAGAAACTCAGAGGTATCCACAGAGACCCAAACTTTGTCTAAAAGGCAAAGAAAGAAACTTCTGAGGCAAAAGAAATGGGAAGAAGAGAGAGAACTGCGAAAGTAAGTTGTCAAAAATATTGTAGTAGCACATGTTTTATTGTATTTGCTACATTATATTTAGCAAACAACATAATTTGTTCTAATCGTCTCAGTAAAGTGAAACAAACATGTTGCCTTTGAAGTCATTTGAGCGAATAGAATAGAATAAACCTATTGTCACTGTCTGATCAAAACCTTAGTTTGGCATCTTGCAGAATAATCAGAATTATTGACAAAAATATTTTATAGTAGCTGCAATAAATTGTATTCTAAGATCTTGGACGATTATGGATATACTGCCCATTTTTGTTTTCCATCTGGCTGATCTGTGCTGCAGACAAAAGAGAAAGGACAGAAAACAACAGCGTCGGCTCCAAAAGCAGAACAACCAGGACGAGGAGAGGACAGATGCTGAGAGAAATCCCAGGAAACGATTTAGGAAAGAGGTGACCCCCAGCTCTGTTAGGCTGGTGGTGGACTGCAGCTTTGATTGCCTTATGCTTATGAAGGTAAAGTCATAACTTATACGTTATAGTGATGTACTGTGTATGTAATAGTTTCAAGGAGAATGTGAAATGTATATAATATTTTCACTGTTTGAGTTGCAGTAATTATATTTAGTTTTCATATACATATACAGTCAAGTCTACCACTACCTCTGTTATCTCTAAAGTCACATTTAGGATTTTTTTTTCTTTGCTTTTTTTCAGGATGTCAGAAAACTTCACAAACAGATCCAGCGGTGCTATGCCACAAACAGGCGAGCTTCACATCCAGTCCAGGTTAGTCACCTTTAAACTTGATTTTTGCAAATCCCACACAGACAAGGAAGTTGTCATTGTAAGTAACGTGATTTATTCTCTCAAATCCTCAGTTCATAGTGACAAGTTTGGGTGGACAGCTGAAACAGAGCATGGAAGACAAGGACAAAGGATGGGTCAACTGGAAGGTGAGGCATATACCATGTTTGAGTCTTAAAAATGTTTGTTGATGTGTTGAAGGATTATGTAGACGTTAAAGAGCTTTTAAGCCAACAGAAGCAGGATGAACTTTAACATTTTCTTTCATTTGATTTATTATTATTATTATTATTATTATTATTATTATTATTATTATTATTATTTTTTTTTTTTTTCAATTTTATAAACAAACACAAAGAACATATTATTATTATTATTATTATTATTATTATTATTATTATTTTTTTTTTTTTTCAATTTTATAAACAAACACAAAGAACAAGAACAAGACCATAGTGAAAATACTTAAACCAAAACAAACAGACATCTACCAAAAACAGAACAAACAAAAAAAAGGGAGAGATATCATGACTAACGGATCCCAAAGAAAACGTCCCAATTAGTCCATAGTCTGTAGAATTTTTCTATTTTCAAAAGAAGTCCGAAAGTGATCCTCTCCATTTTACGAATGTCCAAAGTAATGTCTGTCCAGTCCCTGATTGGTGGTGTAATTTTTGTTCCATTTTTGACCATGTTCCAGAGGTAACTGTTTATTGTGTCTATGGCAGGCGTCCTCAGGCCCAAGTACATAGTTCCAAAATCGAGTGGAATTGCAATGTCAAAAACTGTTTGTAGTGCATCCTTAATTTCATTCCAAAACCATTGAACAACAGGACAGTCCCAGAATATGTGATGAAACGTGACATATTCTTCCAACAAAGCTCTCTCCAAACATGTGATTTTTGTAGTCCTCCACAGGGATGTACAAACATCTTCCCACTCTTTGTCTGTCAAAACAAGACCACTCTCTCTTTGCCATTTGTATTTTAATATATTTAGTAGAGTAGCTGTCCAGATTAGATTCTTCCCCTTGAAAGTTCCGATTTATAAGCTTTGATAACCATCTCAGTCAGAGGGCTACAATGGTCACTGCCTTGTTTAATTTCTTGGCTATAGTAGCTCCTTATTTGTAAAAACTTATCAAAGTCCTGCTTCTCTAAGCCAAAGGATTCCTTCAACATATCAAAGCTTTTCATTTGATTTTCTTTTATTATCTGGTGAATAAACTTTTATACCTTTTGTAATCCAGACTTTGAATCTCACGTCAGTTCTGTTTGGTACAAAACCTTGGTCAAAAGCCAGCTAGAACTTTAACATTTTCACAATCTTCATTTGCATAGTATAAGCTTTTGTTTTTCTTGTGATCAGGATATCTCCTTCAAAGCCGAGCACTACATCGACGTTTTTGCCAAAGAGGAGCTGGTCTATCTCACTTCAGACTCTCCAAATGTCCTGACAGAACTGGACCAAAGCAAGGCCTACATCATAGGAGGCCTGGTGGACCACAACCACCATAAGGTCTGACTTTCTTACATAATTTTGGTTTGGTACCAGTATGACATATTTTACAGATGATTGTTTTCTTTTACAGGGTATTACTTTTGACAAGGCTAAGGAGCTGGGGATTGCTCATGCTCAGCTTCCGCTCAACAGTTTTGTAAAGATGAACAGTCGCAAAGTCCTGGCTGTCAACCATGGTAAGATACTGACAGGCTCTTTACTTGTCCGACAACAACAACAACAACAACCATTGCTGATAAACATTATCATTAAGTAATAAGACCTGTTTTTGTTTTGTAAGTGTTCTACTGAAATGTGTTAAACTGCAATATAAGTGACAAAAGGTGACCTGTGTCCTCTTAACATTGCAGTGTTTGAGATCATCCTGTTTTATTTGGAGAAGGGTAACTGGCAGGACGCCTTCTTTACGGTCCTACCACAGAGAAAGGGAGCTGTTGCTCTGGACCAGGATGAAACGGGGGCCCAGGACCAAGAGGATCAAGAGGACCAAGACTCAGACTCTGATTCTGATGAGGAGGCACCACAGCTGTCAGAGAAAAACACAGAAGCCACATCAAGCTAACAAAGTGAACAAACAAACAAAGGACTTTGAAACATCCTGAGTGGAATTAAGAAGATTGATGTCTTTATTTGTAAAGCTTTTTTCTTTAGTACATATTGAATTTTATTTTTAATTTTGAAATTCTATTTATTTTGTATGTTAAGCTTGTGCTAAGAAACTACTTAAAACAAAGTTTCTAACTGCATTCTTTGTTGAATGCTTGGATGAATCAGTGAATTACATAAAACAGTTCAATATTTTGTGAAATTATTTAATTTTTTAAGGGTTTATTTATAAATGTATCAAAACCCAAGCATCAGCCCAAGCCAAAGCAGCAAGGTTTTCTTTTTTTTTGTACCATAAAAGTTATGACGCAAACTTTGTGGCTTGATTTGTATGTATGATAATGATCGCTTAACAGAGCTGCAGAAAAGCACGCTCTGGTTCACTTGCGCCGCCGGAAGTTGTTGTATCCTTGGTAACGTGAGTAAGGTGACGCTGTGAGATCGTTAATAGAAGAATTAATCTGCAAAAAATGTCTCGAAAAGCCCTTAAAGTGCTGGTGGAAGTAAATATCCGAGCGGTAAGACGCATTCACACTCTTAGCACGTAAGTAATAGCGTAGACATCAGCTCCACGCGACAGAGCTGCAAAAACGAGACGTCAATGTCCAAGACTATTACTACCGTTGATACTTGTTATTATTTTAGGCTAGTATATGCACTATTCTGTTGTTGACCTGCTATTTTAGCTCCGTAGAAATTGTGATCTGCATAATATAATACACAGGCCTGCAGCTCATGGCCTTGAAGTGCAGTAGTTGTTCCTATTACAGTCATTTCCCCGTCTAAATGTATACATCTATTACAATCACTATTTTTTTATATAATTTCTGTTTATTTTCAAAACAATTAGCCAACTCTGGATGCCACTACCCCTGCAGTCTTCTCAGCCAGACGCATTTTATGTCTCTGTTTCCCCCTGCTGGGCTGCAGCTGAAGTGCAGTGGTGTAGATACTGCTGATTATATTCTGTAACATTCCATTTCTCTGTCAGGTGTCATGTCCAGGAGTTCGCCTCATGGCTTATGAAGACATCTACCTGAGCGTGCGCTTCATGGGCCAGTTTAGGCAGTCTGAGTGCCTCCCCGCTGTCTTCCCTCTGATGTTTCACGAGAAGATGACTTTTGAAAAGGCAAGTTCACAATCATATATTCTATTTATGTTTGCAATGTGGCCAGTTGTGAGATTTATGGCTTGTTTGTTCAGATTTTCAGATATGCAGTTGATCCAGGAGATATTGCAGTAATGCTTGAATGTAAGATACTTAACATTGAGCAGTACTGTTATTTGTGCTTTATCACATTCGTTTATCACATTTGTTCTTTCAGATGAGACGGTCCGAATTGAACTTGTTCAACTAATACCACCAAGTAAGTATTGTCAGCAAAATGTGTAAATAAACTTGAATACAGCTGAGCTTTTCAGTTTCTGTGTCACATTCAACACTTCCTATTTTATCTCTCTCTAACGCATTTTACATTAGGATTAGGATTAAGTTTGACAATATACAACTTGTGTGATCTGAAAAGAAATATTTAGAAGTTTTCTTTTCTCCTGACAGTAGGAAACACTTTGGCCTACTACGCAAATGATGCTCGCAGATTCCTCTTCCCAGAACCAAAACTAGTTCCTCCATCTTCTGGAACTGAGCAGGAGGTTTTGATGACACGAGCACAACATTTTCCTGTGAGTCTGTCCCCTAAAATATAGATTTTTCTAAATTATAAATATGTGTGGATTCAATGAAAATCCTTTTTTTGTTGTAGGGTATTTGTCCAAGATTGGAATTCTCAACTACAACAACCATCTTTGAGTGTGCAGCAAATGCAGAGATCATGGATTACCCAAATGTACCAATGGTAACTTTTTTAATATTGCCATATTAAAGGTGCGCTATGTAACCTTTCTGTTGAGGGTTCGTGTAGGACACATGCTTGTCTCTATGGAGGTGATGGTCCACATTATGGCTTTAAAAGTATCTGCCTTGCATTTATTCAAGTGTTTTATTGCTTAAAATGCCATGACGTGCTTTCTCTTCCAAATAAAAGTTCCATAGTGCACCTTAAAATCATAATAAACCACCACCATAGTATTTCTGACCTTTTCTTCTGTATACAGAGACCCTCGATGAAGCGGCAGAGACGCTCAAGTCGACCCAGCACCTCCTCTCCTCAGAGAAAGCCTGTCAGCCTGGTGAGGAGGAGAAGTGCCAGAGGAGACAGGAGCATATCCAGATCCCGCTCCATGTCTCCTCTGAGGGGCAGCAACAAGCAGCGCCTGGCCCATCTCAGTCTGGACTCAGAGGACCAGGAGCTAGGTTCAGCCAGCAGTCCACAGCCTGTAAGTACCACCTTTCACCAGCAGGAGGGGACATGTTCTCGTCAAGGCAAGACGCTGCAGGTGAAGAGGATAACAGCTCAGATTTAGAGATATCAATGGAAAACTTGTTTTGTACTTTACATAGATAAAACATTTATTGTAAGTTTTTCATCATGTGTAAGGCTTTCATATAAAAAGAAGGCATTGTATGTGTAATGCCAACATTATTATTATTTGGGACGTCCAAATCTGAAGAATGTATTGAGCCAACTTTAAATGTCTTGTTTCATTTTATTGACGTAGATACAACATAATTTAGAGGGGATTATTTAGTATTTAGTATCTTATTTTAGCTTGCTTCATGTTTTGGAGTCTCCTCCAAACTTGGACTTTAATAAATCAGGTTTTGAAATACATTTTAACAAATCCTTCTGTACGATCCATCAAAACCTTGTTAAGTACAAGCTTTTACAGTTTGGTGTGTGCAGGTGCTACTTTAAGGGCTGATTTTTATGTCTCTGTGGGAGAAAAATGGATTTGGTGAAAACTGCTTTTAAAGTAAACTATATATATAGTGTATTAAATGAAATAATAAAACATATTTTGGAGCAGATTGGACAATGTTGTTCCAGTTAAAAGTTTATATGTTGAGAGAGCATACTGACCAAAAAATAATAATGTTTTGCCTGGTGCTTTTTGTGCTGCCTTTTTTTATCATTGTTATCTCAAAAATCCTAAATGGTGAAAACAGAATGTGCTGTTAACTATGTTTAGTTTTGTGTTATCAATGCTTTGTTATACAGTTGTAGGTAACTCTTTGTGACCACTTATCCAACCTGTCTACTTCTTAACCTAACTTAGTGAACCTGTTCCACCTCAAACCTATTCGTAATCCTATAGGCTACTTACCCATGTGTTGTTGTTTTTGTTATGGAATTTCTCCAAAACACATAGGAAAATACACCAAAATAATTATTAAAATAATACTATGTTTACTATGTGTAGTATTGCATATTTCTGCCATATTGCATTGCTGTTTTAATACAATGTGTACAGGCACAAGTACTTACAGTTTTCACTCACTCAATGACTCGTAAACTTGCTGACAGTGCTCTCTGTGCTGTGTTCCTAGGGGCCGTCCACAAGGCCTGGAGCAAGATCTGCATCACCCCATCTGACATCAACACTAACTAGTCCAACAGTGAGCCGGTCTCCTTCAACAGGTGCAGTGAGGAAAATAAGTCTTTGAACATCCTGCGATTTTGCAAGTTCTCCCACTTAGAAATTATGGAGGGTTCTGAAATTTTCATCACAGGTGCATTTCCACTGTGAGAGACAGAATAAATTTTTTTTTAAAATCAAATCCGTAAATCACATTGTATGATCTCTAAATAATTTATTTAAGTTATTTCTGCAAATAAGTATAATGTAATTTCCAGATTGTATTTTTTTCGATTCTGTCTCTCACAGTGGATATGCACCTACGATGAAAATATCAGACCCCTCCATAATTTGTAAGTCGGAGAACTTGCAAAATGGCAGGGTGTTCAAATACTTATTTTCCTCACTGTACCTGGAGTTACTGAAATATCACAATCAACTTTCAGACTTGTTTTGGAGCTTTAGTATCAAATTGATTGATTTCAGTTTGATTTCAGTTTGTTTATCCATCTTGCTAAAGTTGAACTCTGTCTTTGACCTTTTAAACTCTGGTAATGTTTGATGCCATTAACTTGTCAGAAATGTTCTCAGTTGTGCTTCTTTACTAGTTACTGATTCTTTTATATTCTTATCCTATAACGTTTACTGGCATCATATTTGTTTAATAGTCCCAGACAAAATCCGCAAATCATTTTATAAACCTGTTGCTTTTGAGATAACTCTGCTTTACTACCAACAAGGTAAAGGAGACTTCTGCCTGTTTTCTGTTTTAGTGAGATTTGCTTCACCAGAACCCAGACAATCCTTATCTAATGGTCAAGTAAGTAACATTTCTGTGTGAAGTCGGACTATATTCATCTAAAGGATTCTACTCATCTAATATTATGCTACAAATATCTATATATATATTGTTCTGGTGTTGCTTTGACTATTTCGTTGAAAAAATTACACAATACGATGTCTTTATTCCAACTGCGTTTTTAATTTGTTATGTTGAGGAGACGGAAAACGAGGAGCTAAATCTACATGATTCACTCCAGAGCACTGACCTTTCACCTGTGCGCCTGTCTTCTGCTTCACTCAGAAGGTACACACTATTAAAATGCTTCGTCTCACTTCAGACAGTGCATATTTTTAGCTCAATAAAAGTTATATTGCATTGTAAAATAGCAACACTAGTTATCAAACCATTGAGACCACACTTTGTAATAAGGAAGTGAATTTTCAAAGTGATCATGGATGAAAGAGTTTTGCATATATTTGCTTCCATTTTTACCAACAGCTCACTGATTTCCTCTTAATAAACAACTCATTTGATGTTTCCAGTCAGGTTTTAGACCTCATCACAGCACTGAGACTGCTCTTGTCAAGGTGACAAATGAACACTTTGACACTGTCGATCATGGGATCCTCTTACAGAGACTAGAGGACTGGGTGGGCATCACTGGCACTGCCTAAACTGGTTAAAGTCCTATCTGGAAGACAGGAAATTCTTTATCGAAATTGGTAACTGTGTCTCAGACCAGATGCCCCTGACCTGTGGGGTCGCCCAAGGGTCAATCCTGGGACCCTTCTGTTCAACCTCTACATGCTGCCGTTAGGTCAGTTGATACGCAGCGAGAATGTATCCTATCACAATTACGCAGACGACACTCAGATCTATGTTTCACTGACGGCAGGTGAATATGGACCAGTGGATTCACTCTGTCACTGCATCCAACAGATCAGTGTGTGGATGCAAAACAACTTTCTCCAGCTGAACTCTGACAAGACTGAAATCATCGTCTTTGGCCCACAGAAACAAAGAGAAAGTGTTAGCAGTCACCTCCAGAGTCTCGCTCTAAAACCTACTAATCAAGTTAGAAATCTGGGGGTAATAATGGACTCAGATTTGAATTTTAACAGCCACGTCAGATCAATAACATCAGCAGCTTTTTACCATCTAAAAAACATAGCCAAAATCAAAAGTATAATGTCTAAACCAGACCTGGAGAGACTTATCCATGCGTTTGTCTCTAGTAGATTAGACTACTGTAACGGCCTGCTCACTGGCCTCTCCAAACCAGCTGTAAAACAGCTGCAGTACATCCAGAACGCCGCTGCTCGGGTCCTGACCAGAACCAGGAAGTACGATCACATTAGTCCTGTGCTCAGGTCTCTGCACTGGCTCCCTGTGGCTCAGAGAATAGACTTCAAAGCAGCTCTGCTTGTATACAAGTCTCTCCATGGCCTAGCACCAAAGTACATCTCGGACATGTTAGTGCCATATGAACCATCTCGGACTCTGAGGACCTCAGGGACCGGCCTCCTGCTGGTGCCCAGAGTCAGGACTAAACATGGGGAATGTGCGTTTCAGTTTTATGCAGCTAAAATCTGGAACAGTCTTCCTGAGGATGTGAGACAGGCCGCTACTCTGGCAATGTTCAAATCTAAGCCAGAAACTGTTTTGTTTGGCTGTGCATATGACTGAAATGCTTTTCTTTGCACTCTTCTCTTTTAAGTCTTAAATTATTTGACGGATAGCCTGAAAACGGCACCTTTACATTTCTTTAAATTAAGATTTTGTGATTTCTGCCATGTCTTTGTGATTTCAATGCATTTTTTTCTTGTTGTTTGAAGCACTTTGAATTGCCTTGTGTACGAATTGTGCGCTACAAATAAACTTGCCTTGCCATTTATTTGAAGATCTACATCGAGTTCTCACAGAATGTGGGAGGAGGTCCAAGAGCGAGTGCGTGGCCTTCTCACAACCCCCAAAGCTGTGCGTCGACTTGCCTATGTAAGTAACTGATGATAAAAATGAGGCTGCGTTCAAGTTCTAGAATTTGTAGAAAATGTCACAATTTCAGTCAGAGGGCAGCAGCCTGTATAACTCTAGGAGATTCACTCTTTTTGCACAAATTTACCATGGTTCAAAGTATTTTCAACTCAAAACAATTCTGTCTTGGCACCCATTTTTGAAGACATTGTGAAAAAAGAATTTCCCGTTTTTGTTTCCAGTCGATTGGCCCAGTAATTATAGAAATATTAAAACCAGATCGACAAATCTGGAATCTGACAGCAAAGGCCACCATAGAAAACTGACCTGACCTCCAGCTCAGTTTTAAACTGTATTTTGCTTCTTTTCTTTAAAAAAAATGTATATAACAAAAAAAAAAACAGAACTAGAGAGAGACCAGAGAGCGAAAAGACAAAATAATAAGAGTAACCCAAAGAATAAACCAAAAAATAAAATTGTCAATCAGACACCCACCTGTCCCCGTGCCTGGGAAATAAAAAAAACAAGGACTTTCATTTACAATGGAAAAATTGACAGTTGTTTTTGTGCTGCAGCTAAAAGTACAGGTATCTATCAATCACTCAAATTGTTGGTGTTTTATGTCCTCGATACTTAGTTTTTTAAAATCAATTTTTAAAAAATGTGATGTTGAAGACACTCTGCAATGTCTCACCAATCTCAGTCCAATATTTAACAGTATTTTGCTTCTTTTCCAGGGAGTCACAAATGCTGAGGTAGATGAAATTTTAGCCCGAAGATCGATCTCTCCTGGTCCACCAATATAACACATCCATTTGACTAGGTACTCACTTTTTCTCTCAACATAAGTAGTAATGTTGACTTTATTCTTTTTTTAGTTTTTTTTTATATGTGTGTTTTTTCTGTTGTTTTATGTGCATTTGTGTGTTAAGCATTTTGGTCGACTTTGTTATTTATAAGGTGCTCTATAAATAAAGTTGAATTAGATTAGGTGCAATGAGATAAATTCACATACATTTGTCATTTAACCAAGTTTTTGGAACTACAAGCGATATCAGATGGAAAGTAGAAGTAGCTAATTCGAGGACAGATCATCTTTTCTTTTGTGGGATTAATGAACTTGTACATGACGCTGACAAATAAAGAATAAAGTAAACAAATAGGGCGAATTAATTGAATAATCGTGACGAGTTGACTGTACTTTGTTGTATTTTGATAATTGTTATCTAGACTAAAAGGACTTCAGATTTTCCTCATTAATACACTTTATTTGTAAATATTCGACAGTCGCCATATTTCAACCTTTATTTAGTCGATAATGTATTTAAATTGTCTCAATGTACAATAGCAATAATCATTTGACTAGTCGACAACTAAAATAATCATTAGTTGCAGTCCTATAGACTAAACTAACATGTTATCCTAACATCTTGCATCATTTTATGTCTGTTCATCTTTGCAGAAATCATCTTGCCAAGCGATCTCCTGATAACGTGACTGTGCTCAGAAAGAGGTATAACATTATGTAGTTATGTAATTGCATCGGTTTTTCTACATCTGTCGAAATCATGTTCCATCAAATAAAGATATAAGATTCATGATACAATTTATGCCAGATATGTGTATCGTTGTAGCTTTGTGGGCATTGTCACTGCCGAGCTGACATTGTAAAGTCCTCTGCTAAATCATCCCAAAAGTCATTAAAAGCAAATTGTGTCTTTGGCGAGGCGGCTCCGTGCAAACTGCCACCGTATATCACAGAAATGACCGCGCTCTCTGTCTGTGAGGGATTGGCCCCAGGATCTGTTAGGAACATTGTGATGTACTGGAGATGCAGAAATAGAAGCACACGGAGCGGCTGCAGTGACAAAAGGGTTTGCAGATTATAACAGATTAGACCAAGGCAGATAAACATGCTTAATTTTTACTAGCCGCACGGTATTTGAAATACATACATCCCAAAAGGGTTATTTGTTTGGCTACAATATTCACAGTATGGCATTAAAGGAAACATATTATGCTATGAACTGTAACACAAGTAGATCATCTCTTTACATTTTGTTCATTGTAAACGTCAGTAGTGATCTAAACCAGTTTAGTAATAGAAACCTGTCCATTGCCTACTTGTTTACAACTGCAGAAGTGACGTTTCACTGTAACAAGCAGCAGATTGTCATGTACTGTGAAAAGTGTCTATATTTCAGAACTCAGGGAAATGCATCACTCTGGGATTTAATTTAAGCCTCAGTTCTAGAACAATACAGAACATGCAGTCATCAATCAAGATAATGAGGAAACAAAGCTCATTCAGTTGATATTGCATAATATTTCCTCCTTAAACTTTCAAGTCTTTGCATTTTTAAATGACATGTATTTTATTGATAAAAACCTGTAACTTGGCCTTGTGTTGTCGTCCACTTATTTCTATGGAGAGATAAGTTTAATGCTATACGTTGGGACATTCTAGGCAAAGTAATAACATCTCCATAGAGACACTTGCAGAAGGAGGCCTCCAGACCCTGTTCTCCTGAAGGCCTCCAGACACTGTCTTGTTTAGGAAACTATTCAACTCGTTAGTGTCTGAAAGGGTTAATACGATCAACACCAGACAATGAATGAACAGTACTTTATTAGGTTGCAGATACACAGATTGTTACAGTTTGTACAGAGTTTGAATCCAAGGCTTTTTAAGTGTGCTTTTCGCAGGGGTCACGACCTGTCACATACTGCACTGAAATGTTAGATCATCAACACTGAAATACATATGAGCTTGGATTAACCCAGTTCCCTTCAAAAACATGACAAGGTTAAATAGTCTGCATTTGTATGGAAATCAAATACATATCTGCTCCTTTGCAAGGGTTTGGCTATTTTATTTTATTAGTATGAGAAGTACATTGTTGTATTAAGAAATCAACAATCAGGCACATGATTAGTTTTTAAAAATAACTTTGTATAAATACTAAAATTGGTTTAACAATATACACGGTGTTGCAGTTGATAATATGTTTAATACAGAAGTGACTCAGTAAAATGTAGTTGTGTAAGAATAAAAATACCAGATATTCACGTATAAGATATATATATTTAAAACATAAACAGCAGTAACTGCCATGTGAACAGACAAACACATGTGGACATAAAAGCTTGTTCTCTTTCAAACGCTCCACATCCTGGTGCAGCGCGGCCAGAGTATTATCCAAAAAAACAAGATTACCGTTGTTTATTACAATACAAAAACAACGAGCAATGGCTAGTCATAATATTGTATTATATTTTACCTCGTAGCTCTGGCACTGTAACCCACAACACACAAGCAGCGACTATTACTAAGTCATTGTTCTGTAGTGCCAGAAATGATTTCACTATAATATTTTAGATCTGATTTTCTTTTGATGCATGCTATTCTGTTTTCCTTCCCAAAACTTTTAAGTGCAACGCCAACACTCACTTATAAAAGGCTAGGTTTACTGTATGTGTTGGAACTATGAATATTCCTCTAAAGAAATTAATGGCTTTTGGTATGACTTTAATTCTAATCCAAGGTTTTTATGGCTTAATAGATCAATTGTTCATGGCATTTAGATTCTTGTTGATTCATGGGTTTCAGCTTCCTGTTTTATGCAACATTAAGAGGACTTTTCCACATTCACAGGATGTAATATTTAGTTTTAACTTACTAATTCCTATGGCAATGGTCCTAGATTCTCATTCCTAAACCTATGGATAGGTGCAATTTTGAGCACTTTTCACCATTCGAAAGAATGTTTTGTTTTGAATTGTTAATTGCCATGGCAACTGTGCAATTTTTTCATCACTCTGAAACCCATAGATTGCTGTGGCATTATTGGTTCATATAACAGTGCCTTGGCTGAGGTCTGCTTCTGCGCCTCTAATACAAACAGACTGTTGAAGGTGCTGGTTAAATACATTTCTGAACGCATTATTGAATTAAACTATCTCGAGCGTTTGAGTTGAGCTTATCCTACAGAATTATGATGCATGAATAATAGAGACAGTTTTATCATACAGTAAATGTTTTGCCGTTTAAGTTGTGTGACTAAATGCTTGCAGGAAGCTGCCATGCAACTGCTAGCATTTGACCAGAGCCTCTATGCTACATCACGCTAAATACAGTAGCAACATCGCAGCCGAAATGATAAATATCTCATTATAGACATGAGCAGACATGTACAAAAGACACTCTTCTGGTTAAGCACAGTACAATCAGGGGTGTGATTTGGCTCGGTTAAAATCGTCCTTGAATTTCACAGTGTAAGATGATTTCACTAGCTTTAATTTGTAAGGTCTTTATGTGGGACAATGCAAGTAGCAGTCCTCCTTATTGCTTCATGCAAATCAGTGAAAAAGGATTAAATATAAATAGAGCTGTACAAGCAGTGCATTATGGAAGAGAAACACAATATATCTGCAAACTATGTACAAATAAAAACATTCACAAACAACTAGGAAAGGTTTCTGCATTTTCAAACAAAGAACACTTGTGTAAAAGCCTTATTCTTCATATTGGCACTCTTTTAGAAGAAGGAAGCACTTCATCTAGTCCTGCTCTCCGTCTAATATGTTTGATGGTTCGTTTAGCTTCATGGAGGCTTCTATTGCTGATGTTGGCGGACTCTGGCTATGCTACATCACTCACAATAAATTAGACAGTGGACGCAGTTACCATTTTACTATAAAAAGTCCACTGCTTTTATTGTCAGTGCTGTAGTTACTCAGCAAATGTTTTGCTTTTAAAGAAATATGGCACTTTCTTGTTTGTCTGAGTCCACCAGAGTCTAAAACTGGGATGTTTCAGTGAAGGAGATGGCATCAGTCTTGTCCACAGTGAATCCTCCGTTCACATATGATTTCTTCTCGCACTCTTCGTCATCTAAAGTGGTCTCCAGGGCAAAAGGGTTAGCCACGTCTACATCCGACACTAGGTCCATCCTCTCCAGCTCCCTCTTAGAAAGCTTCTGGACTATGCCGGCCCCGAAAGCGTCACCCAAAACGTTAATCATGGTGCGGAAGCGGTCCCTGGAACACAAACACATTTACTGAGTAGTTGTTCCCTCAAGGCACCAAATGAATAACGAAGGGGACTTACAGCAGCCAATCAACCGCTACGATTAAAGTGACATCACTGGCGGGCAGTCCCACGGCGGTCAGGACTATCACCATGGTGACAAGGCCGGCATTAGGAACTCCGGCTGCTCCGATACTGGCCACTGTTGCTGTTATACTGAAGACGAAAGGCTTTGTGAATATCCACACCATCTACCTCGTCTAATTAGAGTTGTCATTTGAATCATTTAAAGAACTAAAGGTCTACAGGTCCTTTTTGACCTGTATAAATAAAGGATTCAAAACAAAACACAGAAAGCAGTGGACCCCCTTCTCTGCATGCCTCGTGTGCTTACAGTGAGTGAGTAGACGGCAGGTTATACTTTATTCAAGCACAGGCCAAACTCATTCTAATTAAAAAATGTTTATATTTTTGTCAGTTTGCTCTCAAAACAACTACATTTTCACCTGGAAACAATAAGAAAGTTAGGTTTATTTTTATTTTTATGCAAAAAAACAACATATCCAAACTTTCTTCAATACATTTAATTGTATCCAATATGTCTAAAAAAATAAAGCAAGACATTTAAATTTTAAATTTTACACATTTATATGTCCAAATTATGCATTAATAGTAGTTGATTTTTATACCAAAACGTGATGAAAAACTTGTAATACATTGGGTTCTTACATTTATATAAGTAAACTACAGGAGAAGATGTTTTCCTCTTCACCTGCAGTGCCTCGTATTAAAGGTAACAGTGACTATGTTCACATGCACACCAAAAATCTAATCATTATCTGATTTCTGGAGTAATCAGATTATTTAAATGTCATATGTATTACGGCTGATGGGATTAAGCTGATTTCTTTCTGATTGTTCACGTCTGTGCAGGTTTTGAGAAGGAAAATTATACGGAAAAGGGCAAATGGATGTGACAAAGACAAAAATGAAAGAGGAAATGTATTTCAATTCATGAATTTTTGTCTTCCAACTAAAAATTAAAATCAACTGATTTACCTGTCTATATAAATGTACCAAATGGCATAGACGACTTTAATGACTGACAGCCTCCTGTTTTAAGTGTTTTACAAGCTTTCTGGGGTTTTATCAGGCGTTCTCATTACAGCTTTTATAGAAGTCGCCTGATGAGTGTAATCCATGTAAAAGTTGTAAAGTGCGTCTGTACCTGATGGTGACGATCTGACCCACATCCAGAGGGTAGTCATTGAGCTGCGCAATAAAGATGGCCGCCACAGCCTCGTATAGCGCCGTTCCATCCATGTTTATGGTGGCACCCACTGGGAGAACGAAGCGGGTGATGCGCTTGTCTATGTGGTTGTTCTCTTCAGCACATCGGAAGGTGACCGGCAGTGTGGCAGAACTGGTCAAGTCAAAATCATTTCATATTTACAAAAACAGACAAAATATGAATGTGTATTTTGGTTTAGGGTTCTGACCTGGAGGAGATCATCAGAGCTGTGACCAGAGCTTGAGCCATGCCCAGGGTGAATGTGAACGGGTTCTTCCGCACAATGATGAAGTAGATGAGTGGCAGGCAGACCAAAGAATGGATGGCCAGGCTAAAAAAAATCAAGACCATTTTAGACTTCTTTTTGTTTGTGTATTTATATAAACATTTATCCGTTATGATTGTTTATCATAACGGCTTAATGAGGCATAGTCATTATAAAGTGTTCATTCGACACATTTTTATATATATATTATATATATATATATATATATATATATATATAATAATATAATATTATATATATATATATATATATATATATATATATATATATATATATATATATACACACACACACACACACACCATATATACTAATTCTGATTAAGTTATTTTCCTTATGTGGGAAATGAGCTTTTAGATTTTTATTTATATTGCGTTGACAGAGCACCATTGGAAAAGAGAGCAAAACTTTACATTTTTAAAAATCTAGTTTATGCTAAATTACTTGTCAAATATTAAAATGCTTCTCTTTTCACAAAGCAATTTCCCCCAATTAAGTAGGTCATTCCATAATTATTACCTTGTAATCGTATCGTACATTTGGGAAAAGCTTCTAGGCTTCAAGGCTTCGTCTAATTCACATAATGGTTATTATTTGACAAATACAAATATATGACAATACCTTAGTTTTGTTTGATGACTGCTTGAAGGGTTGGGAACATTTGTTATTTAAACACTCCCTGAATAAACTGCCTCTGGATTTAAAACTAGGATAAATATTTGTGTCACTTAGAATGTTGTCATTTGGTTTTGTTTTATTGATTCATGATACTACCTTAATCTGAGTAACAGTTTATTAAATGTTAAAGGTGCATTTCTTTAGCTACCTATCTTGAATTAGTAACCCTAAAATAGACCTGATACATTGTGCTCACAGCAAAAAGCCCAAAGTCACTATGGAACCCTTGGCGTGGCCCGCTGACCCACTGGAAGACATTTACTGGCCGCTCTTTAATGTCGCCGTTGAGATTTAGAGCCGTGAATGAGGCTCTGACTGCTGCATCTGCAGGTTGGCCAATTTTAAATGTCCTTGGCCCTTATCAGCACGCACACAGTCTTTAGCTTTTACTGTATCATTGGAGGCAGAACGAGCCCAAATGCCAGCCGTAAATCTGAACTATGTGGAGCAGGTGGGAGGGGCAGGGTGTGTGGGGGCGTACTTACCCACTCAGCACGGTCACCATGTACAGACCCATCTTCTTGAAGATCTCCCAGTCTTCTACTTCAATAATCTTAGCCGCAATGAGGAACAGGATACCAAATGGCATGTAGCTGGAAGGACCAAGAAATATCTTATCTTATGTGCAGTTTATTATTATACTCAGACAAGGACAATATATGGACCCTTTAGTTTGAAATCACTCTAAAGTGAAGTGAAACATCAAGGTGGTTTTGGAAAATGAAAACCCCAGATCAGAGTATCAGAGCAGACATTTTCTATTGTAGTTTGCATTATTGGATACAAACGTTGACCCGACAATAGTTTTTCAGTTTAACTGCAGATATATTACATATGTTTAAAATATATATTACAAATTATACATTTTTTGAAGCTCAAATACAATTTTGACACTAGAAAAATATTATTCATCCTTCCATAACAGAGAAGCAAAGATTTCTGCCTTAGAAATTCAAAATCGCTGCTTAATTTTTTATATAAAGACTTCAAATCAATACTATTTAGATCTGATGTAATCTAATCATTGAAAGTGTATTATTGTTTACTTCATTTTCAGGAATTTTGACCATTCTGATGTAATGGAATTTAATGATATACTGTTATTTGGTTTTGGAAATATTTATTTATTTCTAATGTAAATAAAGATTTTCATTTTATATAATGCTTTAATCCTCATTTTATGCAGTCACAAACCATTTTAAAATGTGATAAAATTGCTTAGAATGAGATTCCCTCATTCCATCTTGCCTTATCTGCTTTCTGTGAGATGCACCAGTGTGTGAAAGATTAATAATTTCTCGTTCCAAAAACGAGACAGGTTATCCATTGTCCACTTCCTAGAATCAATAAAGGTGGACACAGATAAGACTCACAAAAACTCCAGACCCTCTCTATAGCCTAGCAATATGCTAACCTGTTAACAAATTCATCTCTTGGTAGTAGACCAAATGAGTTTAATAGGGATCTGGAAACAAACAAAGTATTTTAGAATGTTTCCTCTTGTTTTGGACTAATATGGCCAGTGAATAATCCAATAGAATTGGGCTTCAGGGCCCAACTCTAAATTCAATAATGATAATATAAGAACTACTGATTTTGCACATTCTGTAGTCATAAAATACAACAATGGTTAAGAATATGAATCTTGTCTTCTCAATTAGAATATTGTTCCCCCTTCTATATCAGACAATAGGTAACAGATAAGGACGGAAAAAAACAAAACTATACAAATGCTTTACAAACATTTCTCTGCAAAATTCTAGCATTTAACCAGAATTAAAGTTAGACCAGGTCTAACCCAGGACAAAGCCAGGCCTAAAGCAAAATTACACTGGGACCAAACCAGGTACAAACTAGTACAAACCCAAATTAGTTTTAGCCAGGACTAAACCAGTAAACAAGAGAAAATAGATCAGGCCCTCCAATTGATCAGAGAGCATTAACCCCAGAACTAGTACAACAATCATGTAGAGTAGGTAAGTTCCACTTCTTTTCTATTGTGAAACAGGGATGGTAGAAAGGACCTGGTTTTTTGTCATGTTCGCTTTATCACATCTAAAACTCATGACTGGATTAGTACTTTCCCCCCAGGTAACATTCAAGATCCATAGGTTTAGCTTTTGTGTGATTGTACATACCACATAATAATATGCACCAGTTTCATTGTGGCTTCATTCAGAGCGTCAAAAAACTCCAGCAGAATCCTCCCCTTCTCCCCCATCTTCCCGATCACCAAGCCGAACGCCACGCAGAACACGATAAGGCCTAAGACGTTGATGCCGTCCGAATAAGAGCCCACCAGTTTATAGTCCTTGGTGATATTCTGGGGACAGAGAACAAGGAGGCAATTGAAGGAGTTGGGAAGCTCCTTCACAACACATTAGTGAGTCTAAAGAGCCATTGAGGATGACTGTCCGCTGATCCGTGACTGTGGAGGAACACTACAGGAGCTGTGGCCAGGTGCAGAAACGTGAACCGCAAGAGCACGTGGAGCAAAGGCATGTTGTTATGAGAAGGTCTGAACTCCACACAGCACATTGTTGTTTACGGTGGCCCAGAAGACCGAGACAAGTTTACATCTACGGCAAAACATGTGCATGAAAAATCTGAACAGATTCACAAAATGGCCAAGACATTTCAAGAAAAAAAGGGGAAAACATTTGAATAAAAGTAGAAACAGTTCAACATAAGTGGAAAACATTTGAATAAAAGTAGAAACATTTCAACATAAGTGGAAAACATTTGAACAAAAGTGGAAAACATGCTCTTGCTGTAATGTTTCTCCTTTAGTTAAAATGTCTCTGCTTTTGTAAAAATGTTTTGGCCATTTTGTGAACATGTTCTAATTCTTTGCATGAATGTTTTGATGTTGCTTTAAATTTGTTTTGCACTTCCGAGCCGCCGCTGCTGTTCCCAAAAGTAGTATTGGTGCATGTTGAAAGGGCAATGTTGTTCTAAACGTAAAAGCACATGCCGTATAAGTTAATGGGTGATATGCAAACCAAATTTGACTGATAACTGGAACTCTCGGCTGCTTCTGAGAGGTCTCGCTTCACTGTTATTGGTTTAATCCACCTGCCACTCACCCAGAGACTGACCAATAGGATGAGAAGGTGGGGAAATGTGTTTGTGTTAAGAGCGAAGAGCTGCATAAAACAGAAAAGCACTGAATAGTGACACGATTCAAATTTTACAGTAATATCGTCCAGCCCTTAAAAGTAATGGAAGAATGTGTGGCATGATACAGATCTGTGAATGTGCATGTGCAACTGGAGATGTGTTACCTGGACAACGGCCATGATGGCAGTGGTCAGAGGAGGCATTGTAGTGGTGGTGTTTGTCACTGCTTTGGCCGGCTCCAGCTCTTTACGCTTGGTCTTATACTAAATACAAAACAGGTGTAATATGTAAGCAGCACGTGTAGAGACATTCTACAATCTAAATATGATTAAAAAGTACTGTTTGAACTAAATCAGATACAGTATTTGTTTATGGTTGAAATGACTCTGTGACACCTCCTATACTAACATATTACCTTTATCACACCATTTAGGGAAGAAAAGTGGTATTTAACGTAGCAAATATTGTCCATGCCACTGTGTCTGGTTCTTTAAATGTTGCAATGGTGATGGTTTTCTTTTCTTTTCGGTTAAGAAGTTAATCAGGACACTCCAAAACCATAAATCAATACAATTCATGAATCTTACATTTTTTCAAGGCACATCCTGTCAATATCCAAACTCAATGCACATGGTACCTGCTGAAAACACGCCTGCACCAAATTTTCAGGGAACATGTTTCTGTACAAAAGAAAATCACCCATTTGCAGTTTAGAAAAAGCAGTGACTTCCCAGCTTACTTTTGAATGTGCTGTAGTTTACCTGACGAGGTCCAGCAGAGTGTCCACTGTGGTGACGTCAGGAGTGGTTCCAGCTCTGTCGATGTGGTCAGCTGTTTGAGACACTCCGGGTTTTATGGTCATCACCAGAAGGATTCCTGACAAGACAAAAACAAAACACTTCTTTACAATTAGTACAACTACTGCATATATATATGTATGGCTTTATTGATTGGATAGTGGTGTGAAATGGGGGATGAGATAGAGGGGAGGGCATCAAACACACATTTAACTCTTCCTCTTCTATTGCTAGTTACTTTGTCAACGAGCAATATACCCAGTAACATGATCGACTGTTTAACGCACAGTGAATTGGTAATATTTTAGAAGGTTTCTTTTATACGTACTTACAAATTAGGAGTTATTATAACCACAAACTCTCATCATCTAAAAATGATATGAATGTTTTCTTAACAATTCTACTAGATATATAAAAAAATAAATTTGTGTTATTACTGATGAAGAATGGGAACATATTTACATCTAAATGGAGCACGACAAAATCACATGTTTGGGAAAAATGTATCACGATATTTTATTATAAACCATGTCAAAGTGCAGATTATTAGTATTTGACTTCAAAACAATGTATCTGGGCTCTAAAAATAACTTTGGACATTTCTTAAATGGAAAGACTAACTTTTTAAGTGAATTTGAAAATTGTCTTTTTGTTTTTGTTTGTATTATAGTAAAACAATGAAAAGAAAAAATGTGTTAGTTATAGACTAAATCTAGTCAAGAAACTTACCCAAGACAACTGCAATGATGGTTGTTGAGAAGTAGTAAATGACAGCTCGCAGACCGATTTTTCCAGATACTTCAGAGTCGAGAGCAGCAACTCCTATGAGAACAAGACTGAAGTACGGCTGGGTGATATTAACAAAAATGAAGACCTGGTTTAATCTTGCTTTAGTTGTGTTTTAGTCCTTAGTTAAGAACTGGTTTTGTCCCTGGTTTAGTCCTGTTTTTGTCCCTGGTTGAGTCCTGTTTTAGTCCCTGTTTTAGTCCTGTTTTTGTCTGGTTTAGTCCTGGTTTAGTCTTGCGTTATCCCTGTTTTAGGCCTTAGTGAAGACCTGGTTTAGGCTTGCTTTAGTCCTGGTTTAGTGCTGTTTTAGTCCATGGTTTGGTCCTGTTGTAATCTTGCTTTCGTCCTATTTTAGTCCTCGGTGAAGACTGGGTTTAGTTTTGTTTTAGTCCTATTTTGTCCTTGGTGAAGTCCTATTTTAGTATTTCTTTAGCCCTGTTAGTGAAGACCTGGTTTAGTCTCGCTTTAATCCTGGTATTGTCCCTGGTTTAGAGCTGTTGTAGTCCATGGTTTAATCTTATTTTAGTCCTTGGTGAAGACCGGGTTTAGTCTGGCTTTAGTCGTGCTCTTGCTTGTCCGTTCAACCGGAATGTGTAATAAACTCACCTAAAAGCTTTAAATGTATTAGTTTAAGTATATCTGACAACTGTGAAATTACCGTAAAATGACCCCAAAAAGTGAAGAAATATCACTTTATACTCGAAAATTTTGAAAGCAACAATATTCGCAATATCATACATTTTTCGATATACAGGGATTGCCCACCTCTATATGGAAGTTTAGCTGTCAAAATGACTCAAATCTGTCACAATAATACAGTTATATGTGGTCATTTGATTTGGCCTGGTGTAGTTTTAACCGCGGTACCTGTTATCATGCTGGATATGATGAGTGGAAGAATGACCAGCTTCAGCATCCTCATGAGAATCTCTCCAGGAAAACCAAAATACTGTTTGTCAAGGTGAGACAGCGACGCATATTCTCTGACCACAAGGCCCAAGCTGATCCCTGGGGACAACACACAGAGGATGAACAGCATTAGGTTTGTAGATTAACTGCAAAACAACCAAACAAACACATGTAAAATGACTGCAGAATGTAATTTCAAAGAGCTGCTTTTACTGGGTCAGCAACTTCTAATCTGCAGTTAATTCTATGAAGCACAATGAAAGATGATGAACTGCTGTCCGACCACATGTATTCCACTGAAATGGTTTTAGTGACATACACCATGGAGTCTAATGTGTTATCACACTGAACAGACCACGGTTAAAATGCTTGTAAAAGTGTAGATGATGAATTTGCTGATGAGGAATGGATATTTTGCGCGATGGCTCACCAATAATATAAAAAACGTCTTATGATCAATTATCAAGCCCTGAGAAATAAAATTATATTACTCAACTACATTAGAAGGATAAATATAATACATTCTACTCCTACATTTCTATGAAAGGGTGCAGAGGACATGTCTCTCATGTGGACACGTAATAGCCAGTTTGTTGTGACTTGGCTTTAAACTATTTTGGGTGTTTTTAACAATATCTGCAGTTATAACAAGCTTTGAGTGGGCTTATTCTTTTGCATTGGAGACAGTGAATATACAAACACTGAATTCCTGTTTCCAATGTACCCATTCTAACCAAATATATCTCTTGTCTTTCTAATCTGATAGAGATAGAGCTGCAACATTACCAATCACAGTACTCACAGTAGAATGATGCAAAAAAAAAAACCTTTCAATTCTTAAGTCATTTCTACAATGTAAGGAATAATTTGACTGAGCAACTTTTCCTTGCGCTGGAATACATTTTGACCAGGTGTGTATCTAATGAAATGCAGTATTTTGACCACCTCTGAATACGTTTAATACTACAAGATAAAAGGAAAGTCACTTATTAGTCATAGAACATGTAAAATACAGATTGCAATTTGTATTATATTATCATTATATTAATATTGGAAAACTGTCATCTTTTCAACAATCATACATACAAATTAATAGCCAAAATCGCGAAATACTTGGATAAAAGCAATGAACATTGGCTTGTTACTGCATAAACTCGCAGAGTCTGTGTTAGATTCAAGCTTATTTTTAATAATGATTGATTTGTAAATATCTCTGTTCTCCTGCTGTTCTTGAAACATTGCAACATTGGCATTTACCCACTGTGAGACAAACTACCTTATCTTATATATTTCCCAAAGATGCTGTTGCTAAGTATTTTCAAACATATCACTCTGGGCACATTAAGACAAGCAATTTTCCAACTTTTCCTATACTTAGAAGATTGTAATGACTACTATAATATGAGTTGTTACTGTTATATCAATAATAGAGGTTTTTACTCTACACTAAATCCTTGTTATAGGCTGTGTGCATATATTAGTGAGGGAGTGTGAATCCTATTTGCCAAAAAGGATAGCAACAGTATACATCCCGCTTCCGTACCATACTGTAGGTTCTATAGTAAACCATCAATTAGATACTTGCCTAAATACAAACGATGGACGTAACACATGGCTTGTCTTTGTAAGCTGTATATGATACTGTCTTTTTATGGTCCAGCATCACAGGAAGGAGACTCTATCACCTCAGTCTGGTCACGTTTAACTGAGCCTCATCCAGACTGTGGGGAGACTGCTGCTCTCTGCCCCTCAGGACTGACACTTTGCTCCTAAACCTTCTGCTCCGTGCATGGTTAAAAGAAACATCTTCAGTTTTCCAACGTGTTCTCGCTGCCCAGCCAAGCATAATAAGACAGAGGTAATGATTTATGACAACACTGGCAACAAATGCGCCACAGCCAATTCAAAACGACCCACAATGACAGCATCTGTGTATGCGTTAGGATTCGATAATATACATACCAAGCAGCACTGATACAATTGTAGCTAAAAGGAGCCAATTCTTCTTGAGCAGGCGTTTGAAGTCCAGCCCTCGCTCCTCTTTGTCCTCCATTATATTCATGGATCTTCTCTTGCAGGGGGCAACACAATGGCGACAAGACAGAGAAAAGAGGCTGCTGCTGCTGTCAGATGCAGACCGCGGCGAGGATGTGGCCGTCAGAAGGTGCCGATAGCCGGTGTCCAAGTGAGCCAAGGAGTGCGTGTGCCACAGAGACATGGAGGCAAGGTGGGAGGGAGACAGAGGAGGAGGGAGAGAGGGAGGAGCGGGAGGAGAGGCGAGTAGGAGAGAAGGAGGGAGGCTGGGACACCCCTCCCCCATGCAAGGTGTCTCTGATGTACTCCTTTATATGTGCAACACTGATCTGAAATATAAGCAAATGATCAGAATGATAATTAGTCATGATTGTGTAAACGCATGTGACATCCTCTTAAGTACAAATGTTTTCACTTTTTTTGCTTAAAACCTGTTAAACATGGTCTGTTAACATGGGTAAAGAAAAGCTCTACTTCTAGTCTTTCTGTGGACACAAATGTGTCAACATTTACAGAATTCACCAGTACATTTGAAAATAAAAGACTCTTGTAGTAGAATCTAACTACCTAATACGATATTTACATTTTGTGTCATCGAATCGATAATTTTGATTAACACAAATAAATTACTGACAGATTAAAATATTATTGATATTGCTATTTATCATTTCAATATTATGACTATTAAAGGTTTGTACCTTGTTACAAGTGAAAACAACAACAGGTGCACATTCTGGTGATAAAATGGGAAATATTACTGTTGGCAATTATCATGGTTTTACTAAATGTTTATTTTCTACTCTTTTTATAGAGAAAAAAATGATTTTTTACGGTCCTATCCCTGCTACTTAATAACTTAAATAAAGAGGCTGATTAATGCCACAAGTAGTCTGATACATGCTTTATGTGACGGCCCTTTAGTTTTTCCATTATGTAGGAAAGTGTTTTTTATACAGTAATAAGTACTGAACATGGGGACGGCTTGAAAATGTTGAAGGAACTGTAAATACTGAGACACAGATAATGTGGAAGTGGAATGTGGTTGATTCATTCCCTAAATTAGTGGCTGTACACATCCTAAACCTTGACTTATGGAGCTCACTTTATGTCATTAAAACTGCTGTACTCCTATCTACTGTGACCCCAGACAAAACATACACACATCATATATATTAGGTCCATAAACTGTAAACACCAACACTGCATGTGATATTCATTTATATGAGATATTTTTATGAATCTTTTCAATCTAATATATATTAAGAAGCCACAATCCAGTTTTGCACCAATTCCATGCAAAAACAGAACAGCATCATTTTGTTATTGTGTTTACATCCATATTCTCTATAATTGAGAGAATTAAAACAAACACAAATTTAACTGACTTTTCTCCTTATTCAAATTTGTTGCACAATTAAAGATTAAAGAAGACATACATTTAATTGAATTTTTCTCACTTGTTATGTGATTACTTTGCCAAGAATGTTCCACAATATTACATTAAACTTCTGACATTTATTCAGTTATAGCTGTTTTAATGTTTTATTTTTCAACGCTACCTTGAAAAACATGCATTCTTGAGTGAGGCTGCTGCTCCACAGATCTGATCTGTAACTTGGCTTGTTGTTGGTTGTTGGCATTTCTCCATGAAAAATGTAATACAATACTGCAGAACATTCAATAACATCTCTCTACAGAAGCACATGGCGTACCATCCACTAGAAAAGTTACATAGTGCACCTTTAACCTATTTTTGCTCGTTACTGTAATTGAGTCGATCCATTTTTAAATCCGTACTTGTACTTATGTATCATTTCGCATGTAATTGTTTACTGAGTACAATAGAAGTCCCAATCGTCCCAAAGCTCCATGGTCCTGGTGTTGCCCGTGTCGCTGCAGACTTTTACAAAACAACACTGCATCACCTGTTCTGATTGGCCACAGCGCATAGATTTTGGATTAGGGTGTAAACATCTAAATTCACCTTTATCAGAATCAGAATCAGAAAAGGTTTATTGCCATTGTCAATGAACAGAATTCACAAACATAGTAACTTGTTTTGGCATTAAGGTGCAACATAAAACACTGATCAATAAGAAAAACAACGTATTTGAAATCAAAATGGCATGCATTAAGAAACGGTTTCATTAACAAAGTAAAATTATATTAAAACTGTGTTAAAAGGTAACTAGTAGCTAGTAAATTGAGTAGTATTTTCAACCGTACTTTTCGCAATCTGTAACACTAGGCTACTTTTATTTTAGTATGAAATGCTGCCCCCTGTCTGTTTACTCAGAGTAGCGCCTTCCCTGTTTGTGTGTTTTATTCTGAAGCTCGTGACCGGAAACACCCCTGACCGCCGCGTGCGTGTGTGCCTGCGTGCGTGCGGCAGCTCATCACGGAGCCAGTCCTCTCTCTCTCCAGCGGCGGAGCACAGGCAGCAGCAGGTCCAGCCCCGGTGTCGGTGAGTGGACATGAGCGGGAGCCTGTAGACAACCACCAGCATCCGAACTGGCCCCCGGGGCGAGCTAGCTGCTAACCACCACCTCCCGTAAACTTCACCGCTTTGACGCTGCGGTTTTTAGGGAAGGAGCCGTGCGGGGAAGAAGCGGGCTGCTGCTATCTCCGGTTACTGGGCTTTCTGCTGCTGCACCGGAGAGGAGAGCACTACACTACACGTCGGCTTGTTTTCCAAAGCCACATCCTGCTGCCGAGATGGGTGAGTGGTCCGGCTAACTGTCGGCTAGTTCCTGCTTTTACACAATTAGCAACATCGTAACGCATGCCTTATTTTCCAAAGTAAAGGCGGGGCCATTCATTCTGCAAAACAGTTGTATTTGAGGCACTTGTAAGCGCCTGTGCTCGGTGGAAGAGTCGTGTACGCGCGGCCGTGCACTCGGGTGGGGTGGCCCTGCTCGCTCCATCCCCCTGCCCTGTCCATAGTGGTCATAGTAGAGCATTCGTGGCATTGCTTGTTGTCGTACAGCTCGTTCTGGGTGGCACTTTTCCCCCGGAGGACGACGTGATGAGCGCGCAATCCTGACATGGCAGTGATGGTTCAGTGGCACTCCTCCATCTCCTCCACAGCTGTTATGCAATGGGAGCCATCAGCAGCAGCAGCAACAGCAGCCCACTCTGACTGCTGGGGATGCTCGTAGGTTTGCTTCTGATGGAGAGACTCTACCCTGTTATTATTTATGCAGCAGCTGGGATATGCCTCCTTCTGCAGCATTGCACACTTTAAATGGAAATCGAGGAGAGACCTCTTTAATCGTTGGGCTGTTTCTTACTATAATACTCTACTACTCCCCTATTCTTATCTGCTTCAAATGAAACGCATTGACTGTAATTAAGCGATCAGTATGTCATATTTGATCTGTTTTTAAATCATTTTATTCAAGAATTTGAAGCCAACTATTAGGATTTTAGGCAAATACTGAATAATAGAGGGCCCATATTTTCAGCATTTTGTCTATTGGCCTTGAATATCCAGCTTGTTTGGACCAAACAACTGCTTCAAGCTTGTTTGTAATAAAACAGGGCTGTGGATGTGTTTGTTGTAAATTCAAAATTGGCCCTCGAAATCGGCCCCAAAATATCGCCAGAACTTATTGTCTTCGGTTTCTCTGGATTCTAAACAATCTGCATTGTTCATTAAAAAAAGGGGTGGGTGATATTGACAAAAAGAAATATACAATTAGTTGCAGTTCAAGTATCGCGCAAAATGTGAATGGACCATAAAATTAACTACCTAAGTGCACAAATAGTGCAAATATCACTTTACACCCTTATTTGAGAAATGATATAATAAGCAACTTTGAGTGCCCAGAAAGGTGCCTAGTAAATACAATGTGTTTATAATTATTACACTAGATGTTTCCCTCTTCTTTTGCTGTCATTTTGAATAGTTTTAATAATAGACAACATACATGGTATTTTGAAATATATAGTAATATATATATATATATATATATATATATATATATATATATATATATATATATTATATATATATATATTGTGGTCTGATGTAAAAGGGCTTCCATGACTTCTCCATTTACACAAAGTAAAGTGTTTCATTGTTAATTAATTCATAATTATTATTTTTTCATCATTATATTTATAAAATGGTTTGCTTGGATTTCCTGCATTAGATTTGATGTCTCATTGGCATAGAGTAGTATATTTATTATTGATTAGGATATTTTCAGCTGCAAATATATCGCACTTTAAAGTCGTTATCATGACAGGCCTATAAAGTACGATGGAATAAAGTAACCCGCCCTTATTTGAAACATCACCATAATGTGAGTATGATAGCTTAGAGTCACCTCAAAAAAATATGATTTTTACAGTTTTTGTGTAAGCTGAGGTAGAATTAACCAATTATACAGTCCAGTTTTAAACCAAAATCAACAAAACTCTGAAACACTGTACAAACGTCAACAAATAGATGACTATGTACATGCTCCAACAAAAACAATTAAAACGTCATAACGCGAATACTTGAAACCATTAACGCTACAAGTATGTAGTTCAGGATGTGTCGGTGTTTCTCAGCTGTATTAAATAGCCGCGTTCTGTGCACGTGGACTCTTTCTTCTCCTCAGCAGCCAACTCGAGCCTAATCACATTTCAGCGTGATCCAGAAGACAGCGAGCGCTATGGTGAATAAGCATCTCGAGCTCTAAAAAACGTGTGCTGGATTTAAGCGTCCGGTTTGTATGCCTCAGCAGCATAAGCAGCAGCGTGTGTGACTCGTGGTGCTTTCCAAGATTAATGTGGAGCCGGCTGTAAATAGGACAGAAAAATGTAGCTGCAATGTTTCTAGGGTCATGGAGAATCAACAAGGTCTTCATACAAGGGTTTCATACAAGGGTGATACATAGTCAGCCTAATATTTTATACTTCTGGTATCTTCTATCTTTTGGCGTTTTATTTGGGTTTGTTATAGAGCAGGGTGTTCTCAATCATTTTGGGCCCGCCCGAATTTTGATGCTCAGGCTGGGTCACGGCCGAAGAATGAAACGATAAAAATTATTAGAAATAAATAGCTTTGTATAGCCTAGTAATATCTACTGGCATATGTGGACACTGTTGCACAAATCTGCTGAAGGTGAAAAAACTTTGAGTCTGTAGTGAATCAAATGAGGTTATTGTGTGTATTCACTGTCACATTAGTGTGGACCCAGTCAGAGCTCACAGCAGCTTCACTCTGTCATGGCATACTTTATTACACTCTGACCTGTGTTTTTACCCCTGGTTCCTGATCTGTCCAGGTTTGCACTTGTGGATGTTTTCCTCACTGAGCATTATCACAGAAGTTTGTCTTGTGAGCTCCACATTAGCACCGCTTTTAGCACAGCTCTAACGTCCACAAAACTGTCTAGCCTTTCGTACACGTATTTCCCAAATCACACGCTCAGACCTTTGCTCAATCTGTAAAGTGGCATCAACATTTCTCAGCCCGGCACTTGCGCCAGCAGCACACACAGCACGCTGAGCAGTGCAGGAAGGCGGCCTGCTGCAAAGTTGTAGGAGTTGTAGTTCTAGCGATAAAAAACGCTATATATCTAAAACTATAAATAATAAAAGAATGTTTGACACCCCTGCTATAGAGGGTATGCATCACAACATTTAGAATTTTTGCAGTGAGTGGGAAAATTGAATGGGTGCCAATGGTGAATAATGTAACATAACATTTATCACAGATACAGACTTCTAGATCACCTTAGTTGTTGTTGGGCGAGTTGTAAAGTGTCATTTATTTCCCCGTGCCGTTGGCAAACAAGCTTGCTGAACAGTTGCAACAACGGAGGAAATACATTTTGCCATATAAAGTTAATTTGAGCAAAAATAAAAGCGCTACGGACCAAAATGAGACAAAAAAAATCAACAAATTCATTTTATCATTTGTGTTTTCCATAGTTCTGGCCTTCAGTCAGAATTAAAATGATCTCAGTGAACCGCCTCTATAGTAAATAGAGCTCTTGATAACCATAATGAGTTGTCCAGATGCACATTTTGAAATTTTGAAAATGAAATGAAATGTGTAAAAATGTGATATGGGGTGAAGATTAGGGAGAGATAGGAAATTCTGAGCAAGAGATGGATAGTACGGTGCTGCATTTGCATAAATGTAGTATGTTTTCCTTCAGCATTTTTGATTGGACTGGAAGGTGTTTCCACATTATAATTTGTACTAATGACTTTGAATAATTTGATTCACCGCGTATGATGCCAGTTTAACTTTGAGACTTGATTTCTTGGAATTAAATGTTGCGGTGAAGATGTAAATTTGTTGCATTTTTCAGTCCTCTTTGCTTTATTGAACATGTGGTGGTGATTTGACGTGCTTAACAGGAGGAAGCGGCTAATGGGGGAAAAAAACCCTCTCAAAGTCCATTAAAATTCTTTTCTCTGGAACCAATGAAGTTTTTCTGAAATTCTCCTTATTGAACTCTATGACCTGAAGAAGTACCCCAAAATGAATTGTTAAAGAAAAAAAAAGAAAAAAAAGTGTTTTATTGTTATAAAGATTCAAATGCTAACAGTGTCCCTCTTAAAACTGGGAATCATTGAGTTGGTTCCACTCTTTGTTCTTGCACCTTGTCTGGGTCGATACTCTTTCCAAGTCTTTCTAAGATGATGAGACACGGAGCTGACAACAGAATCAAATGAACTGGCTTATAAGCCTTAACTTTATTTTACACCCCTGGTGTAAAATAAACGATGGACTATACACGTTCTGTCCTGTTCCAAAAATAAAACAAAAAACATGACTATGTTCCCTTGAATGGCTCATTGAACCTGTGTTGCCACGATTAGTCACAATTACCGGTATTCAGATTGGGCACTTTACAGAACGTTTCTTGCGCCTGTTTCTCCACAGACAATCTAAGCGAGGCCCTGGAGAAGCTGAAGCTGGCCTCTTCGGACAGCTCTGCAGACAGTGTGGAGAGCTGTGTGGACTGCCTTCTCAAAGCGCTGGCCAATAACAGTGAGTAATCTACACAAACAACTAATAGCAATTCAGAGCAACGTTGCAGAATAAGCAGAATAAATAAACAAGGCCGGCCTATCAAAGATAAAACTACGAAGATAAATCGGGTTGAATTGATTTAGGGAGGAGCTTTCCCTCACAGTTGTTTAAAACACTAATTTGCTTACCTCAGTTGAACTGAGACAAAGTCATGGTGGAAGTTTACTTTTTTGGCAGTATTTTAATTTAATTAGCTTAATTTAGACCTAAGATTTTCTCAGTGAAAGATGCTGATGCTGAAAGTCAAATCACTAGTTTGTCCTTGGAAGATCGTCGACAGTTATTCAAATAAATTGAATATTAAATTATGTTTAGAAGATATAACAGTGATAGCTTTATAGGAAGTTATTTACAAATGTCGATGCTATTGACAGGATGCTGTCCAATTTGCTAAAGTGAACAGTTTGATTTAGTCTTTATATTGGCAGGGAGAGTTCCTATGATAAAACCAAATGTCTTTTTTTGCCTCATTACAAATTGAAACTAGGGTTTGTGTCCACCTACTGCAGATATTACCGATGAAACATTTGGACTTCATCAATAACTTTTTCATGGTTTGCAAGCCACCAATAACTTTTAACAATGGCACTTATCTGTTTTTGCAATTGAACTCCATCTTCTTCCTATCCATGGGCTTCAGTGTGATGAAAGATGATCCCTGTTGCGTAGCACTCAACAATTCAAAACGAAATAGTCCATCTTTTGAATGGTATCGTATAAAGTGGAAGCTGAAACCCAGGAATTAGACATGCCACGTGCTCGCCTAATTCACCTCGTGTATCTGATTGTCCCATGAGTCCACATACTCTCATACGCTATAGAGTCGCCCGTGTGTGACTGATTAAAGGCACATAGTCAGACCGCTGAATAATGTGGGCTGCACTGTTTCTGCTGACCGTGCTTTCCACCTCTACTGTAAATATCTACAGAGCAGCGGATAGCATCTGTGATATGCCGAGGTTTGTATTTACTCCTTTGTTTGTGTTCGCAGACACCGAAGCCAGTATGAAGATCCAGGAGATGGGAGTGCTGGCCCTGCTCCCCTCCCTGCTCACCCCCCAGTCTTCCTGCACCCCCAAAGTAGCCAACATCATCGCAGAGGTGGCCAAAAATGGTAAGGTTCTTCTCAAGGTCAGGCTAAAGAAATCCGCCGCTTATGTCTACTCTAAAGGATCTTGATGGTATTTCAACGGTTACTATGTGTAATAACGTCTTCAAATGTCTGGTTTGAATTAATAGAATGTGTTCTAAACGTCAATATACAAGCCCAAACTTTAACATTGTGTGGATGATGCGTTTTGTCACAAATTTTAAGACTCTACAAATAGTATATTAAGTTCCCTAACCAACACAAGATAAAAAATAAAGCGTAAACTATAGCTGAAAGAAGTCAATCAAATCGCATTGATTTATTTATAAAGTACGTTTAAAAACAGCCAAAGCTTACCAAAGTGCTGAACAGACAACATTCCATTAGAACAAGAAAGTGACAACATGCACAAAATATGATAATAGTGAAAGCTTGTCTCTCTCTGCAATCAGATGCCAAAGAGCAAAAGCAGGGATTTAAAATGCTCAAGTGACTGTTTGATACCTTTGCAGTAAATCGTGACTAATCGATTATTGAAATAGTAGTCAGCTAATTTAGTAATCGAATACTTTAGTTGCAGCTCCAATTTAAAATGTTAGATAGAAAGAATGGACTCATTCCTAATTATTTGTAACTTGATGCCTTTCTCAAACGAGCTCAAACCACAGAAGTCTAACACTTAACATTTGATTGAAGTTTCCAAACTAAAATCAGCCTCAGTGTCCTTTTTAACTGAAACGCTTTCTATCTGAGCTTATCTAATCTTGTATAACCACTTTGTGCGAGGGCCGGTGTTTTTCCTGCGTCCCTCGGCGCGAGCCCAGGAGAAGCTTTTAAAGTCGCAAAAAGCACAAGTGGCATGAAAAGGTTAGGATAATGAATAGGTTTTACAGGACTGTCGCTAATGATCACTCCACAGCGGTCCGCCGAGCTTGGCAACAGCCCGCTGGCATTTATCTGTCACGGCCTCCGGAAACGAGCCGCCACCCTCGCCATGCGGCACCGCGGACAGGCCTGAGTGCCCAGAGCCGAGGAGCCGGATGGATGTGGGCTGTAAGGGCTTTGCATTTAGAGTAGATGAAAGGAGAACATGTCTGTGCAGTTTTAAACTAGATGTTGTCGAGCCAATCGTTTCTCACGAGTAGCCGAGGTTAGGACTGTACAAAATATCGAAACCTAGATACTAATTTATACTAAAACTAGAAGGGGGAGTGATGACTACCAGAAAAAATGATGATAGAGTGCAGAAATGTTCTAGAAATTCAGCTTGACTGCAGCTCACCCCAAAAGTACCACGGCAACAGATGGACGTCAGGTCAACTGAAGCACCCATGGCACCTGGACATGTTTTACGCCAACTGAATGAGAACAGAGGATAAATGTTGTACCCAATGAAAATCAATGTAAAGTTTATGAGATATTGCTGTGATTGCGTAGCTTACGGGGGTAATCAAAAGGTTAAAGTTCATTTCTGAATGCTTTAAGGGTACATGCAGTATGTGTACACTTGTATTTATTTGATACCAGTTTGAGCCTGGTTTAGCCCTGTTCTGGTCCATGTTTAGTTCTGTGTTTAGTCCTAGTTTAGTCCTAATTTTAATGCGGTGTTTGTGCAAGTGTGAATGAACGCTCAGTGGCGGTTCTTGGTTGAATTCCTCCCTTGCGCCCCTCTTCACCACCCCCCTCCCCCCCAGCCTTCCGCATGCAAGAAACACGAAATATGAGGTCTATCTTCATAAAAATCAAAAGTGGGGAAAAGCTTGTGAGCAGTAGGGTCTCACTCTGTGCTTAGGTTGAGGATCTTTCAGTTTTTAGTCTTCTTATGTCGGCCAGGTTGATTAAGCAGCAGCAGTTTGCGCACAAGCACCATGACGCATTCACGGCTCGCGCTCTTCCACTCCTGCTTGTTGGCTCTGCCTTGGGTCGGTCAGTGAAGAAGAGCTGGGACAGGGCCCATAATATACTATAGTCTACACTCAATGCGCCCCCATCAGCCTGGGGGTGGAGTTTAGACTATAGACTGTAGGAAGGAGAGGCTGCATGACGGGGCTGCTAAAAGCGTGACATCTGAAGGTGCATTGTGTTAAACGGTGCATCTCATTTACCTGACATCTCCCCCTGCCGCCTCTTGGGCACTGCTGCCCTGGGTGCCTGTCCACCTCGCTCACCCCAAAGACGGCTACTGTGCATGCTTAATCACCGTACATACTGTACTTTATACTTAGTACCCCAGTTTGCTTGTTTTGATACATTTCAGCTATAAGCACAAAACTTGCTGCTTACTACAACTTATCAACTTTCATCAAAGGTGCCCTTCTTATCTTTTCTGGTGGATGGTACACCATCTGCTTGTCTCCATGGAGGTGTTTTTGCTTTGCTTACAATATTTTAGTGTTCGTCATTAAAGGTGCTGTACTGTTTTTACTCTGTTAAAATGTGAAAAACAGAATTTGTTCTAATTATTTTTAAACTCTTTGCAACAGCCAACATGTATTGCTTACCTAATGAGCTTCCTAATTATTCAGTGATGAGTTTATAAGCACTTTTCACAACTTTCAGAGGGAACGAGCAAGTATTGCCGCCACGCACAGTAAAACTAACAAACATTAGCATGCTAACAATGCACTTCATGCTTCAGAGTATAGAACGTTCTACAATTAGCTGCAGACGGCACACAATGGATTTATTTTTACCGTACGAGCTGCTTTTATATATATGTGTGTGTTTTTGTATATGTATGTGTGTGTATGTATGTATATATGTGTGTGTATATGTATATATGTACGGAGGCAAAATTGATTTTAGTTTATTACAAGAAAAAAAAAATGCTACAGCCCGTTTTAGTGCACCTTGCATTACTAAAATGACTAAACTCGACTACTAAGCTTAACGTCAAACATACACGTAACACCTTATCAATGTTAATGCAATCCAATCCTTCTAAAACTGTATAAATACATTACAACTAAAGGCATAATGAAACACTTGTTGTGTTCTTCTTTGTAGAGTTCATGCGGCCCCCCTGCGTTGAAGCGGGCCTCATCCCTCCTCTTGTTCAGCTGCTGACCTCTGCAGACCAGGAGGTTCTACTGCAGACCGGCCGTGCGCTCGGGAACATCTGCTACGACAGCCGTGAGTAGGAATCTCTCTTGTGCTGCTAACCTTAAAAGCCTTTTGAATAAGTTCTCCACACTTTGTCTTTTTTGGTACCACTTCATGATAACTACACCTTCATTAGCCTAAATAAAACATGACCAAAGACTTAATTCATGGTGAACAAAAATGTATTAGGAATTATTCATGTTTAGTCCCTATTTACTTTCCTAACAATAATCCCAATTGATTAAATGGTTACTAAGCCTTCTTAATAAACTATGTGTTCACCAACGACGTAATTTATGGGTTAGGTGTTAGGGTAGTAAGGAGGGACTAATCATTTGTTCCCTAGGAATTAATAGTCTTTGTTTATGCTTTATAATAGCTACACCTTTTAAATAACCTTAATAAAGTTGCCTGCATGTTTTTTTAAATTGTAAACATTAATGCAAAAGTGCAGAAATATCACCATATTATCTTATTTGGAAGATTACACTACTGGTTTCTGTTCTTTTGATATTTTATTAACTCTTTCTGCATGTTTATTTTAGTATAGACAATTCCCTTTATTATCTAATTTACATATCTTCACAACAAAATGTCTTCAGTTCAGCTTAATTTTCTGGTATTGCCCAACTCTACTCTACTCCTTATCTAAGGAACGATGTAAAGGATGACGTTAAAGCTGCAATTGTCCAGAAACACAAAAGATACGAACGTGTAGTATTTGTTTATGTAATATTAAAATTCATGCTTGGTCAAATTCCAATATTTCCTGTTTTCTATGTTATTGTTCCGAGGGCATTTGAGTTCAGACCTGGGGATTTTGCGGGCAGCTTTAGCGGCTTTAGGCACAGCTGTTAGCCGTAGCACATAGTTTTGCGGTCTTGTAGAGGAGGCGGATATCTGAGGAATCCAGAGGGATGTGACATTTGTTGGAGTGGAGGGAGGTCTCGGTAAAGCTGCTGCTGCTTTTTGA
Organism: Chaenogobius annularis; assembly: GCA_015082035.1. Classification (NCBI taxonomy): domain Eukaryota; kingdom Metazoa; phylum Chordata; class Actinopteri; order Gobiiformes; family Gobiidae; genus Chaenogobius; species Chaenogobius annularis. The sequence continues at coordinate 462,449 of BJKM01000231.1, forward strand.
TAAAGCCACCAGGAGAGAGGAGACGCACAGCTGCTGCCAACCTCAAATCCTTCGAGCCACGATGACTTTCATTATTGTTTTATTGAGCGGATACAAAAGAGAGTGGAAGAGGCGGCCAATTGTCATCACATTTTGTCAAGGCTGTAAATGTTTTGTTTAAATAGACTGTAGGGCATCTTGGGTATTGATTATTATTCTTATTTGGAATGATAATTTACTGTATGTAGTGTTATATGCTAATCTGTAGTGGCAGTACAGATTTATTGTTATTTATTAGTAATGTTTTGTGATTCAATTTCATGGCTTTGTTCCAGATTTTGAGGAGCAGAACAAGCACTCTTATCAATTAGAGCCAAATTTGATTACACTATTTTAATAACAACTGTAATTAGGGATGGGTGAGTCTGGAAAAAAATGTGTCTCAAAAATGTTTAAATAAAAATGATATATTATTTTATTTTTTTTTCATTCTGTTCTCGATAGTGCTAGGCAGGCGATACTATGTCAGTCCAACATAGTTTAGTCTTTTAATGTCTTAGTTGAAGTTGAAATAATCAGACAAATGACTCACAAAAGGACAGAAATATCATCCTCTTTGAAAGTTAACAGTATTTTTATTCCTATTTTGAATTTGACTATAAACGATTTACCTTGTCGATATTCAGATTTTGCCTATCTTCAAAACAACATTCACGTTACTATCTAAAATTCCAGTACCTCTAAGCTGAAATGTATTATATTATATAATTTAAACCTTTATATGTAATGTTTCGCGATTGATTAAGAGGCTTTGTTCCAGAACATGCACTCATATTATCTAGGGCAAAATTTGGTTACACTATTTTAGTAATAATTGTAATCACGATTAAAACAAGAATCTCAGTCCCAATAGGTTTTTTGACATTCAATGTTCAACCCAACATTTGATGCAGAACGGTCAAGCCGATCGCAGGCAAAATGAGGACACACAACTAAAGAGGCAGAGGTCAGGATTGACATGAGGACATTTGGTTTTCATGTATTTTAATCACTGCCACAAAGTCGCTCTGGGACTGGATTGGTTTTTAAAGACTATTGGCTTTTCCCTTTCTATTACAAAGGAGCAGCTGAGTTCAGGACACTAGCTGAATTTATGATTTATTGACTCAGAGGCAAAATAAGGCACTTTTATTAAAGCCACAAAAAGTGTCTGAACCAACAGATTTCTGACAGCGATGAAGATGAAGAGTCGTGGGTTTGCGATGTTGGGGTTTGTTTTAATAGTTCAGGAATGACTTGTAGTTACCGTCAGTGAGGTGATGCTAGAAAGCTGACTCATGCAGTGCTTCCTGGCACTGAAACTCCTTTGAAATCTCCCAGGACGAATGTACTACAGTATGTTTGGATCTTGCCACTCCGGTAAGTATTAATTAGTGAACACAGGAAAACAAAAACTTAAAGTGGTGAACAGATTTCTGCTTACAGCACGGCCATGTGGGAACTGACAAACAAAGCCAAACTCCGTGTTGTGGTCGGCGCTCACAGATTTTACTGTCATTGTTCCACCAAATAAAAGTGTCTTAATTATTTCTTATCAACTCATATCATTATTATTTCATATAGCTTTTTTAATTTTTTTCATGGGTTTATTAGACAAAGTGTAAAGTATCCAGAATATGGGATAGAGAGCAGGACTTCGGGTGGAAAAAGCAATTATTTCATGGTTGTTTGAAATCTTTAGAATTAGTGTAGCCCACATAAATGGATCGCAAATTTGAATTGTCTCACAATCAAAATTGCAATTTGTCACAAAGTTATTTCAGTACTTGATTGTGTGCTGTAGTTTGATTCTCATATTTGCTTTGCTCTTCATACTTTAGTCTTCTCTTTAATGCCCTGGGATTTTGAAATTTAAATGTAAACTGTATTAAAAAACAAACAACTAAACAACAGTTCATAATTTTGTTTTTAAAATGTGGCTACATTATTAATTTGAAAGGAAGGGAAAAAAAGTAATTGAGTGTTGTTTTTTTCTCCTTTCAAATGGTGTAGCCATATTTGAAATAAAGAATTCAGTGTTGCAGCCTTATCAAAGAATGAAATATTGCCCATATTTGTCCACGCCATACACCTACAGTAATATTTTTCAGATTAGTATCATCACAACTCCAGTACTGCAAATATTTAAAATGCGGCTCTCGCCATGATAAAGCATTTCAAACAAGGAAAATTGTTGTGTTTTCTTGTTTCTTTTGTGCGCTGTGTGTGGTTGACCTGTGTCCCGGCTCTTTGTTTTGCAGATGAGGGCAGGAGTGCAGTTGACCAGGCAGGAGGCGCGCTCTTAGTAGTTGACCACATTAAGTCCCTCTCCCAAAACACTGAGCCGGACAGTGAGAAGCTCTTGACAGTCTTTGTTGGCATGCTGATGAACTATAGCAATGAGAATGGTAATAATGACCGACTTCCCACCAAAATAGACTAATCTCCACTAATCAAGCAAGAGCTACTTAATAAGAACTTCTGCTATTTTGCTCTTAACCATTCTTTCATGGGTCTGATCGCTGTGGTGTTTTCCTACATGCTCCTCTTCTGTTTCAGCTTTCATCTTGGAGGTAATTTGTAGACGTGTTAGCTTAGCTTTGTGGCATCTTTTCGAGCATTTACTTGTATTATATTGAATTAATAGCTGTTGAGTTAGTGGCTAGTTCCATTATTATTGTTAGACTGTCTTAATGAAAAGTTGGGACCCCTTGGTAGAAAAAGTTTTCCGGTAATAGAAATTTAGCCTAGCAAAATGGCTATAGAGAATTGTTAGTACAGCTGTAGCGTGATTATTCTCTGGTGGTTATTGTCACAGTGCGTGGAAGCAAATTAGGGCTGCAACGACTACGACAGACCGTGACTAGTCAGCTAAAAGTAATTTAGTCATATTTTGATCATTTTAATCGTTATCTAGACTAAACATATGAAAATAGGGGTGGGCAATATGTCAAAAAGGGAATATGGAGCCACATCACAATTTTGATTTCATCACAATCAATTTATACTTATCTTTTTTCAAGATGTAACTAAATTCCTTGAAGAGGTAACTAAAGTCTGATTCCTCTGACTCACTGTGATTGGTTAAAACTACCTCACGCTACACTCACTCAAAATATTGCTGAAGCAGACCAATAGGTGTTGTTGGCAGGAAAAAGTGTCTTTGAGCATAGAGCAACATTCACGAGAAAATTTGTGAATTACAATATGGCAATTTTTTACCAAAGTAGCACAGGAATGAGAACATGATTTGATATTTATCACCATATTGCCAAAATACTTTAAAAAAAATAAAAAAAATAACAAAGACTGCAGCATTATTAAATCAAAATGATCTCTATCTAGAAGCCTTCAGTCACCATATTTCAACCTTTTATTTGGTTGATCATGTATTAAAAGTCCCAATGTATAATAAAAATAATAGTTTGACTAGTCGACTACTAAAATAATCATTAGTTGCAGCCCTTTAAACTAATGTTATGGCAACCTTGAGAAAATAATCCATGTTATTTTTTATAGTCCGCTAACTTCACTTGAGACACTTTGCTGCTGTTCACTGAAATTGGTTTATTTATGCAAATGGAACATTTCAACAATGCTAAACAAGAACACGACAAACGTTTTTTTTGCTATGAGGAACAGGGTTTTTCTGGAGCCGGAGCCAGTTTCATAGGAAAGTGTACGAGACCGAATGTCCGTTGCCTGGAAAAAGCATGACAACCCTCACTGTATCTGCTCATGCTCCATCTAAAACCAGTTACCATCAGATTAACTTGAATACCTGAATTCCAAAAGCCCTCTGTCACACGCAGTCATTTTTCCCGTGCTAATCTTCGTCGTCGTGGAGTGAGTTCGAACCTCCTGCCAAGGTGTGCTTTGGCAGTCGAGGCTTGTTGGATCTGTCGGAGCGATGATGCATTAAGTTTGCCTCCTCAGAGCATGCGGCTGACTCTTCACATCGAGCTAATGGACTAACAGTGTGCTCAGGCAGTGCCCCGCGGGGCGAGGCACAGCTTATAAAGAGGGGCCCCGGCTTCATCACTGCAGGACTCATCGGGGTTTAATAGGAGCACGGCATTAGGAGGACACGAGATAGAGGAGTACTTTGATTTCAGCTCTAGATATGATATATTCTGCTTTTCCTACACTTTGCACATTCATATTCAAGGTTCTGGTTTGGTCCTTTTCTTGTTTTGGTTGCTATAACTTCTTGAGTGTGTTGGAGCATCTTTTGAATCACTATTTAATGTCTGCATTTCTCCTTAAGTTTGGGCCTCTAGTGTCTTTTCTAACTTTTCAATTGCTTCTTTTGTAGGCCTGTCACGATTATTGACAAAAATTAATACTTTTTTGGGGGGGGGGGGAATATCCCGATGCCAATATTATGTCAGTCCAACAGAAATGTGTTAAAACATCTCTTTAAATAAATACCTAAACAAATAATCGTAAAGCAAGATAACCCCAGTAAACCCTTTTCTAAAAGTAGAATATCATTAAAAACATGAGCTGCAAAAAATACACAGCAAAATGAAACGCTTTAGGATCTGTAATTAGTCATTAAAGTTACTCTTATTCGACCCTCTAGAGCTCAAATCTTCCTAGTTCAAAAAATAAATTCCCCACTTATTATAAAGAAACTACACTACCGCTACAAAGAAAATGTACACACGATAAATATTGAGCCCCAAAAATACGGTTGCAGCTATTATTTACTGACCGACAGTTGAGTAATTATCGTGATAGGCCTATTCTTTAGTCTTTTGATATTTTTCAAAGCTGTCTTTAAAGTCTGGTAATACTTGCCCATCCTTGTGTTTTATGGTTAAAAGTGACGCCTGCTTTTCTCCGATTCCACTTCTTGAGACAAAATTGTTAAGGCTTTGGCTAATTCTGTAAACTCAAATTGACTACATTCATTTCAATTGCAGCTTGCCACATACATGTCCACATTGCTCTGAAGTGTTGAACTGCAGGTAAGTGTTGTCTCTCTGTGCTTCCCATCTTTTGCAGATTCCCTACAAGCCCAGCTGATCAACATGGGCGTCATCCCGACTCTGGTCAAGCTGCTCGGCGTCCATTCCCACAACACGGCCCTGACGGAGATGTGTCTTATTGCATTCGGCAACTTGGCCGAGCTCGGTGAGTCAACACTTCTGTATTTTTAGAGTCACTAAACACTGTATTTTAGCTTAAGCCCCAGTGCGGCATATGACGGAGATTTGCAGCTGGCCCAGGCGCTATAAGGACACATGATAAATCCTGTGTAAATCCTCATGAATGGGACGGTCTGATCTGATGTTTCTGCTGCAGAGGCCAGTAAAGAGCAGTTCGCCTCCACAAACATCGCTGAGGAGCTGGTGAGGCTTTTCCAGAAGCAGACGGAGCACGAGAAGAAGGAGATGGTCTTTGAAGTGCTGGCCCCGCTCGCAGAGAATGGTACGTTTTGTTGAAATAAACAAAAACAAGGAAGCATTATTCTTGTTTGGCCTACAAACAATTAGAACACTATAGCTTAAGGGTTTACATATGAGTGATGCAGGTACACTTATTAACAACCAACTATTTGCATATCTGTAGGCCTTTTAATTCAAAGGTAATTAGTATTTATTGGGCCCTTTATGAATGTTTATTCTGCCGTGTTCTGCTGCTTATTAGACATTTAATTAATTGGACTTTTCTTACTGCTTATTGGTATGATGTTCGGACATTTCTGTACATGAATAAGAGTTAAAAAGTAAAAAAAAAAAAGAAAAAGTCTTGTAGTACTAGACTTTAACAGCACCCTTATTAAGATTAAGATCATAATTCATGTACAGAAATGATCTGACACCATACTAATATGCAGTAATAAGGTGTTTATTAATAGGAAAGTGTTAGTAATGTAAATGTCTAATTAGCTGCTGGAGAATACTAATAACACCTAAATTAACCACATAAAACTATACAATTTAGCAAGTAGTTATGGGTTAATAAGTGCTCCCTGAAATAAAGTGTTACAGCAATGTGAAATGGCGAATTGAATGATTGACCTGAAAATATATCACATTGTATAAACACGTTTACATTTTTTGTGAAATCTGGACATTTTTGAAATGTTCAAATGTGTCTCTCAACATAAGTATCCTTTTCCTGGTGTATATTTCATCAATAATTTGCATTTAGTCTTTTCAAGTCAATAGTCTAGTCAATAGCACTTCTTTTGGGACTTTAAAGCAAATCTGTCAACTGGACAAAAGCTGTAAGAGCGAATACGTTTTGACACTCGTCCAAGTAGCTGCTTCAGTTCCTCCATAAAATGATTTGATTACATTAGGTTATTATTTCTGGCATTTTGAATTGTCTTAACTTCACAAAAGCAATAAGGAGACGCCTGTAATTCGAATCGACTTTGACATGATCGATCCTTCATATTATTGTTCACATCTCTTTTCTGTGAGGTCCAGATGTAACGCTGTCCTCCCGCTGCACACAGTAAATGCTGCTCTCAGTGTGACTCACGCGTTCCAGACTCGCTGCTAACTGCACAGTCATGGCAGACAGCTCCTGCACTTCCTCAGCCCCTCTCTTTTTCTCGCTCTCTCTCTCTCTCTCTCGTGTGTGGGGACTCTTATCTCCCGCCTCGTCAGTCTCCACGACAACGTCCCACTTAACTGCCTCTGTGCCTCCCTCCTGAGCCGCTGTCCACCTCTTCATCAGGTTTACACACAGCGAGCGCTTATTAAAAACCACACAACAGCTGCACAGAACTTTCACAGTGAAGAGTTTTACACGTTTGCCGCAAGACAGAGACAGTTTAAAGTTTAAACTTGCTGTGAGACTTGGATTTACTTGCTGTATTCATTCATCATCTCTGACTTTAGGACTAAAATGTCATTTACATAATCTTCAATACAGTCGACTCTAACAGTGATTGTCTGTATTCGGTTAGCCTTGATTTACTTAACGGACTTTTCGAAAGAAATTGATGTTTTTGTTCCTCGGTCTGGGAATCGCAGGCTTCCTCGTGATTCAATGATACATGGCTCATGATACTTAACGTTTGCGATACAAGTGATTGTCGTTTAATTGAACATGATATTCTGCAATATATCATGTTTTTAAGAACCAAATCGTGGCGCTGTCACAAAATAAATATACCATAAAATAATCACGGCGATGTATCGGTACAGCAGCCCACAGTATTGATGCAGTTTTACCAAATTTAGTGTCACAATATGTAGCACGACCCTGGAAAGAATAGTACTCTAGATTAAAAGTTTTGAACTTTATCTTGACAATATTAAATTATTTGTGTTACTTGCAGAGCGCCTTGAGATATTTTTTAGTTTTCTCATTTTATACCAGATTGTGTTTATTTTTATGTTACAATTACTCTTCTTGAGTCATTTCTTGGACCACCATTATAGTCAGGGCCTTTGTGTATAACCTTTTGTAATTTTAGTTACATTGTTCAGTCTTAAAAATCCAGACAGTGTTTTTTGTTTTGTTCAGGTTTTTTTTCTTCCATTTTTATTTTACAACATTAAAGAGAAATAAGACACAGAGAGAGCATACAGACCTTTTACATAGTCCAAAACAGGCCGTCAAACTGCAGCCATCCCATTTGCCCCAAAGTCTATTAAAAGTGTGTATTTTGAAATGAACGTGTGCAGATGTGATCAAGCTGCAGCTGGTGGAGGCGGGGCTGGTGGAGTGTCTGCTGCAGGTGGTGGCTCAGACTGTGGACGGCGAGCGAGAGGAGGACATCGCTCAGCTCAAGACCTCCTCAGACCTCATGGTGCTGCTGCTGCTCGGAGGTCAATACAGAAATAAACACATCTTCTGTTATTATGGAAGGGCTTTGTGAGCTTACACACAATTACTGTTTGTATCGTAACGGTTGCTATTTTGTTGTTTTGTTTGTGATTTTGATGTAATTCCTGTTCTGTCTCATCCTTTAACCTCTTCTCTCAGCACATGGTACGTTTTGGTGTCTCTTTATAGTCCAGATAAAAGTTATTCGATTCATAAATATCCCAATAATTGGAATCAAAAACCGTAAACCCAACAGGACTGTCTATTCTAAGATGTGTCCTCAGTAACATCTAATGGAATGCCACCAAGCTATGATTTTAACTTTTTAAGCCTTAGGAGTTCTGTCTCAGCTATTACTTAAAGGTCACTAAGATTTTTCTGTGCTAATAATGTTCCCTCACTGACACTGACAAGTCAACCATGTCCAATAATATCCACGGCTAATAAATTATTCAAATGTGTTTTAAAATTTAATTGCCCCTCAATAGCTATTTTTAGGCCAAAAGGAGCTGTGACTTGATGGATTGATGTTCCCCTTCGAGTCTGTCATGAAGAATTGACCGGTATCATTAGCGTTTGACAAATGGTTGGCGATATTTTGACACTTTTTTTTTTTTGTCTTTCTTTTTTTGCTGTGTAGATGAGTCAATGCAGAAGCTGTTCGAAGGAGGAAAGGGCAGTGTCTTCCAAAGAGTTCTGTCCTGGATCCCTTCAAACAACCACCAGCTACAGCTCGCAGGGCACTAGCCATAGCCAACTTTGCTCGAATGGTATGAACCGCAATCACGTAGTAACAAATATTCATTGTTTGTTTGATTGCTGATTTTTTGTGTTGTTGTCTTTGCACAGATGGGAATGTATTCACATGGTGGACACAGGGATTGTGCAGAAGCTCTGGAGCTGTTGGACCGGCATGTTGAAGAAGGAAACGTGACTGTACAACATGCCCCCTGAGCGCCCTTAGAAACCTGGCCATACCTGGTGAGACCACATCGATACGCACCAACTAAATACTCCATGTAATATGTCATGTCAGAGGCACTTTACATTTTGTACTTAGAGCGTCACAAATTTTGGCGTTTTGATTATTGTGAGGAAAAAACAGCACAATTTAACAATTATTCTGATTACTGAGAACATAACCAAATGACAGTGACATCTTTAATTTCTTTAATTCCCATAGTTTAACATGCCTCTATTCCTCAGGTTTGTGAGCAGTTTATGAAATTGAACTTTCTGAATAAAAAATAAATAAAGTTTCTGTGATTAAAAAGTAGTTTACATTTGGTGTATTTTGTACCATGAGGTTGAAGTAAAAGAGACTTAATTTGCTTCTGAATATGGTCAGTTTTATGTTTTAGTACTTTCTGTGACCTGAATATCACGATTTATTAGACATCCCTACAAGTGTGTTGCCCAAGGACACAACCGCAGCACACACTGGTCTGAGCTGGGATTGAACTGGGATTGAACTGGATTGAACTGGATTGAACTGGGATTGAACTGGATATAATGTTTCCTGTACAGTGGTGAACAAATCCAAGATGCTGTCCGCTGCGGTGGCGGACGGGTTGGAATGTCTTGCCTTCTGAGATGCCTCCGGTCCAGTTCAAACTACTGGGAACTTTAAGAATGCTCATCGATACTCAAGGTACATCCATCACATTCTGAGAGCTCAGGTTTATCACAATCTGTATTGAAGTTATGTAAAGCAGTTGGCAGGCAGGAACGGACGTTTTGGCTGCTCACCCTTTTGTATTCAGACAGAGATTTAGTAACAGTCAAAGATAAATTCATATAGTTTGATAGAAATGATACTTGATTTCAATGGATTTTATCATCTGGATATTTGAAAATAATAAGCTGAGAAGAAGATGCTCCTCTAAAGATGAAGAACACATGCTGCATATCTTAAAGGACAAGCCTAAATATATCATGCGTGGAAAGACAGTTTCTACAGGGCATTAAAAAGCATTCAAAATAAGGCCTGACAACATTAAACATCATTAAATTCAATTCCCACATGCATTAGATCTCAGAATTAGTTTGACAAAAGATTTCACCATGTGTCTGCATTGTGACTTTTCTCCACAACATTATAATGTGTCAGCGACAATAGTTTTTAATGGGACATTTTTTCATTCAAACATATTTTTGGCTTTAATCCCAGATATTTACTGGATTTATTTAATCCAAACATGTTTAATACTAACGGTAAATCATATATGAATGTGTTTAACGATGGTGTTCAAAATGCATTTAAATAAATAAAATGTCCTGTAAAGTAAATTTGTAACATTCTTGTCATTTTGCTGTCCAATGAGATGGATACAAGCCTTGTTATGACATGATAAAAGCGTAAATGTCTTGTTTTGATATCAGTTTATGAAGTGCGGCTTTAAAAAAAAAGCATTAAAAGGCATACATTTGATTTGCCAAACTTGTATAAACCCTGAAAGAATTTTGTTTGAAACACCATGTGCCATTATTCTCAGGGATATGCCTGTTGCATGGAGAAGATGTGGCTTTCAAATTCATTATATTGGACTGGGATTAATAAAACACTGTAATAACTTTCAACATAACATCTCACTTGACTAAGACAATGTATCTGGAGTAAAAAAACTCCTCCCATGTAAACAATAAATGGAGCCCTTTTGAACTGTACTTCAACAGCAGGAAAAACTATGAATATAAAGAGAATCAAGCATCATTTAAAATTGTCCATGCATTTTCACTTATTTATTGTGTGAGATAGTATGACACTTAAATTGATGTTGATTCTATGTTAAACACAGCGGAGGCGGCGGAGCAGCTGGGGACCAATGTGAAGCTGGGTGCAGCGGCTGGTGGAGTGGTGTGAAGCCAAAGATCACGCTGGAGGATGGGAGAGTCCAACAGCTGCTGTCCGCTCTCATCCGACAGCGCAAGTCCAAGGTGCGAGCAGCGCTGTCCTCACATCTACTAGCCTGCCATGTAGCGTCTTTCTCGACTTGTTAATGTGTTACAGGAAGTGGTCCGAACCGTCATCCAGTGCGGAGGAGTCAAACATTTAGTTACCATGGCTACGAGTGAGCATATGATCATGCAGAATGAAGCACTGGTGGCATTGGGTCTCATAGCAGCGCTGGATCTAGGTAAGAAACTGAAAAGGAAAAGGAAAAAAAATGCCACGGAAAAAGAGGTTTAAAGTGTGAGGAGTGTAACACAAGCCTCTGCTGTTCCAGTGGCTGCTGAGAAGGACTTTGTGGGCTTCAGTCTGGTGTCTGTGCTTCACAAACTGCTGTCAGATGAGAGGAGCGCTCCAGAGATCAAGTATAACTCCATGATCCTCATCTGTGCCGTTATGGGCTCTGGTGAGAACAACACACCGCTATTAAAGCTCTCTCATGTTTGGTGGTGGTAGACATTGCATTGTCCTTTGTGTCCTCAGAACCTCTCCACAAAGAAGTCCAGAGCCTGGCATTCATCGACGTCGTGTCCAAACTGCGGGCTCATGAAAACAAGACAGTGTCTCACCAAGCCTCGCTCACGGAGCAGCGACTAACGGCCCAGAGCTAAAGGACTGTGTGCCCCTCCCCCATCACACATCCCCAACACGCACACACACACATACTACACATGTACACACATGTACATGAGACGCCTGCCTGACCACCCCATCACTCCCCCCTCGTCACGTGCCAAGGTACCATGCCGTTTACTGCCAGCTCTCGTCCAATCCCAACACTCCATCCTCTCCTCTGCTTAGCACCAGACATGAGTTACACTGCAGCTGTACTCTTGTGCATTTGTCTGTATCTTTAACTGGCCATAGTATAGTACTGTTCAAACAAGCTACTAAAGTTACTACTAAACAACTAAAGCCTTTAGAGGGTTTTCAAGCCAACTGAAGACTGGTGATTTTGGAAATATTAGAACAACAAATTGCACTTTGTTTAAGTTTCACTACAGGCCTTGAACTGTATGCTGTTGTGATAGACAGTCCTGTATATTCTCCATTAATCATAGTGTATGTAGAACTGATAACTATTTTATAGTTCTGGAAGAATCTATAGATTTAAAGCTTGAGCTGAACAATCTCTGAAAGCTGCTCACAGTGTACAATATCTTTGTGGAACTGGCTTCAGATTCCTTTAGTTCTGAGTCATTAAAGCCAAACTTGAAGAGTTTTTAGACTTTGGGGTTTGAAGTTGTCCCCTGAAAGCCATATTAGTGACTAATTTAAAAGGAATTCTGAAGGATTAGCACCAACTCTTCCATTGTTATGTGATGCGACTTTATAACTACAAACCCAAAAGCATCGCGCCGCCGTCCTTTTGTGCATGCATCTGCTCCATTTATCAGACAGCATCGTATTGCAATAGATCTTTACGACCATAGCTGTGAGGTCATCTGCAGGTTCCACACCAGTGAAATTGTGCACAAAAGAAATAAAATGACACCAGGGTGACTTTTTCGTTCAACTTTTTCTACCGCAGCCATCCACGCCGTGCGAGTTGTCACATGTAGCTACAATATTAAACTGCCTAGACTGTGCATGTTTTAGTCCAGTATTTTGCAGCCCACCAACTCCAAATACAACTTCACTTTTGCTCTTGTACTCTCCTCCTTCATTCTTTGTCAGATTGAGAAGTTTTATTCAGATTTTAAATGTCACACTTGGCAACGCTTCAACAATATGGAAAAGAACTACTGTATGGTCCGGGGCAGATATAAGACCGTTTTTATGAATACAGAATCATGCAACTTTAAGGAAAATCTATTTTTACTTGTACTTTGCATAGACACTGTCTCGCCACACAGCTGCTCCTCCGCCTCCAAACCACACGCCCCAAGTACACACTCGAGCACGACCCCATGTGCTGTTGTGCACTAAAGGGGAATAAGACTACAGTTTAAACATGCACCCACTGGCCACAGTATTAGGTACAACTGCGTCTCCTAATGTACAATAGCTTCGGTTCATATTTGGGTCATATCTCTGGAATGACATGGCCTATCCACATGAAACAAAAACTGAGACAAACTTCAATGTCTTCTCCGTCAGCATACGTTTTAAAAAAGTGATAAACGTAATTTTTTTAACTTTTTGTTTTGTTTTGTTTTTTTGCAATAGCCTCAGGAATTGGTGCCATTATTCAACTATAAAGGTGTGATTGTTGTCATTTTGGATATTATTATTTATATTTAAGAAATTGTTGATATAATGATATTTTGGCAACTGCATACCTGAGATTTTCAACCAAACCATTTTGACTTGATTACACATGCACTCACACATGTAACAAGCTGTGAGCAGGTTCACTTTTCCACAGATCTGAACTGTAACTTGACTTGTAGCCGGTGAAGCTGCGTGAAGACAGAAGAGTTTAATGCCATTCTGTGGAACAATCTAAAGCAAAGCAATGACCTCCCATGAAGACAAGCAGTTGGAATAAAGATATACTTTAAGAATATACATATCTTTGAATTTCTACATTGTGATTAGCCAGCTAACTTCCTTTCAAAAAAACGTACCTAATTAAGTGGCCTGTGAGTGCTGTTTTTGCTGGAGCTGTCAGGGGCAGACGTGAGCTAACAGAATGACGCTCTTCTGTTTGAAGGTTTGTCCATCTTTTGGCTCAAAATCACTGTAAACATTTGTGAACATGCCACGGCGTGTTCCACTTTCACTGTATTTGTTTTTTTTATGGTATGAATGGTTATTTATCAGATTTGTGCTCTTACCAAGGCACATGCCAGTGGAGATGTATCCATAGTAACTGCATCAAGTACTTTTAACGTAAATGTTTGTTGTAAATGTCATGAGTTGTACATTTGAAAGATTGTAACTCAACAGATAATTAAAAGATAATAGCTGGTCATGCACAGGATCTTGTTTTGTTTTTTTTCCTTCTATTACATGAAAACATTGTGGTTGTTGAGGGTAAAATGTCTAGTAACACAGAGTTTGGAAAAAATATTTAATTGCAATTTTTCAAGTATTGCGCTTGTGATTCGATTTACAATTTATTTTAATAGGATTATTTTATTTAACCTTTTATTTAACCAGAAGAGTCCCATTACGATTTGAAACCCCTTTTCCAAGAGAATCCTGGCCAAGAGGCAGCAAAGTTTACACAGTTCCAACATACAATGTTAAAATAACACGCATTATGAAAAACATTTGCACATTAGTGATGCTGTTTAATGCTTTCGGGTTGGTTTTAAAGGCATTTAAAGACATGAACTCAGTTAATTTCTTATCTTTCTGCAACATGTTCTAAGCAAAAATAGCTGAGTGGACAAAGGCGTTCTTCCCCATCTGATCGCAAGGAATACGAGTCAGCACTTCTCTGTGTGATCAAAGTACAAATGTACAGAGGCGGTAATCCAAGCTTTTCCTTGTAAATAAATGTCTAACAATGTCAAGCCTCCTAGTGGCCAGAGAAGGCCAGTCCACTCGTGAGTGTCACTGATGTGACATGGCTCTACAGTTCGTAAAGAAACAGAAGCATGAGAAACGGTTCATCTGAAGGCAGGTAGAGGAAGCACTCATATAAAAAAAATCACCATAATCTATTAGATTTAAAAAAAACTTCAAAAGAAAAACACAATTCATTGCGGAAGGAAAATAAATCTGTTGAAGTTTTAATTTATATGTGTGCTTTAAAAGTGCTTTAAAAGTCATCAATCAAGACGCCAAGGTATTTGTATTCATGAATGCTGGACAACTACAAACACTTTCTGCAGGGTTTCAATGGCCTGAGCAAGAGATGATCCATAGCAGTAACTGTCATCAGCATAAATATGCACGTTAGCATCAAAGACATTTTGACCATTGAAATCATTGATGTACAAGATATATAGGAGGGGCCCCAAAACTGAGCCTTGTGGATTCCTCGTGAACAACAACAACTATAAGTAAGTAAGGCTATCAAATCTGGTTCAAGGGGTTTTCTGTGATCTAATGTTTTTAGAGCCTTATGTACTTAATGGACAGTAAAAAGTGCTAAATTAAAAAGCTCTCCAGAAAACATTGGGGTTTCTGCACAGGAATTTATTGAGAAAGTTCCTGCTGAATCAAATAAAGAACCAGATGTTAAAAAGTGCTAATTAAAGCAATTCAAGACCTCAGTTCTTTCATAAACTTTGACAGAAGAAGAACCTGACAGATTTTATTCACAGAAAGAGACTTTAGCACTTTCCAGAATTTCTGTTGATGATTTAGGTTCTCAGATTCAGCTTTTTTGATAAGAGAAGGGCATTTATTTGTAAGTCGAATCAATCAGTGGAAGAATCGGTTTTCCTGGCCAGTTTTGGTGAAAACCCAAGGATTTTCTCACCCCTTCACTCTGCATTTTCTTATATGGGCATGTCTATTTAGAATTTACACAAAACGTTCCTTAAAAAATGTCCAAGCTTGCTCTACATCTGGTAGTAGCCCTATAATTTCCCATTTCACTGGTGACCAATCATGATGAAAAGCTTGCTCATTAAAATGTTTGCATGACAATTGATGAAAAGACCTTTTGAACTGACAAACCAATAATAGAATCCCATTTTTCAGAACATGTTCCTACAGATCTAAACTGCAAGGTTAGCAGATTTGATGTAGAATAAGACGCAGCCGGATGGTTGAGTCCTTTGGGGGGTGGAAAACGCCAGGGTGAAATCTGTTCTTACAACATGGAGGGAGAGAATCATCTGAAGAGCTTTGATGAGTTGAAAGAATCCTTTGTCTTAGAGAAACAGAACTTCTATAGATAATTACTAATAAAAAGTTATTATAATCAAGAAATCAAAAAGAATGATGACCATCATAGCGCTTTGACTGAAATATTCATTAAAGCATATAAATCTGAACTTTCAAAGGGATTAATATCTAAATTGTACAAATGTATTAACAATGGTGAGCACTCACTCTACGGATTACATTAAGGGAAAATGGGAAAGAGAGGGTCACTTTGTTCTGGCTGATGAAGAGTGGGAAAGTATATGTACATCTCATTGGAGGACCACAAAGTCACATGTTTGGAGGGAATTCTGTTGGAGAAGTGTGTCACATTTCTTTATAACCCCATGTCAAAGTGCCCATTACACACCGGGTAATCCAGACTGTTGGAGAGGATGTGGCAGCCAGGAGGCAAACCACTATCATGTGTTTTGGGATTGTCCTGTTGTTCACAAGTTTTATGACATTTATGACATCACCATCCTAATGGATTTCAGGACTATGTATTTGGGCCTCAGGACTCCTGCCGTGGACACAATTGGCAAAGGGGGACTTTTGTTTGGGTTCATTTGTGTTTTAGTTTTTATTGATGTGTAGGATGCCTTTTGAGTTATGCCTGTCATTCTCTCTCTGGTCTTGTTTTGTTTGTTTTTCATGTGTGTTTGTTTTTTTGTTTGTTTGTGCGATTCTGTGATTTTTGGTTTGTTAGCAATGATTCTTGCAACTTTACGAGCAACTCCAATGTGTCTTTCTTATACATACTGTTGGAGTAAACTGTTCTCCAGATCTCTCCATACCTGATCTCGTTGGCTCTCGGGAGCTAAGCAGGACAAGACCTGGTTAGTACTTGGATGGTAGACCGCGGAACACCAGGTGCCACAGAACACCAGGTGCCACAGAACACCAGGTGCCACAGAACACCAGGTGCCACAGAACACCAGGTGCCACAGAACACATGGTGCCACAGAAACACCTATGGTGCACAGAACACCAGGTGCCACAGAACACCAGGTGCCACAGAACACCAGGTGCCACAGAACACCAGGCGCTGGAGGGACTGTCTTTGTGTCCTTAGGCAAGACACTTCCACCTCATTGTAAAGCGCTTTGAGGTTGAAAAGCTCTGTATAAATACATTGTAATAAGAGGACTACTAATTTGGGCTGTATTTTGAAACACATTAAATAGAGGATTTAAAAAAGAAAAAGCCTTGTTGGTTCGATTCCGGCTTGTGACAATTTGCTGCATGTCATCTCCAAGTTTGTTTTTAATAGTCTAATATATGGTTCAAGAATTTAGCGTATTACTAAGAAAAAAACAAATCTGTCTAAAACCAAAACTGTTTTAACTTTAATAACAGAATTATACTTTCCATCTTGATGTATATTATGCTTTATTACTCAGCAGCAGCAATACAATAGCCCTTCTACAATTACAACTACTAATTTATTGTCATTAAAAAGAATTTAGGATTGTGAATATAAAGAGTAGACCAAATGAACATTGTTGGGGTTTTAACTGGAACGTCGCTTGATCGTTTGGGAGAAAATCAAATAAACAAACCAGCAACAGTCAGACTCAGAAACAACGTACACACAAAGTCTCACATTCGATCACACGTTTGTTACCTTTATTAATTAATATGACTCGATATTCAAATGCATCCCAATTGGACATGAGAGGAGACGAGGAGGTAGAACATAACAATGCATGTGGAATACAATCGATAGAAATGGTACAATGAGTGATGAGTGCGTGTCTTTACAGTGGCATGATGCAGTATCCTTCAAATCATCAGTAGTACATAAAGTTACTGTATAAAACTCAGTCCAGTGTACCATCAGTAGTATCAAAAACCTTCTTAATACGCACACGCTGTGGAATGCATTCTGTAAACAGGGACTTTCTTCCGGATTTTGAACAAAACACTGAATAATCGTTAATTATGTTTACGTCAGTGGTAAATGTGCACATATTTGCTAAAGTGTGTCACCTGCCTTTATTCATTTATTTAATCTTTTTTTTGTTTTTTTGTTTTACTGTTTGGTCAATGTGGTGTCGCTAAAAATCGAGCAACAATTCACAAATGAATACTGATAAGGCGAGAAGATCGCTACTTCAAAATATACGTGTATTCGATATCCTTCCATTTCACTTGCAACAACATCTTTTGCAAAACAGTCGAAAGATTTTTACAGCCATGTACATTCGTCTTCTGCTTTTCCCCACCAACAATGTCGAAAACAATTTAACAACCAATGACTGTTGTGTTCAGTTTTCTTCTTCTGTACTTAAGAGTTGCAGCTCTGCTAAATGTAATGGCTCCAGCTTACACTGCATTTGACTTTTAGCACTGTCTAGGCTTAATGTAACATTCACAGATACAAAACGTTATTTATTTTTTTATTTTGTAATAATTTAGTCCCTTACATTTCATTAAATTTACATCATGATGCAAACGTGACATTTTTTCCCCATCTTTCTGCTCGAGTGGAACAATGCAAGCACTTAAACATTGCAAACACATTTCTTGTATACAACTAGTTTAAAGCCCATGTGACAAGGCTTAGTGTTGCAGTGAAAAATACTGATCTAATATCAAAAAATGTATCAAAAACGGCTAACTTTTGTACACGTAGCTATCAAAACAGAGCGTATAGTGACAGTCTGAATGTAGTGCACTGATCCTGGGACAATTACCTTTTTACATAAGCCACACAATGTTATTTACAAAAGTATTAGTGTGACCTTTTAGTGCTCGTAAGAAGGTGCTGGTTCCGTGAAGTCGTCCATGTTCCATCGCTGGGAAAATACAAAAGCGATTGGTTTTAAAATGACTTCTAATTGGATTCTAGAAAGTAAATGTTGAAATGAATACCTGTCAGAATGTGGATGCTGCTTCCTTAGGTAAAAAAGCTGCAACAGAGAAGCAAAATCAACCTTAAAATCGATAATAATATTGAAAAGGCTCAATGATATAGATAGTAGTCAGTTAGGATGCTAGAGGAAGTTCAGGAGGAGTGTTTTAAGGATTCTGCAGCAGTCACAACTAAGGAGAAGAGGGAAGAGATGGAGATTTAGTGACAAGAGAAAAAGATGTTGTCAGCTGGACACAATACGAGACAAGACAGTGAAAGGAAGTATTGTTCTAGGTCTCATGCGAGGCACTTCAGCGTGTGGGAGAGGAAACGACGGGAGAAGGATTTTGTTTACGTTGTCACCTCAAACCTGACCAGAATTGTTCATTGGAATTACCTTTTAAGTTTGTTCATTTTGGTCTTTATCGGAGTTTCAGACATTGTAGATTATCTTTGCGCACTGGGATGTACAAATGATCGAGGGCAGAAGAAAACCAGACCCTTTTACTGGATTTACAAAGCTCCAGATTGACTCATAACGATTCAATAACTGTATTAAGGTTGTATATTGCAGATTTGGTCCACACACATTTATTTTACCATGTCATCAAGACTACATCATTCTTCTTTTGCATATTCCTTTGATGATTTCAAGGTAGAAAGTCAACCAGATGTCTAGATTTGGCAGGTTTAGGGTGCAATTTACACAATATATTCTCTTTAAAAGCACACTCGAACCAAGTTATGGTCGTTAATGTTTCATCTGATTAGTTTTCCATCCATCTAGCCATCTTCTTCCGATTATCCGGGTCCAGGTCGCTGGAGCCGCATTTAGTTACGTTTTTAAAGATGTATTATTATTTATGACTTAATTTAATGACACAGATAAACTCAAAAACCTAAACTTCAGGCTCGTTGCCATTTAAAACCTCAACAAATTTAGTCACATGATGCAGGAGCTCGATTATAGAAAAAACTATGGTGCAAGTTGAATTGTAATGACACTAAGAAGTGTATCCACATTTGTCCTTTTTAATCATTTGGATTTAATTGGCCAGTCTATTTACCTATTTATGTAAATCGGTAAACACATTTAGGCCAATCTACTGTACTATATGAAGATCATTTTTGTTTGTGAATTGAATATTGGTTTAAAATGATTGCAGCGATATGATCCATCTGCTCCCTCCCAGCCATGTCGCTTTTGATTACTCCGAATTAAGTTCCCAACAGCAGCCAATTAACAAACATAACGAAGCCAGTGAAATGATTCGCTCCTTTGCCACACTCCTGCGTCTAGAAAACAAACACACGACACAACACGACACAACACAACACAAACTACTGGTCCGATCACAGCGTGGCTCTAAAAGACAAGACAAACCCACCGGCAGCACACACAGACAGCATGAGGGCAAGAGCGAGTCTCATCTGTAGTAAACCGCCGCTTTCTTGCTGCAGTGAGGCGGGAGGCGGCGCATGAAGAGAGGGGGGGGCACCCTGAGGCGTGGAGGAGGAGGGAGAAATGAGGGGTGAGCGCAGGTTTAAGCATGTGATGGACTGAAGAGCTCGGACTGGACAGCACAAACGCAGATGGAGGTTAAGGACGTTGAATGAGTGTTTCAACATGTTCTTTCATTTGAAAATACAATACACTTTGGACACTTTTTTCTTTATTAGTATGTGTTCAGGGTAAAAGTATGCAAGATAAGATCGTCACTAGAGAGCAACCAGTACCAATATACACTACCTGTCCAAAAAAGAAAAAGTCATCACCTGAATTCAAGCGTGAACTGGTGTCGCTTTGGGGTTTTCACACGATTTGTTTTAAAAAGAGCGAGGAAATCCTTCAAAATGTGTAAGTGGTTTTAAATGTTCTTTTTTAAAATAATTTGTGTGCTGTTATATTTTGATTTTGCCACATGAAAAAGAGGTCTTGATCTCAATGAAGTCTCATCTGGTAAAATGATTTAGAATGAAATAACCTCAATAGTCAGTGACGTCCACCCGCAGCTCACTTTTCACTGCACATAGTAATCCGTCTCGGCCAAAACGATACACTGAGCTGCTCTACATAATAATATAAGGACAAATATTATCTATGCAAATACAATAGTACTGGAGGATGTAAAGTTGGAATGTATACCAAATTATAGATAATATGTCGCAGATGTTGTTTTGAAGATATAAATTATAGTAAAAATAAATCTAAACATGCCACAAAAAAAGCTGATTCCAAATAAAAATGTAACAAGCTGTAAAGTGATATTTCTGAACTCAAACCACAAATAACACATTTAAAGATTTTGGCACATTTCTGATGAATGTCACCCATCCTTAGCTGAAAATAATATCACATTACTGTAGATTGCAGTTGTATTTCATAAATGCCTGCAGTCATTTGTAACTGAACTCGTACCGCATAGAGAACACAAGATACACAAATATCTGCTACATTCATGCGTAGTATCAATAGAATGGAAAGAGGAGCAGAACTTACCAGCTCGCCCGCACCGCTTCTATGTCACTCACAAGATTTTGGGCCAAACAAATGCCAAAAATCTGGAAAATAACAAGAAATTATGTGAGAAGTGAGAGTGTATGAAGTCGTAGGTTAAATTCTGCATCGTAGAAACAGCGCTGACCTGTAATAATGCTACTCCAATAAAGATCCCAGCCACCAGAGTGAGGTTGTCCTGCAGCCACTTCTCAAACTGGGGTACGCACCCTTTCACATTGATGTAGTCTTTCTGCTCCGCGTCCTGTCAACACAAGGCAAAGCTCGGTGGAACACGAAAACAGCACAACTTCGTCATAAAAAGTGGAGGGAAGTGTCATAGTAACTCACTGGTTTGGCTCGAATGTCGTATCCGCACTGGGTGTTTATTACGTCCTCCTGAAAATAAAAATGTTAAATGATGCTTGGTTTCAGACAATTATTAAAATGCAATTATCAGGTTTAACATTTGTGGATTTTATGTTTGGGTGTTTTTTATAAAAATCAGAATCAGAATCAGATTAAGAAAAGGTTTATTCCCATTGTCAATGAACAGAATTCACAAACATAGGAACTTGTTTCGGCCTTAAGGTGCAACATATAACACTGAGCAATAATAAAAACAACATATAACAAATCAAAATGGAATGCATTTGGAAACGGTTAAAATTTACTATAGTATAAGATAAAAATAGACTTCCTATGTACACAAGAATTTACAGTTAAATTTACAGATGTAGAGCAGAAAGTGACAGTGCAGTGAGTGATTGAATTGCAGTTAAAGTGGCGGGTGTTTAGAAGTGTTCATGAGTCCAACAGCAGAGGGAAAGAAACTATTCTTGAGGCGGAAAGTTCTGGTCCGGATGGACCGTAGCCTCCTGCCTGAGGGGAGTGGGTCAAATAGTCCATGTCCAGGGTGAGAAGGGTCAGCTGTGATCCCAGAGCCCTGGAGACGTACAGGTCCTGCAGAGATGGAAGTCTGCAGCCGATCACCTTCTCAGCAGAACGCACAATGCGCTGTAGTCTCTGTTTGTCCCTGGCTGTGGCTCCAGCGTACCACACGGTGATGGAGGAGGTGAGGATGGACTCAATGATGGCCGTGTAAAACTGCACCATCATCTGCACTGGCAGCTTGGCTTTACTCAGCTGTCGCAGGAAGTACATCCTCTGCTGGGCCTTCTTGATGAGGGAGCTGATGGTGGGCTCCCACTTGACGTCCTGGGTGATGGTGGTGCCGAGGAAGCGGAAGGAGTTCACGGTGGTGATGGGGGATTCTGTCATGGTGAGGGGGAGGCTGGGGGACTTTCCTGAAGTCTACGATCATCTCTTCTGGGCGTTGAACTCCAGGTTGTCCACCAATGATGGACAACTTGAAGCAGGCTGGGACACGGCATGACTCCAGGGAGGTGTTAAAAATGTTTGAAGACAGGGGTTAACTCTCCTGCGCAGTGTCTTAAGGTGGCGGGAGAAACACCGTCTGGTCCAGCAGCTTTTTGGGGGTTGGACTTCCGAAATAGTCTGTTTACATCCTGTTCCTGAACTGAGAGAGTGGTGGTAGAGGTGGGGGGGACCGGGATTGGGTTGGCAGAAGTGGCCACCAGAAGTGGGGTAGGGGGTGGTCACATCAAACCTGGAGTAGGAGGTGTTAAGTTGCTCAGCCAGTTTTTCGATTGTCTGCCACATGGGGGGCTCGGGGCTTATGATTGGTGAGAAGCCGGAGCCCTCTCCACACGGAGGCGGGGTTGTTGTCGAAGAACTGCTGCTTCAGACGCGTATTGTACTGTGATCTAGTTCTTGACACCTCCTTGCTAAATCCATACTTTGCATCTTTGTAGCGCCCTCTGTCACCAGCCCTGTGCGTTGCCTCCTTCTGCTGCCTTAACTGCCTCATGAATACCTATCCACATGAAACAAAAACTGGCACACAAGTTAAATGATTTGTTCACAACAGCTCTGGAAAGTGTCATTATTCAACCAAAGCCTTTTAAGATCCTTATTTGTTAGGATCTTGGGGCCAAATCACAATTTTAACTCTACCATGATGCATGTAGAGTTTACAGATATATAGAAAATGGATCACAATTGCTTTGGAAAGATGCAAAATTTGAATATCAAGTGTATAATTTAGTGTTAATATTTTAAATTTAAAAATTTGCTCTAAAAGAAACAAACGTCTAGCATTCTGTGATATTTCTGAACTTTAGTGGTTCATTTTACGATTCATTATTGTTTTGAGCAATACTTGAACCTCAAACAAGACATTTACAGGCACCTTCAAGAGAAAATGACTGAATCATGATATGTTGATTTGACCAAAATGGCAGTTTGTGACAGGAATGAGCTTGCGATTTGATTTTTATCACCATACATCTCAGCCTTACTTTCAACTGACAACAATTACAACGATAGTGTTGAATAATACTTTCTGAAGCTATTGTGACTGTGAGGAAAAAAAAATAAAAAATGTATGCTGTAACTTTGTGCCAATTTTTGTTTTGTGTGTTAAGTACCAGTAATTACTGAGATATGAACCATAAACCAGGTCAACAAATCCACAATCTCACAGTTAAACAGTGAATTTTACAGAATTCTGACCCGTCTCAGCCTAGTGTTAAAGCCTATAAATTCTAATGTTTTTCTAATTATGACATTGCTTGGTGAGTTGGTCCCTGCAGTAAACAATTTATCGTTTGTGAAGGAAATTTAACAAATTAAAGTTGAAACATGTAGTGCTGAGTTCTACAACAGAACACCTCCACCTCTGTGATGTCATCAAAAAGCGCCATTCTACCAAAAATTCAGGGAAACTTGCACGCAACTTGCACCTTTTTATGACAGTTTAAATCGTATTTAACAAAATAAAGATGTTGTCAGGCATAATTATTTGTCAACTCATAACTACTGTATGATTTCAATGGATTTTGGCCCTTGTTTACAGTCTGGTTGCGAAGTAACAGAAGTGACAGAAGTAACAATTACCTCTACCAATGTCATATTTGCTGCCCATGTAAAACCAGGAAGTGACATTATAAACTACACCAAAATAGCCAAATTGGAGAAGAACAGGCACAATATTTGCAAACGTTTTAAATACAATCACATTCTCTTTGTTTTACTGAAACGTGTAGTCTAATGTGTCGTATGGCCTTGGAAACTCCTTGGAAACTCGAAAACAATGCAAAACAACATATTTCATCTTTTGAATGTGTGTGAAAAGAGCTGGAACTGTTGCCTATAAACAGGAAGTTGAAACCCATGAATAGGGAAAAGTGGAAAAGTGAGGGCATCAGCACTTTCTAGAAGCTGAAACCTAAATATTTAAAAAAGTACTTCACAAAGAATAGTTTTCTTTTGCACACGGAAGTAGAGTGCGTCTTACAGCGGGGTCCTTGGTGCAGCAGGAGAAGGGCACTCCACACTTCTCTCGGCTGGGGTTTCCGTCGGTGCAGTTAAAGTAGATGTTCAGATTCCAGTCGTCGGCTCCAAATGCTCCACAGCACTCCCACTAAACATCACAAAACATACAGCGTTATTTATTTTACACAAAATTTGTCGAGCCCTCAAACTATCACATTCTTCTGTACTTTAATTGTGTTTTAAATAAAGGTCTTGGGAATCATGTCAGAATGTTCAAAATTCTGTAGAGGTGTTCTATCCTGCTTGTTTGCTGACTTCTCTATTGAATGTTTTTTTTATTAATATTTTGGCGGTTCTCATATTACTTATTAACTGTAGTATCTGTGAATTAAGTATAGAAGGTGGAGCTAAAATAAAAAAACTAGTGTCAGCTCAAGATGTATTTACTGTAAGTATTACTGCAGTAAAAGCTAAAAATCAAGAGTTTGCCTTCAGCACGAACACGAATCACTTATTAAATTATAGAAAATATATTAAATACAATTATAAATGTTCTATAACCAGGCTCTGATGTTGCGTACACCCCGGATTTGTTTTTATCTGCCAAAATCCTGATGAATTCAGGCTAATCTCCGTTTCTTCATGGTGAATATATTATGTTCACTTTTTACTTTTGCCTCCAGTTGTCTCCATTCTAGAATTTATAAATATATAATTCTAAACACACTAAACAATATCTACTCTTACAAATTTCCCTGTACAAATAAAGACAAAAATAAAAGAAATACACAAAAGACTTCTGTAACATAGTAGTAACATAGTAAAAAAGGTAGCATACAGTATAAAACTGTCCATATTTGTGTATGTTTTTTTCCCTTTCTGCATTTAATCGCGTATAGGAGCTGCTATAAAACTATGACAATAACAGTCAAAATGTACATGTGTAATAGATGAAAGCACCCCCGTATTCACTTCACTGCACAATGTAAAATAAATACAATAAGCCTGTTTGTAAAAAACATAACTGATGCAAATGTGAATTGCTATTGTTACTGAATGTTTCCCGGACTCACATATTCCTGAGTGAAGTCGATGAGGTTCTGAAGATCTATGTCATCTCGATAGGCGCGGATGTTGTTGTTGATGAAAAGATTGAGCTGATCTTTAATCCAGTCTTTGAAGACAAAGGCCAGGACTCCAGTGGTCAACTCCAAGAAGAAGATTATTCCAAGGAACACGGAAAACTACAAACACAAATAGCTTTTTTGTTTTGTTTAGATCCTTTCAAATGTGTTGAGGGACTAGAACTTGCACTTACAAACTTGAGGAGGAACGTATTCTCCCGCAGAGCTCCGATACATCCAGCGAAGCCCAAAATGAACATGACACCTCCCACCACCATGAAGAGCCAGACTGGGTCCAGGCCCCCGAGGTCCGTGATGGACGAGATGTTGGACAGAACACCCTGAAGCGCAGGACAAAGCATGATCAAGTCTTAACTTAGCCTGACATCATATAAAAAGTCATTATTATGATTATTTCTATATATTTATTCAAACAAGGACAAGCTATTTCCCATCTGTAGTCTTTGGGCACACAGTAGCACCTCTTGTATACACACTATATCAATTAACATTTCATCAATAGCAAAACCTAAAAATACAATTATTTAAAATGTTTGCCAAATCACCATTAACCTACAGTAGCTTCAGATTTGTTATCAAAATCGAATTCATTCTCTAAACAGTGTTGTTTTTGTTTTGAGTAACCCTTAAGCTAAATCTATTTACAATATTCAATTATTATTGTTATATCTTCTTGTTTTAATGATGTTGATATCCCAATAACACTAGTCAGATAGTATTATGTCAGTCCAATAGAAATGTGTTAAACATGTATTTAAATGTAGTAGTCGAGGTATTTACATTGTTCGATACAAACAGATTGTTGAATTGTTGTTCTTACCTTCTCACTCCAAGCCCACAGTCCAATTCCAACCAAGGCCATGCCCAAGAGCTGTAAAACAGCACAATCAAATCACACATGTGACACATGTCACATGTGTTAATGTGAAAGGACATGAAGAGAGTGGCATTGTTCCAAGAAGGGAAATGTTTTAGGCTAAGGTGTTATTTTAGTTTATAGCTACAGGGTGTTTTATTAAATAGTAGGTAATAAAATAAAGACATTAAATAAGTCATGCAGTAGATTATTGATTATCCTTGTAAGTACATGTCTTTCCTTCACTCTCAAGAGGCAACAGGAGCCACTTTCCTTTGTTTACGCATAGAAAAGTCACACTGATCCGGACCGTTCAGCCTGAAAACATGTTGGCAATAGCACAAACGATTAACTGTTCAAAGAAACCATAAAGTCTACCTAAAAACATTAAAACTAGATTTATTTCGTCATTAAATCGCATATGGCATTTAAGTTGTTCCTTCCTTTCTGGTTTTGGCCACATTCCGAGTGCGTAATGACGCATTTCACACAGCATCCCTTTCCCACACTCATGCGCCTTTAAGATAAGTTATCTCGGGTTTGCCTGCTTGTGAGTGGGCTGCAGTCTGTCCTCTGCTCTGCATATGTACTTGTACATGTACATGTATATGTACATGTATGTTTATGTGTATCCAGTATAAATGCCGCAGCTGATACTGAGGCGCTGAGCTGTCATTAGTTCACTACAAAAAGCCGATTAGCTCTCAGCTGAGGGGCCGCAGCTGTTCCCGTTCCTCCGTGTTGTTCCCACGCACATATTTCCGTAAACATAATAAAATAAAGGCTCGAAACGCTTAGGAGAGTAGAAACCTATGAAGTTGTGTGCGGTGCTGGGAGACAACGGGCCGCAGTTAGGGCCTCCTCCCTCTGGCCAAACAGACGCGTAACTGTGGCCGAGGCGCAGAGAACAGAGCGTAAAGCCTTACCCAGAAAAGGATGTTGAATCCAAAAATAAAGTACTTGATGCAGCAGCTGACTTCGTGGCCCGTGTATTGGTTCCCCGACATGTTTGCTCATCGTCAGCGCGCCGGACCGAGGGAGGAAAACACGGCCTGCTTCACAGGCTTTGTGCGATGGATGGAGCAGGTTCAGCGCCCCGGGGAAGCATTTCACTCCCGATCCCGAGCCGCCTGGAGCCCACAGCGGGTGGACCGCCGTCAAAAACACATGCACCAAGTCGTATGGACGAGGAGAGCCGACGTCCGCTCGAGAAAAATGTGTAATTATTCAATATTGCGAGCAAATTGCGCCCACTGAAGAAGAGGCATCGGCTGCTCCCAAAGCTCGCCTGCGATTGGTTGTTGAAAAAGTTGAAAGACTGAAAGAACGGCCAATCAAATTGAAGAGAGAATGGGTCACTTCCGCTTTGGGCCGTCGATCTTCATGCTGTTAATTTAAAGTCTCTCCACCAGAGAGCGCTACACAACACTTTGTAAAACAACTAGAATCGGTCTGTGCAAGTGTGCGATTTATTCAGTATCTCCAAGACTCAGTGTTTCATGTTGATACCTTCACCTATCACCAGTATTTTGTGAGCTGTTACACTCCACATTCCATGCATAAAAGCTTTAAAGAAGATGCACTGCTTTTTTTTTTAAAGGTCTTAATATCTACATACAGTAAGTAGATCATCTGTTTACAGTTTGTTCATTGTAAATTCATGCTGATATTTCATCATATGCAGATTGTCATTTACATGTTTTTATTTACATGTGTCACTCGGAGTCTTCATTTTTCAAATAATCACAACTAAGATGCAGCGATAAGGGGATCTGGGCAGGGATAGGGGATAGGTGAAAGCAGGAATTTCCTGAGCACTCAAGTCTAAATTTCAGGACAATACAGGATAAACTCAAACATGCAGGAATCAATCAAAATATCGTTTTGACTAAACTAATGATGAGGAAACACTATTGTAACAAGGTTAAAAGCTCATTGATGTTGATTCTGCGTATGTCCCATATAATACCATTTTTCAACCTAACCAATAATCACTCCTTTACATATAGTTTACTCCTCACAGCTTTGAATGCACAGACCTCAGTTCAGTGAGTTCAGCTCTAAATATGAGCGGTACAACACTAGTATGGGTTCCCTCAGTGCCCCTCTGTCCATACAGTACAAACTGTGTGTCAGGGCGTCATGTAGGACCAGACTCCCGCTCTCATCCCTGTACCTGAGCTGAAACCCTATCATCTCCCCTGGTCTCACAGTCACAGTGTCCGAAACATCAAACACGTCATATCCAGACGGGTGCCTCCGGTCCAGACTCAGAAGTCTCTCCTCCAGGGCTGCACTCTGATGTGGAGCCCCCCGGGACAGGGTGAGGGCGTGCAGGGTCACAGTCACGTTCAGTGGGTGAGGGTGGACAGTCTTTCTGAAGAGGACCAGATCTGCAGTAAATCTGGACAGAGGCACAGCAGTGATGGTAAACCAGATCCATCCATTTGGGGTGTCATCTGCACCTATAGGAAAAAACAGTATGGAGGACAATGTTGGTATTATTGTATACCAAAAATAATATTTGTAACGGTATAGTAATATATATTTTAATAAGGTTGTATTAATATTGGCTATGAACTGCACATTTAAAGAAAGGTACATAGGTACACTCTTTTAGTGGAGGGCACCTGCCTTTTATGTGTTATGTTGTTACTTTGTCTGAAATATTGCAGAATGATTTTGGAAAAAAATATCTAATTGTGTTTTTTGTTTCTGCAATCGCCATTAGATTTGCGATTTATAGTTTAAGAGTTAAAGTCTGTTCAAAGTCCACATTTTAAACACGTCCACTAGAATCAACATTTGAGAGAAAACTGAAATAAAATCTCTTAAACTAATTCAAGAATCCCATGCAGTTCTGAACAAGAATAATAACAATATTTGGTTGTTTTTAGAGGAAAGTACGTTGCTTAAATAATTGCAGTCTTTGCGATTTGCTAATGGACACCATTCAATCAATAAAGTATCTTGCAGCCCTACAATCTGGAATGTAGAAGGGCATTAATTACTATAAGAATCAGAAATACTTTTATTCATCCCCAAGGGGGAATTCTTTTCGTTACAGACATGCAGCCGACCAGCAGAAGAGTTTTCAAAATACAGAAGCTAAAATGAAATCTGTGGAGAGGTGACCCTGACCCCACTCACAGTAAGAATTTATAATTTTGAAGGCATTTCTCACAATAAAAACACCTAATTGAATAAATGCAAGATTGATAAGTTTAATACTGAACACTCCAGGCAAAGCAGAGACATCTCCATGGAGACAAGCAGGCGCTGGACCCGCATGTTACTGTACGCAGAAACAAAAGCTTTCTGATTTACAATTTGAACAACCCTTAATTGTTGTAACGTGAAATAAAAACAGATTTCCTTTTGATCAAATTACAGAAGACAGTCCTTATGTCCATGTTGGTAGGCTTTTTCTGTTGTAAAGTCAAGTCAGTAGGATATAACAGTATTTTAAACATAACTGAATAAGTGCGTACGTTTCCTCATGCGTAGACTCTGCACCAGAGTTCCATCTGCCCAATCCAGGTCCTGAGCCTGCAGAGAGCCCAGGCTCTGGTACAGCCTCCTCATGTACGGATGGGGCTTACCCTGAACACTGGCAGAAATCTTATCGATATGAAGCATCTCCAGAATGGCCTTGTTGTGCTTCTCGTCTCCCTTGGCCTGTCTGCGAGAATTCCTGGACAACAGGCCTGTGGTGGTGGAACAGAGCAGCAAGTTAAAGAACAGCTGCAAAAACCCTCTTCTGGACATTGTCACTGTAAAGAGACGGTTAAGAAGTGTAGAAGTGGTGCAAGGCAAAGCAGCTTTGTGTGCAAGAACCACAGGAGCTGTCAGGGCATATGGAGCAGTGCCACTCTGAAGCACAGGAGGAATGTACTTTCAGCAAACTGCTCCAAAAACAGCAACAAGCCAAGTTCTGAGCCACACAGGACACACAGGCCATTTGACACTTTAATCCTTAGACTTCAAATTGTATAAATGCTAATATAGTATATACAGTAGATACATGAGTCAGAAATGGCCTTTATGTGTGACTTAAACACATGTAACCCAAAAAAAGCAAATTACAATCATGTTAGAAGATACTGAATTTCTTTTGGCCCTAGAATGAAAGATTGAGTTTTATATTATGATGACACCAATGGCATTTAAGGTTTACTCGTCAGTGTTTCTCCATTCCTGGTCCTGTGTGACACTTGTGTGAACAGGAAGTTAGTCCTTTTTAAAAGCTCCATTCTTACCTCAGGCCCGGGTCTACAGGGGTGCAAAAGGGTGAATTCACACCTTCATTTCAGGTGCGTGGAAGAGTATATCATCTTTGCACCCTTTTGAAACCTGGTGGCACCCTCAGTCAGTTTGACATACCCGTCTTAGCTTCACTCAACCTCAAACAGCAGGTGGCGCTAACAGCTAATGTGTGCGAAGAGGACTTTTAGTTAAAACTAGTTAAACATAAATCTGTCTAAATCACACGTCCTGAGCGTCACACGTACATGGACAGAATGGACAGGATTATTACAGTTTTAGCCCAAAAAGAAGGCGCAGGGCTAATGAAGGTAAGCTAACTGTCACATGCTGATCAGAGCGCTCCTCTTGTGGAACCAGCCCCCACGAGCTCCTCCATACTCCTCTGAGCTCCTCCATACTCCTCTGAGCTCCTCCATACTCCTCTGAGCTCCTCCATACTCCTCTGAGCTCCTCCATACTCCTCTGAGCTCCTCCATACTCCTCTGAGCTCCTCCATACTCCTCTGAGCTCCTCCATACTCCTCTGAGCTTATCCGGGGTCCTCCATATTCCTTTGAGCTCCAAGTTCTTCTGAGCTCTTACGAGGTCCTCTAAGGCCCTCTGATGGTTCTGAGCTCCTCTTAGTTCCTCTTAGGTCTGGTGGCATTTCACACTAAATCCACAAGTGGCCTGTTGCTAAAACTTGCCGCAAACTGTGGATGTGGGTCCAAAGGGTGTAACGCAGAGCGGTGACACTCAACAAAGCAGCTCAACTATTACATGTCCAGGGGTGAGAAGGGTCAGCTTCATATACTGGTTCTGGTGACGCACAGAGACGCACAGGTCCTGGAGACGCACAGGTCCTGGAGACGCACAGGTCCTGGAGACGCACAGGTCCTGGGGACGCACAGGTCCTGTCAGTTTTGTCCCTGGCTGTGGCTCCAGCGTACCACACGGTGATGGAGGAGGTGAGGATGGACTCAATGATAGCCGTGTAAAACTGCACCATCATCTGCACTGGCAGCTTGGCTTTCCTCAGCTGCTGCAGGGAGTACATCCTCTGCTGGGCCTTCTTGATGAGGGTGCTGATGGTGGGCTCCCACTTGACGTCTTCAGTGATGGTGGTGCAGAGGAAGGGGAAGGAGTCCACGGTGGTGATGGGGGAGTCTGTTTGGGTGAACGGGGGCTGGAAGTGAATAGTTAAGTCCACGATCTCGATCTCCACTGTCTTCTGGGTGTTGTGCTCCAGGTTGTCTCCACTCCACCTCCTCTTGCAGCAGACCCTTCACCATCTGATATTCATCCAATAGTGAACAATTGTCCCTCATGGGGTCCTGTGACAGGTGATTTCTCGTTAACCTTTTGCAGCGCATCCAAACCACCTCTTCCAGTCATCCAGGCTGACTGCATCACAGGCACAAGGTTTCAAATTAAGTTTAGACATGTTTCTAAACTTTCAAGAGGTCGTACCTCGTTGCGGTGCCACTCTGCCACCGTGTCGCCATCTTTACGCTGTCTTTGTAACCTTTTTCTGCTGTAGCGGTGGAAGATTTTCATAAATATGTCGCCTTCTTTAACTATGGGAAATAAGCAAAGAAAAAAATAGTGCTAAAATGTGCCTGTAAATGTCTTGTTTAAGGTTCAAGCATAGACGTTTCTCTCTCTTTTT
Organism: Chaenogobius annularis; assembly: GCA_015082035.1. NCBI lineage: Eukaryota > Metazoa > Chordata > Actinopteri > Gobiiformes > Gobiidae > Chaenogobius > Chaenogobius annularis. The sequence goes on from BJKM01000231.1 coordinate 494,603, forward strand.
GAGGTCATTACAATAGTTTTAATATGACACAATAAATCTCCAAAACAACAATTACAATTATATATATATATTTTTTAATCAGTACCTCCCACCTCTGCTTACATTTGTGATCAATAGAGTGCTCATGAGGGGTAATGTGGTTGTTGGACATTTTTATAATATGCATATGCATTTACTACTTTATGTTGATCTAAATAAACCTGCAAAGGCACATGTTTGCAGAGTGTAATACATAATAAGAGTGCTCTGTACGTCTTTCTTCTTGTTTGCGAGAAGAGAAACATTACTTGTGGTGCATTTAATCCTTAAACTTTAGGCCTAAAAACCTTTAGTCTTAGAAAGAGTTAGATCATGTGGCCTGAGCGGAATTCTTACTGGTTTGTACGTATCAGAAGCATTTCAAACACAAAGAGAGAGATAAAGTCTGCTCTCCTCCTTGTCTTTTCCTCACATTGCTGCACCTTTAGCCTTTTATCTTGCGTTCAATAATGACAAAGCTGCTACTAAAAGCACCAGGCACTTTGGTCAAGACTTTGATCTTCCAGCCCTGTGTTTGCCTAAAGATTTTTGTGCTTTTTTTCCTTTCCAATCCCAGAACAGAAACAAGCAGAGGAAGGCGTCCCGTGTCCTGTCTTCCTGCTGCTCTGCTCTGCTCGTATCCCGGGCCTGTGGGTGGAGTTTGTCTCTGAGGGGGATCCAGCCAAACTCTGTCAATGAGCTAGTCTGCGTTTGAAAGCTGAGGAGAGCGGGCAGGTAGAGTCAGTCCAGATGTGAGCCTGATATCAGGTAAGGACTTGTTCACCTATACAGAACCGGTTATGGCTTTTAGGAAAAAGATTTGGACTGTTTTCTATGTTCTATCACGCATTACAAGTCTGTTCTGCAATTCCAATGTAGAATCCTAATAATTACACTGGACTGTTGTGTTAACGCTGGCTGTCATCACTGTTAGTTTGGACATTATTTTGCAACGCACTTTGACCTTTTCAAAAATGGACTTGGCTGCACTTTAGAGTAGTGAAGACGTACTGAGGTTTTGTTTCCCATCCTGATCCAGGCGCCTGGACCGTAGCCAACAGCATGTCATGGTCTTTCCTGTTGCTTCTTCTTTCCCCTTGTTGAAAATTGCTGGCTGCTCGAGACCCTGTCATTATTAAGATTAGAAGAGGAGGCCTTGCTGTGAATGGATGGTACAGGCATTCCCAGCTGTGGAGCAAGGCACTTGTTACATGACACATCGCATTCTCCTCACCGCGCAGGGGACGCAGACGCGCACTGATTTGCGGTTTGAGTTTTGGGAAAGGCATGATGAAGGGAGAGAAAGACCAGAGTGAAACGGCAACCAGATGTGTCACTATCACCAGGCTAAATAGTGACCATTTCAGTAAACGCAACACTGAGTTTGAAAACGATTTAAAACTGTACTGCTGACAAACTGTGAAAGGAGAAAGTAAAGCAAAGTTTTTCCAGCCTGTAGGCTTTATCCGACAGGACAGTTGCCGTGCAAAAGGAGAAGCGAGGGGGTATAGACTGTCGGCAAATGTTGAGGGCTTGACTCGAACCCACAATACATGCTTGTGCATTTCAATTATCCGCTACACAGAAATCCACAGAGAGGAGATCTCTAAATCTGTTTAACTACTTCCAAGCGCTCACAATCACTAATTGCATGTCTTAATGTTTTGGCCACTTTTACAGCTTTACAGCAGTTTTTTTAGACAAAGAAGTGAAGCTGGGTGGATGGTGGACCACCCTGGCCCAGCCCATCAGCTCACACCCAAAACCCCATATAGCGTATATTACATTTTTAAAAGTGATGCTTTTACTATGTTTTTAAGCGTGATATATCCAATAAACAAAAAAAACTACAGTTACAAAAGTAACTACGATTCTATGAATCCCAAATGACAGTTTGAATGGATGGAATTGAACTCAAATCACACTAACACTCATGCTGCTGGCACATACATATTACACACATACACATTAAGGCATAACTGGTTAGCTTGACCATGGGCAGCTTTTCATGTTTTTCTACTTATGAATTATCCTGGTGAGAATGTGGTAAATATTAGCATAGTTTGGAATCAGTCAAGGGGACATTTGTGAAGAAAAGTTTGAAAAGTAGTAGTTTTCTAGTTTTTTAGTAGTGGTAGTAGTTCTAAAAAGGAATCACTCCCTCTCTGTGTCCTGCTCTTTGTTTTGTCATGTTCATGTTTTGTAAAAACTAAAAAATAGGGGGGGAAAGAATCCCTCTTTCTATGTCATCAATGCACAAAATCCCATCCAAAATGCAGGGACAATTTACAAATTTTTTTCTGACAGTTTAAACATTAATTTAACAAAAACAGGTTTCAAATATTTTTAATAACATCTATTTTGTAAATTAGACGAGCTTTGGCCCTAGTATGTACCTCTACGCATGTTACACCTCTGCTGCTCATGTTCAACCAGGAAGTAAAAGGAAAAACTTCAAAAGATGGTCAACCTGGGGAAAACTATGCAAGCTGTTGCTTGGTAAAATCTTAAATATAACCTTTTTAACTAGTGGAATCGTAAGTCTAACCTATGAACTTTAAATGAGTGGCCAATGGGCTCATTTTCTGCACTGAGGCGTCATGTTCACGTTCTTATTAGTGTGTTGCACCTCCGGCCTTTACTTTAGGAACATGAGGCCAGCCTGTTATTAGAACTGCTGGCTCTCACTCAACAGATGCAAAAGCTCCAGGTGAGTGACATGTCAGGGAGGAGGAAATGTAAAACTTCTCCTTGTCAGAGAAGGTTAATTTGAGGTGATCTTAATGGTGATAGTTCTTAGTACTTTACTCATCTCCTTATCTGGAGAAAATTCTTTGAGCTAAACGCGAAATGATTGTATAATACAGTGGTTGGTTGTAACATGAAACCATAGCAAAACAGGAAGCCGATCAACTGTAAACATTGACAGGACCCCAGACTGCTGCAGGCAACTTAATCAGAGGGCTTTGTCTGTACTGCAGCTGTGTTTCTCCTAATCTACACTGGAACGTCAATCCCATTAACTATGACCTGCTGGAAGTTAGTTACAGTAGTTCTCTAGGATTCAACCACATAACACTGCCTGCCCAAGAAAATAGATGCAGCTGAAAAACAATCACCCATGTAGCAATTATCCAGTTGGAGGAGAGGACCTGTTTGCTTATTAGACCACAATAATCGAGGAGATTACACACAATTACACATATTTATACAGAAAACTACTAGCATTTTATGCATAAAAGGAAGATTCATCTCACAATTCACTCCTAAATCTCAAGATAAATAACTTTCTGTCTGCTGTTGTTAATATAAATCCTCAAAAATCCTCCCCAAAAATGTGACTGACCATTGACTGATTGATCGACTAAATGACTAAAGCTCTATAGCCCTACATAGTGCACCTTTAAGGTCTCTAATGTTAGACATTTTGTCTTTATTAAACTCGGCATATTGTCTCTGAATTAAATTACATTAAACCAAAAGGAAAATAAGGAGATTTAGTATGCTTTTTTTCAGTACTTTGTATTGAACTATGACATAAGGAGATCATCATTTTACATTTTGTTCATTGTAATCTGCAATATTGATCTAAAACAGCCTAATAACAGTATAATTGACTTCCTGTTCAAAACTGCAGAACTCTTCATAATGACATTTCACTGTAACAAGCAGCAGATTGTCATTCACATCTTCACATACATTTTTGTAAAGTGACTACGTCACATTTTAGAGCTTTACATGTGTCTCTCAGAGTCTTGATATTTCAAATAATTGCAATTAAGTACTTTGAGTAAAACAATGATGAGGAAACACTGTTGTAACAAGGTTTAACGCTCATTAAAGTAGGTTTTGCATAATATGTGCCCTTTAACCAACTCTCTGCAAAGAATATTTTACCTTGGGATGAAACTTTACATCAATCAAATACATTCCACCGATTCTGTCTTCACTTACAATCTGGTACTTCACTACTTTTCTAGGTCGGACCGTACAGTCGCATTTATTTTGAGAACCAACTTTCCTAATAGAGTTCATCCATTCATTTTGGCAGGTTAATGAGCTTCTCGATGGACAGGTCTGAAGGAGCTCCTGTCAGCGCCCAGGATGTGTTCTTCTGACCATTAGGGTCCTGTTTTTGCTCCTTGAACATGATCTCAAGAACTCCTCAAACACAGGCATTGTTCACCTCGACAAGCTATAACACGCCCCAATCCACAGACACACACACACACACACACACACACACAACTGATTATAAGGTGCTTTCTGTGAGGTCTCACCTAGCTGTCCACATGTCCAGGAATGCCACCGGATCACATCGGAATCGGAAGCAAAACATAAGCAAAGGATGTGGAGAAGAACGTACTCAAATCTGCAAAAAGATATGTTAAGGTTAATGGCAAACTCGCCCTCCAGCACTGTGACCGATCAGAGTAGACACTAAAATACTTCCGCAGTACCAACACAGACATGATTGGGGTGAGTCTATAAAGTCAGAGGTCACTGCTGGGAAACCGCATGCTGCAACCACAAAGCTTGTTTTGCTTCAGGGAAAGGCCCCCATTTGTTTTTCATAAACAGATTTCCTGACAAGTTAAAAGGAGAGCGAATTCTCTATCCCCATGAGGTCTCGGAACGCCTCAAGCCACTTCAGAACTCCAATTATTCTTCGTGTGGCGTTTAATGACACTCTAATGAAGTGGTTTACGGGAATGGCGGTCGTCACAAGCCACCAGTGCGGGTTTAGTCGAGCTTTAGCTGCGACTTTATGCATTCGCTTGTGTAGATGTTCGCTCTTGTGGTTTTTGGACGGCAACAAATGGCTTATTAAAGTTTTTTTTTGAAAATACAGCAAAGCCACACAAAACGGAACATGCATTGAGTCTGTTTTAGTATTTAAAGGAGAAACACACACAGCTAAATAAGGCTGTAACTAATTATTGTTTTTGTAGCCAACTAGTCAGTGATTACTTTTTAAATTAGTCGACTTGTCAACCGATTATTTCTATTGTACATAAAGATTTTAGAAATACATTTGAACCAAAATAAAGGTTTAAATGTGTTAACCTAAGGCTTCAAGAAAGAGAATATTCTTTTTTGACTCTAATAATGCTACTGTTTTTGTTAAAAGGTCTTTAGGTTTGTGTTTTAGAGTCTAGTCCAGTTAGTGATTACACTGATCAAAATAGTCACTATCATTCCAATGAACAATCGCCGTCCTATTGAACAATGTGCAATGTGTGTGGAGGTTTAAACTGTTTCACTATACATTTTATTAAAGGCACAGTATGTAACCTTTTAGCAAAACAAAAGTAGGTTTTTTTTTCTTTTTTTTTCATGTTGTGTATATTTATTGCATATTTATTAATATATAAAAACCTATGTCCTTACTGTGACAAACCTGACTCGTACTGCTTGTTTCCATGGACATTTTGTTGCTTTGGCTTTGCTCTTCCACAGTGTGTTATAAAACATACAGTATCTCCATGGAGAATTGGTTTAAAGTTTTTATTTCAATGGAATCATGCAGGTGACGTGCGGCCTCCATAAAGTTACATACTGTGTCTTTAAGGTGAGATAGATATTCTGTGTTAATCTTATTTTCTTTTATATATATATATTTTTCATAGGCTTTTCTATGTGACGTGCACAAACCAAAGGCAGAAGAAAATGTGTGCTGCTGAGAACCATTTCTCACTGACAAGATCTGTGTTGGAGCAACTTGTTTGAAGCAGATGAAGATGCTCTCCCTCAGACAAATCTTGGCCTGGACCCTGCTTCATGTCTTTGTCCAGGGAATGACCTCCTCAGCACTCGACTCTCTCGTTAAAACCAACAAGGGTCTAAAGGTGAAGCGGGGTCAGTCAGTTTACCTCCAGGACGGAGACCTGCAGTTCCACATCCCCCGTCACAAAGATGCATGTAAGGTGGAGGTGGTGTTAAATGAGCCCATAACTCAACGCGTGGGGAAACTGCAGCCTCAGGTGAGACAATAACTTTCCTCCCACAGAACACACAGCATGTTCCAGGCCATTTGCTCACGGTATACAACAAGCCGTTGAGTTTAAAGGCCTACATTACACTCCGTAATAAGCACTAATATGGTGCAAGGCATGGAATGTGTCATTAGCCTGGGGCCCATATAACTTTAGCTCTAGTTTTTGTTTTCATTTCATGCTGTGTATTCCAGTTAGGTATTAAAATTAGAGCACATTTCACACATTGACAATAATTAACTCAAAACACAAAGCGTTTCTAAGGTTAACTAAATGTTCCACTAGCTCGCATCATTTGACTCAACAAACAATGCAGAGGCAGGAGAGCAAAGCTGTAGCTCCTCAGAAAATGAGTAAAACATGAGAACTTTTTTCAGAAGTAACATTTCTATTCAAAACATTTTACCATGTAGTATTGCCTCAGGGTTTAATTGAACTCAGTGGCAACTTTTCACTCCAAAGGCTAACAAATTGGCCTCTTGAACATTGTAATGTGGATAGTGAAAATGTACCTGAAAAGTAATTTATATAAGGATTAAGAGCGAGTTTTCTTTAACCTTCTTTTGTAGTGTCTTATCTCTAGAGTTTGTGTAAGACCCTTTGTTTTCCCAGCCAAACAACTGTCTCCTTCCTAATGGCTTAGTGTTGACAGATTTACCCTCTTGCCGAATTTCCAAATGAATAAATCAGACTGTAATGCATGATTAAGAATAAACATCACAAAGATTAAACTTGTACACCTATAGAGAAGACTATCAAAAAACAGAACACCTTCATCATGTCATCATAGTAAAAGCGCAGCCATCACAAATAAGACGTTAAAAAGCAAATTAAGCTTTTGTGTGTGTTTGTTGTTGACCTTTTGTCTGCATGTTCTTTGCTACACTGCCCTCTGGTGTCAGGTGACAAAGAAAGTATTACATTTATCCAATAAAAGACACTGTACATGTAAGACTAAACAGGCTCATTGTGTACTTTGTGTAACATTTGAACATTGTTCCTCTGTTAGGTGTTTGATTGCCACTATCTGACTGATGAGGTCAAGTATGTTCACTACGGCTGTCCTCTGTTGAAGGAGGACACTGTCAATCTGCGACTATACAGGTATTTAGGCTACAAACCTCTACAGTTTGGTTCAATATTTCTGTGTAACTAATCATTCTGCATTAGTTTCACAGACACGTTTTTGATTCACACAGACATTGAGGTCTTCATTATGATGTGCTCTCCATGTGGACGTCATAGGGTTCGGTGTTGCCGACCAGACATGAATCTTCAACTCTCCATGCAGCATTATCCGATTTATCCATTTGGGCCCTAAGTCTCTGGAGGTCCCAGAGTTCTACAGCCTTTCTAACACTCTAGATGGGAATGTGGTGTCCTTCCATTATGAGAGGAAGTCCAGTCTGGAGTGCACTGTCCACCTGAGTAACCATGACAACCACCTGCCCGCTCATGGGCAACTGGTCACAGGAGAACCACAAGAGGCCACGAAGAGAGGAGACGAGCCCGAGAGCTTCATTCACCTCCGCCAGCAACTGGGTCAGTCAAATCTATATATAATACTGTTTCTACAGTTTGTAATATGTTTTATATTTGTTCTTTAGAGAACAAAGAGCGGGCTATGTGTAAATCTGAAGACTGTCTGAGGGGTCTGAAACTTGTGAAGGTCTTAAAAGTTCCTTGTGATGACTTCCTGGTCATGGGCCTGAAGTACCAGCACATTGATCCTCCATCACCAGACATAGACTACATCCAAATCAGACTGGACCTTAAAGACACACGCAGTGGCAGCATATACAAGGTATGTATATGGGGAGCGAAAAGAGTTCAATTGTGTTTGAGGAAACATGACATAATCATATTTGTCGGTGTAATCCCTCATTCGTCCAGGAGTGTTCCATTGTAGAAAAAGATTCAGTTGCAGTCATCTGGACTCGTTTCGTTTTTTCTAAAACAGAGTCCAGATGACTACAACTGAATCTTTTTCTATAATCATATTTGCTTTGCTACTTTAATGGTTGAAAGGCTCTATGTTTGTGAGCCGGCAGACGGTGAGCTCAGAGTGTTGGTTTTACAGGGATTGTTTAAGAAATAACAAAGCACCCTCATGAAACCCCCTGTTGGTAAAACAGAGGTCATTGTTTGAAGGGATGATTATAACAGGAACAATTTAGATAACAGGAGAGACAGTAGGGGGCAACAGGTGATGACCCTTGGGTTTTTGATGGCATACTGAGTAACTTAAACCTCAAGTGCGTTTGAGTAAAACACAACATAAATGGATGGGTGATTATTTCATGACAGGAAGTATCAAAAATCAAGACTAAAAACACTTTTCTCCACAATATAAACAAAAAAGCGATGAGGTTCAGGAGGTGGCTGTTTGTTGTTATGTGTGTTTATTCAGCCATCATAAAAAATACAAACATGAACACCCCAAAAAAATATTAAGGTAATTTGTGAACTCAAAGCAACTTGAGGTGGCCCATCACCGGCATGATTCCATGGAAGTAGAAACTTAAAACCATATTTATAAACTTTCTCCGTGGAGATAGATAAGTTTTATGTCCTACTCTCAAATATTATCACTAAAAAAAACACATTTCCATGGAAACAAGCAGTTTTTCAAAGGTTTTTCAGTGCAGGGACTTTAATTTTACTCAAATTTGTGGGGGACATTAGTTTACATGATCAAAAATTATGATTTTGACATTAATAAAGATGCAACAGCAAGACAAATATCAGATATTTGTAATGGCTGATGAAATCCATATTAGACCATCCAGTTATTTTTGTTGTTGATAAACAGAAAACTGTATTGTGTAATGTGTCATAGACGGAGCATGCCTGGATTCCCGTGCGGATCATCGGAGCGATGCCCAACCACCCGCCCAAAGCCTCCTTCATGTCCATGTTTATCCTGGAGGTGGACCAGTTCATCCTGACCCCCCTCTCCACCGGGACATTCCTGGACGCCGAGGACGAAGAAACCTCCAAGCAGCTCCTCGTCTTCAACGTCACCTCGCCTCCGTCTGAAGGCTTCATCACCCACCTTCTTGTCCGACCACACGCGGCCCATCTCCTCCTTCACCTGGCTCGATCTCAACGACATGCTAATCGGTTATCAGCCACCAAACTCCTCCCACACCCAGCGCAGGAATTACGAGGCACGCTTATCTTTGCCAATATTTACTCCTCTTCACAGCTATGTCATGTTAAAATGTGTGTATTGTCGTCCGCAGGTGGATTTCGAAGTTCATGATTTTTATTTTGAGAAAAGCCCCGGCACCCGCGGATTACAGTCCACATGTCTGTTAGGAATGCAGACACCAATGCACCTAGAGTATCCTGGAACATGGGTAATCAATTGTTAAAGAATACAAAAGTAAATAGATACTGCAGTAGGGATGTCCGTCAAGATTATTAGTTTATTGAATTTAAATGACCGATAATCGTAATTATTCAGGTCACAAGTACAAAAACATATGTAATTGAGAACATTTTAGAGACAAAAAATATGCATTTATATTCAAGCTCCACCCTTAAAAAGTAAACCTTAATGTAAAGTGCTCATTTAATTGGCTGATTGTTGAATTACCATTAGCGTGATATTGAAGCTTTAGCAATTCTTAATTTAGGAATGCTGTTTATTCATTTGTATTGTCAGGCCTGAGTTTGCTGGAAGGTCAGTCTCGTCCAATAACGTGGGAGCAGCTACAGATTGGGTGGACAACAACAAGAGCCTGAATGCAGTTGTGCGCATTATCACTGTGGATGGGGGATCTGCTGCACGGACGCGATCGGGCTCACTCTCAGAGGTAATAACGAACAATGGATGATGATCAATTGCTAGGGCAAGACGATATTGGCAAGAAAATGAATTAGAGGGGATTTTTATTCCTGGTTTTGATAGATCATGTCAACATTCATTCAATTCTATTTAATTTGAATTTTTATTAAAAACAATGGGACTTTTATTCAGTGCTTACACTTAACACAAAAAAATAGGCATATCTGGGGCTTGAAAAGTCTCAACTCTGTTCTAAACCACATGCTTTTGCTCACACATGATTGGGCAAAGACCATTTGATTGAAAAAAAAAACGATTTGAAATGATTGGCTTGGATCTTAATTCGATTAAAATTGCCCTATTATCAAGTATTAATATCCTAATGTATTTTTGCATGTTTTCTGCAGGTATTTTTGCATCATCTTATAACAAACCAGAGTAATGCAAACTTAATTGCCGGTTGTCAGATTTACGTACAGGGAATTGAAATGGTCTTTCAACCCATTATGTGTGTTGATTTGCATTTATAGTATTTTTATTAGTATTTTTTTGTTTTAAGTAACTAACAACTTAAATGCCAAAACATCTTAATTTCATAGGTAGACATTTAAATGTATTGTAGAGATGAATCTACTACTTTTTAATATGCGGGTCGTTGACTAAGTCTACGTGGTGTTCAACATTTACGTATGTCGACCGTTAATGTGAAAGGATGTGGGTATTTTTCGTTATAGTAATCCTCTGAGTGTGTGATAGTCTTATTAGTCACTATGACATTTTGTCAGTAACCTGTCTTTCTTTGTTATTGTATGTATAGTTTTGTCGTTTGATTGAGATGAATTCTAACTAACATTGAAGGATGGATTAGACTTTGTAAAGGGTGTTGTCATGGTAGTAGGTAATATATACTAATATGTTCTTAATTAGACGGTGCGGAGCGTTGATGAGTAGATGGAGTAATGCTATCTTGGTTTTTTTGACTAGAAGCTAAAATCTCTTCTTTCAGAGTGTGGTTTCATCAAGGGTATACAGGGTTGTTGGCTAATTTAAGGTGAGTTTTTTTTTCAGGTGGAAAGGGCTTCATGTTTACAGTAAAAGACATAAAAGATGGCGTGGTTTGCTATCACCATGACGACAGTGACTCCACCAAAGACTTCATAATTTTCCGCATCACGGACGGCCTGCCACCAGACCCGTCACAAGTTCCCCTGTTTCATCAAGATCCTGCCTAAAGATGACAGCCCCCCGTGATTTGAGTTTCTCATCACCAACATGCTCCTGGAGGTGTCGGAGGGACAGACGGCCGTTGCTGCTCCCCGGCTCCACGCTCCAGGCCTCAGACATGGACTCCAGCCACGACTACATCCTCTTCAACATCACAAGGCCTCCACAGGCAGGGGAACTCATGAAGATACCAGGACCCGGGCTCACAGGTACTGCTTAGAGTCAACACTTTAAGGACACTAAAGAAGTCTTCTCCTTCTGCGCCTCAAAAAACACTACAAATGTTCCAATGTTGTGACATAGATTAAGCTCTGAGATCTTCTGCACTGTTGGAGTGATATCGCGGGCGTCATTAGTGCTAGTTAGGTTTGTTTTCTATGTTCACTATGGAACTCCCTTTGCTTCGAGTAGATAGAGATCTAACACAATTCCTGACATGGGACACACTTCTGATATGAAGTAATTTCTTTTTCTAGACACATTGGCGAGGAGGGACGGGTTTAATGAGATGACAAAACAGAGGTACTCAAGAATGTTTGTTTATAAATGTCTTGTATCAGCCACTTTTATTCCTCTGTTGGATTATGGCAATGCTCTCTACGTAAATGCAACTGCAAAATGTCTGTAATCCTTTATTACTGTATCACTGTGCTGTGAAATTCACAACAGGTTGTGGCAGGTTTAACCACCACTGGATGGCCTTCTTTGGGTGCCAGGAGGTTCACACAGCCAATGTTTTTAGTGTATAAAGTAATAAATAAAGTGTTTTCCTACGCTGCTCCAGCAGCTTGGAACTCCCTTCAAGCAGACTTGAGGTTAATAAAGGTTAATAAATAAAAACAAACATGTTTAAAGGTGAATAACAATACACTTAGGATCAAATCTGTTAATGAAAGAGAAGTAAGACACACTGACACTGATATTTTTCTCTGTTGACTTTAGGATATCCTGTCTGCCACTTTCTCCAAAAGGACCTGTCCCAATCCCTGGTTTACTACAGACACCTGGGAAATGAAGTGTTTGACGACTCATTTGAGGTTGTGCTGTCTGATTTTCATGATCCCCCAAACCTGTCTGAGCCTCAAGTAGGTAACATTAACATTAAAAGTTGATTTTTACTTTGAAACTTTGGTTTGTTTAGCACATTTTTGCTTTTTATGTTTGTCCCATTTCAGCCAGTGTTTAAGTCTTGAAGAATGAGTGCTCTGACTTTGCAGGTTGTTGTATGGTCCATGTTGAGGGGAAAATGGTAAATAATTATGTGCATATGAGGAGTTTGAATGTGGGTGGTAGATGGGATAAGGTGGGAAAGAGATTCTGCCTGATCAGCCCCCTAAAGAGATTCCTGGCTCCAGCCGCTGTCTGGTCGTCAAGGAGACAGACGTTGTCCATATCACGCGACAACAGCTTAATTTCATTGACCAGGACTCCCCTGACAGTGAGCTGACATTTACTGTCACCACTTTATAAGCCACCCTTCTACAGCGGCCCGCACACAAGTAAGTGCCAGTGTTTTCAGATAATGTGCTCAGATAAAGGAGTTCTGCTTTGTGTTCTGTTGCGGAAGGATGGGTAAGCAGCAGTGTGGATGCAGGACGCCTGTTTCTGGTGGACAGCATCCCCAAGTTTGTCAAAGATGCCAATGCAGTAGTGGTCCAGTGCTCAGGTTTTCTTTTTACACAGACATCGTGGCGTGAGAGGTGTTGAACATTCCAAGCAAACACACAAATCCTTACCCCGTGCCAATTTTAAGTGGATAAATATGTTAAAAGTGTGACCTTTAACATTTTCTGCTTTGATTTCCAGGATGCAGTTAGTTTCATGAAAGTAGCCTACATGCCTCCAATTGTGGATATTGGTCGTTATCCTCAATATATCCAGTTCATTCTGTCTGTAACTAACCAACTGGGCAAAACGGTGACTGGGATCTGCTTTAACATTACTGTTTTACCAGTGGACAACCAGCCGCCACAGGTAAACGAAAACATACACAACATCAACATTTTGACTCTAGTGTGACAGCTGACATGTGTTGCAGGTTGTCACGGCGACCCTGTCTGTGGACGAGGGAGGGGAAAGCTGGCTCGGCCCACAACACTTGCTGCTGTCAGACATTGACTCGGATATAGAGGCTCTCACAGTGAAGCTCCGGAAGGATCCACAACATGGATTTCTGCAGCTCTCAGGCTCCAAACTCAAACCAGGCCAGAGCTTCTCCATGAAGGACCTGAAAAACATAAAAATCAGGTTTGACATCCACACATATATTGTTTCGTTTGGAAATAAATCTATTTCATTCCCTGCCTGTTGTTGTCATCTGGGATTCATAGAACCGTAGTTACATTTGTAATTTTAGCTTTTTTTTTTAGTATTTAGAATTGATGTTCCAGAAATGAGCTGATTTGTTGTATATACTGAGAAGTGTTTTACTATCCAAAACTCACTGACAAAAATCTCATTGTTGTTTAAGGTATATTCATGATGGCTCAGAAACTCGAGAAGACAACATTGAGCTGACTGCCACAGATGGCACAAATCCAGTCACTTTTATACTGCCTGTAAAAGTAAGTAAACATAAAAGGCTGTAACATTTTAATTGAAGTGAAAACATTTCCTGTTACCTCCAGGTGACCCCTGTCAATGATGAGGTCCCAGTGCTGGCAGCCGGACTGAAGCCAGAGCTGAGCTGTGCAGAGGGCGAACAGGCCGTCATCACTGCAGAGTACATCTATGCCACAGACGCAGACAGTGACAACAGCAGCCTGGTCTTCCTCATCGCCCGGCAGCCCTATCACGGTGTGGTGCTGCGGAGAGGGCTGGTGGTGGACCGCTTCACTCAGGCAGATATCACTGCTGGGACTATTACTTACAGACACACTGGTTAGTAAGCAAAGATGTACAGGTTGCTATGAGAAAAGAATAAATGAGTCTTTGTTTTAGGACTTGAGATTGGATTCACATCTCGACAAGACACCATCACCTTTGTGATTTCTGATGGAGAAACTGAGAGCTCAGTGTGTTGTAATGGGAGGAGCAGGTCCAGAGGCTCCACTCTGATCCAGGACAGTCTGCCTGTCTATGACCTGCGCATCACTGTGTTTCCAGTGGACAACCAGCCTCCTGCTCTCACAACAGGTGCACTCTCTCTCTTTGTCACCTCTTCCACCAAATAATCTGTGACCAAACTTTATTCTTGCCCGCTATTCCAACTTGAGCCAAGCTTTAGATGCAACTTCTACCAAAAAAAATATATAGTTTATTTTTTAATGTTTTTTTTTTTTTTTTACCAGATTAGCAAATCTAAAGGATCTCAACATATGTAATAGTCCACGCCTGGGCATTTGCAGCCCCTGGGGCCGGATCAGGCCCTCGGCCTGTTTTAATCCGGCCCCCGGCCATCCGGCATGAATACCAAATGTATTCACGTTTTGTAATCTTGCATTTTTTCAATTACAGGAGTTTAATTGTTCTAAAATCTAAATATAAAAAAGGCATTCTGTCAGTGTGATGGGTTTCCTCTTCACAGATCTGACCTGTAAAAAAATATAATTTAAACACAAACAATCAGTATTTGTACTGTATGACTGTAAAATCTATTTCTTTGATGCATAATTAAATAAACACATACACTTTTTTAAGTTTAGGTAAAGTATCTGTTATGAATTCATTATTAGTGTTTGGTGTAGTGGCTATATTGTTTGTTAGTTTCTCATGGATTAATAAAGTAATCACGAGCAGCATGATGGCAACTGACCATTTCCCTGTTTTATTTGTTTGTAGGGGACATTTTTGTGGTGGATGAAGGTGGGACTGCCTCCATTTCTACATCTCATTTAAAAGCATCAGACCCGGACACTCCTCTGGACGTGTTAGTCGTCAGTCTGGTTTCCTCTCCTCAGTTTGGGTACATAGAAAATATCCTGCCCAGTCCTGGCTTTGAGAAGAGCAACATGGGCATCAGCATAGGTATTTATACTTCAGAATCAGAATCAGAATCAGAATCAGCATAGGTATTTTCCTTGTAAGACCGAAAACTGAACCAGCAAAATGTTAATGTTCAGTTTGTGTCCCCAGGTTCTTTTTTGTACAAAGATATAATCGAGGGCCATGTGAACTATGTACAATCGAGACACGAGAGGATGGAACCCACAGCCGACCAGTTCATGCTGAGTGTGTCGGATGGGAAACACACTTCTGCTCACGTGCCGTTTTACATCATTATTAACCCCACAAATGACGAAGCCCCCGAGTTCATGGCCCGGAACATCACTGTAGGTGGATTATAACGGAAGACCTATCTGCGCTATTGTTGAATTGGTCTTCAAACGTGGTCTTTGTCTCCACCAGGTAACAGAAGGGAAAATGAAGCCGTTGGACTTGTCGGTGTTGAATGCGGTGGATATGGACGTACCGAAGAACGCTCTGATCTTTAGTGTGGTCTCTCCGCCTCAGCATGGAAGCATTATGCAGCATGGAAGTGATAGAGGGGGTCATGGGAGAGGAGACACCTATCTCCAGCCTCAAGTGGTGGAATTTACCATGGTCGAACTAACAAACGGTACCTAGATAATTACTTTATTCATATGGTCATTTGGAAATAAAAATGGGTAAAATAAAGAGACACCAAAAACACTGACCCTGACATTAGAATAAGCCTGTCCACTGCACTTTTGAGTCTGACTCTTGTTTTAAAGGAGACATATTATGCTGTTTTAGGTTCTTAAAGCAGAACTAAGTAACTCTGGCAATAGAGCTCCCCCTGCAGCTCTCTTGTGAAAATACATTGTCAGAAAATATACTAAATATAATTTCTTTTTCTTTCCTTCTTTATCATAATATAGTACAGTATAATCACATACAAAACCATTTCACATTGCCAAATATTAAAAAAGAGCCAGGGTTTCTCGGGGAGTCGTGACGGACACTTCAAATGTCCTGAAAATACATATTCAACCATCACAGGGACTTACAAAGACGTGAAACGGAAGGTGAACATTTTACTTAGTTTTGCTTTAAAGCAGGCACGTCCAAACTACGGCCCGGGGGCCAAATGCGGCCCTTAGACCAATTTATCTTGGCCCTCCGGCTTCCTGATAAGTTGGTCCAAACAACAAAAAGTAGTACTTTTTACTGTAAAAAATTAAAAACATTCAAGCATTTTGATGCTATACCAACGTAATATTAATGTTCCAAGTCTTATTAAAGGTGCGGAGACTCAGAAACTCGGTCAAATGCAAAATTTCGAATGATTCACTTAATTGTTGGGTTGTCTGTGGCCCTCTGTTTCAAAATGCGGCCCTCTGTGAAAAAAGTATTGAACTATACCATAGGATCTATTCCATAGGATCATGAATACCGTAAATATATCATCATTTTAAATTTTTTCCATTTTAAAAGGCAATATTGGTCTAGAGTGACTTGATAATTGAAATTGACTTACTGTTCAAAAGTTCAGAACTGATAAGCATGTTCATATTTCATCGTAGCAAAAAGTAGATTGTCATTTACATGTTTTTTACTTTGAAAAGTGACTATGGGACATTTTAGAACTCTACATGTGTCACTCAGCCGTATTTTTTGCTAATAATCACATTTAAGCCGAGGGATGTGAGCGGGGATAGGAGGTAGGTGAATTTTCTGAACAGGACAATACAGGATTACTCAAACATGCATGAATCAATCACAAGTTAACTAATGATGAGGAAACACTTTCATGAGGTGAAATGATCATTAAAGCTGAATTTGCATAACATGTCCCATTTAAATATTCTTACATCTAGCCTCAAAAACTAGGATTATTGATGTTATTTGGCATGTGAATGCTCATTTTGTCATTGTGTTTGATAGATGTGAATTGAAAAAAAATAAAACATTTCCAGGCTTAGGACTGATGTACATGCATGATGACTCTGAAAACATGGAGGACAGTTTCACCATACAGTTGACAGATGGGAAGCACAAGCTCCACAGACAAGTGATGGTCAAAGTGCTGCCGGTCAATGATCAAGAGCCTCAAGTCATAAGGTAGGACTAGTACTCTATAACAACTGACTTTGTCCTTTTTTTGTCCTTTTTTAATGTAAACCTTTTCCCTTTTAGGAACAATGGTCTTGAAGTGGAGGCAGGGGAAACGAGGCTAATATCCAGCATCGTACTGTTTGCTCAGGACAGTGACACCTCCTCTTCGGAAGTAATGTACATATTTGAAAGTACTCCCAATCAAGGATTACTTCAACTTAAGGTTTGTCCTATCCTCCAGTCGTATCGGTTTCCCAAACTACTTTTCATGTTATTTTTCTTACAGTTTGTTACAGTTACGGCAAATCAAAGCTTGCTAATGTTTCTTTAGTCATAGCACACAGCTGGAGTACACATAGTACATTTGTCTTGAATTGATTTACTGTATCAGGGAGTTTCAGGTTTAGTCAAGTGAAAAAAGACCCTTTGAAGACCTTTTTTTAAAAATCCCTTTTAGTTCAAATTGAATGCGAGGCAAAATAAAGCATATTTGATAGTCTTTTATTTTTTGCTATAGAGAAAAAAAAAAAAAAAATCACTATTAAGATATGTTGGATACAAAAGCTAAACATTGATAAAGACATTAACTATAATATATAATATTATAATAATATTTTAATGCAATTTTATAATACTTGCGAATCCAAGACATGTCTAATTTACACAGTGAAAAAATGAAAACATTCTGACAAAAACTATAATATTTCTATGACAAAAACAAGAATCAAGACATTTTGGTTGAAATGTAATACTTTTTTGATACTTTCAGACTCTGCAGTTACTCTGTGTATTCTGTCTTTACCATTTTCCAGGAAGGACATGATTGGGTGACAATGAGAGCAGGGAAAAACTGCTCCCAGGAAATGGTGGACATGAACCTGTTGCGCTACGTGCACACAGGCGTGCACGAGGACGAGTCACATGACCACTTTGTCTTCTACTTGTCGGATGGAAAGAATCGATCTCCTGCTCAGCATTTCCACATCTCCATCAGGGATCTCGAAAAGGGTGCTGATATTTTTGTCCTTGCGTGCTCGATTAGACATAGATTTGATGTCTTGAGAAATGTTTGACTTGTTCTGTAATTTCTCCTTTGGTTTTTAGGAAACATAGCCATCTTTGTGAGGCCTGTTAATGTGACCAGCGGGGATCGAGTGGTCCTCACTACGAATGCACTGCTGGCCACAGACGGGACAGACAAGCCTGAGGAACTTCTCTATGTCGTCACTGCCCCTCCAGCCCACGGACACATAGAATACATCAGGCACCCCGGAGTGTCCATCTCCACCTTCAGCCAGATGGACATAGCTGCAAACATCGTAGCTTATGTTCATGATAATCGGGCCAACACACCAAAAGAGACGTTTCAGTGAGTTAAAGGCATGACATCTACAGAAAATTAGTCATTTCACACTAGCACATTCACCATATCAAAATTGAGATCAAACCTGGATTAGATCAGGACTTGGATCAAGGGCTAGAAGGGGACCAAGCCAAATCGACTAAACACAGCCTTATATAACACTGTAAAATAAACATCATTTTTAAGATAAATATATGTGTAAATATTACCTAATGCTTTTATTGACCTTGGTTGAATATGAATGAATGAATATATTGATATTTTTTGGAGTAACAATATTACGATTGAACAGAAATGTGTTAAAACATGTCTTTAAACGTATTAGTTGAGGTTTACATATCAGACAAATGTGGAATGTCTGTAAAATTCATCACTTACGTGCAGAAATATCACTGTATTCCCTTTACAACATTTTCATTTTCAAACAGCTCTTTTTTGTAGTATTTTTCACTACAAACAATATACTCGATATTCAAATTTTGCATCTCTTCAGAACAACTTTCATGATATTATCTTAATTTCAAAGTATTGCCTACATCTATTTAGAACTACAGTGACAATGGTGTAGTTGTTTAAACGTCGCATAGACCTGAAATAGTCCTGTTATAGACCTGCTTTAGATATGGAGGTACTCTTTGTGTTAAACGCTTGAGAGCCACTGTTCTAGGACAAGGAGAGTCAGGTTTTCAGCTTTCATATCTTTTCTCCATGCAGAATGTTTCTCTATTAATTTTTTTCCCCCCAGGTTTGTTGTGAGTAACGGTAAAACCAGCAGAAATGGAAGCTTTGACATCTCCGTGGAGATGGTGGATCGCATTCTGCCGTCTCTGTCCAACAACAAGGGCCTGTCCGTTCCCCGTGGGTCGTCTATGATTCTGGATCCTGACCGCCTCTCCATGTCCGACCCCGACACCGCTCCCGGCGCTGTCACCTTCGTCCTCCTGCAGCCTCCACAGTACGGCCGCCTGCTGCTGGACAGTGTTACCCTCAGCACAGGATCAAACTTCACACAGAAGAACATCCAGGACTTGGAGCTGGCGTATAAACACGACGGAGGCCCCGCTCAGATCGATCGGTTTGCTTTCACAGCCTCTGACAGCACACACCGAGGCTTCCTTTTGGACGGGAAATTACATACTCAACCTGAATTCTTTACTATTCAGGTGAGACATACAGAACTCTGACTCTACTGACTCTATATATTGTAAGTGTTGTCATTACAATAATGCTGACAAATAAGATAAATAAAAGGTAACGCCAAAGTATTCCATTTCACTAAGAATTTAAAATGAAACGAGTTCTGTTATAGTCTTATGATCTTTAGTCCGAACTTAATCCTGTTTTGCTCCTGGGTTAGTATTGTTTTAGTATTTTTGTTTTCAAATATTGCAGTAGGTTGCGTTCATGTTCTAGATTTTGATGATGTGATGATCTCAGCTGGTTGGCAGGGGCCTATATACTGTAACTCTATGGGAGATTTACTGTTTTTGAAAGAAATATCCAAAGTAGAAATCCTCAAATGTTGAACCGGCCTTCGAATAATGCGTTTGTTCTGTTCCTATAACGCGGCCCTAATTTCTACACTGCATGTGGAAACAATAAAAATAAATGTATTCCAGATCAGACCCCTGGACCAGTCGTTTCCTGAAGTGGTAAAGCTGCTCCCTCTGTGGAAGGCAGAGGTTTTGGCGGACGGTCGCTATGGGATCTTCCTGTCCTCTCGAGAGCTGAAGGCCCAGGACGACCACAGCAGAGAAGAAGAACTCATATTCTCTGTTGTTCGACAGCCTCACTTTGGATATCTGGAAAACATTACAACAGGTTTCTTTTCATTGTCCTTTATTTGTAGAGGTATAAATGTGCATATATTTATAAGAGCCAGACTTCAGAAAGGCAGTAATGATTATTTTAGTAATGGACTTTTTCAATACATTATCAACCAAGGCAAGGCATTATCAACCAAACTAAGGTTGAAATATGGAGACTGAAGGCTTCTAGATAAAGAATATTTACAAATACACTTCATTATCGATTAATAATGCCTCTTTTATAAAAAGGTCATTTTGTATGTGTTTTACGTCACGTGATGATTAATCATCAATCATTAACTAAGCCTTAGCTGATTTAACCAACAGAATATTAGAAACAATGAGAGTCATTGCTCAATAAAAGACTAACCAGATTTTAACCAACATTCAACATAAAATCGCACAAATAACTTTTCCGATACAACCACAAAGATTAGGCAAAGAAAATCCTGTCCAAATTAGAAAGTTTTGATAAGGAATGATATTTCCCCAAAACATCTTTGACTCAAACTATATTTTAAACTCAACAAAATGCTTTATTTATTTTTTTGCCCTGGCAGGGGGCTTTTTACCTCCGCGCTTTTCCCAAACTGAGCTGAACAAGAGAACCATTGTTTACATCATTAACCCGGACATGGAGTCTCTGTCGGACAGCCTGGAGTTCAGTGTGTCTGATCCTCTGGGGAACACTGGGCCCTCTCACACGTAAGACCCACACTGTGACCTGCTCCGCATTATGAGATTGTGAGTGTCACCAGTAGACTCAACTTTGTGACTTTGCAGACTTCCACTGAGCTGGGCCCGGCTGGAGCTTTCCGAGGCACGCTTCTCTGTGTGCGAGCAGCAGGGGACCGTTTCTCTGGACATAACTCGAAAGGGAAACCTAGCGGAGTCATCATACGTCACTGTCAAGGTGGAAAAGCAGCTTCTCTTTAAAGGGAGACATTGTGCAAAATCAACTTTAATGAGCTTTCCTCATCATTAGTTTACTCAAAGTTGTATTCTGATTGATTCCTACGTGTTTAATTAATCCTTAAGTCCTGAAACTGAAGCTTGAGGGCTGTTGTTACCGTGAAGAGGCGGGGTTTATCCATACAGCAGTTTTGAACCGGAAGTCTGGAAGGACCTGTTTCAAACTATCTCAGCCGTTTTAGACCATGCAGTTTAAAATGAATAAAATATATAATGAATGATCCCCTTATGTTGTAGTTCAGTCCTAAGTACCTTAAAAAATATATGTCTCCTTTAAAACAATTAGGCAAAGCAAACACATCCAATGTATGTAGTTTTCTTGACTTTCTTTTTTGATTTAAGATGAAAGATGTGACGACAACAACCGGGAAAGATTTCATTATGAACCCTTCATCCCTTATTCAGTTTGACCCTGGTGAGTAGCATGCAGACTTAAAAGACTCCATAAAATGGAAAATCAAATTGGATACATTCTTATAAGGACACCTAATCAAATAAGAGCAGGACAACAACAGGGAAATGATTAAATGAATTGAAATCAACAGGAGTTTCAAAGAGGAGTTGGCAGATAAAGATTATCCAGGACAGTCTTGAAGAGGCTGAGGAGGTTTTTGAGGTGCAACTCGTGGCCCCAGAAGCCTCCGTCATCGGCAGAATTGACAGAGCCCAGGTCACTATCAGAGACTCAGGAAGAGGTAAGAATGGCACAATAATAAAAGCAACAATAAATCCCAATGATATATCTTACATTTAATTGTGATTAAATAGGATGTACAGCCAAACACCCGTATGAAGCCCCTGTTTTGGGAGGTAAAGAAGTGGGGTCCAAGCCCTACCCTGAACATGGGACCATCACGGTAGAGAAGCTGCCCCTGGATCCAGAGTCTGTGGTCTGGACTCGCGGTGACAGCCTCAGAGGACCTCAGTCTATTCAGGACAAGAAGAAAATCAGAGTGAAGGGGAATCCTAAATCTGTAAGGATTTAGGACAACATTCTGCCTGACAACATTTACTGTTCTATTTTGTCATACAGAGTTTTATCTTTGACTTTCAGATCGCGCCATCATCAGTTTTTCACAATGGAACAGATACAGTTTACACGGTAAGCATGTCAAATGTAGATATCATATTCTGCCAGTCCTGATTCAGTCCTGACCTTCTGTTTCAGTATCACGGCATAATGACGATGCGGGTAGAGGACGACTCCGCCCCGTCGAGAAAAGGCAGGAAAGCGAGTGTCCAGGTGCTAAACCAAGGATCGCAGCAACAATCTCTGACCAAGAAATCCAAGAACGGTGCTCAAAAGAAGACCAGCAATCACACCAATCATCAAGTTTGTTTTGTGGCATAAGTTCTTGTCGTTCATATGGCATTAAAAACGGCTTGCCATTAATTGCTTTTTGTTTCTGTTTAAATGTATTTTTTTGTATTTGATTGCCTCCAGGGTGGATCTGAAAGCGCAGTTCCTAAGCCCTGTGTGCCAGAGCTGATGGGGCTCCTGCATTTCAACCACAGCACAGGGCAGATGTATCACTGCAACGGGGTGTCGTGGAAACCCTGGGCTCCTTCTAAAACGGTAACTTCACATTTGCAGTAACTTGAGCTTGTGTGATAACTGGGAAAGATGTAATAAAAAAAACTACGTAACATTCCTGGTGGAGGGTACGCCGATTACTTGTCCGTTATAACTTTGTATAGAATTAAACTCACTATTTCTATTTTGCATTTCTCGAATTAAAGGTGTTATTCCTCAAAATTCATCGAAAAACAAAGCAATAAAACGTTGACAAACAGAAAAGCCTTCAACATAAAAAGTAGGGGTATTTTCCTCTCTAATCCATAAAATCTGATGGTTGTTTTGCGTTTTTCAGATGGTCAGTGCTCAAAAGTGCGCCCGAGACTGGACGTTTCATGGAGGACACTGTTATATGAACTCTGAGCAGAAAGCGACATGGTCCGCTGCTAACAGAGCCTGCAAGGAGAGGTGCTACTAAACACAGCTGTCTATTCTTTTTCAAACGTAACCCATTTACATCATTCTTTTATTTATTTATGTTAGATATAAAGGGACGTTGGCAAGCGTGCCCTCCAAAGCGGACATGGGCTGGTTGTGGGATTTCGCTGGACGCAAGCCATTTTGGATTGGTACAAGATCAGGTTTTCTGCTGACATTATACAGTATATCTTGTCCGTGTATTTTATGTTGAATGAGTCTTCTGTGGTTGGGGAACAGGTCTGAACGACAGAGAGGGCAGGGGGCGCTGGGAGTGGGCCGGCGGGGAGCCCGTGAGCTACACAAACTGGAGAAAGACCCCACCGAGATCCAAGATGAAGGGAAGCAAAAAGTGCGTTCTTGTGTGGAAACGAGCCAAGTGGCAGATCAGGGACTGCAAGACGAGCCGAAACCACCGCTACGTTTGTTCACAAAAGACATGAAGATATAGAATATTCTACATACTACAATACTACAGAGTTACAGAGGAAAAGGACCTTGTGTGAATGAGTTTGAATGGCATGTTGGACTTTTATGCTATTTTATTTTAAAGATGAATTAATTAATTATTGCTCTTGTAAATAATTTGTGTGTGTTATAATATAAATCATATAACGAGGTCTTTAACATGACTCTATTGATATTCATGGTTTAACGCTTCCTGTTTTATTCAATATTCTGAGGACGTTTTCCCATGAAGAAGATAGAATATTTTCTTTTAAATTATGAATCGCTAAGGCAACGGTCCTTGATTCTTGTTCTAAAACCTATGAATTTTCTGTTTTTATCCCGTGTGTTTAAGAAAGGTCAGACTTTTCATAGGTTTCAGTTTTTTTATAGCCGCCCTTTTGAGCACTATTCAAAAGCTAAAATATATTGTTTTGAACTGAATGATATATTTATCCCTCTGGAATTAGTATGACAGTGTCATTAAGTCAAATTAAATCTTTGTAATGTCCACCATAAGCTTATCATCATCTTTATTTATCCCAAAAATTCGTTTTAGATTTGATTTCCTGTTGCTTCTTTGTCTTTGTCTGTTTGTCAAACGTGGGCCTGGAAACCATGGGGTTACTTAGCAATGCGATTATCCCCATCATGTGATCTACAGCAAGTATGAAAGAGGGCTTTTTATTTAGTCTGTAAGCAGTCGCTGTGGTTTGGAGACATGCAGCTTCTCTCGTGCTCGGTAAGTCCTGCTAGAACTACCATCAGCAATGAAATATTGGTTGTTTACTTGTTTTATCTAAATTTGTTACGCAAAAGGAAGTATTATTAATGCAAATGAGTTTAAATGTCATGTGATCTTAAAGCCATTGAATTTCTCTTTTCATTCCTGCTGCTTATGTATTTTGTGTCAAGCTGCCAATGTCACAGCACTGCTTTCCTTTTTTTGTACAGTATAATATTTTCTTTCATTAAATGTGTAACTTCACATAATATTTGAACTGCTTTGTTGCATGTTTTTCTGTTAAAAAGTATTTGAAGTACAAACTGGGACGTTTCCACCAGCCATGTTTGGAAACTGCCCACAACAAATCAATATCCATGGAATCCACGGTTACTATGGAGTTTCCATGGATATTGATTTGTTGTGGGCTTTTTGCATGGATACGGTACCAGATTCTGAAAATACAACCCGGCCAAGTAGGGCTGGTGGAAACGCCCCAATAATTACAACAGGCTTTTTAAATGTAAGTATTGAATTATTGTCTTTTTAAAACACACAGCAACATGTATTACAAATATATAAACGTCATATATAAAGTTGCACCAATTGCTACTGCTAGTTCTGTTACGTAATTTGCAAAATCTACAGATGCTCCGCCTCACATGGCCAAAGATGCATTTTTAACAGCCAAAAGTCATGTTTTTGATATTATATTCACAGTTTTGTTTTTGAGCTGGCTGTGATCATGCCATAATCATCTGACCTGTGGGCGGCGGGCTGGAGAAGTGACTGGAACATGGACCAAAACGGCTCGGGACCACAGGCTCAGCCCAGTTACCAGTGGCTGTCTTTTGCCTACCAGAGCCTCACAGAGATCCCCTATGACACCATCCTGACGCAGACCCAGACGCTGGAGGTCCTGGACTTAAGCTACAACCTGCTCCAGGAGTATCCTTTGGAATTTCACTTCTTCTATTTACATTTCTTTGCCCCGAGCCTTTCTTTCAAATGTCACAATTTCAAACATATTTGTGTAATTAAATTAAATTAAATACTACAATCATTCTACTGTTGACTAATTTGTTTGAAAGATTTTGTGTACCACTATCTAAATTACTGGTACCACTTTATTATAGCTACACCTTAATTAGCCTTAACAAATAGTTTACAAAGAATTACTCAGGTTTTTTGTAGCAACTTAAAGTGACACTGTGTAACTTCCTGGAAATGCCACGTCATTTGCATTAAACCATACTTCGGAACATTCTCCATGGAGGTGGAATATTATAGCTATGGAACAACATTTCCATGGAAACAAGCAAGTGGAGGCTCCTCCTGTGGACACAGTGTGGGCACAGCTTTTATAAATTTTTTGTCCATAATAAAAATGCTTTCATGCTTTATAAAGGCTAGTTTAGGCATGTCAAGTATTACCAAATTAGTTTATAACAATTAAAATGTTCTTCATTTAAAGCTGGACAAATCTTGCTCAGTGCAGTATAAATTCTAGTTTATTGTGTCAGTACCTTCAGATTGAAAATGCCTGCTGGATGGGAGTCTTAACGTCTTGATTTTGAAAACAGTCATAACAATCATATACTTATTCATGTTTTGTGAGCTAAAGAGTGAAGCACACTCACTGAATGTGTAAAAGTGTATGAAAGAGTTGTCCTTCACTGAGCCCCTATTGGAACCCGGCTCTCCTGGGTCAGCTGGAGAAGCTCAGCACTCTGATCCTGGACTGTAACAGCTACTCGTCCCACGTCAAGTTCCCCTTCATGGACACACTCACCACCTTGTGCATCAACAAAAACAAGATCAACAACCTCCCTGTGTTTGTGGAGGAGCTCAGGAAGAAGTTTCCAAATATCAAGTAAGAAACAAGAACTGTCTTAGATTTTACAAGCGTTATTGATCTACTGGTCGATCAAAAATGGCGTTACAGTATATATAACAATATTTAACTACTAATAGAAAAAATAATAATGTATAAAAATGTCCATCCATCCATCTTCTTCCGCTTTTTCCGGGGCCGGGTCGCAGGGGCAGCAGTCTAAGCAGGGACTCCCAGACTTCCTTATCCCCAGACACTTCCTCCAACTCCTCCGGGAGGAACCCAAGGCGTTCCCAGGCCAGCCGAGAGACATAGTCCCTCATAAACACCTCCCTGGGGAGGCGCCCAGGAGGCCTCCGGAACAGATGCCCGAGCCACCACAGCTGGCTCCTCCCGACCGCTTGTATCCGCGATCTTGTCCTTTCAGTCACTACCCAAAGCTCATGACCATAGGTGAGGGTAGGAACCCGTAAATCGAGAGCTTTGTCTTTCGGCTCAGCTCCTTCTTTACCACAACAGTCCGATGCAGCGACCGCATCACTGCAGACGCTGCACCGATCTGCCTGTCAATCTCACGCTCCATCCTTCCCTCACTCATGAACAAGACCCCGAGATACTTGAACTCCTCCACTTGGGGCAAGGACTCCCCACCCACCCGGAGAGGGCAAGCCACCTTGGTTGAGAACCATGGCCTCAGATTTGGAGGTGCTGATTCTCATCCAGCTGCTTCACACTCGGCTGCAAACCGTCCCAGAGCATGTTGCAGGTCCAGGTTTGATGGAGCCATAGACAACATCATCTGCAAACAGCAGAGATGAGATCCTGTGGTTCCCAAACCGGACCCCCTCCGACCCCTGACTTCACCTAGAAATTCTGTCCATAAAAACAATGAACAGAACCGGTGACAAAGGGCAGCCCCTGGCGGAGTCCAACACGCACTGGAACAGGTCTGACTTACTGCCGGCAATGCGAACACAGCTCTGCTTCCGGTCATACAGGGACGGGACAGCCCTGAGCAAAGGGCCCCGGACCCGTACTCCCGCAGCACCCCCAAAGGGCACCCCGTGGGACACGGTCGAAAGCCTTCTCCAGATCCACAAAGCACATGTGGACTGGTTGGGCAAACTCCCATGAACCCTCGAGCACCCGATGGAGAGTATAGAGCTGGTCCAGTGTTCCACGACCAGGACTCTGCTCCTCCTGAATCCGAGGTTCGACTATCGGTCGGATTCTCCTCTCCAGTACCCTGGAATAGACCTTACCAGGGAGGCTGAGGAGTGTGATCCCTCTATAGTTGGTGGTCCCTTCTTGAACAGAGGGACCACCCCAGTCTACCAGTCCAGAGGCATTGTCCCCAACCGCCACGCGATGTTGCAAAGACATGTCAACCAACACAGTCCTGCAACATCCAGAGACTTTAGGTACTCAGGGCATATCTCATCCACCCCCGGAGCTCTGCCACCGAGGAGTTTGCCAACAACCTCACTGACTTCGTCTTGGTGATGGATGAGTCAGCCTCCGCTTCCTCAGTCTCTACTTCCTCTTTGGAAGACGTGACAGTGGGATTTAGGAGGTCCTCAAACTACTCCTTCCACCGTCCGACAACATCCCCAGTCGAGGTCAGCAGGTCTCCACCCACAACGTAAACGGTGGAACACTGCTTCCCCCTCCTGAGGCGCCGGACAGTTTGCCAGAATTTCTTTGGGGCCGACCGATCGTCCTCCATGATGAAATGTAGTAAAACTGTAAAAAGTAAGATTTTTTGGCATGTGTACTCTACTTAAGTAAATTTTACAGTGTATATTACTTTTACATTACTACATTTGGGCACAGATATCTGTACTTTCTAATTGATTTTTTAACTCGAGTGAAAAGTAGAAAGTACTTTTCTTGGTCTGAGGAATTCTTTTTTAGCACATTCATGTGGACATTCTGACATTCCTGGCATTGAGCAAACAAATAACAACATTGAAAAATAAGGAAAAGTAAAAGTAATTTAGTAATTAAATTGCTTTTTCTACACTGATACTTTTACTTTTATTTACCTCCTTTACCAGCACTTTCACTTAAGTAAAAAAATTAATTAAATCTTCTTCCATCACTGCAAATAAGTAGCTAATTAAAGGCACACTATGTAACTTTTCTTGAGGAGGGTTCACCACCTGCTTGTCTCCAGAATGTTCCACAGTATGGCATTAGACCAGTCTATCTCAAGGCAAAGTAATAGAGATTATATTGCATCAAGAAAAACTGGTGCCGTACTCCTGAAAGTTACTGTACGTACTTTTACCTTTAATACATTAATTATCCAATGTATTTCTTTTCTGTATAAATGTAGAATTCTGAGTATGATGAACAATGAAGCTGCCCCGAGTTACTTCAACGGAGGAAGTCTGACACAGTATAAAGACTACAGGTGAGGAAGTATAAATACTACATGTGAGGAAGAGTAAGCGGCTTCTGGTGATATGTCGCCCCCATGTGGCTAAACACACTGTTACAGAAAAGCAAGCACTTGTACTGTATGTGCTATATGTGGAAGACTTGGGCACACAGTAATAAAACTTAATAAATCTCTTTCATATAGCCTAATTTATGAGAATCACTTTACTAAAGAAATAAAAATATTCTTTTTTGTTATATTGATTTGTCATAAAGAATGAGGCCTGCTCCAATCAGCTTTTATCAACCATGATTTTTAATATTTGTTTTGAATTGTTGATTGCTGTAGCAACTGTGTTATATAGTCATCTGGTTGTTTTTGTCACAATATTTTGATTTCATAAAGCTGGACTCAAACTTGAGGATTAATAACAACAGGAATAAAAAAATCACTATTGTTTGATCATGGTCTCAGCAATCGCTAATAATCATTAAATTGTTGTGTTTTTTTCTCACAAGAATAGTCACATTTTATATTGTGACATCCTGAGCTAGAATTAATGTATTTTTAAAAAAGCATTAAAAAGTCACAAATGCAGTGAAGAACGCTATCTTGAGCTTACGGTCTGGACACACAATACTCCAAAGTCCATTAAGTCCCCTTGCTTTTCAAAACCTTATTAAACAAAGCCACCACAGCAGGCTCTGTGTACATTTGTAATAATACACCCTTCCATTTGTTAGTGCTGTTATTGAGTCCACATTGTTGAACTATTTAAATGCTTTCCAATTGCTTTGTGGACAATTAATTAGAGCCAATTGTGTTGCATACAAAACATGTTCTAACCTAAAGGTTGTTCCCAGCTCTACTTTCACATGCAAGAGATCAAGAAATAATAAATGAATAATTCATTTCATTTTGTATTTGAATGCTCCTCAGACTATATGTGATCAGTCAAATCCCAAGGTTGGAGATCCTGGATGACACTGAGGTTATGGAGAAGGAGAGAATTCAGGCCAAAAAAACCTACAGACTTCACCGAACCAGCTACAGCAGCAAGAGGAGGAAGGAGGAACTGTCTAAGAAACATATGCACAAGAAATCCAATTCTGTCATCTGATGTTGCACTGTTACTTAAAAAATATGTGCATGTTGGAACGTTTTCAGTTTTTAAGATCTGGCACAATGTTTCCCATTAGAAGCCCCCCATAGTCTAAAATCTCCCCCATAGTCAAAAAACAATCACACTTTGTTGCTCTTTGTATCATACTAAACATAAAGTACTTCTACTATTTAAAGGCCTGCTTAATGTAGGTATTGAGTGACTTTTATATTAATTCATACCATTTGTTGTGCCATTGTGGTCTGAACAAATTCTATGAAAACACTGCTGGCATGTGCTCTGATATTGTTGTTTTTTATGTGACAAAAATAATAATATTAAGCTACATTAGTTGAATACAAATTATCTCTAGTTCTTTCTGTATAATAAAAAAAAACCCAACTAAAACCCGGAAAAGCAGTTATGTCTTGTGTTATGTTGCATGATGTTATAATTCGTTGGAGTTATCGGAACGCACAGACCACAGCGAAGGGCCCCAGAGTGAAGGGCCCCAGCCCGGAGAGCCCCAGCCCAATGGACAGCTCCGCCTACTGGATCATGCGTGTAATGGCGAGCAGTGAGCCTTTTCCTGGAGCTGCAGGACTCCAAAGGTCAAACAAAACCTCTACAAACAAGTGAGGAGTGTCATTGCCCAATTGGACTCATTTACCGAATGTGTCAATCATGCTAGCTAGTCGTTAGCGTGACTATATTTCTATTTCATTTTTTCATTATTTAAAGAGCCAGAAACTGTTAAAATGTTAACTGTCAGTTGTAGCCTTGATTCGTCTGTCACTTTAAACAGTTTGTTAAGAATGTTCCATAACGTTTATGTTTGAGAACTCATCTGGGCATGCGGAGATTTGATTTTGACGCAAATCTGGAACGGACTCACGGAATCACCCAACCAGGAAGAGCAAAGTGCAAAATACTTAAAATAGTATAACTTTGTAGTCTTTAAATGCAAACCATGTAGGCTAATGCAAACATAGATTTTATTAATACTTAAACGTTAAATAATTAATTTTAATTCATTTAATTAAAGTTCATTTGAATATATTTAATTAAAGCTCGCTTATAATAGCCTACAGTCTACAGTGCTTTTTTCTCTTTGTGCTTTTTAATCATTTGGCGAATCTATACTTAAATTACCTACATTTGATTGTAGAAAAAGATTCAGTTGTAGTCACACATTTACCTACATCTGATTCTTTAATGTTATGATTCTTAATAGTTTTAAAAACAAAAGAAACATTTCTGTCCCATATGGCTGTAGTTGTTTCCTTTAGGACCAGATTGGGGAAAGTATAGTCATGGTAATAGATGCATCAGGGCTGCCTCTTGGTTTCGAAGGCCTGCCCCAGGACTGGTACCCTCGGCAGGCTGACGGGACATCCGTCCAAATAGTTGCTCTTATTCGCAAACTGCTGCACAGATGCACTGAAGCCCCCATGTGTGGTGGGCCGCCCCGAAGACCTGCATGACTAAAGACATCTGACTGGTGAATTTACAGGTGAGGCCCAGATATGAGTGAAATTACAATAATGTCACTGGCAAGCACAGCATCAACCGTCTCTTTTCCATTCATGTGTAGGCTGATGAACACAGCTCTTCAAAACAGAGACAGTGGGGCCTGTCATTGTTCTTTGCCCACCTCTGACTGGGACCAACTCGACCCAAACCTGAACCAGCTGTGAGCCCTTGGCTTAGGTCTGTGTTTGCCCCCTGTTTACGACTGCAACGCTTGTAAAACTAAGTCATTTCCCAGATGGCTGGAACAACCTTCCAGGGCTCTCAATTCCTTTTACAGTGAATATTACAGTTTACAGTTTACTTTTAGTTTTGATTTATGATTATGACAACATTGCTGTTGTAGATTACATTACTTTGAACATTTTCAACATAATGTAAATGTTTTCCCTGGACTTTAGTTCATGAATTATCCCAGATAAATCTCGATGGGAACCAAAAATGAACTGAAATTTCAAGTAGTATATTAGGGCACAGTGTTGCTGGGCGGGATCATTTATCATTTAAAAAAGTCAGGAATGTTTTCTCAGTTATATATATAGTTTTCTCCCTATGCATTCTTATACCCTATAAAAGCAGAGAAAGTAACTAAAATAAAAAACTACATTTGAATGCAACATACACATTTTAATAAATTATGGAATATGTACAATATAACTGCTTGTATAACTCTTTGTGATCTCTGAAAAGTGTACATTTTTACTTACTCTTAGAGTGCATTCACACTTGCTCATTCGCCACATCAAAATTGGAACTAAACCAGCACTAAACCCTTACTTTACTTAGTTCTGTCATTGAGCACTGGGTCAAAAGTTCTTCATTTTCCTAAACAGAAAAGTGAATTGCAACAGCACTGATACTGAAGTTTTATCTTATGAAATGTCAACCATTTCCTCTTCTTGTTTGCCTATGCTTTGTTCTCCTGGGAGCCCCTTCTGGGCCTCCTAACTGCTCAGTAGTCTCAGATCAATGTAGTCCCTCACTGGCTGTTCTGTTTGCGCCCCCAGCCTCCAGTGCCATGCAGTGTACTTCTGTGAGGGATGTGGCCCTATGGAGGAGCACAGGGCCTGGTGCCACAGAATAGGCCTGTACGTGCAGAATGAGTCCCAGCTGGCAGACGTGCCGTTCAGTTACGCTTCAGGTATGAACACCCCTGCTGAGAGCACACGGATTATTCAGGAAAGTGCTTTCCACAGGAAGCTGTATGCTTAAGAGGAAGTAATGACTATTAGCAGTCCCCAGTGTTAGGGAGGTACAGGACTGTAACTACAGTATTGTAGAGTATTGGAGTAGTGGAGTATTGAATTAAATAGGGGAAACAAAATACTTAAAGTACAAAGAACATTTTAGACAACATGAAATAAACAAGCAAGCAATAAAATTGCTAAAAAACCAAAACCAAACTATATTAAAGTGCTCAATCAGTTCAAAGTGCATTGTTCTAGCTTGTGACAGCTTGTGGGAAGAAGTTTGTCATAACTCATTTGTTTAGATTAACTTATTTGATCTTACATATTTTTCAAGATAATTATGCCAATAGGGTAATAAAATTGTACTAAAATTAACAGTTTAGTGGGAAGTCCCACTATGAAAGTAAAACAACTCTCTTGTCAACACCGCTCATGTATTCAAGAGTAGTCTCAAGTGAAACCGCAAGGCAAGGCAAGTTTATTTGTAGAGCACAATTCGTACACAAGGCAATTCAAAGTGCTTCACACAACGGAAAAAATGCATTACAATCACGAAGACATGGCAGAAATCACAAAATCTTAATTTAAAAGTGCCATTTTCAGGCTATCGGTCAAATAGTTCAACTCCCTTAAACTCCCTTTATCTTGAGGTCCCACCCGGTGTGCAGGGCCTACTCAGAATAGGAGAAATATCTGAGTTCCCAGGCCCGATTCGCAGATTGAGAATGACTCTTGGATGAGAGTCAAAATGTTTTGTTTTTTCTAAAACAGAGTCCAGATGATACAACTGAATCTTTTTCTACTATTATTTAGAAAGTAATTTATATGGATGTTACGTCAAGTACCCATATACAAATGAATAAACATGTCACGCTAATGTTATCTGTACAAAAAGGTGGTCCATCTACTTTGCAATACCTTGTGTTTCTATGTGCAGGCCACTGTGAAGCTTACTGACCATTAAAGAAGAAGAAACCATTTTAATGTCAACTCCAACTTGCTATAAACAGTCTCAAGAAACCATTTGGTAAATTAAGCTCACTATTTGTTATCAGTTTCCCCACACCAAAATATGATAACAAAGTATGTAAATGGTTTTATTCATATATGTGCGATTACATGGGTAGTTTGTCACGTATACTTTTACTGCTCTGTTTACTTGATACTGACAAATGTTTCAGGATGAAGGCAGCGTCACCACAGCAACAGAGTCATGGTCAAAGTTCACTGTGGGGAGTACCTGTCTCTGCAGGACCATGAGGCGGACCTCATCATCGGTGCGTGCTAATGCTAAAACACTGAGGAAGCAGGATTTCCTCTTTCCAACAAACACTGCATGGTGTGACCTTAGCTTTGCTTTCCTTTGATCGTTTCCTCACTGTGTTTGTGCGTTCATCGACATGGTACACTATTCTACCCAAACTCCAGGTACAGTAAATATCACATTCTGGCATCTTTTTAGAACAGGCCTGCTCACAAAATTAGATCTCCCATAAATATTACAATTTAGATACAATTACTAAGCATTTTTATCATTTTAAATTTATACTGCTGTGATTTCCCCCATTACAGCATTTTAGTGGTTATGAAAGAAGGTAAGTCAACCTTTCAACCCAAATATGACTGTGAATGACTTCTTAGACAGTTTTTACTGCACATTTGTGCACAGCATCAGTGCAGTTTCATTCAGTAGGCTGTGAATACTGAATTGTCACAAATGTTTTATCTCGGCAGTTGCAAAAAATGAGATGACTTAAATATGTAAAGATCTCAGGCCTTGATCAATATCATTAATGATTAATTGGGATTTGTGGGTTACTGGAACCATCTGCTGTAATTTTGTGTATCGTTGACATAAATAGAGGGATTCCTTTTTATAACTCATTTCTACTTCCTGTAATTGTCAACTTATTTCTGAACTTTTCTTCTCACACTGCCACTGTAAAAGTATGATACATATTTACAACAGTTACCACAATCATGTGCACCACTCTGATGTTTGTGATCCCTTACTTACAGTAGGTACATTTTCTAGAGCGCTGCCACCTGCTTGTCTACATGGAGATGTAATTACTTTACCTAGAATCATATACATTATGGCTCTGGACACATTTATCTCCATGGAGACAAGCAGGGGACATCATCTTCTAGAAAAGTTACTTGTGCATCTTTTGATAACTAACGGTTTTCTTACTGTTGGGGCAGTAATGTTGTGCGTGTATGTGTGTGTATGTATGTGTGTGTGCGTGTGTGTGTGCGCATGTATGTGTGTGGGTGTGTGTGTGCCCGTGTATGTGTGTGGGTGTATGTGCGTGCGTGCGTGTGTGTGTGCGCGTGTGCGCGTGTGCGTGCGCGTGTGCGTGTCCAGACTCTGGCCGAGCAGGGGTTTTTCTCCACTTCTGTGAGATCAGTGAGTACAGACGTGCCCACAGTGAGGAGGTGTTGAGCTCTGCCATCAGAGCAACTGTCTCTGATCCAACAGTCATTCCACTGCCCTCTGTGCATCACCGGAGAAGACAACAAACTGCCAAAGTACGCTTTAGTATGGTCAAAATAGGAAAGTTAACATGTCAATTTTTTGGATTATTGTGAGCGGAACATTTGCATATTATTTACCAATTATTGAAAGAAAAGATAATATTGACATTCCAAATTCACATTCATTCACAAATTATCACTGCAACTTATAAATGTTTAATATTTTACATATATTCGTAAATATCAAGGGTTTCAGAATGATGGGAAATCACTGTAGCACACAGTTATAGTTTGAAAGAGTTCAATAAAGCACGTGATGACCGGAGCCCCAGATGTAATGCATTTTTAGAATAAATGAAAGATAGATACGTTTAATGTCATTTTGTGGAACATTTCAGCCAAAGAAAGCAGGGAGACAAGCACGTGGTGGACTTTATACCAGAAACGTTAAACATTGCACCTTTATGTTTGTGGTATGTGATAAAGACTACTGTCTTTTTATTACTGAAGTTAGGAGATTTTATTAGATTTGACCCGATCTCGCAGTTCCAGCTTCTGGTGAAGGTTGCAGTATATTAACACTTCTACAGCCTAATGTAGATCACTGCGTTTCCATTTCAGTTCATTTTACATCCAGATTGCGTTTCTAACCACTGTCCATTATGTCATTATAACCGGCAACGAGCTCGACTCAGCATCCATTAAATCTTCAGTGCTTGTCAGTCACTAATTAAAAAGGCCTGTTGCCGCTCTCCTCCTCGAAGCGTAACTGCCTGCTTGTTATTCCTTAGGGAGACATGGGAAGTGCCCTGCCACCACCAGCGCTATCCTGCCAAGAGGAGCGCTTCAAAGACTTCCTGACATCTGGCCACAAGAGCCATCTCTGGAGGCTAAATGCTGGAGATGGATGGGCTGGGTCACCTCTTGCCCCAGGCCTGCTCCAGTCTCGTGCACACTATCGAAAACCCATAAATGAGCAGCAGGCTTTCTGTAAGTATTTTACTTCCTCTATCTCTCAACTGTGTATTGTATTGTGTACTGCGTATTGGCCTATTGGAAAGGACTAGTTTTGAACAGGAAGTCAATTAACCTGTTTCTGTTACTAATCATGACATCATTATTGCGGGTTCCTTTGAACAAAATGTAAAATGATGATCTACAGTACTTTACAGTACAGTACTTTATTTTAGCCTCAGCAGTGTTAAACAAGAAGGTTGCAGCCCGTCACCAGAAAAGTTACATTGTGCACCATTAAAACAGGCCTGGTTTGCAGAAGGCAACAAACTCGTCCTCTGGGTTATTTCATATACTTTAACATTTGACATACTTGACATAATCCTGAGTTTAAAATTATACAGGCCGACCTAAGTAAGAGTAAAGTTACCTTAAAATAATATTACTCAAATAGAAGTAAAAAGTAATGGCCCAAAAAATAATAAAATAATAATAAAACTAAAGAAACTAATGCTTGAACAGTGAATGACAGTTTAGATGTAAAATGTATATAAAATGTGATTAATGGTTTGTGCATCATTCGATTCAGTTCAATTAAATGTATTTTTGGAACGCCCAAAATCACATTAATCATCAAAATCACATCATCCTCGAAGGGTGAGGTTACATCTTCCAAAAGAAAGGCTATTGTCTGCCTATTTTGGCGAGATAAACTATTTGGTGTCTAAATGGTTGAACCCTACACTTTTCCACAGAAAATGACTAAACACTGTTGCAGTTTGTACAATCACAGCACATGTTGTTATTCCAGGCCTTATAACGCAACACAATTGGCCCGAGGCTCTGTAGCACAGACTGTGCTCTGACCAACAGGCTGACTTAAAAGGACTGCGCGCTGCGCGCGTGTTGCGCGCGCGCGTGTGTGTGGTGTTGTGTGTGTGGCGCGCTTCTGCACTGTCTGCCACTGTTCACGTCACAGAGTTACGTGTGTCTACTGCTCTGACTTGTGATGTGTCAGAACTGAGCCTTGGCAGCCAGGACAAAGTGCACTTCATAGCGCAGGGTCCTACTTAAGTGAACACAGGGTCCGCTGCGGCTTTGAGCCGCTCTGAGCGCGAGCCACGCAGTGAACGGCAGCCACACCGGAAGTTCAGTCAAAACCACTTCACAATAAAGATTTGAATTTGTTAAAACAAGATTTATGTGCTATTATTATGTAATGTAGTTCTTTTTCAGTTCATTACGTAATCAATTCTATACATGCTATATATTGTAGAGTAGACATAATTAGTGTATGCGT
Source organism: Chaenogobius annularis (assembly GCA_015082035.1). Lineage (NCBI taxonomy): Eukaryota > Metazoa > Chordata > Actinopteri > Gobiiformes > Gobiidae > Chaenogobius > Chaenogobius annularis. Next base: position 531,730 of record BJKM01000231.1, read on the forward strand.
CATGGCATGGCGTTTGTTCTAATTGAATTAGGAAATTAAAAAAGCTTTGCTAGAAAGCAATATTGGCCTATATATTTCAGAGATGCCGCAAACGGCTTTACTATAGATCTGGTGCAAAACAGAGGCACAGTTGATGTAAATGTTTTAATTAACAAGATTAATTTAATTTTCAGAAGGTTGCAGATTACAGACGCCAGTTGGTTGTATGATAGATAAAGGCTTTATTTTCAATTTGTACAATGCAGAATGACTAAGCTTATTTGAAGAAAAGAAAAAAAATATAGAACTGACGACCCCCTTTGTTACATCACAGGTCACTCGTTTTACTTTGTAGCGTGTGACCGGAAACAGCTGCTTGTGCGCACGGAGCTTTTCTTTTCTCTGGTACCTGTCAGAGGCTCCGCGGCTCGTCAGTGCTTCAGCCGCAGCTTCGCGGCGGACACCAAACTCCAGATCCAAATGCGTCTTGTCTTTGCTCTTTCTCGGTAAAGACGGAACTGCGCGCCAGAGGACATCACACTGCGCGCACACGGGGCTTCTGCAGTGCTCTTCGTCTTGCGGAACAGCGGAATGGGAGCCGGTACAATATAAGTGGATCGGGGATATGGACCTGGGACAAACAACGGCACTCACGAAAAGAAACCACGGGCTACAGCGTGGACAAAATGGGCACAAGAGAAGTATGACCTACTTTGCGCAGCGCCTCGTGGACACGTCTCTGGGACATGTGTGTCTTTCTGTCAACTACTGTGCCGTCAAACCTCGTAACTGGAACAAGTGACCTTCATTCTGAGTTGGTGCTGCAGGGCTATGCACAAGGAGCCGTGAGAATGTGCTGAGGACTCACCATTCATTCATTCACGCTCTTCTATGCAAAGGGAAGAGTTTAGATCTGAAGGCAGCTGACCTTTCCAGACACTTCAGGGTCAAAGAAGAAACCAAATAAAACAGTAATTTAGCCTATTTTATTTTATTTTTGGTTTTGTTTTATGTAACACATAATAGCCATTCTGTGATCTCCTCCACTGGATTAAAACCCAGATAAGCTCTTTGGATTATAGCCTGCAGCTCACAAAACATACAAGACAGATAAAAAAGGTCTGTTAAGATTTTTTGCGAGCCTCGATGCCTTATTTGTGATTTGACGTGCAGTGGTCAGCAATAAAGCCAATAAGCAACCAATAACACTGTAATCCCTGTCACGTTCAGTTTAGTAGCTTTAGTTAGTCATCATGCTCCTGAACTGTGGCCAGCCTCTTCTGAGACACACCGATGTTCCACCTCGAGTCATTGAGAACTTCATCCTAACCGGCTACCGCTTTCCCAATTACAGCCTAAGAGACTGCCTCTTGTCCGCTTTTAGACCCACCAACGAAACTGGCAACTTCTGGACGCACTTCCTACCAGTTTTTGTCTTTTTCTACCACTTCGTTGAGGTGTTCCATTGGGAGGGCGCGCCCCATGGTGACGATCCGTTTTTCTACCCACTATGGAACTATTTCATCGGCGTGTTCTGTCTCCTCATGGCTAGCAGTTTGGCCCACCTCCTAAATTCAATGTCCATAGTGGTTAGAGAAGTTTGTTTCTTCGTGGACTATGGCACAATTAGCGCATACACCGTTGGATCATCCCTTGCTTACTATTACTACATCCATCCTCGCGCCGGATTGTTGGAAACTCAAGAACAAAATGGCTCATCGGTGGATCTGAAACAAGAAACAGCGAAGTCTTCCTATGCAATGCCAGATTTTGGTGTTTTCTTTGATAGAGTCTACATTCCCTGTGCGTGTGCGGTCGCCATCGTTTGTGTCTTGTCCTGCTGCAACACCCGCCAGAGATGGAGATATTACCGCTACGTCATCCGAACCTTAGTGTTCCTTCTGCCTTTCTTCGTCTCCTCAACACCAGTATTCTACCGACTCCTTACCAAATCGCCATATTCCAACAAGGCATCCTCGTTCGCGTCATCCAGCACCATGGCGACCTTCTTTTACCGTCATTGCTTCTGGTTGCTGCTGTCGGCTGTTGTCAATATCAGCAAAGTGCCAGAACGTTTCGCCCCTGGTCGGTTTGATATCTGGGGGCACAGTCATCAATGGTTCCACTGTTTTACCTTCCTGTCGATCTTGGACGAGCTCCACATGATCAAGGCCGAAGTGAAGGCCATCCTGCTGAGCCCATCTTTACTTCTTCCCCCTGGCACCTCTTCACGGCTCCCTGGTCCCACCGTAGCCTCTACTTATGGAGTCATGCTCCTGCTCCAAACAACCATAATCTCTGTTATTGTTTGGTTCTCTTGGAAGGCCAACTGCATCTACGGACCGCAGAGAGACCAGTTGGTAAAGGACCACATGAAGAAATACTCAAAATGTCACTGATTGGCAAAACTACTTTCATTCTTTGGCTTTTGGTTTAGCGTTGCAACAATTGATCGGAATGATAGTGACTAGTCGACTATTAGAATATTCGTAATTGTCTTTTGATAGTTGTCATCGTGATCTGGACCATACAGACTCTAAAACACACGCCAAAAGACTTATTACAGACTTATAACAATGACAATGAACACTGAAAAAGAGACACTTTATTTGTTTAGAAGTTCAGGCATCATATTCAAACTTTTATTTGGTGAAAAATGTGTTTTGAAATATTTACATGTGCAATAGAAATAATCGACTGACGAGTTGACTAATTGAAAAAAATAACCAAAATATTATTAGGTGCAGCCCTTCTTTTTAGTTAACAGAAGTTGGAGTTGGAGCTAGTATTCAATGACTGAAACTTAATGTACCTTTCTTTAGCCGTTACCCCGGACCAGCACTTACCTAAACCCATTAGATTCCGGGGGCTGCATGTTTATCGAACACAAATAGACTGATGGATGTGATGGGTAAATAATGATCAAGAATTTACTCTGAAGCTAATTTCTAGCATGATGCACTTTGAAACCATAATTAGTTTTGATTTTGAACTAAAATATATGAACTATTCAAGGTCATTAACTCAAAATACTCATTATATAAGCAAGCAATCCACAGAACGCATTCAACAAAACCAACTCCCTTCCTAAACGTCCTTCCTTTCCCGTCCCTTCGGAGCAATTTGTAAAAGGGAAATTGTGGTCGCACTGGGAGATGAAACGATCCGACTCGGAGCCCAGCACGGAGCACAATAGTTACCTCTTATGTCTGAGATGTTGGAAAGGGGAAGTTCTTTTTGTCCTTCATCTCATTAAGCGCAAGCAAAGCCATACTGTCACGCTTCCTCTTTCACTTCCACTTCCTCCAACCTCGTTTATAATCAACCTCATTCTTTATCTTGTCTTACTAATCACTTTGACCTATGTTAGCCTTAGTCGCACAAACTCTTTTTTTGGCCAAGTGTCACATAGACAGGAAGGGTGGCGGCCTTGTCAAGAGAAAAAGAGCTAAATATGAAGCACTTTCAGGAGCCCACTGGACCTCCTCTGCTGTTCAGAAGCCATCCTGCGCTCGCCGTTTCTTATTTAAGACAACAAAGATGTCATTTCTGTCCATGGACTCTGAAGTTTATTTATGTAACATTACACTGATGCCTAGTACTGTATTTAGACATATTTATTTATGAAATACATAGCTAGGGTGCAAATGTGGACCACAACGCTCCAAGCCTGATGCTCTTGAGATCTTCATTTCTCCAACATTTTGTGGTGCATTCTTATTCTTTTGAGGATATTACACAATCCAAGACTTTGCGGCAGATGCAGACTCATGTGACAGACCACCCCTTTTAAAGCCATACCCTGGACATAAGATCATTCCCCAAACCACCTTGAGACGAGCTTATGAACTGTCCCTGAAATTTGCAAAAGAATGAGATGGATTATTTGATTTGCTCTGAGACCCAGGGTATCGAGATATTTGTTTATTCCTCTCAGGAACTTTTTGGGGGGATTGTCTTCATGGAGATGTTATTGCTGTGCCTTTTCAATGCATTTTTGAGCAATACAAACTATTGCTAGCCACATGTTTAATGCCATACTGTGGAACATTCCAGGCAAGGCAGTCTCCATGGAGAACAGAAAGTGGCGGACCCCACTGGGAAAAGGGACGCAGCTCTAAGGTCCTCAGTATTCTGTCAAATGAGTACCACAAGTGTTTGTTCTGGCAGAGGTATGAAATGTGGTTCACTCTGATCTTTCGCTGTTGATCAGAACTCATGTTTCATACTTTCTGGGCCATAACTACATGTTGTGTCTTGATGTGTGTTTTGGTGTTGGCTGTGGTAGGACCTTAGAATGAGATGTTTTCAAAATGTCAAAATGGTTCTGTATATTCCCAAATGCTGTGAGATCAAGGCAGATATTATGGATGTTAACATTTCGCACTTATTTATCTTATTGCAAATGATTCTTATTTTTATTTAAATGCATTAACTTGCACAGTATTAAAGGACCTTATAGAAGTTTATATTTCAGCGCACTTTAACTCTATTTTTTCTTAAACGGTCAGTTCTCCAGCACTGTATCTACTGTTGACGCGTTTCAGGTTAAGCCAGTGCTACCATGAACCACTTCTTCTGTTGAAACACAGTCTCATGGGATGTTTGGCCTAATCAGTCCTGAAGCAGTCAATGTGAGACCACTGTATGCTAAAGCTAAAGTAAAGTACTCAGGGGTGACTGACGAGCCATGGGATATTTACTCTTTACTTTTAGATGATGAAACATGACGATGCAGAATAGTTACAGTGATGTGTTTTTTTGTCATTAAAATAGCACTGATGATTTCAATAAACTATTCAGTAAGTGATTGCTGCATTTATGTTTTATTGTATTTTATCTACAGCATGACACCTGCATTCATAAGATTATAATTTTGAACGTAACATAATCGACACTCTCTTCAATATCGCTTTTAAATAATTGTGTTACCAAATGATGCCAACAATTGCACCAGTTTCCCACCGTCTAGTTTTACCCTGACCTGGAGCAGAACAACAGCAGCTGTAACTTGAATCTGAGGAAAAGGATCTTCCACAAACACCAGCGCTAACTCGATGTATTCCATTGATTCAGCTTGATAGAAGATCAGATAACGTGTGAAAGTGGCCAGCCTGGGTCACATTACTCCATAAATGTATTTGAACAGTTGAATCACTTAACCATGTTTGTTATAACAGCAGAGAAGCCAAACAGTACAGTGTTTATTATTAAACGAGAAGAGTCAGTTGGTCATCATTTATTTGTGTTCGCTTCTCTTTGTGACGTTGTCAAGTGGAGTTTGAGTTTCACGTTGACGTTTATACAAATTAAATGCAAAGAGAAGTGCAAATGACTTTTGTAAACCCTCCCAGCAAGCTCTTTCTATTTGAACATGCTTTTGTCTCTCAAGTTTCTTTTTCCCACCAGTAATCCTGAAAATCTATTTTAATCTCAGAAGAATAATTATTTAGCTCATTCCATTCAGTTGTAAACGGCTCAGGAATATGAGATTTTGGAATTTGATGATGTTAATTGAACTGATGCAGACAAATGTACCCATAGCTTTTCATCCAAAACAATGTTTCTTTTCATTTTTATAGTCGTTGCCATAAAACTCCTCTCTCTGCAGCACATTGCAAGTTTAGGGATCAATTTTCTGATTTCAAAGTAATATTTTTAGTTGCTGTGTTGCTTCAGAGTAACATTAGTTGTGGTTGTAAAAAGGTGGTGCTGTTAAGACTTGTCACACTTTAAGATTTCACTTTTATTTCTTCAACTTGCATAGACAAGGCAACATTTGGTCTTTATTTTGGTCAAGAAAACAAACTAATTGAGGTTTTTGTGAAATGATGAGAAGATTAAACCTGATGTAAACTGATTATTTTCAAGCACTTTTCTGTGGTCAGACACAACTTCTCTTTTTTCCAGATCGGCATGTCTGCGCTTGATATTAATTACAGCAGGGCGTCAACAACTGTGTCATCAATTCTACACTTGCATACCTCAAATGCCTTCTGCACAAAACAGGTTCTGTTTCATTTGTATGGCAATCTTTATATTTGGGTCTAGACTTGATATTTATAAAATTCAATAAACTTAACATATTTGTACTGTAAATATTTAAAATGATTTTCAGGGATGGATTCGGTCCAATTTTGGTTTTTAGGCCAGGTGTAGTACACTTTGGATTACTGGAAGATGAAGAATGGCGAAAGGGTGGCTACTCTGCTCTCTAGTGGCCATATTGCAACACGACATTCATTTATAGTCGCCGCAGTTCTTTCAACTGTGCAAAAAATCTAAAAATAATACTTTTTCAGATCATGTCAAGGCATAAACCCATTCTTTCTATTTGTGGACATCAATAGCTTTTAGAAGAAGCAGTATTTTATTATGGCGGTTGCTCTAATGTGGTATTTTTAGTGAGGCTAGAACTAAAATAAGCTGTTTGAACAAAAAGGCTGATGAAAATAACAGATAATGATTGACCTGATTCAGTCTGATAGAGTCTCACATTCAGAAGAAACATGAGCTTCTCATATTTTTATTAGAGGATTTGCAAAATATTAAAGAGTAAATAACAGGCCTCTTTAAAAAGTAAAGATTAGGATATATTTAGCCTCTTCTCTCATTCTGACATTGATTGATCTTTAGTATAATCATGGTTTTCTTTTAACAACTCGCCTGATTGTACAAAAAGAATTAAGCGTCATATCGGTTGTGTTCACGTTCTATACGTTGATGATGAGGGGGAGGGGGCTCTATAAATCTATGGTAGATTTACTGTTTTTGCAAGAAATATCCAAACCTATGATCTACAAATATGGAAACATTTTACAAATTTTCCAAAGCTATAGTAAAAACATTTCACTTTTGTTTATTTGTGTTGACAGATTTTGTTTCATGTGGATAGGCCCAGTAATTACAGAGATATTAAAGATATGCAATCTGACAGTTAAACAGCAAATCATTTGACCAAAACGACATGTTGTAGCACCTCCAGTCACGTGAACGCCTTTTATTTCACATATACCTGCTTATACATGTTGAAAAGGTGCATTTACCGCCACCTAGTGTATTTGAGAAAAAAAGGAAAGAGAGAAAGAGAGAGGAGAGAGAGAGATGCTGATTTGTGTGAAAAATGTATTATTAGCAGCAAAAATAGCATATGAGATAAAATCAGGGTTCTTTAAGTGATTGTAGAAGGTTCTTCTTTCACAGCATGAGTAATATCTAAACACATTTCTCACTCTAAACTCTAAAGCGGGTCAATTATTTGACCCCTTTGCCTGTAATTTAAAGGAAGACTCGGAATCAGGGGTCGACACATGTACAGTTTTATTTGTCTGCCATGTACACACTGCAGCGGCTAAGGTTAGCGTTTTTAGTAGTTCATTTGATAAACTTGTACATGCCCGCATAGGTATTTCACTGGTATTATGATATACTGGAAACAAGATGCTTATTAATAAACCAGTTTGTTCTCTTTGATTCTCTATGTTCACATCCAGTAAATGGCAACATGAGGATTGTTTCGTTTTGTTCCTTTAGGCCAACTCTGGAACTGGAGATTCACACCAAACATACTTATGACATTTCAGCATAACTCATGTTTTCTACAGTGATAAAAACTTTCAATTGTCTATATTTTAAAACACATTCAAGCACACACGCAAACATCGTCACGACCATCACGTGGACAGCAAAATAAATAAATAAAACGATACAAAGTTTAGAGTTGATCGGAGTGCTCTGGCAACAAGGAAGGACTTAAAGCAAAGTGTCTCTACATCCAGAGTGCTTTGGACAAGGACTGGGCCGGCCGAGTTTGGACTGGGAACAAAGGCCAACTCCACCCAGCAATAGTTCTACTTATACATGACACTAAATATTTAAATACAGCCAGAACACAATGTTTGACCCAGAATGTTCAGAGCAAAACACAATCTACAAGACGATCAAATGCTTTGCAAGACAATTTTTGAAAACTAGCATACCTCAATAAAGAATCAAATGTTTTGAGGATGCTCCAAGCGCTCTTTTTTTAAATAAACTATTAACTGTTTTGAGGAAGAAGTACTCACGTTTGTTACACGTGAAAGTACAGATGCAAGGGCTAAAAAAAAAAAATACAACTGAAAAATGTACTATTAGAGGAAGTATTTCGCACTGATTTGAGTACTATTAAAGCGTCAAATGCAGTGATCTTTATAAATAATTGTGCTGATTTTTGGAAGCAACTGTATCAATACCTTCATTCATCTCATTTTTAAAATCTCAAAATCTTCAAATCTCCAAACCCGGTCTAGTTTTTTGTCTAGTTAAAAAAAAAAAATTGCAGAAGAAAGTAAAAGTAAAAGGCATCTGATGAAAAATGTTATTTAAGTACAGTTCTTTTACTTGAGAACTTTGTTACTTTCCACCACTGCTGTAATTTCCTTTTATTGTCATGGATGAGTAAAACTATTCGTAATATTACTTGAAACTGACATAGGCTTTGGCAACAGCTAAACTCGGCCAGCTTCATCCAAAATAAAAGGCTTAGCGTGGATAATGGAGGTTAAGTGCTTGATCCTGAATCTCAGCAACACGACATTCATCACTTTTTTATCATTTACACACACAGGTGACTGCTCCTTATAGCCCGATCTATGTGAGCGCACGACACGAGGACACACACGCACACACACACACACACACACACGAGAAGGGCTGATGCATTATGGGAAGACTGAAGGTGTGATGTGAACAGAGTCCGGCCCGGTCTCCAGCTCCGTCAGTGCGCTAACAGTACAGCAGCAGCTCTATGGGGCAAATGTAGTAAATGCTTCTCTCCGGTTTTCAAGCGTGATTCTCCATTCCTTCTATGTACAAATCTTTACAAGAGTTTTTTTTTCGTCTTCCAGAAGAGGCCCATGTGTGAGGCAAAAGTCCAGTGATGTCTACCATCCCATCCAACTGCAACTAAAAAATCATTCATGGACAAAAAAACTATCTTTGGTCACAAAACGGGCAATCAAGACAGGAACACTGTGGAATTATGCTCCTTTCACTAGTTTTTGTTGTTATTTATAGTTCACTCCGAGCTCTCCTCCTCCTCTCTCTCTGATTGGCTCTCGTCCTTGTCTCCCGGCCCCTGTTCCTGGTTCTGGCAGTATTGCTGGAGCAGCTTGTGGAGGCGCTGCTGTAATACGTCCGGTTGCAGGGCTTGGGGGGTGTCGTCCTCTCTCTCCAGGTGAACCTGCTTGCCCTGCCCGTCCCTCACCACGGTCCTCTTCTGGGTGCGCGCCTTACGCATTTGGCTTCTGTGGACAGGGGACAGAGAGCGAGAGTTAGATTACCTTCATCCAAGTGTAGCGCTAGCATAGCGGCTTTGTTTAGCATGAACAGGACGAATTACACACACAAAACAGATGATCTGAATGATGAACTGTGTTGCTTATTGAACTGGATCAGATTTGCTCACTCCAGTGATAAGGTCCTATCTTAAATTTGGTGTGTGAAGACATTTTAAAATTAGTCTCACTGATTTGTTTATACTAGAAGTGTGAGGGGAACACATATTTTAGTCACTAAAGAAGTTAGTTGAGCCCTAAATGCAGTAGGACAACCATGGACTATTTTGACATGACAAATGTATATAATCTGTAAGGATCTGGACATGCTATCAGCTCTGTTAGTCACTCCCATGCTGCAGACCTTTTGACCACAGAACCGTCATTTTGCACAATCTCCCTCTCTAGTACATGAGGGAGCTGCGCTTTCCCAAAGCCCCCTGCATAGAACAACGCCTGGAGAGAAATCAGGAACATGTAAATAAAAAACTACACCGGGGAGAGATTCAAGAGGCTTTATTACAAATCACTAAAAACTGAAATGTACGTTTATAGCACCAGAATATAGTGCTGTGACTTGTGTCTGACTGACCTTCTCAAAGTCCTCTCTGGCTGAGGGCAGGTCCGAGGCAAGTGAAGACGCTCCTGTCTGTTTCTCCAGCCGCTCTCCTCTCACCACCGTCGTCTTCACCACTTTACTGACCTTTCGACCCTGCACTGGCTCCACCTCAAACTCTGATGCTTTGGCAGTGCCCAGAGCCAGAGGCTCAGAGAAGCTCAGCTGTGGACACAATGGAACAAATGTTAATGTCCAAGGTTTGCCTCCTGGGATCACTATAGAAGGAGTGATTCAGTTCATATGTGTGTAAATTAAGATGAGATTAGAAACTGACCTCTCTCTGTTCCCCTTCGCTGTGCAGGACAGTCCTCTTGACCACTCGGGACACTGTGTCTCCTTCCTCTATCCGGACCATGTCCTGTTGGGACCCCTCAATCGTCACTTCCTGAGTCTCCAATCCATCTGGAGACACGTACTTCCGAATCACCTTCCGTGTAATCTGGTGTGACGGAAACCAACCGGTAAATTGTATGTAAAGTAATATGAATCTATATTATACAAAGTTAGCATCTTCTACCTTCTTGACCACCATGTTTCCATGCTCGTCTGTGTACTTCTCCTCAGTAACAGTCTGTGGCGGGATTTTGCAACGTGTCCGCCTGTCAAAACAAACAGAAAGACAATCAGTCCAAAACCACAATGGTAAAACATATTTGCTTTCTAGCCTGCAATTCTGTATATTTTATTTCCACTTCAAATACAAACTATGCACCACATGTTTCACCATGATGGAACAATAAGTCACCCAAAATTGGTAAAAGTATCCCAAAACCAGCCACCAGCCATGAATCCCAATGCCAACATAAAAGTAAAACTAGAAAGCAAAAAAAGTTACTTGACTCTCAAAATATGTAACCCATTCAGTACAATAACAGTAAATAACAATACCATCCCAACACAACATCCAACAATTGAAAAGAAAAATTCCACACTGGAATTTATTGCTGGACAGCAGAATCCTGTTTGTTTACCTGAATGATTACTCTTCTGCGGACCACTCTGGTGGTCAGTACCTCTTCTTCTGAACTATCAGACAGTGCCCCTAGCTCCTCTGCTATCTCCTGGAGACAGTAACATGTCATTGACATTCTCAGCAAAGTGCAAGACTCCTTTTCTCTTAACCTCACGTTTTCACAACAAATAGAATGAGTCAATGACAAATGTAAATATGAATGAATAAAGGCAGTGAGATGAAGAGAAGGAAGAGTATGTTAGAGCACATGCACTGTGGCTCAGCAAGCAGATATATGATGCTGAAAACACATTTGGTTTATTCAACTTAAATGGCACGCCAGTTATCTTGGGATGCATCATTTAAAAGCCCTCCATGTTTCATTTTGTAAGAACATTCAAACAGTTAAGTTCTTCTATTTCATTGTCCACAGCCTCAGCTTGAAACCAGAATTCCAGTGCAACAGTGTCATTAACAGTCACAACACACCAGTCATTGGCTAATTGTAAGTGAATGAGTTCATATATATTTTACATAAACTGGAAAACATAGTTGTAAAAATGCTGACTTTATTTAGTCTTACTTCATATTTCACAGTCTAAACCTCACATGCACAAAGAAGCCATTGTTAGCCACACCTTTGAGTATAACGTAACCAATCTTGAATCAAGACCTCAGCCCCAAAGCAACAAACGAGTGCACTGCGCTCATGCTCAGACCTTACCCTTCCCAGGTCATCGTCATCATCATAGTACCCTGACTGGCCTCTAGGGGGCAGCTCCTCACACCCCAGCAGGGCAGTCTGTGAACCCCCTGAATCATATGCAAATTCACCAAGACTTTCACTTCCAGAGGAGAAGCGTTTGTAGTCTTCAGCTCGTAGGAAGTGGCGTGTGGCGTATTCGTGGCCTTCGTGCTGAGGCATTGGAGACGGTGGTTCTGAAATGTGATAGGCCACTGCGTGTTCTGCTTTTGTGTCCTCGGGCTCAGACAAGTCAGACAGGGCTTGTTTGCAGTCAAAGAACTCCGAGTCTGAATCTGACATTTGGGGAGAAGCTGAGTCCTTCTGTTGTTTTGTATTTGGAGATTCAAATTCATAAGCTGTTTTGTCAAATTCCGCAAGAACTCTGTTGAAGTCAGGTGAAAATTCAAACTCTTCAGGAGCCCTAGTCTCAACTGTGCCGCTTGTGGATTGACTGAGCACAGGTTGACCACTTAAAGAAGATTCAGTCACCTTAAGGCTTTGCTCTCCTGAAAAAATTGCTTCATAATCTGGTGGCACCAGGAAGTGGCTGGACATGGGTGAGAAGAGCTCAGAGGACATGGATGTCTCAGCAGTCGAAGGCAGCACAGGTGTTACAGTCCGGTGGGTGGAGTACGCCGTCTGCGGCAGAAGCTGCAATGAAACTGGTGGGCTTTTCTTTTGCGGCAACGTTGAATTGGCAACACCAACTTCTGGCACTTTAGCTGACATTAGTAAATCCTGCATCTCATCTTGAGCTTTAGAATCCTGGAGATCAATACACTGTGTGTCAGGGAGGATTTTTATGTACAGGTAGGTACAGAGAACTTAACTGCATTCAACACTTAAATTGCTTGTTGTCAACTAGAAAGCAATTACACATGCAGCTAATATTGTCTCAATAAGTCTGTTGACTACCACTGACCTGAAAAACCTATAATTCTAATTGAACATACGGCACATTATTTTCATGCCATTAAAAGTGCATGGTCTTACAGCCTGTTGTTGGTGTTTTAAATCTTTTATTGGTGAATATCCTGTTTGTCTTGTTAGTATATGAAAAACTCCAAACCCACCAAACACATTTGTGGTTAGCTGTTATGTCCAAGAATAGCTCCACGCTCATGCTCTTTCTTACCCATTCAGAGGTGCCGTCTCCTGAAATGGCTTGCACTTGATTGGAAGCCTCCACATCGGGCTCGCTTTGATGCCTCCTGTTCTCCGACTGAGAACTTGTTGTCACTTCTGGTTTTGCATCAATGCTTTCCTGTAGAACGTGACTTTCTGGCTCAAAGGCTGTCAAAAACCTTAGATCTTCTGCCAAATGTCTACTTGCGTCACAATTGTCCAACTCCTCATCAGAGTAAATAGATCGTGGACTCAGTGGTCTTGGGCTGTCGTCAATCCAATAATCAACAGGTAAAGCCACAAACTCAGAGTCTGAAGTCGCAGACACAGGAGAGGTCGATCTGAGTAAAGGACTACCCTCCATAAAATATGATGACAGTATTCTCATGAACTCAGGTACAGGTGAATCAGTCATAAGGTTTCTGTGTTCACTGGACTCTGGGGAAGAATGTCTGTCACAATCATCCCCGCCCAAAGTTGTTGTGAGTTCAAGGTCTGAGTATGAGGCCTCTGACTCTGGAGATGATGGCCGAAGAGATTTGGCAAACGGCGAATATACTTCCATCAATTCCACGGCGAATTGAGGAATCGGGGAGTCCGGAGACAGACGCCTATATGTACTTATTTCTGGCAGTGAATCTGGGGAAGATGTTCTATAGTCATCCATGTGCATTACTGTTTCCAGGGACACTGTGGTATCTTCTGTCAGTGACTCAGGAGACAAAGGTCGGTCTTTTTCGTTTATAGTTTCTGAATATGTGGAATCTGGAGATGAGGCTCTACAATCAAGAGGGTGAGGTGCATTATCTGGAAGCATATATTCTATGTCAGAGCCTATGGGCTCTGGTGAAGCTGATGCTGACCTCAAAAATGTCTCACACTGTGGAAAAGCTGTTCTAAATTCCGGCACAGGAGAATCTGGGGAAAGGGATCTCAGCTCATTCACCGATGTCACTGATTCTGGTGATGAGGCTCTTTCTATGGCTGGTTCAAGGGATTCTGGGAACTCAGACAATAAACTGGAGACAAACAAATCATGATCTATGCCTAATTCCTCATCAGAGTAAATGGATTGTGGACTAGTTACTCTTGGCCTGTGATCAGTCCAATAATGAACAGGTAAGGCTATAAACTCTGAATCAGAGGAGAAGGACACAGGAGAAGATGATCTAACCAAAGTGCCCCCTTCCATAAAATAGGATGACAGTATTCTCATGAATTCAGGCACCGGTGAATCTGTCATCAGGTGTCTGTATGCACTAATAGAATCTGTGGATTCTGGGGAAGAAGGCCTCTCACAATCAGTGATATCTGAAGGACCTGCTTCTTCAAGGTCTGAATATGAAGCCTCGAATACAGGAGACAATGACCTAAAGTAAATAGTATATTGTTCTAATGAATCTGCAAACTGGAGGACAGGTGAGTCTGGAGTCAGGGGTCTGTGCTCGCTGTGTTCGGGCAGAGAGTCTGGGGAAGATGTTCTTTGGTCAAGCATATGCATTGCTGAATCTAATGACATGGGTATGTATTCTGACACCGACTCTGGTGACAATGGTCGCTCTAAATGTATATCCTCTATGGAGTCTGGAGATGGGCCTCTAGAGTCTACTACTGAGTCATTATCTGACAGCATGTACTCGACATCAGACTCTACAGGTTCGGGTGAAACTGAAACTGGTCTCAAAATAATTTCACATTGTGTGAGAAGCGTCCTAAATTCAGGCACAGGTGAATCGGGAGATAAAGTTCTGAACCCTTTGTCAGATGCCATGGAGTCAGGGGAGGAAGTTCTCTCATAACTATCCCTCCTTGAAATCACTATTAGTTCATAGTCTGAGTGAGAAGCCTCAGACTCAGGAGAAGATGACCTATAGTGAGGGATATAGTCTTCCAGGGAGTTCACTGTAAACTGGGGGATAGGGGAGTCTGGAGACAGGCATCCCGGCATCTGTGCTCACTGTGTTCTGGCAGAGACTCTGGGAAGATGGTTCTGTCAGCCATATGCATTGCTGAATCTAATGACATGGGTGTTGTATTCTGACGCTGACTCGGGTGATAATGATCGGTCTAAATCTACGTCCTCTGATTGTATGGACTCTGGAGATGAGCCTCTGCATTCTACTATTGAGTCATTATCTGACAGCATGTACTCGACATCGGACTCTATAGGTTCAGGTGAAACAGACAGGGTCTCAAAACATTTTCACCTTGTTGGATATTGTCCTAAATTCAGGCAGTGGTGACTCGGGTGACATATTTCTTAATCCTCTGCCAGATGCCATGGAGTCAGGGGAGGAAGTTCTCTCATAACTATCCCTTCTTGAAGTCACTGTTAGTTCATAGTCTGAGTGAGAAGCCTCAGACTCAGGAGAAGATGACCTATAGTGAGGGATATAGTCTTCCAGGGAGTTCATGTAAACTGGGGGATAGGGGAGTCTGGAGACAGGCATCTGTGCTCACTGTGTTCACGCAGTGAGTCTGGAGAAGATGTTCTGTCAGCCATGTACATTGCTGTACCAGCTGATATGGTGTGTATTCTGACTCTGAGGATATAGATGAAAAAAAGCGACTATTGTCACCAAACTGCATGGAATCTGGGGATTGAGCCTTAATCTTATTGGCGGCAACTCTCATTATCTTGGAGCATATTTTCTACATCAGATCCTATGGGTTCTGGTGAAACTGATGCTGACCTCAAAAATGCTTCACACGGTGCTAGAGCTGTTCTAAATTGTGGCACTGGGGAATCTGGGGAAAGGGATCTAAATTCATGCACTGATTTGACAGATTCTGGTGATGATGCCCTTTCTGGTAAAATGGCTAACTCAGGGGTCATAGCTCTGCCCTCTATGGATTCAGGGGAATAGCAAATATCATAATTTGCCTTATATCCTATACCTGCGCTTACATCGGGACTCGCATATGAAACGGCAGTATCTTCTAATGAGATTTCTCTATAACATAAGTTCTCCTGCTCAGTTATCTGTGATGGATATTTTGTTTGGTCCTGATCATATGCAAAAACAGTATTTTTTTCTGTGGTAGTAAATCCTACTGAAGGTGCGTGCTGATCTTTGCCTAAATATTCTACACTGGAACCAATAAATTGCATGTAACCTGTTTTACTTTGAAAGGTCTCTCCTTTGTACTGGGGATCATGTACTTTAGAAATTAGCCCCCATAGCTCTGCATCATAAATTAAGTTATACTCTGCTACCTCAACAGTCTCCACCCAATCTTTCTCTGTGCTAGAAATTATTATTGGTTTCTTGTCAGCAGGTTTTGGTGATGTTATATCGTCAGATTCTGGATATGCTGTTTTTTCATCTGGATAAACGGCCTCTATAGATGGAGAAGCCAGATAGGAGTCAGAAGGCATTAAGACACTTTCTTTTAATGTCTGTGATGAATCTGCAAGTGAAAATGGTTGGCTGACTAATTCTTGCACCTGTAACTCTACAGAATCAGGTGAATTTGGCCGATCATCAGTGCCATCATATCGATCTTCAATATAATATTCCACATCAGATTCAATAGATTCAGGGGAGGATGATCTATAGCAAGTATTGATGATGACACGTTCAGAACTTTTAGGTGTAAAATCAGGGATGGGTGAATCTGAAGACAGAGATCTGAATTCATTGTCAGTGAGTCCTGATTCCGGTGAAGATGGTCTAACGTCATACACGTGTGAGCCAAGTGATATACCTATGTATTCTACTTCTGAACATTCTGATGACGATGGAGATGCTGACCTACCACCAAATACTGGGTCTGATAAATTACGCTCAAAATGACAGAACTGTGGTACGGGGGAATCAGCGGAAAGCCTACTTGATGCTTGGGATGCAGGAGACAGTGCTCTGTTTTCCAAGTCTGTTTGCCATAGGAAATCCATGTCTACAAGTAGATCTGATAAAACAGAATCAGGGGAACTGGATCGTAAATCAAATGAGGGCAACTGTTTTAATATGTTTGTAAATTGAGGAATAGGTGAGTCTGGTGGTTGGTAGTTTTCTTCAGATGCAGACAAACCCGGAGACGATGCCCTATCTTCGAGAATCCAATATGACCTTAAAGAAGAATCAATGTCATCTTCTGAGTCTGTCCAATCAGAGGACATAGATCTTGTATATGTTGTTATAGTGACTTGATCCTGAATATACTGGGGAATAGGGGAATCTGGTGGGAGATTTGTTGAATCAGATAATTGACAGGAAAATGGCGAATCAGGCCTCACTTCTATATCAATTTGTTCTAAAGTGTAAGGGCTTGAATCTGAATCACTATAGACTGATTCAGGAGAGACAGACCTGGCAAAGATGAACTCCAGAGATATGGGGAGTGGTGGGAACTGAGGAATTGGAGAGTCAGGAGAAATTAAGGAGCTATTAAATGATGGAGCTGACTCAGGTGATGATGGTCTGTCCTCAAACCAATCAGATGAATTAAAGTCAACTTCCATTTCTGAGTCCGATGACATTATTTCTGGTGATGGAGACCTGAGTGACTTAACGGTTGTATCATGTTCTATCATGTGTCTAATCTCTGGAGTAGTGGTGGAGATTCTTCCCAATTCAGGCGATGATGATCTACACTTCAGTTTCAGAGGGACTGTAGAAATGTGGCTTACTACGGCTGCACTTTGTTTTTGGCGATCTGTTTTAAAACCAAAAAAGGAAGGAAAACGCTCTACTAATTTACTTTCAAACTGAGGAACAGGTGAGTCTGGTGTCAGGGCTTGTTCTTCATTTCGTGAATATACTGAATCAGGGGAGGATGCTCTTTGAAGATCTGACACCTCAAGCAACTCATCTCCATATTCTAAATCTGAATAGGACGCAGAAACAGGGGAGCTGGACCTGCTCTGTGTAGCAAAAATAGTTTGTTCACTAACAGCCTGTTCGAATTCAGGAATGGGGGAATCAGGTGGAATGACACAGAACTCATAATCAGAGTTAGATGTGCTGGCTCGTGGCTCATCAAAAAATGAGTATTCTAGATCAATGTCTTGTGTTACAGAGACAAGTGAAGACGACCTGCTTCCTAGGAACATTACATTTACAATAACATTCTCTCGAAACTGAGGTACAGGAGAATCGGGTGATAAGGGCCTAAATTCTGTAAGAGATGCTATTGAATCTGGAGACAGTGCTCTACTTGGTGTTAAGAGGAGTGACTGAAGCGACATAGGGCTATACTCTGATAGTGAGTCCGGTGAAAAAGCCCTTGTTTCGGTTTCATTTTCTTGACTTGCTAATTCGGGTGATTCTAACCTCTCATTGCAATTAAATTCTTCCAACATGGATTCCACCAGTAGATCATCTTGAGAAGAAACTGACTCACATGAGGGTGATGCATGTTCTCCAACAACGCCAAGAGTTGTTTCAAAGTCACGTCTAAAATCTGGTACTGGGGAGTCTGCTGACAGTTGTCTATACTCGCTGACTGATTCTACTGATTCAGGAGACGATGACCTTAGTACAGTAGTCACAAGAGTAACATCATATAACTCTGGTTCAGACTCTGACAGAGAATTTGGGGACGGTGATCTAGAGGCTTTCAGTGGACACGTTTCAGGTATGGAGTGGTCAAACTGGGGAATTGGGGAATCTGGAGGCACAACTTTTTCATCTGTAGACTCTACTGTGCCTTGAGAATCAGATCTCAAAAGACTTGTGGACTGTAAGATTTGTGGTGAGAATGGTCTGTATTCAGCTTCTGAATCTGGTGACAGTGGTCTTTCTGTATGTGGCTCCAAACATGGGCCCTGTTGGCTCTTTAAATTAACTATCTGAGATGAATCCGAAATATCCTCCAACCCAGTCTTATCTAGCTCTTCCTTCATCACACCGGCATCTTCCAGAACATATTCAATTCTTGTTCCAGCATACTCAAAAACCCCAGTCTTGCTACTATATGTTTCCCCTACATATTGAGGGTCATATATGTGTGAAATAAGCTTCCAAAGTTCAGCGTCATATACTAATCTATACACTGGCACTCTGACTGCCTTTAGTGTTTGGTTTTGATCATATGTTTGGTCTATGGGCTCTGATGTATGTGACTCAGGGGAGTCAGGTCTCTGAAAATCTAAATCAACAATGGATTGGTCATATTCATCATCTGATATGGGCATAGGAGATGGTGAGCTGTCTGCAATACTTGAAATAAATTCTGTTGGTTGAGGTACTGTTCCAAAATCAGGTAATGGTGAATCAACTCTACACCTATCTCCAGAATTAATAGATCCAGGAGAGCCAGGTCTTGATTCATCAAAGTGTACCGGAGAAGCAGATGCAAAATCCAAATCAGAGCCTACCGAAACAGGTGAGGAGGTTCTTTCTTGTGAGGTTAAAACTGTAAATTCATGTACAACATTTTGAAACTGGGGAATGGGCGAATCATGTAGGTGTAATTGGTTTTCATCTAAAGAATTTGGGGATAATGGTCTATTTTCAAGAGACCTTAAGGAGTTAAGATCTAGCTCTACTTCAGAGTTCAATGAATCAAGAGATGACGACCAATCAACTCCACACTTAACCACTGATTCTGGTAAGCTTTCCTGGCTTTTGTCAGGACTTAACTTTGCCTGGTCCTGTGTCTCTATGAATTTAGCTACTCCAATTTTACACATGTATGTTTCCCCTACATACTGGGGATCATGTACGTGAGAAATAAGCCTCCAAAATTCACAATCATATGCCAACCCTATATTGTCTGTTAAATTTACAGGATGTTCAAAAACTGGGTGTTCAGCAATTTCTGGAAGACTAGATTGTGTTTCTTGACCCAAAGTTGCTTCTTGATCATATTCTAAAGTGGGCACACATTCATCTTGCATTGAGTCCCTCTTTTCTAGTGATCTAGTTTCAACAGAAAGGTGTCTTGGCTCAAATTCTGCTAATTCCGGTGAAGACAACCTCTCATCATACTTGAAATCTGCTGGAGAGATTTTAGCCAAATCTTTGTGATCACTTGAATCTGACTCGGGTGAAGAGGATTTACAAACAACAACATTAGTAAATAGAAAGTCATCACTAAAGTCAGGAACAGGAGAGTCTGCAGAGAGTGGTAGATTTCCTCCAGACCTAACGGAATTTGGAGATGATGTCCTTGACATGGCTGCAAAAACACAGTCATTGAAAAAGTCAGGTACAGTATCGGACACAGAATGAGGAGATGGTGATCTAGAAAGTGGAAGAGGGTAGGATTCATGGACAACGCTGTCAAAATTAGGGACAGGCGAATCTGGTGACAAAGGTTTGTACTCATCAACAGAATCCATAGAGCCCTGTGAAGCAGATCTCGATAGGCTTATAGAATGTTGTGCTTTGGGGGAATGTGCTCTGTATTCTGTGTCAGATTCAGGTGACAGTGGCCTTTCTCTATGTGATTCTATAGAACTAAATTGTTTTCCTGCCAAAGATTGGTCATGTGTTTGACTAAAAGACTCCACAATCTGTCCACCTCGATAGAAAGATTCTTGCTGAAATAGTTTTTCTTCTATTTCTTCGGATGCTGTAGCTTTCCCTGCCTTGTGTTTATGTGCTGCTGAAAATACGTCACAAGGATTTGATTCGTCTTTCTCTCTAAGTTGTTCCCTTGGCATTGTTTCTGACTGTTGTTCAAAATCCATAAATACATGCTCTATGTCAGGAATTAAATCTGTGTTTGACTCAGAAGGCAAATTACTGTTACCAAGATAATTTACTTTAATTGTTGTGTGGCTTGGTTGCAACTGAGATTCATATGCTGATAAAGATGTTATTTTATCATCACTTGAAACAATACGCTCTTGAGCCATGGATTCATCTCCAGAATCAACAGAATATGGTGATAATGGTCTATCATAGTGAAATAACAAAGGAGAGTTTGTGCTAAATTCTGTCTCTGAACACACTGACTGACATGAGGTTGGTCTCTCACCAGCAAGGGCTAAGACAGAATCAGGCCAAACTTGGCTAAATTCAGCTATAGGTGAATCTGGAGACAGTGGCCTATGTTTATTAACGGATGATCCAGACTCTGGGGATGAAGGTCTGTTCTGACAAGGGGAATATGATGTCAGTTCAGCCTCAAAATCTAAGTCTGATGAGAGAGACTCGGGTGATGAAGACCTACATGCAGTGTGTGACATCTCAGAGATATATTGCCTAAACTCTGGGATAGGAGAATCTGGGGGAAGCTGACTGTGTGTACAGGTAAGATCTATGGATTCGGGAGAGGATGGTCTTGACTCATTATGGTATGCTGAAAAGGTTGCTTCTTCATTTGTTCTAAAAAGCCATGGAAGTGTCTCTAAAATTATAGATTCGGGAGGAGATGCTCTGTCTGCTATGTCAAAAGCTAATGGCTGTGCGGACTCATTGGCAGCGTCACTATAAACACTGGTTGACGAGACTGGTCTTCCAAACGGGGTTTTGTTTGAAATCATAGGCGTTAATGGCCTTTCGTCTAATTCTACTTTTACGGCACGAGCACAGAGAATTGACTGTGCCTGACTGGATGACCATGTCTCACCAGATTCCCATGGCAAAACTGGGGGCGGTAAGGGAGAAAGAGGTCTATAATAAGGGATAGGAGAATCTGGTGGAAGCAGTCCGAGTTCATTTAGTGATGATACTGACTCTGGTGAAGAGGCCCTACTCTCAGTTAGAGCGAGCTCTGCATCAAAAATAGAAGATGATCTACTATAACTAACATCTAATATATTAGACATTTGATTTGTGTCATCATCCACTGAGGCCCCAAAAGCTCCAGACAATGTTTCAACTGAGAGACTAAGGGTGCAGGCGTTTCCAATGTCGTTATTCTCCTCATCTAGTTGAGTTGAAACTGCCTCAACAAAATCATCTATGTTCTCAAAGGTGGCATCCTGTAACATTTTGGAGCAGAGAGCTAGTGGTTGTGGAGGCAACAAACGTAATGTAGTCCGTAATTCAGGACATATTTCAGAAGGAGCGCCACAAATGTCTTCTTCCCCAGGTGTTAATTTCACCACATTGCATTCTATGGAATTGTTTGAATCTGCAAATGTGTCTGAAACATTATCAGATTTAAAAGTACCACTCTCAACTCCTGCGTCAGACTGAATCATTTGCTCAACAGTGAGGCCCATGTTGGAATCACATGTATCCACATTAAATCCATACAGAACTTTGTAGAGACGTTGTGAAACTTCTTCCATGTGCCTTGCCTTGTTTGGGTCATCAACAGTAGTTACAGGACTGGCAGCGGTCTCACTAGTTGGTTCTTTGCTGGATATAGTTTTTGTAGACTCGCTGCTTTCAGTGAGCTCCATAGACAGTTTTCTGAAGTCCTGTTCGGCTTCTTCACATTCAGTCAAAGTCTCTCCAAAGTCAGTTAGCGATAGTGGTCGACTTTCACATACACCGGTCCGCGAAATGTTTACAGACTCTCTCCAAGTTATTAATGACAAATGCTGTGAATTCTGTTCTGTGTGGCCGGTCTGTAAGCACTCCAGACTCCAATCATCCACACCTTCTGCCCCTTCATATCCTTCAGCCCCTTCCATTTCACTTGAATCAATGGTAATGTCTGGAGATGGAGCGACCTGGGCACATAGCTTGGGCCCGCCTTTGTACACAGGGTCAATGACAAGGGATCGGAGGTTGTAGGGGGATGCTCGGTACACTGTAAAGAAAGGACTCACTTGTTTCAAACTCCCTGTGTGTAGTGATGGGTCTCCAACTTCTTCATATATTCCTTGTGATGAACTGCAAATAGATGAAAATATAAATATCTGAATCAGAAGAAATGCTTTCTTTTGAATAAAAAAATACTCACTAAGACATTTCCATTTCCTTTTGTATCCTTCCTTTCTGCACATTTCTAATAAGGCCTGTTTCGGTACGCCCTGGTGTGTCTGGTAGTGATGACAAGCTGGAGGACAGGTCTTCTGAGGACACTATAGGTACGGCCTGTCCAGTGCTTGGACTCCAACAAGTAGTCTCTGTACGGCGACCTACCCTTGGACTGTCAATATCTTCATGAAGTGCAGAGAAACCTGAGAAGGAGAAATTGTGTGGAGGAAAACAAAGGATGTTCATGAAAGTGGTTTTTCACTTTTAATGTAAGAAGTCTACTTTACCTTCACTGTGATCTAGAGATATGGTTTGTTCTATTTCTGCATAGGTTTGTGATGATGTCTCATCCTGAGTCGATTTCATGATCTTGGTTTCGATGAGATGAACTATGTCCATACGGTTAATTGAAGTAAGTCTTTTGATTAATGCAGTTTCTATATTAAAAATAGAAAACAAATTAAAAGCTTGTCCACAACATTTAATAGATTAAGAGATCAATGCATAAGATATCCTTTATGTTTACCTGGTGTTTGGCTTCCTTCCTGCTCTGCCCAGAGCCTCAAAAGGGCATGGCTTTGATCTTGCAGTGAGTTTGGGTATTCTGCCCTAATTAGGTTTATCCTGTCTTCAGTGAAGTTCAGTTCACGCGCCAACTCTGTACAAAAATCATTTAAAAACAGAAGTATATGAGGATTTACTCTTCTGAACAGTAGAAGAGCAAGTGTCATTATTTCCCACCTGTCCAACTAAAGCCTAGATGATCAGCGATTATGGCCAGTCTGTGCTCTTGTCTCTCAGCTTCATCCTGTGGATCTACTGCAAATACCACCAGATAGTCATAAGCCATCAATGCCAGTCTCTCTTAAAACTAAAACAGAAAAACATGATGTTCACTGGCTTTCTTAACCCTTAGAGCATCATTGAGCCTACACATGCACTACGTGCGATTACTTTTTGGGGGGATTCTCAATATGTTTTTCAAAAAGCTAAACAATGAAAATCCTCTCCTCCTTTAAGAAGGGGAAGCAGTGTAGGCCTTTCCAAAGAAATTATGTAGCACCACTAAAATTACCTTTCTGTTCTGGTATTGCTATTTCCCAGTTCAGTCAAATTAAATGGTATTCAACAAAGCTCCACAGCCCATGGTGGCCTATTTTTTATGTTTTCTAGGCTTTCAAATAAAATATATTATCAGTATAGAAATAAGTAAAATATATAACAGAGGTCAGTGGTGCAAAATATGGCCTTATTGGAGGTTTAAGATGTTCCTGACCAAAACTCTTATTTCTCTTTGATTTTAAGAGGCTTTGTTTGGATTGTCTGGATTACCGTATGTCAAAATTATAATGATATTCCAAATTAATCCCAAATAATGAAAGGCCCTCCACTTCTACAAATGCATCTAAATAAACACTGCATAACAATTTAAGATAATGTAAAGGTATGTTGTTATATGAACATTTCTGAGATGCCCCAAAGGTTAAAAATGTCTTTTTTAATAAATGCATTGTTTAAATAGTGAAACGTCTAAGACTACTTACAATGTCGCACTACAAAATATAGCCCATTAAATAGATAAACCCAATTACTTTAAAGCCTTTAAGTCAATCTTGAGATTTTAGCACATAAGGAAAAACACATAAATACAAACAGTAACACAGCTGAATGGACAGCCACAAGGATTCTTCAACTACAAAGGGAATCAACTACAAGAGACAGAGAGGCAGCACCTTTACATCTAAAGTAATCTAATGGCACAAGAGAGAGAATAGCCCCTTAATCAGGGGGGATACCTTGACTTGAGACTTTATCATCTGGGATTCGCTGCATCTGTGTCTCAACAGGGTCATCCCAAAGAGGTCTAATGGGAAAGACGGCTGCTGAGGGAGGGAACTGCATCTCAGTGAAGGCTTCCCTTTCTAGGACAGATGGTTCGATGAGACTGCTCTCATCATCTGAGTTGGCAGCAGCTGCCTCTAGTTCCTTTTCTGTCTGGGCCTGAGCCAACCTCTCCACAACTTTTGCGGCTTCATCACTTATTTCGTCAAATGATTCAAGAAATTGTTTGCCAGTCACATGTTTCTCTGTGGTTGGTGTCATAGAATGTGACGATTGGCCACTTTTGCCTCTGACTGGCAGTTTAGATTGGAACCCTTTGGACTTGGCTGATTCAACACTTAAGGGACGACCCTGTTCCTTTTTAGCAGATGGCTTGGTAGAATCTCCTTCACAGAAGCTCTTTGCTTTCGGAGAGGAGGTCTTTATTTTCAGCTCTACAGAGGGACCGGCATCTGTCTCAGATTTCCTCCTTGAATCCTTCTTTACAGGAGCCTTGAGCTTCTTGTCTTGCATAGTTTCTGTGCGTTTCGCAGAAGGGTCAGCCTTTTGAAAACTAGCCTTGATAGGAATTCTAGATTTTGACTCTGTTGGTGGGGTTTCTTTTTTACCAGCTGAGGATGGGATAGTGGTTTTAGCTCGAACTTGTGAGGCAGACTTGACCTGTGATTTTACAGGAGTCTTTTTAGCACTTAAATTGCTACTTGCTTCTTTTGGTTTAGCTGAGGTTTTGGTACTTTCTACTGTGACCTGTTGTTCTTCCGGAGAAGAATCAGAAGACTCTTGTCCCTGCTCTGAGTAAACAGATCTTGTAACAGTGGTTTCAGCGGTCTGTACATTTGCTATCATTTGACCAGATGAACCACTATCTATTTCTAAGGGCGTTTCGTTCAAATGCTTGTCTGTTTTGGTCTCTGGGCAATCAGATATTTCATCTTTCTTTGACTTGGATGAAGCTGATACCCCCATTTTAGGTATTTTAGATTTTGAGATTTCAACTTTATTCAAGGTTTCAGCGCCTTCATTTTGTAATGAATTAAGGTCACTACTGTTATTATTTGCCTTTTCATCTTCCTCAGTCTTAACCTCTAGTGTTAGATTGAGGCCAACATCAGCTTCTGCAGCTGCCAACCTGTGTACTTCTTGTGGAGCCTCATCTTCTAAAGATTGTTCACCAATTTGAAAAAAGGCAAAACCACCCCCTTCCTCCTCATAGCTTCTTTTAGTCATATCAATTGCCCCACTGCGAGTCATCTCAAAGAGCTTTCCTTCTTGGAAAAGAAAAGGGTTGGGCTCACTGGTCGGCGTGCTCTCTTCTGTAGGTGTTCGACCAGGGGTTGTATCAGGTGTGGCTTGGACAGACTGACGATCTACAACAAGATTCAATATTTTTTGTTCTTCTTCTTGAACCCGAGATACAAAAGCATCATCATCCTCACACACAGAAGTCCATGAGTTAGGATCTGCTTTAGCAGTAACACCTTTTGACTCAGTTCTAGGTGTCTCCACTGCGCTAGTTTGACCATGATCATCACATTTAACTTTGCAAGCTAAATAGCTTGATGGCTCAGTAGATGTGTTTTTTTCTAATCTATTAATGTCTTTAATTTCAACTGATGTTCTTTCACAGTCTTTCTTCTTGTCCACAGTAGTAGCTTTACTGTCATCTGAGACAGATTGAGGTCCCTCTGATTTGGTGGATGTTGTGTTTGAGACTTCTTTGCTCTTGGATCCATCATGCAAACCTGCTGAAAAAGGAGAGGGAGGTTGTATTTTAATAGTGGGTTCAATAAATATAGCAAATTCTGAGTCTTCTGTTGGTCTGTTGAGACCATAGGCACTTTGTGGAAGCTTGTCACTTTTGAGTTCTAACATTTCATGGCTGTCATCCCCTGATTCTTCTGTGGGATACAAATCTTTTCTAGAATTCTTTTTGTTCTTTGCGTCTTGCTCCATTTCCTCAAATGTTTTAATTTTGGCTGCCATTTTAAACATTTCTTCCTCTGGGGTGAACTTTCTCTTAGCTTCTGAGTTGTCGTCTTCTTCTGAGTCCCCGGGGATGACAGCAGGTTTGATTTTGACTGACAATAATGTGTGCTCAGGGGGTTTGGGAGTGATCTCATAACTTACCTCTTCAGAACTGGGGGAATTCGGGGTGATAGGACTCTTACCAGAACTTGTCATCTGAGACGTCTGCTCACAACTGTCATCGTCAGCACTAGGATCACGGTCCTTTAGCAGTCTACAACGTAAGGCATCTTGGAGAGATTCTTTAGATTTGGATGGCTCTGGTAGTTCAGAAATGGCACTAGGTGGATCTAGTGTTTGAGGAAATGGTGGGAGAGTTTTATTTTCTACAGGGCTGCACTCTAAGGAGTCCTGAGGTGGGGACTCCTTGGTGGGACTAGGTTCTATTGAGTCTGGGGATTTATGGGAGGAGGCGTCTTCCATGAGGGGACTACCTTCTAGAGAGTCTTTGTGGCTTATTGCGTAGGAGTCATCGGCTAATGGGCTGAGAACATCTGAGTCTGTCTTCAAAGGCAGCTCTAAACTGTCCTGGCGCTGAGAGGAGGATCTAGGCACTGTATAACCAAATGGAGTTAAGTCTAGTGAATGATCAGGACTCTCGTCATCACTTAGAAATGATTCTACTGTCTCTGATATTCGTTTTGTGAGCTTGTGAGGTCTACTTGGCTTTGATTGGCTCTTCTTAACAGATATAGACTCACTTGTTGTGTGGTCATCTGCAGCCTCGCTTGAAGACACAGGAAGAGTCAGTTCAGCAGAAAACTGGTCAGCAGTGGTCCCTAGACCAGAGTCTCCAGATTTCTCTGTGTCTTTAGATTTGTTTATCTTTGATGTAGATACAGAGCAGGTTGTATGTCCACTTTGGGGAGAAGTACAGATACTCTCAGGACTAGTGCCTGGGGAGGCCAGACCCTCGTGTTTGCAGCTCTCCTCTGAACTGAGGTGAGGGGTCCCGTCTGCAGAACTGGCACTTGTGAGTGATTCAGCAGCACCTTCATGTTTTAGGCTGTCAGAGCTGTCATCAAGGCCACCACTTCCAAATTCTACAGTTTCTACTAGCTCTGAATGGGCACTTTGCTTCTCTTTGTCAGCCGGGAGAGTCTCTTTCTTGTAAGGTTTTGAATCCAAAGACAGTTCTTTTTCTTGAGAGGTATGAGAGGTTGTTGTTTTGGTTGTGGTTTTGGACAGCATGGTTTCAGATTTTGGGGTTTTCTCTAATTTTGATGATGAAGTTACAGTGGTTTTGACTTCAAATAGCCCAGACTTTCTCTTAGAAGGGTCTTGGCCTGTCTGGAATGCTTGCATTAGCTCCTTAACTGACATGGTCTCCTCTAGTTTTTCATCTTCAGCTTTAGGAGATTTTGATGGTCCCAGCTTAGTTTTAGGGCTGTCTTTGGCTTTTGGTGAGGGTTTGCTCACGGGTAGTTGGGAAGCTTTGACTCCAGAAGTCTTTTTGCTTTTTTGTTCCGCCTCGACCTTTTGTTGTAAGGCTTTGACTTTGTCTTTGATTGAGCCAATAGGTGTTTCTTCAACCACAGGAGAGACAGGAGATGCTTGACCAGGGGCTGTAGGTACGCCTAAATGATCTGTGCTTTCCTCTTTTCCCTTTCGTAGTGGCTTTTTGACGTCACCAGACTTATTTATTTCTTGCACCTTAGTTGGTGTACTTTTGCGTAACACAACCTCAGTGAATTGTTCCCGCGAAGCTGCCTCCTTTTTTGCTTTCACTTTGGAGCTGACTGGTGCATCAAGGAGGTATTCCTTAAGATCCCCACTGTCCTTTATGGCTTTAGGCCTTGGAGCTCCCCTGTTACCTCTACTCTCACGTAAGACTGGTTCCTGAACTTCAAGAACTGCCATCTTTTTAGCTTCCGCTATCTCACTGTCAGAGAGAAGAACCCACTCCTCGCTTGTTCGAGTGATTTTGGCTGCCGCTGCCTCAGATGGTTCGCCTTCATAAGTCCCACTCCTAAGAATTTCACTGACTTTCTCAAGGTCCTCCTTGACCCTTTCCAGGTCTTTCTCCATTATGTCTAAGGGCTCTCCAGAAACCTCCTCAGCGCTTTTTTCTAGACCACATGGCTTTAAAGAAGGGGATTTCCCAGTGGAGTCTGCAGTCAAGATGGCAGTCATTTTGATCAAATCTTGTTTCATCTCTGACACGTCGGACAGAAGGTCTGGCTCTCGCATCAGCTCTGATTTCAGCCCTGTCTCTTCATCTTTCATAAGGAAGACGGACAAGTAAGGAGTAAAGAAAATCAAAAATTCAAATGAAAGGACAGACAAAGGAGAAGTGGGTCAGGATAAGATTGGCGCACAAAGGATTCATAGGACAACAGTCACAAGGGTCCTAACATCCAGGCATCAAGGTCTTATGTACATACTGTACTTGTACTGTGTCTGTGGTAAAGCAAAATTAATAAATAAATCAAATCAATGGGAAAGGATGACGCTGGAAATAACTTGCTTTTACACACAGCACAATCACACTGACTCTACTAAAACCGATACCAACAAAATGTATGAAATGAGACAACAAAATCTCAAGATTGCTCAGACAAATGACAAATGACAATTACAAAAAGACTATGCAATGAAAGCCAGTGATGGGAAAAAAAGGTTGTGTCATGAAAAAGGCAAATAAATGTGAAAATAAAACTACAAAGTCAAACTACTCATTAATTATGTTTTTCACACAGTGAGGCAAACAAGCACACATCCATCTGTTAAGCAAGTTATTTCCATGCAAAGCAAAGGCAAGTGGAGATGAAAAGGATAGGGAAATATGAGTGGATTGGTAAGTGTAAATAACAACAAAAGGAAATTAAGATTAGTTGCATTTTTGCTTTACTACTTTAATACTGGAAATTGGCCTCCTATGATAGTTGTTGGAAGATTTTGACTTGATTGATTTATAATGACAGAGGTATGTATGTTTTGTTCGACTCTAGATCTAGTCCACTACTGACAACACAGAATTGAAAGGAATGCATTTGCCTGATTTCTATAGAAAACACAGAGGCCAGTATTCTACCATCACCATAGTAGCAGTTAATGTTTATAGTACATACACAGGTGGGAGTTTTGAACTCTTTCACCAAAATTCCCATCTAATTTTTTGAATAGGAGATAGTAAAGTATTTGGAAAGCAAAGCATAAGGGAAAAAACAACATCAAAAGAACAAAAATGTAATAATTTAAAATAAAAAGTGGAATAGGGAAGGACCAGGTCAATGTACTGTTAATGACAAAAGACAGAACTAGGAAGTGTAAAAGGCTTTGGAGAGATGAATGTGAATATACATTTGACTAATTCTTTTATTATATTCATTATTAATACTACTGTTAGCACTCTTTAAGCAGTTACATGCGTCAAATATGTTAGTATAAAGTTACTGGAATTATAACATAAGATAAAAATTTATAAAACTTACATTTCTCCTGCGTTCTGCCGTTCTGTAAAAAAAAAAGAAATAATTAAGTAACTTTTTTCCAGGTTTTATTGCTAAACATTTAACATTCTTATGTTTGTATCTAATGTCATGGCGACTAGCACTTAATCTTAACATTTGAGATGGGAAGCAGGGGCAGCGTTTACCTCTTCATCTTGGTCAGAGTCAGAATCCTTTTGAAGCAAGAAGCAAAAATGTACAGATAAAATAACAGCAATATTAAGTGATTAAGGAAAGCAGTGATGTCAGGAAGGCATTCCATGGAACAGTAATATACGTAACATTTACAGCCCAGAAAAGTTGAGCCTATTTAAATATTTGTTGTCACCTATTTTTACATTTACATTGTTTATGTTAAATTAACCTAAATATTTTTAAATAGACCATCCAACCAAGTCTAAATTATTAGCTTTGGGTCAACATAAAATTAATTATAATTAATCAGAATCAGAATCAGAAAAGGTTTATTGCCATTGTCATAGAACAAAGTTCACAAACGTAGGAACTTGTTTTGGTGTTAATTAAATAATTAAATGGAATATCATGAATATAAACATGTTTTAATAGGGTAAAAACATGTTTTATGTATTGATTGGATAATAATGATAATACAACTCTTTTGTGAATGTGCATTTAATTATTTGTATTGGCCAATAGTGTTATAAATAATAAACTAATATTGTATTTGTAACTCTCCAGTCTGAATTTTAATTTAGTTGTGATAGAAAGTAAAAGAATTTGAGCAAGACTTGCCTCATGGAATGCCCCCAAATGTGAATGCAGACATTGACTTGAGCCTGTTGTTTGACATAACCTAAACATACTATGCAATGTTCTTTTTATAACTCAAAACCAAGCAAGTCAAGTCTGTAGTAGTGAGGAAAGTGCGAGAAGCATTAAACAATGTTACTGTAATTAGATTAAACAAGAAAGGCGATGCTTGCTTAATTGCAATACAGTACATCAATTACTGCTATACTGGGACAAGAGCACGTACCTTGCAGTACGACGGGAGGGTGATATTAAGGTTACATATGGCGTTTTGGGTGAGCGATCTGTAATTCCTGGGTTCTTTCAAAAAGGACAGGCGTCCGCATGGCTCCTGAGTGTTGTCTCGGATCTGAGAACACAAGATCAAAGTTAGGAAAAAGAAAGGACTCGAACACATGACACATTGAATTTGATAGCAGCAACATACTTTGATAAAAAGAGCTAGTCTGTTCTCCTTAAAGGCAAAAAAGCTGAAAAGATGATGTTGGCCACTTTTGGTGAGGGGGACGAGGTTGCCAAAGCACTCTGCATAGATAGGTTTACCCTCCAGAACCTGAGGAAAAGAGATACGCCATGGTGGTCAACTTCAAATGTAGAGTCATATACTTTGATAACACGATAATCCATTTAAATATCTATAATCTAATGGATGGTATTAGCTATTGATTCACAGCCAGTTATTTGTTTGCGTACCTCTACGTCTCGGCTGCGGGCCACCTCAGTGAAGTTCTCCTGCTGCTCCAGAGTCTTATCAATCTTGTCATCGGTCATGCAGAAGCAGCGCAGACGGGCCTCGATGGGGTCATGGGTCTTGGCAAAAATGACAAACTTGGCCATGTAAGGAACACAAATGATCTCCCGGTACACCTGAGTGGAGAAGTTGACTGATTCTTGTACTTGTCGACAGTCTATGAGCCAGAATCTGAAAGTAAAACATGTAATAGTTAGTGATTTGGCTTGAAAGAACTGAAATGTCCATAATGGTCATGCCCAGTGTTACCTGGCAGAGACATTGGTGGTAAAGGACACACAGTCATTGATAAACGTTAATGGTGTGGTTCCTGTTATATCCTCCCATTGGGCAGGCGTTGTCCCACCTGAAAGCAAAAAACCCAAAAAGTTACTCCTTCATCATCACAAAATCATCACAAAAAAGTGTACCACAGATAAAGAGGAAAACAAATCTGAGCATATAAGTAATGTATTCGCTGCTGAGCACAATTGTCCTCAGTTGTTACTTTGACAGTGTCTTGTGTCTTGTCGGAGGAGGTCTCACTCTGTGACCAAGATTTCAAAATAACAGACACTGTGAGCTGAGTTAAATTGCGGCTCGTCGGTCGTGCGACGGTTTCAAATTTTTAAACAAGATTTTGTCCATGATAAGTAGTCTCACATTACAGACAGACAAAAACGTGCAGTGGATGTATTTGCACTACAGCTCTACACATGAGCCTCTCACACGTCTTTCATGTGATGTGTTCTCACCAGTGATGCTACAGAGCAGCCGCAGCGTGGGCGTGTCTCCTCCAAACCCATTGAGAATGGGGTCCGCGTTGGTCTTGGGGACAGGTATTGTCATGGTGATGGGTTTGTGGAACTTCCTCCTGCGGGGCTCTAGCGTCACGATGGGGCTGAACATGGCCTTGTTTCCCAGGATCCTCCTCACTACATCCAGAGGCACCGGTTGGGACTAACAAACACAAACACAAAGCACAATTTACACATCAAATAATAATATAAGCACTCTACAAATGTTCTGAAAAGCATGTAATTCTTGAATCAGTTTAGCGTGTCATATTTTGATCTTCTCTCAAATGTTAATGCAAACAGAATTTTCTTGGGAAAAGTCTTGTTTATAAAATGTGCTCTATAAATAAATTGAATGGATGAGAGATTATTGGTTTTATAAGATAAAGCGCAAATCAAATCGCATTAGCAAAATGTTCAGAAAAATATATGTATATTTGCAGATACTCATACTCAATGCTCAAAATATTTTATATTGAAAGCAAACATCGATTTATCTTTTCTTGGTTACCTGCAGTCCGACTCTGATCCTCTTGGTCAGGGCTCCTTCAGGAAACACAGCCTGCACCTGAGGGACCACAGTGCTGCTCAGGATGCCCCCTTCTGGACCGATCAGGTTACTGTCCTGTTTAATCCTTGACACCACAGCAAAATACTGCGGGAAGTCTCTGGTGATGATGCGACAGATGCGTTTCCTTTCCAGCTCCTCCGGTGGGTCCAGATCTATATCAAAACAACAGGTTTAAAACTAGTAAATTACAAAGAGTTACACAAAGTACAAAGTCTTTTCGGTCAGGAGATTTATTTTTGTTTCGGTATTGAATTAAAAGTGGTAGGATTATTAAAACAAAGGACTTCAGGCCCCTAAATCAATAGGGCAATGTATGTTTCTGATAAGGTAAGGGACTTTTTTGTTATTTCTTTCAAAAGCAGTGAGTCTCTTTTGCATAAACTTAAGCCGCATTTCGACTGGTTTACTTTGGAGTGGATTGGAACAGTCCGAAAGTGTCTCCACACTCTTAAGTGAACCGTACCAGTCTATTTAAGAGATGTGTGTCGCGAGAGGTCTAGCTTCCAAAGCGGTCTGGATCACTTTTGTAACGCTTTAGCGCAAGATGATTGGATAAGAGAGAACTCAGACATGGGTAAAAACGAAACATATAAAGCTTGTGATAAACCGCCAGTGTAGGCCGCATATCTGCTCGGGTCTATCCTCTTTTCTATTAAAAAGTTTATTTTATTTTTTTATTGCCTAATAAAGATTGACAAAATTAGTTGCAATGTTTTTATGTTCAATTAAAACTGAAAATAAACAATAAGTAACAGCAGATAATCTTTGGTTATTACAAAGGTTATTAGGGATATGGGTGCTTCTTCCCACATTTGATTTATTTATTATGACCTACAGCTGTATGGATATTTTAAATGAATATTATATGACATATTCTTGTATCTTGAGTTACCATTAATATGTATAATACAGCCTAATGCGCTCTCATGCACATATGTTTATTCATGCAATATCGCGTGCGACTGGGACCCTATCCCAGTGACTTTGGGCTTTAGGTGGGGCACACTTCACTTATTAATGACATTTTAAGTGTCCAAACGTGTGACTGCAGTCAATTAATTGGAGAGATGCACTATCCTTTTGTAATATTAATAAAATATGATTTTAAGGATTAACTATGAAAAAAAAAGAAACAAATGCATTTTCTTACTCATTCTAAGTACACCATCTAGTGGTGAAATAAGTGAACTGTATTCACTACCAGCCATATTCAGAAGTGTCTCGCAGTTATTTGTTTCTTTTTAATATTCTCAGTTATAATTGACATAAAACAGTAATTCACTATTAAGTAATTCAAAATTAAAAATAGTTATAAATTAGAAGTTGTTTCTTGTTTACTATAGCTGTAGCCACGTCTCACAGCGACACAATGAGTGAATTACTAAACATCTTTTTGTGAATTGCTGCGATCAGAAATGTTTGGGTGACATCAGCTGCTCATGTAGCAGAAGAGGCCCTTGAGCAAGTTTATACAGGCCCCTGCCCTCCATCTGAAGTTTTGACCCCGAATTGAGGAGTGTCCCGTGTGTTGTGGTGTATCTGACCTTCATCCATGCCGTTGAGGACCTGGTTGAGCTCCTCTAGGGTGTGTTCACATTGGTGCTCCTTCCAGTTCTCTCCTGTCTCACTCCTCAGAATGACCAGCTCTCTCTCTTTGCCTCTGAGAGCGGCAAAGTGAGGGATCTCCACAATCACAGGACTAAAGAACACAGGGAAGGAAAGTGATGTTTTGTGATGTTGGGGAAAAAAAGTTCTCGCTTTTATATTATATATTATTTTTTATGTAAGTACACCATTAACAACTTTAACTTGAGACCTTCAACGTGGTGTCATGACATCAGCATGGCATATTTGTGTTGGTAAATAAGTGACATTACAGTCTCAAGATTTGAGATAATCTGAAATGTATCAGGCTGTGCTTGCTAATCTGTGCTTGACAGTATGGACAGTACCTCCAGACACATAAATGCCTGATGCTGTCATTTTTATGGCCTGAACTACTCCAGGTGAGCCACTAGAGGTCTCTGGTGTGTATCAAGTATTAATAATGCTTTTATAGTTGAACTGAAACAGTATTTTTAGAAAATCCACCAAAATGACCACTTACCTGATATAATGTGCTAGCTACAGAAATGTATTTGTACGAGAGCATGCTATGGACAGACAACTCATGATTAAGTATTCATAATATATTTCCATGTGTTACTTACAGTAAATGAGTTGAGCTGAAATGACTGATACTCATGGTTCTTGAATGAGCACTTTGCTTTTTGTTTACATATTTGACCTTTTCTGATATTGCTCTCAACTATTACAAGCAAACATGGAAATATATGATCAATATTTTATACAACATTGACCCTATAATCTTCTAGGCTGTTTACAAAGAGCACAAAAATGTCAACACAAAGCCAAAAGCAAAGCAAAGACAAGTATGTACGACAGCAGACTTGGACTATGAGCGGTCTTCAGTCATGACAGTGGGACACAGAACTATGAAGAGGAACAGACAGCACCAACACAGAGGAAGACAGGGACAGCATCCATGGATGGTTTCATATGCAGAGGCCTACCCCAGGAATTTGGAGCCCGGCGGACCGAGCTGCAGGATTCGGCTAACCAGGCTCTCTCCCTCGTTTAGAGGAGGAGGCGCACTGGGGAGGTGCAGTTTACTGAGTGAGCAGAACGTCCACGCACACGCAGCAGAGAGGAGAGAGAGCACACAACAACTTTGGACTGGGCTCAGCAGACACTCGACTCCAGGGACTACAACCACATCTGCCACAGTTAGTGTGGTTTATCTTTGCCTTTTACTCGTAACAATGGACAATAAACACTTTTCTATTAACATTATATTATTTTTTTGTGATATAAGAAAGATATTAAAATTATTGTTCCAATGAATTACAAAAATCGTGTGACCATCCCGCCCATACAAAACTGAGCCAAAGCCACACTCTCAAGGGGACATATTATTCAAAATAATATTTTACAAGTAATGATGCTAAACAGTGTTCCGTCAAATTTCTATTTTGATTGATTCATGCACATAAAAAGGAAGTCGATGGCCCCGTTTCTGTTACAAAGCCCTTTTTGATTTTATATGTTATATTATATTTGTTTTATCATCGCTGTATGTTGCACCGAATCACCAAAGCAAGTTCCTATGTTTGGGAATTTTGTTCATTGGCAATGGCAATAAACCTGTTCTGATTCTGATTCTAAATCAATATTGCGGTTTACAATGAACAATATTTAAAATTATGATCTACTTAATTTGTAGATTAATACCAAAAAAACTAAAACAAAAAATGCATAATATATCTCCATTAAAGGTCTTTTCTTCCCATACAGGATGCATTTTGACAGTACATAATTTTGTACGTAAATCCTCGTTTCAAATAATTGTCATTCCAGTTATGATCGTGAATATGATTTTTTTTTCATAATCGAGCAGCCCTAATTTAAGGAGTATTCTGAGCTGGTGAGGCTGGATCTGGACAGCTTGTGTTTTATGCATATGGGTTCTGTACAAACATATCAAACGACTCATGGAGCATTTGAGCTGTTAATAAGAAAAGCGTAAGTAAAAAGTGAAACTGGATTAGACAGCAGCTGTTAAAGGAAAGGCCATGCTGTGAAGACCTGTAGAGCTGGGAGCACAGAGCACTTTAGTAAGGCAAGGGCTCAACAAAACAAAAGCATCTTAAGCACTGTATTAGAGGACATGTTTTGTACAATTTGTCATTACTTCAGAAGTTGTGCATACATATCTAATCAACCAATCACGTGGTCTCGCTTTAAGATCCCATATTCGGATCTGTTGCGTGACCATTGTTTATTTGAACCCTAATCTGCTATAAACAAGGAAACGGGGGAATAGCGGTGACTCTAAAAATGAAGTCCATGTGACAGATTGGATTACTAATTCCACTAAAACATAATAAACACAATTATATTCAAGATTTGTTTTTTTGTGAGGTTTATAATTGTACTTCCTGGTTGGCCAAGGGCTGCAAATTTGACATACGCCGAGGTACTTCTATGACTGTTACCTAGCAACCGTATTATTGACAGGAGCTAAATCTCATCTACATTACATAACAGTTATGATTAGTTAAAATATATGACTGTTATTTGTTAAATTAATGTTGAAAGAAAAAAATGTTACCTAAATTGTTCCTGCATTTTGACCAGAAGTTTCTGTGTGATTCTGTTCTAGAACTACTTCCTGTACGTTTGGACTATTCTTTAAACTTTTCTTCAAAAACTGCCTCTTGACTGATGTAAAACTATGATAAATATTTACCACAGAAACTATCCCACAAGTAATAATTAGAAAAACATGAAACGCTGTCATTTATACTTTAACCGCAACATTGCAAAAATAAAAAAACACAGAACTCGCTGTGTCGCCTTTTAAAGTTGTTTGTCTTCCACATTGAGATAGTGGAAAGTGATTTGTTGATTAGATATTTGCATTTAGAAATAAAAGAAAACTTGTCTTAGCCATCTTACCTTTTCTTTTTATATAATATTGGGTTAACGGAACACAGTATTCACAGAGTACCTGTTATCTTACCCGAGAAACTGAGCTCCAGACGGCCCCACCTCGATGATCCTGCTGCCCAGCCCATCGCCCTCCACCATGGGGGGCATGGAGGCCAGGCGATGCCTCTTGACCAGGCGACAGGTGATCCGAGTGGGCGCGCTGCACTTCTTCGGAGGGACGATGATGCGGAGGCCGTTGTGCCGACAGCCGCGCATGGCTCCTCCCCGAGCGTCCACCATGAAGCTCACCAAGAAACTGAACAAGAGGAAACAACGAATAAGTTCGAAGCTAAACAACTAAATAAATAACTCTTATGCAGTATTATGAGTTTGGAGAATGTTCACTGTCACGTTTCACCACTTGAATGAACAAAAAACTATTCAGCCAGTACATTTGGTCAACATGAAACAACACAATGACTCACTTTGATAAGGATTTCATAGTGAATGCCATGCTGTGTCACACCACATGCAAACACATGTGAAGATGAACCACAAAGACACTGTGGGTGTATCATGTACATTGTGAAGGATCAACATTCCACAGATGGAGACAAACCTGACCTGACCTAAACCCCTCCAGTGATTTAGCAAATGATGGAAAAACCTGATGTAACAATAACCGAAACAGTGTGATACTGTATTGTGAAAAGTCTCACTATCATATCATGTGTTAGAGTTTCACAATATACTGAATTATAACCTTTTTTGATTGAATGCATTGTTTGGTTGCAGCTAAAAAGCAGGGGGAACTAGGGGGGATCCATTTTCCTGAGAAGCGTTGTGATTAGATTTGCAACTTATGTTTTAAAGGAGGAAGATTTTACTTTATTATACGTTTTTGTAAGTCCCTGTGATGGTTAAACCCTGTGATGTATTTTCAGGGCGTTTGAAGTGTGTGACGTCGCCCCCTGCTGTCTCTGGGAGGAAAACCAGCCTTTGATCGACCTGAGGATTATTCTCCTGAGAAAACCTGGCTCTTTTTTTTTTCATATTTGGCAACGTGAAATGTTTTTGTGTGTGATTATACTGTCTTTTTTCGAAGAATGAAAATAAAACGTCTGTTCCGTGACAATGTATTTTCACAAGGGAGCTGCAGGGGGAGCTCTATCGTCAAAGTTAGTTCTACTTTAATAGAGGATTCTGTTAAAATTTCACATTTTAAACCCATATAATGACAAACTAATAAAAAGTCTTTGTACAGATCTAAACTACAGATTTTTTTGCTCTGTGGGAGATACACAGACCATGATCCTTTGCTCCATTTCAGTGTGGAAAACATGAAGACATCTGTTTTTAGTACTTTATAGTTTAAGCTTTTGGAATATGACAGTAATGATTTGCACTAAAGGCTTGTCGAGGCATTTCAAAAAAGATAAAAGTAGCATTTTCACAGTTTTGTCAGTCTCTTCACAAATAATTGTAATAAATATCATACGGTGAAATGAACTACACTGAAGTGCCTCACACAGGGGCAGAATGTGTATTAGTGTTTGTGTTTGTTCTTGCGTCCAACATTGTCCTGTCAATATTAGAAAAGGGGTGTGACATTATTTTGTAGACAGACGTGATAGACATACTGTAACACACACGTACACCTCCCCCAGAGGAGAGCACACTGCGACAGGAGGGTGGGGGTGCGGTGGTCAGAGGGGGGAGGAGAAGGAGGGAGGGAGGGAGGAAGGGGGTGAGCAGGGGTCAGTGTACACCAGGATGCAGAAGGTCACCTGCTGTGGTCTCCATGATGGCACGGAGAAGAACGACTACAACCAGAACAAGAAGAAGAAATCCAGAGAGAAAAGAGGCTCACTTAGTCACAGTAGATTGTCCAGACTCATTTTAGTGCACTGCTAATATCAAACTATATCAGATATAAACTATTCTTTTGTTCCCTAACCAAAGAAAAATATTCAAAAAGCAATGGAATTATAACTACACCAGTTCGTTCTTAAAGGCTTCAAATCGATGTTGCATGTACTTGCTGACAATACTAACATTTCCAACTCGATTTCAATTCTATGGAATATGCTTGATTCTCGATAGCACACAGAGCACATGCAGTCGTTGAGATTTGACAAATATTTTCTCTTTACACAGATATTTCTGTTCCATGCAGGTTGATAATATGTGACATTCGACTTACCCAGAGTGGATGGGGCTAGAGGACAAGGCCACATTGTCCAGGTTCTCTGTGCCCCAGCTCAGCCGGTAGTTCTCTCTGTCATTCTCTCTGGCCAGGGAGGAAATCTAAACAAAACACAAAGATGAACAAAATTACACACATAAATAACACAAATGAGTTAAAGTGACAGGGTTTGATGATTTTCAAATTCTGACATTATTTGGTGGGATAATACCTGTTGTAAATACAAATTATAGCTTTTGACCAGGTTGTGAAGAAAAAGTACCTAAAAATAACCTAAAACCTATTGAAGAAACTGAATTGCTGCCAAAAGTTTGGCACAA
This sequence comes from Chaenogobius annularis, assembly GCA_015082035.1. Taxonomy (NCBI): domain Eukaryota; kingdom Metazoa; phylum Chordata; class Actinopteri; order Gobiiformes; family Gobiidae; genus Chaenogobius; species Chaenogobius annularis. The sequence goes on from BJKM01000231.1 coordinate 571,499, forward strand.
TTTATAACAAATCCTTTAAGCATTCATTCAACCAAAAATAATATTTGTATGAACATAAGTGAAGTTTTAGTGTACAAACTGATTGCTAAGGTATCAGGTACGAATTCCCTCTGTGTAATAGTGAGCCCAAGACAAAAGTCAGCTACGGTAGACAATAAAGGTAAAGTAAAAAAAAGGTTTGGTGGGCAGGTGTAAGGAGCTGAAAGTGAAATCCAGTCTGACTCGTCACAATTACTAAATGAAATGCACTCGTTGAACTTTCCAGGGCTGTTAAAGATGGAATTTCTGATGTTGGCCTTACGGGTGTTGCCTCAGTCGGGTTGATGGAATGAAAACTCCAAGTCAATTTTGATGAGTTTTGGGAAAATATTCCACAGCACAGAATGACAGGCGCCCTCTCCATCTTAGGTATTCACTAAGACGCTATAATCATCCGAGCACAAGCTGAAAGCATTGAGTCTAAGCTAACCATTACTATTAGATGATCACTTATAGCACCTTGTGTGTCTTAGATGCTCTTATTGCATTGTGTGCGTAGAACAAGATTATGCACATCTACACTTGGAATATTTATATTACAGTTCAGTCTAAATGCCCATTTGGGAGCCATTTGTCTGTCCAGCGGTGTGCGTTTGACACTATAAACTCTGCAGACACTGGACAGATCAATACCAAGATCATCTGATGTTAACATGGCTTCAATCAGCTGCTGAGAAGAACTCAATTGTGTCTTTCTCTGGTTACAAGTGTATTAGTGAATTTAACATCGGTTGACAAGCTTAAATGAAATGATATAATGACTATGAATAACATTGTCCACACACAATTTGCTGTATAACTCTCCTCTGGTTCAGGGTTTGGGTTTCTGGAGGCTCCTGGACATTGGAGGTGAGACTCTCTTTCCTGTCTTCATCCTGCCTCTTTCCTGTCTCTGTTCCTCCAGTCTTTTCATCACAATGTTTTCTGTGGGAATTGGATCTTGCACAAACTTAAGCTTTTCTTCATCTTTCTGTACAATATCAGCTTGTGCCTTATTTAGTATTGGCACCACCATCCCTATGTCTAGGATTGAAAAGTCTAGATCCACCCTTCTTTTTGTGACCAGGAGAATATGTTGCTTGTCTGTTGTTTCTAACATAAGTGGGCTGGTGTGCCTTCATACTCCGTGTGTCCACTGGGGGCATGTTTTTATGGGGTGCTGTCGCCTTTACCTGTCGAGTATTGCAACTGGAACTCACCTCTTTTTGCTCAGGTTTTGCTATTGGAGTCTGGGTTACTGGTGACTCATTTCGTCCTTCATTGTGCTCAGGTTTACTGGGGGGAAGTCTTCAGGTTTATAACAGAAACCCACTATGCTCCTTTTTTGGTCACACTGAAGGACCCAAACATGAGCAGAGGTACTGGAAATCTGTGACTTCATTAAGTCACGAGAATAAGAATTCCCTGCATTTGTTCTGGTAATTTTAGTTGGTCTTAACCTGGGAAAGAGCCAGAACCAAAATTCAGAAAATCAGTTCTGGCGTCATTCACACATCGGAATTCCCTGCATGAGTCGTGGTCATTTTACTTGGCACATGTGTGAATGGCTTCATTCACACATGTGCCTGCTCTGGCAAAATGCCAGGTAAATTCCAGCAAAGCTGCATGTGTGAATGAGGCTTTATTAATATCGAATCTTAATATCTCATGTATTTGGCCCCTTGTATCGTGATCCTATCATGACCAAAGTGTATGGTCCCAGTCCTAAAACATGTAAACTCTTTCTGTAGTTGGAATGGTTGTAATAAGACCACAAAACGAGATGGGCCAGAACATATTTACACTGTGTGGAGTTTTCAATCAATCTCAGTTCCAGTGCCAAGTTTGAAGTGGGAACACCCAAAAGAACAAAAAGTCAATACAAAGAGCCACATGTCTTTTAAAATGTCACTTTATAATTATGTACTGGACTGACCATCAAATACAGACCATCCCAACGTGGTCTAATTCATTTGTTCAGTGCACAATCCCATGTTCAGTTTGAAAAAGTGTCTCTTGAGCCACACATCTGCTCTTTAGCCTGTACCAGAACTTACTTAATACCTGGACTGAAAATGAACTTCGCTCTACACTTGCATGAGAGGACCGGACAGTGCACCGTTGCTACAACAAACTCAACCAACACAACAACCAGGACCTCAGGCAGTAAACACCCCCGCTGAGGACACTCCAAGGTGCTTCACTCAGATCTCTGTCATTCCTTCAGCTTTTATCTTTGCCCAACAAGTTTCAGACAACTCTGCCATTGATGCGTTTGACTGAGACGTTCCTGGACTCTGGAGGCCTCAGCGTCCTCGGCCTGTGAAGACTAAAGAGCGTTTTGTCCGAACCCAGAGTGTGAGAGCGGCGTGAGCAGTCCAGAGCAGGTCCATCTGTCACGTCGTTAGGCCAAACAGAGGGGGACAATGGCGCCACACATCAGCTAAACAGACCAGTGAACTTTGACCGCTGAATGGGTGCCACTGCTGTTCCTCTCTGGAGCCGTAGGAACCAAAATGACTTAAAGCACCGGTACGTAAAACAGATTAGATACACGTTTCACAAAAAACTAAGTGAATATGATTATACTTAAGATTTGACAAAAACTGAACCTTTTCCACCAGTTTGACAGTTTTGGTGACGTTTGTAATGTTACTTCCTGGTTTGACATGAGCAGCAGATGTGACACATACAGTAGGTAGAGGTAATTCCACAACTGTTTATGATAACGTTCTATCCCACCAAACTAAGTCCTCATTTGTGCGGTCATAGGTACAGTGTAAATGTACCTGTTGATTGTTGAGCAGCTCCTCCATCAGACCCTCGTGTTTGGGGGAGTAGTAGCTGTGGTGGGTCGGGGTGAAGGACCTGTCCGAACTGGAGATCACAATTCCGGTCAGTACTGCTAAATAATGCTCACGACTTAAGAAACATACTAAATGATGGCAGAATTAGATACTAACTACTGATTTAGTAAACGCTAAACTATTCTCTAAATAATTTTGTTGAACTGCTTTGAACATTTGAGTATGTTCAAGAAATATTAGAGCTAAAATGACTAAGGCCAGAGTTAGCATCGCATACCTTTGAACTCGACTACACAGAAGATACAGATGACAGAGAAGACCAACGATGAAGAATGAGCAGGACAGGTCGCACAACACACAAACAAGAGGTTAGTTTTGTGAGTGACCAACAGATGTGTTTTGTGAATACATGCACTCACAAATAATAAAAGAAAGGACTACTAACAAACAAATCATATAAGAAACCTGCTGCAGTATCTCTGTTATTTTCAAACCTCGACAAACATGTTCAGAAATGATGTTGTAATTCATTTACTGGTTCAGCAGTTTTATTTGTGTTTGAAAAGAACACTTTTAAGCAAATCTGTTTTTACAATTCAAATACTTATTTAGAAACTATTAATAAAGATTAACAGAACAAAAACAAAAAAATACCAAGAAATTAACATAAAAATACTTTTACATACATTTACTTTGAATTCAATCTTGATCTAATATCATCGTTTTTATTCTATTATTTTATGTTGATCAAAACAACTCAGATGTAATCTACTTAAAATGTATATAATAATAATAATAATAATAATAATAATAATAATAATAATAATAATGATAATAATAATAATAATAATAAGTATTTACAAAAACATAATGTAATGATTTAAAGTCAACATTTCATCCCAGTAGTAGTAACAAACCAATGCCCGTTACCTGTCAGTGCGGCCTCCCTCCAGGCTGAAGCGCAGGTAGTTCATCCCGTCCAGATACTGTCCCGGGAGAGAGTCGTCTCCCAGCTCCCTGAGGTCCTCCGCTCTCAGGTACTCGCCTCCATCACCTGTCATCGTGTCGTCTCCTACAGGACAAATACAAAAGCAGAATTAATGCAAATGTACACTGCCGTTCCAGAAAAAAAAAGCGCATTTAGCTTTGATTACAGCACACATTCGCTGTGATATAAGGTGCAATAAGCTTCTGTCATAGTAAAACATTTATTTCCATCCAGTGAGTCATTATTTTTCACCAGTTGATCTTGTATTGATGATGAGAGTGACCACTGCACAAAGCCTTCTTCTTCTTGAATCCAAGTGGCCACTTTTTTTTTTGGACACACAGTTTATTCATATAGATTTGAGTAAAACGTCAATTCAGTTCTATTCAGTTATGTGTCCTCTAAACCTGCATTCACAATCACAAAGACACTTCATTAACTAAACCCAGAGCTTAATCTGGACCAGGACTAAACTGGCAGACTAGAGCGGGACCAAAACCAGGACCAAGCCACTGTTCAAACATCAGCACACTCAATCAGAAGATGACAGCAAAGATCAACATTTGATTATAATGGTGGTGATTTCAACAGTAAAGAACTGCTTTATGCTCTGTTACGTTTTGTATTGAAGTATTAACATCATCTTTATCGTCTCGCAGACAAAAATGACAAATGTACGTCCAGTGACTATTATAGACGGATGAAGCCAACCAAACAAAAACCACTTGTTATTCCATGTTGTTATTAGATTAGTGATACAGACAGTACACACTACATGCTCAACAAAACTCACTGTAATTGCCTACACTTAATAGAGCACTCAAACAGGCAAAACAACACTACAATAAAGGATTATTTGCATCTCTTTACCTTGTTGAATATCTGATTAATGCATTTTTACACAAATATTAGATCATTTCAGGTATGCAAAACACATGCCCTGTACCTTCTAGAGTTTCCAGGTCTGAGGTGACATCATCATCAATGGACCTCAGTGCTGTGTGTGAACAATATGATGTCATATCCTAGTTTGAGACTGAACCGAATTTGCGTCAAAGATTGAATCGTTGGTAACTTACTACGGCAACACATACAGAGACAAACGGCATCTAATATAGTTTACTCTTTAAACATGTATGTTCCCTTTTTTGTTAAAAATGAGCCCGGCGTTCACAAAAACACAGCATTTCACTGCTGATAAACCTGAGCAAACAGACCAGTGCAGAGACACATCGAAGGCAACTGACTTTAGTGTAGTCTTTATTTGAAATGAAATGTTATGAAACTTTCTCTGCGTATTCATTGAACTTAAATTAAACGAATGACAAACTGACACTACAACTGACACATAACATATCGAACTATTTCTGTAGAGTAAAAGTAGTAGTCAGGCTAACAAACTGGTATGATTGATCCAACGTTGAGTTTCCAGTATTGTCACCAAAATATCATCATTCTGAACGTATTACTTACTTCTGATATGTTTATCCATAAAAGCTGTCCAGTAAATATGTGGAAAACCCTTACCCTCTTCATCTGACACATCCAAGACTTCAGTCATGGTCTCTGGGACATTGAGTTTGTGCTTCTCCGTCACTGTCTGCAAAGGTAAAGGACACACATTTTATCATAGCTAAACTTGTAATCATGTTATAATCAGTATTGCTGTGTGTTTTTAAGTGCCATACCGTTGTGGTTGTGATGATCTCTTCTGTGATTACTCTGAGTGTGTCCACTACGGAGATGTAGCCCAGCCTCCGGGCGATCCCCAAAGCGGTGTTACCGTTCTGGAAAACAACCAAAAAGTGTGAATGAATGACCAAAGAAGTGCATTTAGCATGTGTTCCTTCATCGCGTACCACAGTGATGGCATTGGGCTTGGCTCCATGCTGCAGCAGGACATTGATGATATGTGTATTTCCCTGCTGAGCGGCTTGATGAAGTGGAGTGTATCCATTCTGAGAGTCATAGTAATGAACATTCATGAAAAGAGGATCATTTGTACTTTATTAGTTAAGAAAAACAAGTTTCATTGTGCAGATTAGTTTGTGTAAAAATAAGGAGGTCAAAGTTCAATCAATGTAGGTTGATATGAAACTTCAGGTTATAAAATATCTCATCATGTTCATTAACTGTACCTTTGTTTTGGCATTCACATTGGCTCCTTTCTGTAACAGGAAGTTCACCATCTTGCCGTTACCATAGTGACATGCTACAATAAGTGGCGTGTAGCCCAACTGCAAAACAACACAGTTTTATTATACATCGCATTTACATATTCGCATCTAAAGCACAAGTGGGCAATATATCAGAATGTATTGTTTAGAGTACAAAATGCAGCAAAAAGTGCAAAAAAAATGAGGTGATATTTCTGCACTTGTGAGATTCATTTTACTACCAAAATTGAGATATACATTGTTGTCAATGCCTCCCACCCCTAATTAATCAAAAGCATATAATCATCACTGCATTATTGTTATACTTTGGTCTGATGGTCGAGTGAAGCTCCATGTCGAGCGAGGATCTCAGCGACGGACACTTTGTCCTCCTGAGCCGCGAGGTGGAGCGCAGTCAGGCCACTCTGCAACAAACCACACACATTTATCAACAAAACACACTACATACCGGGATATATACAAATATGATTTCATTTTTCACAGGTTTCTTTGTGGCAGATCTGCGCTGTACCTTGGTGGGAGTGTTGACCTGCGCCCCCTTGCTCAGCAGCAGAGCGGCCATCTCGGCGTGACCCTCCTGAGAGGCCAGGTGCAGCGGGGTCACGCCCTGTTTGGTCAGGATGCTGGTCTCCGCTCCGTATTCCAGCAGCACCGTGGCAATGTCCATCTGGTTCTTCTTGGCCGCGATGTGCAGAGGGGTGTAGCCATTCTGGAGAAGCAACAAACAAGCCATTTGAAGATTTGATCATTTATGTTTATTTCAACCAATAGTAGATACATTTACGGTATAATAAACTTCCATACAAGAATCAACTTTAATGAGCTTTTAACCCTTTTCAACATGGTTTCCTCATCATTAGTTTACTCAAAGTTGTATTGTTGCATGTTTGAGTAATCCTGTATGGTATTGCATTACGATTGCTGATTTAGTTCAATACTGGAATTTACAATGAACAAAATGTAAAATGAGGCTCTACTTATGTTATAATTCAAGACTAAGTACCTGAAAACAGCATAATATGTCTCCTTTAACAAATGAAAACTAGATGATTGTAATTTAACATCCATCCGGACAAGACCAGGCATATACTGTTTACAGAAAAGGTTTTACACAATGGACTCTTGTTTCTGTCAGCCTGAAGTGATTCTCTCACCTTGGCCATGGTGTGGGGTGATGCATTCTTATCCAACAGCAGGAGCGCCACCTTCTGGTTATCATAATGAGCTGCAACATGGAGCGGGGTGAGTCCGTTCTGAAGGGGGGGGGGAGAAGCAGGTTGACCAGCGGTAAGTGCTGAGGTTATGTTAGGGGCAATTACAATAATAATTCATTCTTATCAATCTGCCCAGTAACTGTACCACACAATATTATGAAGAATACAATCACGTAAAAAGAATTGTGAACACTGGTGAATCATTTGTTTGGTTAACCCAATATTTATTCATAAGGATGTATTCTTACCTTAACTACCGTGGTAATCTAAGAACATCTACAATAGTATATGATGCAATTGTCTATAAAGTTTACTAAAGTTAATACTGCCTGCCCGGTAAACATAGCGGCTTCTGGTGTTTTTGAAGCTTACCTTTCCAGCAGAGTCAGGTGGAGCACGGCGCTGCAGCAGAAGTTTGGCCACATCCAGGCTTCCATACTTAGCTGCCACATGAAGGGGAGTGAAGCCTTTCTGCAGGTATAAACAGTGCAGAAAAGATGAATGAAATATGCATTATTCATAGGTTTAACATCAGTGAAGTTGCGTGCACAGCTTTACACATTTGCACAAAGTCTGATGCTCCTAGTCTAAACATAACCAGCAGAGGGCAGGCTTTAGATGTGTTTGTTCATCCTAATCGGGGAGTGACCAGTGTTGACACCCAGATGATGGACTCCTCCTTGTTTTGAGCCTGGGTTATATCAGATGCGTTTAGGGGGAGGAGCCTGCTACATCACACAAACAGAAATAGAAAATAAATGTGTACAATGAAATGATGCTGATGTTGGTCTTGTGGTTCTGAGGTGGTTTCCATAGTAACACCAGTGGACCCTGACACAGTTCATCATGGTGCTGCTCTGTGTAATCTCTGTGTGCTGGAGAAGAGTCAATCATGTGGAAATGTAGTTTGAATTGGTTATTTTAATGTGATGAGAGGGAGGCAGAGGGAAACAATTACCTAAACTACGTCAGCATGCTATTTTGATAAACTCACTTTTTATGTTGAATCTTTTAAGGGTGGGGTGCAGTTACAAAATAATTTTAGTTTTGAATGGTCATTTTAAAGATGCCATTTCAACTCCAACAGTCATAAAAACTTAAATCTAGGTCACAGAAAGGATTAATGAATTAAACTGCATTGTTTTGCTTATAAATTAATCTCCATATTGCATTGTTGGAATGTATTGGTTGAATGAGCGCATTTATGTTTTTGCCCCTGATTATTCTTATGAAACAGTTAGGTGAGTAAACATGTTCTCCATGTACAAACACACTCAACAGCAGAGCTATTAATGGTGTCCTGGAGTGAACCAGGCTCACGGATGAGAAGAAATCACTCAAATAACTGGTGTTTAAGCCTCATGCACATTTCAGACACAGCAGCAGCTGTACAGCCTCATCTATTATTTAAACAACTGGGTCAAGCAAGCACATTCACAGACCTTTTACTGTTTAACTCAGACTAATATTTTCCTTGTGTTTGTGATTAACAATGTTGTGACTCAAATGAAAATGTTCCTGACTGTATTTATCCACTGTAATATGAGCTATGGTGGTTAGGGTTAGTGTATATCAATACTTTGATAGTGCCAGTATTGAAAAAGTACATTCACAAAAGTTATATTCGTGACAAGGTTCATTACAGCACTAAATGCTGTGGTCATGCCATCTGAAACATGTGGGTTATACTCCATGTACAGTACCTTAGTGGCCAGTGAGTGTGAAGCCCCCGCCTCCAGCAGCACCGAGGCGGTCTCCACCTGACCCTCGCGGGCGGAGATGTGCAGGGGCGTGTAGCCGTTGGTGGTGGCGGCGTCAGGGTGGGCCATGTGCTGGAGCAGCAGCTGAACTATCTCTGTTTTACCCAGTCGTGATGCGATATGTAAAGGAGTCTGGTCCTCCTGTGCACAAAGCAATAACATCAACATTTGATCTCATTGAAAATATTTGAAGGTAAAGTAAAAGTGTGTACAAACCCGTGCACGAGCATCCACCATGGCACCATTCCTCAGCAGACATCGGACCACCTCGACTTGGCCTGCTCTTGCTGCCATATGCAGTGCAGTCTCTCCTCGCTAGACGCATACGTACACAATGGATGATATAATATTTCCACACAGCTCTTTAAATGTTTTTAATTTTGCACTCACAATGTTGCTGACATCCGGGGAGGCTCCGTTCTGCAGCAACAGCAGTACGATGTTGAGGTGGCCCATGAAAGCTGCCACGTGGATCGGGGTGAGACCAGACTGTAGAAAATAATATGCAAATGTTACAACATGCTTTATAATACACATCTATAACAAGTCAAGCATTTTTGTTATTGTAGTAAATGCATGGAAAAAAACGGTCCCAAAATTGTTTGTATTGCAAGTTACGACAATACTGTGTACCAGTACTTCCAAAGTGGCAAGCCAAATCTGCTTTGATTGAAGAATTAATTGCAATAAAAATCATAATTATCTGTACTTGAATCAGAGTATCGGGTACATTATGGTAATTCACACTTGCACAGACACCACATTTAAATTAGGACTATGATTAAACCCGGAACAAATCATGTCCAGGCCAGGGCTGAACCAGGAATAAAACAGGGCCAAATCAAGTCAACATCAGAATTAAACTGGGCTCAAACCGGTAGTGTAAACGCACCCTAAAGGACGGATAACAGTCTCAAAATGATTTCACTTTTATTTCACAGAGCTGCTTTATAGTTACTTAATGCATACTAGCATATTGCACATTTGTTATTTGTGTCTGAATGAAAAAAAGTCCAGTCTGGTTGATGCTGATATCAGGTATCGACAGATAGTTTCTTCAGAATGGTATTGGAACTGAATCAAATGTATTAGTTCATCTCTATTAAATGTACTTTGTGTGTTGTTTACCTCTGTGATGGCTTGGATAGAGGCTCCATACTTGACCAGCAGCTCCATCACCTTCACTCTGTTCTTCTTACAGGCGATGTGCAGTGGAGTGAAGCCATTCTGGAAACGCAATAAAACATAAGGATCACTATTCATGAATACAGACGCATATCGTCGCTCGTGAGTGTCCCACCAGGGCGCGTGCGTTGGGGTTGGCTCGCTTGTCCAGCAGCAGTTTGGTGACTCGGTAGTGTCCACAGTGAGCGGCCACGTGCAGCGCCGTCAGGTAGTCCAGCGTGACATCATCAACGGGCGCCTTGTGCTGCAGCAGGTGTTTGACGCACTCCACGTGGTCGCCCTGAGCCGCCATGTGGAGCGGGGACAGACCGTTCTGCACACGCACAGGAAGAGGCACATTTTAAAGGGGACATATTCTGCTAAATCAACGTTAATGAGCTTTTCTCCTTGTTACAACAGTGTTTCCTCATCATTAGTGTACTCAAAGTTGTAGTTTGATTGAGTCATGCAGGCTTGAGTGCTCAGAAAAGTCCAGTATTCACCTACCCCCCCTTCAATATTGCAGTTTAAAATGAACAAAATGTAAAATGATAAACTACTTCTACTACTATGTAATAGTTTATTTCTAAGTACCTGAAAAAAGCGTTTAAGCTTTGCAATCAGTACCTTTAACTTCTCAAATCTTGACGATAAGACACTGCAGTTAATGCATTTTAATGTAAGTACTTTCTATTTAGTTGAGCACAGTTTTTATTTATTATTATAATTTTTTTATTTGAACAATGTGCAGGAGTTAGTTGAGTTGGTTTTCATCAGCAGTTCCTCTACTAGATGGGACAGGGCAGTTTACAAATTAATAAGTCAAATGACACATCAAAATGACCAGAAATAGTTTAAAAAACACTATTTCTATGTACCAAACTAAATATGATTTAAAAATGTTTTTAAAATAATGATTTAGCCGAGTCAAATAAAGCCTTTTTAAACTTAAGAGTGCCTTGGCTTCTGTTTTTCCTGTAAATCGTTAGCTCCCAGCCACAAATAAACACGCAATATTCATGAACTAAAACATCATTTTAGATTTTTTTTTTCTTTTTTCTTTTCTGAATCAAACAAAAATGATTTGACCAGATTGTTGATTGTATGGTTGTCACACGAATGCATTTTTTATGACAGAAACACCATATAATCTCTGCTCTCTGTTCATTATATGTGTGTCTCACTGTAACACTTGTGCTGTGCCCACCTTGGTCCTGGCCAGCAGGGGGGCTCCTCTCTCCAGCAGCAGTTCCACAGCCGTGTCATGACCACTGCGAGCCGCACAGTGAAGGGGAGTCAGACCGTCCTGCAACGGAACAATCAGCAAATCTTGTTAGTTATACAATCATACATTACACATGACATCAGTACGCCAATAGACTGGTGAATCGATATACGGTTATCGTGCCGTGGTTGTGGTACTACTCACCCTGGTTTTAGCATCAATCTGAGAGCCTCGGTCCAGTAGGAGGCGCACCATGTTAGTGTTCCCACGCTTAGAGGCCACATGAAGAGGAGTGATGCCATTCTGCAAGAGGAAAAAAAAACAACACCATTATAGTATCAAAGTGGCATCCTTAAACAGAAACTTTCATAATTAAATTGTACTCGAAGCTGTAGATGGCGTTAATGCAGATTGAGAAATATTTGGTTTGTTTATTATTAATATTATTATTATTATTATTATTAATAATAATAATAATAATAATAATAATAATAATAATAATAATAATAATAAGAGCTCTAGGTAACGCTTTACAATACAACTTAGTCATTATAGTTATAAAGCGTTAATAAGCACTGGTTATTACTTGAGTAGATCACCAATTGTCCGAGGGTACCATGGTCTACACCTTCTTCCTTTTTGAAAGCAGAACAAACATACTATCGCTCCAATTGTACCAAATACATTGTACTTTTTGACTCCTTGTCCTTTTGCTAGTGGAGATTCCTCTTGTTGATCCGTATTATACTTCCTACTTTAATGGAAACACCCATTATTAAGTCCTACACTTTCATTATCAATCCCCAGTGTTTTCGCCAAATCTGCTTTTGTAGCTCTCTGTGCAATTATGCTGCAAAGGCGGAGGTGACAGAGCAGCTATTTTTATCCACACGGCTGGTTAAATATAGCACATCTAAACTTGTTTTATGGACTGTTGAAGATATCACCCCATTTTTGGCTTGGAAATAAACCTTGCTTTTTGGTTGTCATTTAAACAGTACTTAATGTGCAGTGATATCCACAAAAACATTGCCACATAATCAGCCAATGTAACAAGGAAACGTTTTGCCATGTAATTATGTAAATGTTGACCCTTCTGACATGTCACACCAGAACTCAAACCCCATCAGAGAATTTGTCCAATTTTCTGTGTAGCACAATTTTGGGGACTGCCAACTGAGATAAACCTTTTTGATTACACTAAATCGTTTTGGTCTTTATTCTCTGACCTCGTCTAATAGTTTATGGGGTCTTTTTTTATGTGAGGAAAACTGCCTCGTGTGTTTTCTGCAATAATACAAAGATGTGTTTGACAAGGCAAATCCCATCCCAACGTTTTAAAACAATATGATTTGATATCTACTTCACGATGTAAATATATTGAAAAGTGATTGACGGACTATACATTTCAACTTTAAGGATGCATTAGGAAAGTGAAGAATAAGTTTGGACCGCCGCAAACCATTTAAAATGAACTTCTATTTTCATGTTTTCAGGTACAGTAACTTCAAGTTTGTCTCCACTGAGAAATGATTAAGCTTGGAACAATACAAATATTTAAACCAGTCAGAACTAAATAAATCCAAATCTAGACATGTTCAGTACCCGCGCTGTAAAGTCCACGGCAGCTCCTCTGTTCAGCAAAAGCGTGGCCACGTTTACATTCCCATAGTGTGCCGCGATGTGCAGGGGCGTAAATCCACTCTAGGAATAACAAAAAAGAAAATAAAGTCAATATAATTCATGACACTTTCTACATTTCTTGTCCTTGAAAGATACATTGTCCCTAGCATGCAGCCATCAAGCATCACAGGCACACCAAACTGAAAGAAAAACATCCTGAAAATAATATATACCGTTGGTTGTACGCATCACCCAACCACAACCCAAAACCATGTCATGCGGTGACCAATCACAAAAGAGGAACAGAGTCAAGATAGTTGGCTTCACAAAACTGAAAAAAGAAGAGTAACGTAATCAAATCAAATAAAAAGACGTACAGTACACACAGGTATGACAGATGGACAATACCAGCTAACCCTAACCACCAAACACGCTTTATCACGTCGTAGATTTGTGAAGACATCTAAGTGCACTATGTCGACTGTACGTCAAAGAGGTTTTAATAATCGAGAAGAAAGAGTTAGGAATGAGGAACGATGGAGAAGAAGTTAGAGATTTTTGGATTAGCTGTTCAAAGTCTGGCCTTACCTTGCCGTTCTGTGAGAGATGGTCCGATTCAATGTGAGAGAGGTGTTTACAACAGTGTGAAGATACAGTGACTAACGTGATGGTCTCAAAACAGGTCCAACAAAGCTCAAGAATGTGGCAAATTTACGTTAGCAGGACTGTAGCATGCATTTTAGTCTTTTAGCATAGATAAGAATTTGCTAATTAGCCTAGCATGCTATCCTAATATGGGATGAATAGGGCTGCATTCAAGTTACATTTCGAAATAACTGTAAACAAAGAGCTCTGGGTCATTAAGAGAAAGAAACGTGTAATCTTAGTCATTTCAGATGATGTTTCAAGAACGCTAAGATATTTTGGCAGCACTTAACTTTAAACCACAAGAATAGCACGGTAATAGGATAAAGTTTGCATAACTAACTATGTAATAAGATGTGTATTTAAAGTATTTAGTGTGTAATTAGTGGCATTTAAACAAGATGGGTCATTCAGCTTTATTTTATTATAATATGCTTAATCATAACCCTAACCTAGTACGAAGGCTGTAAATGACCAAGAAACATGGTGGACATTAGCATACATAGCAGCAAAAGGCATTTATTGTCCTTATGGAGCTCAACAGTCACATTCATTTCCCATATATATTTCCCATAGACTTATTTATATAATATGAGTTTAACGCCAGTTATGTGTTAATTCATGCCCATAACACGTTTGTTTTAGTCTTTTAAAAAAATGAAATCAAAAATTTAAACTCAAAAGTTGCATTTAAGAAAACGTTCCAGAAACAAATTTCAGCAACAATTTTCGACAAAATACAGTTCTTGACATTCGTCTCCACATAGCAACTTTCAAACTAACTTTTGATATACATCTTTTACCATGCTATTATTGTGCTGGAAAGTAAAGTGTGACCGACGTTCTGCTTGAGATAACAATTTATAGCAAATCATGCAAAAAACATAGATATAGTACATATATATGACAGTTAATAGACAGTATCACATTCATAACTCATAAACAAAAACATCAAATCCACTGATCAGAAGCATGAAGTTTGTAAATGTACCAAGGGTCACAGATGACAAAGAAATTCTGAACAAGTCACAGAAATAAAAATTCATAGTGTAAACAGAAATAACAAAGCATTATGAAGGGAGAGTGAGACACAGCAGTTACAGTAGAAGCTTCCTGTGGTTAAAGCAACATTAAGAGTTGAGAGAGGGTGAGAGAGTTGAGAGGGTGAGAGAGGAGCTCCGGGTCATGCAGAGCTGTGGAGGGTGAGGAGGGGAGAGAGGAAGAGGAGGGACAGCACAGTGTTAGTGAGTACCTCAGTCGTCCTATTGACCATCATCTGGAGCAGGAGGAGGAGGAGGAGGAGGAGGAGACAGCAGGTCAGTTAGCTGCACCACTGCACTGACACCACTGGCCCAAGTCTGCTCTCACATTTACTCACAAACACTACACACAAATATGATGGACTCCTCTGGACAGGTAACTAATGAGCCGTTATAGTCGATCAAACAAAAATAACTTTGCTGAAGGACCCAGGAGTGCTCATCCAGAGTTGAGCTTCATAGACAAGAGACCGCAAGTGCAATAGCTACAGTATATTTAGTATGTAATTCTACCATCATATTTTACATGTTTCGTCCAACCACATAACGGTGGTTGTCAGGTGACTCTAACTTTCTGTTGTCAATAACAGCCACATCATTTTAAGTCCCAGTGCATCCAAACACAGTTCTCGAATGCATGTTTCAACAAACTGCTGCCACACAGAGTATACACTTCCATCCCTCATAGAGACGAACCACTCCCTCCCCTGGTTTGAACAGCCCCGGGAGCATGCTAGCCTGGCCAGCCAGAGCGACGTTTGTATGCCATACAGAGAAAGACGGTCTGGTACTGCTTAGACTCTGGAATTCCTCAGGTAAGAGTAAGAGTAAAGCTACTTCAAAATTATATTACTCAAGTATAAGTACAAAGTAATGGTTCAGGAAATTACTCATTCCAGAAAAAAAACAATTTTATAATTTTCAATTATTGTACTTTGGATGAACAAAACGTGAATTCAGAAACAAAACATGGTATTTTCAAATGAGAAAAAATAAATCACATCTGTCTGAGTGATGGAAAAACTTTAACTTTAAATCAAGAATTGTTACACTGACAAATATTCTACTCCATTAGTGGTAAGTACGGTGTCTGGATTTTATTTAAAAGTCTGAGTGTGAGTATTGCCCACCTCTGTGCTAGACGCAGCAGCATTTTCAGTATCTTTTGGTACTACTTTGGTACTTTTCATTGACAAGGCAACTCTGTAGAAAAATTATATTTCTCTGATATTCTGATATATTTTTTCCTTGACACTACATTCAAACAAAGCAGAACTAGACTGAATCTCTTTGTGTTCCAAAGAGAAAGTTGCTCTGACTGGCCAGGCTAGTTGCATGCAGCCTACGCCGGACCGCCATACAACCTGCAGACAGTGGCACACTCCATGCAGTGGACACTTAGACAGCGGTGCAGCGGGAGGAGGGAGAGAACAGACAGGGTTAGTCGCACAAACAGGACGGGAGCACATGGAGACACAGGGAGACAACGGGGACAGAGTGGACACATGACATCATCAAGGTGAGACCAGGATCCTCTGTCTGGATACTTTATCAGAAGATACACTAAAACACACTAAAGGGTCAGAACATGAGTAATTATGGCCAAACACCACAGAACATTAAAGGACACATATTGTGCATTATTTGTATTGTTCTTGTCCTTTAAACATGCTCTTGAGTAACTCTGCTTTGGCATCTTTGTTTTAGTTGTTTAAAATGTGTCTAGTAAAAGCACACATTACTTTCAGTCAGGCGTTCCCCACATCAGGAATTGATTTAAAGCTACATCTACTGGCGGCAGAGGGAATTACATAAGGGAGATAAACAAACCTAACTTTCCCCCCGACATGCTAATGCAGGCACGCAGCCGTAATTAATGTGATTTCACTGCAGAAATGCACAGCGCGAGTCTGGCGATGATTTACATAATTAAAAACAGCACAGAAAATCTCACAGAAAAGAGCTCTACCTATCACAAATCTTGGAAATTTGGAATAGAGTGTTTTTTTGAGGCTCAGAGGGAGAGGACTTACTAAACAGGATAAATTAAACTGGCGTGAATGAAGCTAAATACAACTCTACGTCTGTTTTTGATGCGGGAACAATGTTTAAAAACTCAGAAAAGTAAATTTTGCATAATATGTGTTCCAGTTTAATATTTTCTCCAGATATAAATGCTTTGATTATGTGCCGTCCCGATAACAATCTCAGACAGGGATCCCATTGCTGTAAACGGTGAAACTTGTTGGTCATCTATACCCATGGACTTTTCCTGAGATACATTTCCACACTTCATAAACTTTAGCACATCGTTAGTTCATGAACACATTATGGTCACAGACATGTAGCAGCAAAAGTCTGACCCGAAACAGTTCCCGTCATACCTTGGACTGGACGTCAGCGTTGTGGTCGTTCTGGAGCAGCAGCGCGGCGGATTTGGTGTCGTCTTTGCGCGCGGCGATGTGCAGGGCGGGCAGGCGCACTTTCCCCTTCGTGTCGTTCTCCAGTAAAATGGACACCACCTGGTTATGGCCCTGCTGCAAGGCGATGGCCAGCGGGGTGAAGCCATCCTGCACGGACAGACGAGAGAGGGGAGAGAAAGACATTTTGAAGCATAAATGAAGATGAGGGGGGAAAATGACAACCAATTTACATATATGTCAACAGATAAAATGGAAACATTAAGTTATAGTAAAGCATTGAAGCATTTTTGAACCAGGAGATTATTTTAAAGTTTGCAATTTTTGGTCTGTTTCAATAAACAAACTACAGTTTCAAATGATGATTCCCTGATTCATTATATTTCATGGAAACTTCCAAAGATCAGCCTTACAAACAACATGGTGGGTGGTAAATGTCCTTCTAAGTATAACCTTTACAAACTTTACAGGCTCCTAAAGAGAAAGAAAAACAAGTATTCACTAAGTTCCTGCGTGGGCGTTTCCACTGTACAGGAAATATACTTTCTAAAGAACTGAACTAGTGAGAACAACATGTCTCACTGTCATTGTGGTTGAAAACTGTGTTAAAGCGCAAAGTCATATCTCGGGTGACCACCTCGAATAGTAGTAAAAAGGGGTGGTAGGACATGGTGGGACGGGCGTGATAGATAAAGACTGGTGTAAAACCGTATGATTCTCAATGTTTCTCCCTTAAAACACAGTTAGAAAGATTGGAACAGCAATTGATCACTTCACACTACAATCCAGAAAGATAGGACCCCATAAAGTTATGTTTTTTGTTTGTTTGTTTGTTTGCTAGGAATGTTTATGTTACCCTGTTCACTATAGCAAACAAAAATGTTATTCTGTCAACTAGACAAACATTTGAAGACTTTTTGCCACTCATCCAATTAGCTTCAGAGAAATGCTAAGCACTGTTGGGAAGTAACTTAATACATGTACTAAAAAGTATTCCAGTACAGTTACTCTTTCAAACCATACTTTTCTCTGATTTCAGAAAAGTATAGTTACTTTTCTGAAATCAGAGGAAAACTTCACAGTATTTCAGCACAGAATTTAGACTTCAAAAATAGTGAGAAAAATAGAAAACACAGCTCTTACAGTGAGAGCATGTACAATTTGTCCCTCGCTTATTTGTGTTAAAGGTTCTTTAATCTTATAAATAAATACAAAAATGGTGAAACAGAAACAAAAACAAAAAGCAGTTTTAATCTTTTGTTGTGTTTTTACAATATGATTAAATGCAAATCCATGTGACAGTATTGTAAGTATTGAGAATAAAGTTCTCAGATTAGACCAAGCGAAATATGTTACAAAATACATACTTTTTGCAGGTATTCAGTATTCTGTAACTAAGTACATTTTCAAAGTATTCTTCCCATCACTGTTGGTGAGTCACTGCCTTATTGCTAGTTAGGTCTATTAAACAGATAATACAACTAACTGGAGTTAGTTTCAGCTCCTCCCTTCAGACATTAAAGGCAGTAACTCTCCAGTTCTCTGTCAGCAGAACTGAAGAAGCTACTTGGATGAGTGGCGAAACATCTTCACTTAAAATGTTTGCCCATTGACAGAATTACATTTTCTTTAGCTATGGAAGCTAGCTGGACGACTACACAGACATCTTGCTGTTTTCAATGTAAAGATCACTATTTTATACCTCCGTAGCTGTGCTCTGGTTGCCTCCGTTTTCCAGCAGATACCGCACCACGTCCAGGTGGTTCTCCTGAGCGGCCATGTACAGCGGCGTGAACCCATTCTTTAAAAAAACACACAAAAAACAAATATAAAGAACTACTTCTTTCAATCTTTATTTATGTTTTTGTTACAGCCTAGAGTACATGCCACAGGTATCCATCTATCGTTTCCATTGTTGGGGTTTTGTGTCCGAGACACATTGTTTCAAAGTCCAATGTGACGGTCCACAGTGTCTCATTAATCTCAGTCCAGTATTTAAGAATAACAGGACAGTCCCAAAACACATGATAGTGAGCAGCCACAGTTTCTCCAACAACTAATATTTTCCTGTGAATAATGTGCACTTTGACATGGTGTTATAAAACATGATATATTTCAATTTCACCTGTGATTGTGAGTTGATATCCGCCCCTCGTTTGACTAAAATCTTTACGACTTCACCCTGACCAGCCAGAGACGCTATGTGGAGGGCTGTGTTTCCTTTCTGCATTCAAAACACAACAATACAATGATTATTATGAATCAATGAAAATACTAACTTGTACATTTGTATTTTACTCTAATCCAAGTAGAACATAGGTCATAGCATGCAGGGTTCTGGACTTGAGCCAGAGGACTTACGCAGTACTACTCTGTGTATCAATTTCTCTCATTGCTCTACTTTGACCTCGGGTCCTTTTCCACACTGTAAATCACACGCACTTTAGCAGCAGCTAATAGAACATGCTGCACTAATTAAAATGTACCTCAAGATTTTTTTAAACTATTTGATCTAACACTCTTTTTTTTACAAATACACAAAAAACAGTGTTATGATACTAAAGTTTTGATACGAAGGAATAGGCTCACACTCACACTGATAATAAAAAAGGCTCTTTTTGAGACAATAGATAATAATTTTTAACACAAAATAACAGCACTTTCTTCATGTTACCATGAGGTCTTATACTAGTTCTGATAAAGCTCAAGATCATTTTAGAACTGCTCAGGAAAGGTCAAATTTGTCCAGTTAAATTGGTTGGTTTAGTATCGATACTTGTTCAAATGATTATCCATCGGAGTTTTAGTATTGTTTAGAATCTGATTCTCGATACTTTTGACAACCCTAGACTGACAACAAATGCAAATGTTAACGTTATGTTAATGGTCGATTTAATATATTGTACAACTTCAGTCTTTCTCACAGAAAAAATCAGAAATTGCTTGTTTGAGTTGAAACGGCTTTGCCTAAAATGTTCCACAGTGTTGGATTAAACTCCTCTGTCTTTCATATTCACTGTTTCAGAATTGTTATAAGACATACACATCCTAGCTTTAACATTAACATGATGTGACAGAACTTCTAATTTGATGGTACTAGACGGAGCCCAGTCCTGGGATCTGATTAAGTGTAGTACCTTAGTGGCAGAGTCCACGCTGGCCCCTCTCTCCAGCAGCTCCTGCACCAGATCAATGTGGCCCTCTTTGGCCGCCAGGTGCAGTGCGTTGAGACCATTCTGAAAAACACAAGGTCACAGTCACTACAAAGAGGGCAGGAGGAAATGTGCTCTGTATCACACGATCGCTTTTATGTGAAGTATCAAAGCAACAAAAGAGATCTGGATCCATGTTCTCCTGATACAGGCTGGACACAGGGCTGTAAACCCTTATAAATAGTGTCCAATAATTGTTCTTTCTGCTGCCTGTCATCAAATCACAGACAGTGTTGTGCTTTTACAGGATGCTTACTGTGCCCTAAACTGTTTTTGCATCACAAAGCACTCTGTAAACTCTGGGTTAACTGAGAGGGGAAAAGGGCTTTCTGAGATTTTATACAACAAAGTCATCAGATGTAGCTTAAAGTTGGGACTGGGCCATACATTGATTTAAAAAAAAAAAAGGTTTTGATTGCCATATCTTGATTCAGTGCTTTTCTGTGTAATATAGCTTTATGATCAAACACACTTAACCATCTTCTTTTCATGTGTGTGTGTTATAGCAACGTGTTCAAGCAATCACATTGAGAGTGAAATTTCAGAAGCAGAAGATGGCTTTATTGACCTGTTAATGGCATAAAGAAAATAACGGCATGAAATAATTTTCGGTAATTGCATATCACCTACACCTACTTGGAGTACAGCTCAGTGTTGATCTGTGATATTGGAAATTATAGCATTGTCATGTTTGTTTGTAACTCACACTACCAAGACTCAAACCCATTCCTGGCCGTAAACAACCTCATAAAACATTCTAGAATTTTCTCTCAGCTGAGTCACTTTTTCAGTTTCCATAATTAGAAAAAGCCTCCCCCTCTCCCCCTGGCCTGTCCCCCCAGAGCTGGCCGTCTCCCTGGGGTGTGTGTGATGTAAACTGTACACCTGAGCGTACACCGCAGCTGCACCAGTGACGGAAGAGCCAGGACTCTTCGGCTGTGCTTGGATCACAGACACGACCAGCGCACATAACGCACAGCTCTTACATCATATTTACTGAAGCAGAGAGTCTATTGGACTGACACCATGTGAAAAAGTATTCCTTCCACAAACATTTTTGTGCAGATTTTGTAACTTGTTGGATATATAAATTGGGATAATGGACAATTTCATTTATAACAAGTATGTGCAAGTCCACTCAAATTAATGTAAATATTAACATTCTGTTTTAGTGACTGCATTTATTCAAAACAAAAATATTCTTCTGTCAACTGGAATCAATACATTTTGCTACTCATCCAAGTCGCTTCTTCAGTTCCTTCTGTAAGTCACAGTCTGTCTGAAGGGAGGAGCTAACCACACACTAACACAAACTAGTTATTTACCGTAAGGAGTATCTGTGGTTAGTCTATTGAACTACTGAGGTGTGAACTGTCACCTGAGTCATACTTAGCATAATCCTTCCTGCCCCTTGTGGTCCTTTAACTACATACTGTACATACTCATGATTGCGTTCATTGTTTTGGTTTAGGGTCTGAAGATGGATTGTCTTTCCTGACAAATATCGCCTCTTTGAATCCTCTCTCAAATCAGCTCTTCGCCAGTATTTTCTACAACCTTCAAACTGGAAACTGAGGTACTCGTTCAAGTACAGAGTAGTATCCCGCTCTAAAAATAGTTACGTCTCAATCTTACACAGCTATCTATCAAGAGAGGCACATCCATAAAATATGCATTACAGAATATGGGAATAGACGTTTTACCTGGATCCACTGGATTTTAGGTCAGTTTGTTCAGTAACAACATAGTTTTATTTGTATTGTCACAAATACAGTTATGTCACAAATACAGTCATCTACGGGTTTGATCTCCTATAAACAACCTAGCTTTATTGTGCCCCATTTAACAGCAAAAACGACTTCTCCTCCTTATGTATCCTGAAAACTGTTTAAGCTAGGAAGACAAACTACACTTCACCGCTATATTACACCCATAGGCAAGAGCTGCTGCTCACCACGGCAACAGTGTTTACTTTTAGAAGAGCTCCGCAGCGTCCCAGAACAACGTCGGAACACAAAACCTAGAATCTTTGTCCATCTCGTCAGCTTATTTTGCTCGATTTATACACATTTTTCTTTCTATAGTACGCAGCATTAATATACGTCACCTCTAGCTTCACATCTAACCTCTAGAGAGACATTCATCACTGTACTTGGCGCTATCCATAACATGTTCCCTCATTCTGTCAGCCCACCGCCAGACAAGAGACCATTAACATTAGCATTAACCATTAGAATGCAATGCAAATATACTATGAGCTTTCTTTGGNCATTTTTGTGCAGATTTTGTAACTTGTTGGATATATAAATTGGGATAATGGACAATTTCATTTATAACAAGTATGTGCAAGTCCACTCAAATTAATGTAAATATTAACATTCTGTTTTAGTGACTGCATTTATTCAAAACAAAAATATTCTTCTGTCAACTGGAATCAATACATTTTGCTACTCATCCAAGTCGCTTCTTCAGTTCCTTCTGTAAGTCACAGTCTGTCTGAAGGGAGGAGCTAACCACACACTAACACAAACTAGTTATTTACCGTAAGGAGTATCTGTGGTTAGTCTATTGAACTACTGAGGTGTGAACTGTCACCTGAGTCATACTTAGCATAATCCTTCCTGCCCCTTGTGGTCCTTTAACTACATACTGTACATACTCATGATTGCGTTCATTGTTTTGGTTTAGGGTCTGAAGATGGATTGTCTTTCCTGACAAATATCGCCTCTTTGAATCCTCTCTCAAATCAGCTCTTCGCCAGTATTTTCTACAACCTTCAAACTGGAAACTGAGGTACTCGTTCAAGTACAGAGTAGTATCCCGCTCTAAAAATAGTTACGTCTCAATCTTACACAGCTATCTATCAAGAGAGGCACATCCATAAAATATGCATTACAGAATATGGGAATAGACGTTTTACCTGGATCCACTGGATTTTAGGTCAGTTTGTTCAGTAACAACATAGTTTTATTTGTATTGTCACAAATACAGTTATGTCACAAATACAGTCATCTACGGGTTGATCTCCTATAAACAACCTAGCTTTATTGTGCCCCATTTAACAGCAAAAACGACTTCTCCTCCTTATGTATCCTGAAAACTGTTTAAGCTAGGAAGACAAACTACACTTCACCGCTATATTACACCCATAGGCAAGAGCTGCTGCTCACCACGGCAACAGTGTTTACTTTTAGAAGAGCTCCGCAGCGTCCCAGAACAACGTCGGAACACAAAACCTAGAATCTTTGTCCATCTCGTCAGCTTATTTGCTCGATTTATACACATTTTTCTTTCTATAGTACGCAGCATTAATATACGTCACCTCTAGCTTCACATCTAACCTCTAGAGAGACATTCATCACTGTACTTGGCGCTATCCATAACATGTTCCCTCATTCTGTCAGCCCACCGCCAGACAAGAGACCATTAACATTAGCATTAACCATTAGAATGCAATGCAAATATACTATGAGCTTTCTTTGGAGGGCTGTTATTGAGGACAGTAAAACGCACATTCGGGGCTGAGCGATATAGACAAAAATGTATAACTTGATACAGATATTCGACAATATTTTAACAATGCATAAAGAATGTGCTAAAATGTGCCTGTGAATGTCTTAGTTGAGGTTCAAGTCAAGCACAAACGTGACCGGACCATAAAATGAACCACAAAAGTGCAGAAATATTACTATACCCTTGTTACAGTGTCACGATACTAACATTTCCATACAAATGAATGGGCTCCATACTCTATAACAATTTAGCAAACTGTTCAGGAAAGGTCAAATTTGTTTTTCTTATTATTTCAATTTTATCGATTGTTTTATTGAATGTATTTTGCATTTGATATGGATAGCCTGTGTTTGTTTAATCTGTATTTTGTTTAAGAGTTTTTCTCATTGGGTTTTCCCTGTATAAATAAATGATATAAATAAAATACGAGTTACTTGAATAGAGCAGGACCAAACTAAGTCTATATTAAAACTAAATTGGGTCCAAACCAGGAGCAAAGCAGCACAAGTAGGAAGAAAGCCTGAAAGCCAATGAACCTACACTTTTAATTTCATTGTTTTAGCTTATGTCTCAACAAATGTGATAAATGTATTTAAAGGGCACATATTATGCTTTTTTTGTACTGTTATTGGCTATTAAATATGCTCTTGAGTACATTTACTTTGACATCACATGTTTTACAACTTCAAAAAAAGCACACATGACTTCATATCAATAACAGCATTTCTCATATTAAGAATCGAGTTAGCTCTCCATCTACGGGTAGTAGAGGAAATTACATAGGGGAGATGAACAAAACAAGTCTGGTCACAATTTATGGATTTAAAAACACCACAGAATTTGAGGGCTTATCAAAGTAAAAAATGTGAACAAAGTCAAATTTGCATATGTGTAATTTAATATACATGGCATAAGGACATATCCTAGTCCTGCATCTGAATATGGATACACTTATACACTTCTAGACAGGGCTCATTTGTTGCTCTCTGTGACCTACAGCCTGTGTCAAACATGACTGATGCTTTAGCTGTAAGTGGTAGTTTTTCTGCTCCTACGAGGTTCATTCTGTCACACCGCGAACATCAATGAGAAGCAGCTCAGGCAGAAGGTTCCCCAGCAGCTGTCAACAGTAGGTCAGTAGGTTACATGTACTTTATCACTGTAATGGAACTACTATTGGCCTATTCCTCTGAGTCTCTGCAGTAAAACACTAGGATTGATACTTTGTCCTATAAAGACTGTGCCATATATCAGAACCAAACCAAATCTCTACTTGTCAGCTTTAAGGTATTTCTAAACCAATTTTAATACCAACAACAAGTCTGAACTTTGATGGAAGTTCAATAATTTTATATTTTGTGTTCTTGACAGTGAGCAGTAACAAAAAAGTGGCAACATTTGCTGTTCATTAAAATACATTTTCTACCCACACATAACAACTCAGATAACTATATCGATAAGGTCTGAGAAGGTGTGGGATGGAAGGAGAAGAGACAACTGTAAATGTACAATGCAAATTCAGTTCAAACTTAAGTCTGATCGGTAACTAAATTCCAAATAACAAATGATAAGCAGTACCGTATTTTCTGCCCTATAAGGCGCACTGGATTATAAGGCGCACTGTGTCAATGAATGGTCTATTTTTGAACTTTTTTCATATATAAGGCGCACCGGACGATAAGGCGCATTAAGCTAAACAAAACAGTCCCAACCTTGTTCAATGGAAACACGTTCTGACACAGTCTGATATATATATACATATTCACAGTAACTCAAAATGGCTCAGGTATAACATGTAAAAAAACACAGTCAGATACCGCTAAATCAAACGTTGGCGTATTCACAATAACTCAAAATTGTTCAGTTTACACTATAACACGTAAAATAAAACATAATGCACTCACTTTTTCAGTTTATTCCTCGTCCACAAATCCTTCAAATTCCTTATACACACACTGTAATATTATGGTGAAGCACAGTATCACTCCGCGACGCTCCTGACTACGGTAACCGTAATGCTGCAAGCGGTGCGGCTTTGTAGTTTACCAAAGTTGTGATAAAACATTTTGACGGATTTTTGAGCGCTGTGTACCACATAAAATCGGTTCGAGGTCAGTAAGCACAACCAGAATTAATCCATATATAAGGCGCTCTGGGTTATAAGGCGCACTGTCATTTTTTGAGAAAAATAAAGGTTTTTAAGTGCGCCTTATAGTGCGGAAAATACGGTAAATTAATTGCAAAATAAGACACAATGAACGGCACTAAAAATATTCATAGAATCATGTTAAGTATCCGGCAACCTCCAGCTCAAATATTAAAGGTGACATATTACGCTTTTCAGGTAAGGTAAAATAATTATACATTTTGTTCATTGTAAACCAAAATATTGATCTAATATAAAATATTGATCGGCTTGGAAACTAGTCCATTGACTTCCTGTTGAAAACTGCAGAACAGATAAACCCCGCCACAGTGAAAAGTGAATACGTGACATTTTAGAACCTACATTTATCACTTGGAATCTTAAGTTTTTTTTATTTAAACAAAGAAGTGGGTGGGCATAAAACAGGGATTTTTTGAATGCTTGAGCCTCAGTTGCAGGACAATACAGGATGAACTCAAACATGCAGGAGTCAATGAAAATACAACTTTGAGTAAACTAGTGATAAGGAATCACCATTGTGGTAAGGTTAAAAGCTCATTAAAGGTGATGTTGCATATAAGTCCCCTTTAATTATAACATCACCAACAGCTCAAACTATGAGAAAATGTTCTCATAATGATAATGGTAAATACAGAAAATATTGATCATTCAAAATATTGTCATTAATCAGACAAAGTGTGAAAATACTACAATATTAAAGTTGTACTAATTATTGTACTTGTTGAGTTCCAATCATATGTCAAACACACATTCATTTCAAACACCATTGCTTTGGTGATGTAATCCAGAGCAGATTGACTAGGGCATTGGACTGTGTTGACTGCTGTGTGTTGTTGGGACTGGCTGTTCACCTCTGCGGCTGGAATGCTAATCAGCTTAGAGGTGACAGATAATGGATGGCTCTAAATAAAGACACAGCAGCCTGTTACTGCTGGCAAATAAAATAATAAGGCAGCATGCATATTTTGGGGCAATACATTGGGCAAGGTGGTTCTCAAACTTTTCAGCACTGAGGCACCCCAATAGTACTGTTTAAAATATACATAAAATACATATATAACAATACATATATAACAGGCATGAAAGTTATTTTGATTTCTTGTTTTTATATGATAATTAAACTAGCCCAGTTCCTTTTAAATAAAGTTAAAGTTAAGCCAAACAAGCTATTTTAATTTGACAATGATTCGAAAATATATAGGCAATACCAAACCAAATTGAAGCCTTACTGACCTAAAAACAGCATCTGTGTTCTAAATTCTGTAGAAAGTGTAAAGCACTGCTCCTGACAGGACTCTGTTTGTCCTGTTCTACTCTGGTCTTCGCTCTTCTTCTCTTTCAGGACAATCACAGTTATGAGAAGCAGGTTAAGTGCCTCTTCTTTTCATATTTCAAGGCAAATATCACTGATGTGCGAGTGTTGCCGCTGATCCATTGTGATTATCATTTTAAACACATTTTTGCATGGATTAAGATATTATTACGACTTAAATAGCATTCTATTGAATGGTTTACAACAATATATATATTTTTTAAAGGATTTTTTAGCCCCAAGGTTTATTAGACAAGAGCGTGAAACTGGGATGAGAGGGAACAACAACCCTGCTGCCAGCGGCATGTGGAGCCTGGCATGTGTGCCGCCGCCTTAACCACTCGACCACCGGGCAGCACACAACAATTATTTCATGAACTTCAATAGTTGCATATGTTAATCTGTCTTCATAAGATTCCTCAACACTACTCACCCTGCACTCACCCCTGCACTGCACCCCTGCACTCACCCCTGCTCTCACCCCTGCTCTCACCCCTGCTCTCACCCCTGCTCTCACCCCTGCACTCTACCCCTGCACTCACCTCCCATGCTCTCACCCCGCACTCACCCCCCGCTCTCACCCCGCACTCACCCCGCACTCACCCCGGCTCTCACTCACCCCCCGCACTCACCCCCGCACTTCACCCCTGCACTCACCGTACCTGCACTCACCCCTGCTCTCACCCTGCACTCACCCCTGCACTCACCCCTGCACTCACCCCTGCACTGGCTCTCACCCCTGCACTCACCCGTCGACCCACGCGCGGCCTTCCGCCCTCTCACCCTGCACTCCCCCCCCCTCCCGCTCTCCACCCTCACCTCACCCAGCACTCAAACCTAAGACAACCTCACCCCTGCTCCGCACTCAAGCACTGCTACTCACAACCTGCAACATCACCCTGCCCATCAAACACCCCTACGCACTCACAACCCTAGCACCTCACCCTCTCTTTTGCTACTTCTATCTCCCTGCACTTCACCCCTGCTCTCACTCCTTGCACTCACCCTTGCGCTCTAGCTTCCCGTTGCACTCTAGTCCTCGCGTCTCAGCCCCTGTACTGGCAGCGGCCCTGGGGCACGTCACCCGCTGGCACTCCACCGGCCGTGCGAGGCTGCGGACGCGGCCATGCACATCACACAACCCAAGGGGCTGTGCGTCCGGAAGACCTGCAGCTCACCCCGTGCTGGCTGCACCGCGCTTGCACTCTACGCGCTGG